>CM060921.1:424261691-425461691 GCA_030737875.1 Allium sativum | reverse complement strand
CCGGGAGAGTATAAAAGCGTCCCTGATTGTGCGCTGAGAAAGAGCTCTTACCCCGCTGAAGGATCGGGGAGCGACAGAACAGCTGAGCTCGAACTCTAACCTTGGCGACCACCAGGAGAGTATAAAAGCATCCCTGATTGTGCACTGAGAAAGAACTCTTACCCCGCCGAAGGATCGGGGAGCGACAAAACAGCTGAGTTCGAACTCTAACCTTGGCGACCGCCAGGAGAGTATAAAAGCGTCTATGATTAAGCGCTGAGAAAGGTACTGGAGACTCAGCACCCCCCATAATTTCTGCTCCGCTGAAGGATCGTTGAGCATATCATGAAACAAGCTAGAACTCCTACCCCGCTGAAGGATTGGGGAGCAGATTGAAAGCTGAGTTCGAACTCCAGAGAGAGTATAAAGGCGCTAGAGACTTAGCGCCATAAGGGCTCCTACCCCGCCAGAGTGTCGGGGGACTGACTGAACTCCGAGCCCGGATCCTCCATGTCCGGACATGGGGGAAAAACAGTTAAAATCCTAATCAGTCCTCGACAAAGTCCTGGCCAGGCACTAAGTCAAT
This sequence comes from Allium sativum, assembly GCA_030737875.1. Classification (NCBI taxonomy): domain Eukaryota; kingdom Viridiplantae; phylum Streptophyta; class Magnoliopsida; order Asparagales; family Amaryllidaceae; genus Allium; species Allium sativum. The sequence continues at coordinate 425,461,126 of CM060921.1, read as the reverse complement.
GATTGATTGGGAGCATACCTATACACACATACTACTTTAGTGCATTTTCATTTATAATTGCATTGACTACTTATAACGCTTCATGACTTATTTGCCCATTCGCAGGTACAAGACAATGCGAAAGGAACAAAAATTTTATTACTAAACGCAGGTTTACAAAAGATAACTAGTCAAGAACGCGAGGGCCTCACTCGCAATGATGGCAACATGCTAATGGAAAACGAACAAAGGGTCGCGTCCATAAGGATGATGCAGGCCCCTTGAAGACCAGAAAGCAGATGCAAAGAGAACGTCCATCTACTGATCCCAACTTACTTCCAGAATGGGAAGCTCAGATAAGGCTGGATATATCCCACGTAATAATTGAACATGATGCAACCATTTCGTCCCCGACCTTTCCCTTGATGCAAAGAGAAAACGGGAGCACTCGAGGCGACTACAATCTGACCCTTCACCGCTTGATTTCTGTCCTCGGAACTTGGATGGGAGACTAGGGCTTAGCATGGGCTGAATACGAACAATTCATTTTTGCACTCAACTCCGGCTCTTGATGCGAGAAGTGAACATGAATCCAGAGAAGACATGAATTCGAAGTGTACTGCTCAACAAAACCCCCTGTGGATAGGGGGCACATGATACGAGCCTTGAGCAGCATAGTTCAATTACTCGATGCCTCCGTTCTCAGCCAAATGACAAAAGCCTGATTGACGGCTAATGCTCGTGTAGAATCAAGAAGCCCGAGGCCGACCTTCACCTATTTCAAGAATGAACTGGAAGGCCGAGCAACAATCATCAATTCACTGGAAATGATAAAATTGAAGTTCAGGTAGTTACAAACTTGGCACAGTCAGATAGCCACCATCAACTCGGGTTGAACATGAACCAATCAGCAGACATGCAGCATGCGGTGTCGATTCAGAACATCGCAGATGGAAACATGGGCAGTGGAACAGCTACCTGCAACATCCTAGATGAAAATGCAAAAATGGTAACAAACTCAGGTCATGCACGACCAGCTTTAGCTCCAACCCGAATGGATATTCAAGCGATATTCCATACTTAGCTCCAAGCAGTAAATCGGCAAAAGACCCCATTCGTGATCTCAGATTCAATGCTGGGGGCACCAGTCATGATATTGACGATATGCAGCAATTCTTTGATGGCAACATGCTCTCCAGTTTGATGCAGCGCCTCTCGAGAGGCGGCACTTCTCAAGATGATATGGACAACGACAGTCAGCCCTTACACATGGGACGTCAGGATCCCCTGTTATTCCCCTAGACTTTAAATTTTCTCTCTAAAGAGAGTTGCTTAGAAGCTTTGATGAATTCAACCCTGAGGTGGACATACTTCTATGACAAGAAGGTGTTAATGTCGAGATAGAAAATCTCAATGATTTTATGATAAAGGATGGAGCATCATCCGACTCCCGAACTGATAAGGATAAAGTAAAAACCTTGGAAATGAATGATTAGAATGTGCAGTTCTAAAGAGAATCTATATCACTTATCGGGCCCACGATATTGTTTGTCAAGCTCAATTGAACCGATCATGACAAAGAGATTCAACAAGACTATGAAGACCATTTTGGATTATCTTGAAGTATGAGCGGAGGGGCTCGACTAATCCGCTTACATCTTTGACGAGCCTATTTATCCCCGTGATTGATCCGATATGAGTGTTAATGTTAGCTAACACCAAATGAGTAAATTCCTGCCTTCTGACTAAAGGGAAGGGATGATATCAAAGAAAATGTGATTCGACCATTCGCATGTACAACTCGAACTCTTGCTGACTCAAGAAGAGAACAGGACAACTTGGGTCAACTAGAATAGCTGAACTTGCAACTCAGCTACGGCCTGAATCAACTGCAGAGAGTATAAGAGCTTAAAGACCGTATGCCCCATTAACTTAGCTCACCCCCACCGACGCTGGGGGCATAAGCATTAACTTCGCTTGTCCTCCAGTGGCCCTCATAGCATGAATGCCGATTTGCAAGCTGACATTGAATATGACCCTGGCCTGGCACTTGACCCGAAATGTATACACTATATCTTCAGAATGTGACAGAATGCATCTTGCCCGTTCAAACGAGTCAGTTTATGGGTCAAGTGTGACTTCAAAGGTTTAAATCGCTGCTACACCGGATGGAAGGTGTGACAAATTCCTCCACTGCCTTATGATAGTGACGATCGCACGAGCACTGGTTCACATGGTATCAACTACGTCTCTTACTGACTTGCATATGATTATTGAATTGCGAAGCAATCCAGAGCGATCGCGGATTCATTTGACCACGATCCAGAGTGATCATGGCCTTTAGATTCCCTACTGTTACGATTCAATGCGATTTTAAGATCCTAGATCAATACCAAGATATCAAGATAATTCAAACTTGAATACAAATGACAAATTCATATGTTGAGTCTGATATGCTTCGTCCCAATAGTCCAGTTGTTAGCTCAGAGCCCAAAGATTTTTACATTGCCCCATGATTTGGTTGGCTACTTCATACATTGGCTCATATGAAAAAGAAAGTCCAACCCTACCACGCGCTTGGCTTGCATAGAATGATGATGTTGTTTGGCAACGACCTGTGCATGTAGAATCACGCTCGGGAGCCAACGATTTAGCATGACTTCTGACGGATGAATTAGATCTTTTGATTTGACAAGGTTTAAACAATTTCTTGATCGTCTCGAATACTCCTCTCATAGAACTTAGCCTGATTAGCTCCAATGGAAGCAATGCAACAATTGGATAAAGCCTTCTCAAGGACAAATGATATTCCAGAAAGATTTAGCTTAACATATTCAAAGCACATCTCATCCTCGATAAGATGTACTTTGGGGGGCAAAATGTTAGCTTGCTTTGTGACCAGGCTACCCAAAGCAAAGATCATGTTGACACACCTCTGGGTAAATGCTGTCTCATATGGAATCTCTGGATAACATCGCTCTATGGCATTGGAAGCATCGTCAGAAGACACAAGGCAGTTTGGTCAAAATCACAACATCAGTATAAACTGGCCCAAAACCCCTATCAAATGACCTTATTTGGATCTCATATACTCGTAGCCCTTTGAATTAGCTTCAGTTTGAGCTTTGGTTTGGCTCAATCGGACTTACGGTTTGAAAGTTACGCCCATTTCCGTGAACGGGTGTAAGCTGGCATATGACCGCGATCCGATCTGCCCTTGCCTACGCGATCTGATCCGACCTTGCCTACGCGATCCGATCCGCCTTTGCCTACGCGATCCGATCCGACCTTGCCTACGCGATCCGACCTATGACCGCGATCCAACCTATGACCGCGATCCGACCCATGACCGCGATCCGACCTATGACCGCGATCTGATCCATGATCGCGATCCGACCCATGACCGCGATCCGACCTTCGGACCTGTTCACACGCAGCTTGTTTTGACCTATTCTCAAGGCTACTGGCTCTCCTATTTTTCTGGATCGCCTGCCACGTACCCCATCACGAACCCGTCCTCCTAGGAGCTTTCCTACAGCTATAAATACACCTTCAGAGGGCATTTTCAAGGGACTTTTGACATCTCAACATCCATGGCTGCCATAGCCAACACTTCTCCATGAATAACCACCATCTTCCTCAATAAATTCAATGGATTCGGAGAGAATTATTCATTGAATTCAAGTGATTGAAAGACAATATTCATTGTAATTTTAATCCATGAGTGAAATGAGAAAATATGAAGTGGACGTAGGCTCGTTAATGCCAAACCACTATAAAAATCTCGTTGTCTCGCTTTTTCTATATTTTTCAGTTATTTCTTCATATCCTATGCTCAAAATACGACGATTTGGGTGTTAGGACCATTTTTTGGTCTAACAATATGCATTAAACATTATATTGTGAAAGGCAGCTATAAAACTCTCCCAAAACATTCCTAACTGAAGACACACTAAAAACCATTATCACAACAATGCCTTCGTGGCCTTCAGCTACAGACTCTGAGGAAGAGGCATAGGAAGCGATTAGACTTCAAGAGATGGAAGACGAATTACAATTTTTGAACAATCCACATTTTCAAGTACCACCAGAAGCTCAAGTGCCCCATGTTCAACCTTCACACGACCAGATGGTCCCTCAACCACCCTAAGAAGTAGAGGTGTATCCAGTATTTTTCTATTGCGGTCTTGCAGTCGAAGTAGTTGTTGGAGCCGAGGGGAGCAATATAGGCCGCCGCATACACAAATGTCCATTGTATCCTAATGGATGCGATTACACGGAATGGGTTGATGAGTCTCTTTGCCCAAGTGGAACGACCTATGCAAACGAACTTGAACAAGAGATTAGACGTCTCGAAAATGAACTTGAGCACTTGTGATTTAAATGAGCATGCCTTGAGTTTCTACGTAATATTTACTATGTTTCCTTCTTTTCTGTTTTAGTTGGCATCATGTATCTGTATGGCTTGTATCTTTTGTGGGTTTATGTTTAATGTTTAATGTTGTTAGGCCTAGCTTAAGAATAAAGTACAATGAGACAGCGAATCTCTGCTATCTGTCCATCATTCTTACAAACCGTGCCATTGAGAAATACAGATGAGTTGACTAGTCATCGCCAATTAATGCTTTAATATATTGGGAAGTGCACTTGCGTTATTAAATAGGACCCTGCATCATCTTCCTATCTTCATTATTTCTGCATTTGCTCTTAATACAATGTCTAGTTGGGAATACGATGATGAAACAATGGTTCAACTATATGATTCGTATGAAAGGAATAAGCAACCAATCGAAGAAGGAGAGCCAGAAACACAACCGGATGTCCAAGTCGAACATAGAGAAGTGGAGTCCGAACTTTTTAGTGCCACACAACCAAATGTTGTTGTCCCAAGAGTTGGACCAATGCAGAAAACCCATCATGCTCGGTTGATGGAAGTAACTGCTCGCCAGAACCCCGAAAGGTCAAGTTCTAGCATTACAGGTCGTACTGTTCTTTGCTATTGTGGAGTGGAACGCAACGTATTTGTATCTAAGAGTCAAACCAACGCGGGTCGTTGATTTTATGGGTGCAAAGCCTACATTGCTGCACAGAACCGACAAGGGTTGCAACGTTATAATTTTTTCTCATGGTACGATCCACCTTTGACTGCAAGGGGTGTCCAGTACGCACTAGAAATGCAAGCGAAGGTCGGTCGCTCGGAAAGATTGAACGTTGCAACAAAAGCAGAAATGTTGTATGGGTGGGGCAGTTCTTCGCGAAACAAAGAATACGAGTAATCTGGATTGTTCGGTCGTTCTACCATATTGTATCGTAGTTGTATCTTGTATCTTATATTTGCCTGTAATGATGTTGTATGTTGTACGTTGTATGTTTCTTGTATCTTGTATCCTGTATCTTGTATCCTTTATCGTACTTGTATGTTGTACGTTGCTTTGAATGAAGAATGTATCATTTATCTTATATTTAAATAAGGGGATGCTCTTTTGTACAGCTCTGTCATCATCAATTGATCAATAGGATAGAACATGACTTGACAACTCGTACTGATTAAAGATGACTGGACCAATGCTTTAATAAAGCAAAGCCAGAAACTAGTGGAGTTGTCAACTTTTAATGAAGCAAAACCAGAAAATAAAATTCAAACAAAAAACAACAATCATACGAACTACAACAACAATCATACGAAGTACAACAACAACCATACGTACTACAACACTAATTATACAAACTACAACAACAATCATACGAACTACAACAAGAAGAACTTAGAAGCTTACGAACAAACCACAATTATACAGACTGGACTACCAACATCAAATTCAAAGTTAAATTAAAATTAAACATCTACTAAACAAATACATCTACCACGGTCTTGGGAAAGGTACGGCTCTAGCTTCTTCCGCAACAATCTTGTTCATCAAGTGTGACGGCCCGCCCCGCACCAGCCTGCATTTCCTCCAAAAGTGCGCTGTACACATGCCCGACTAGCACAAGACGGTCGTCATAAGAAAGGAAAGAAGGGAATGAACTAATCAAAGAACCTGTAGAATGTCTCACAGCGCATGGAATAAAATATAATAATAACATACTTGACATAAAACAGGCGAGACAGTGCATAAGCTGATAACTAATAATCAATGTCAACATCAGAGCAGCGGAAATCCAAATACAACTTATTACAACTTTCCAAATTTACTGTCTCTAACAAAAGAAAACCAAAGCAGAAGATGCACCACCAACGCCCAAGCAGTGATCTTCAACAACACAGGGAGAATACTATATATATTACGTGGAAGCCTCCTGCTCGTCTCCGGATCATCTACCCGTGCCTCACCAGCTAACCTGTCTCTAGTCTGCTCGTGTGAGCACCCAGAGTAATAAGAGGAGACATAAAACTCTGGGTCAGACATAAAGCCTGGTATGAGCGATAAGCATCTAAACAGAATAATAACAGGTATACTAAACCATACCTGAACCTGGACCTGCAACCAAAGAGTTAGTACCACATACCGTACAATACTCTAGGGTGCCATAATAAAGGGTGTAAGGATACGGGGGTGGGGTGTGCATGTCATAATGATAGCAAACAAATCAACCATAGCAACCATCCTCACATCTCTCACTCAGTGCGTAAAGCATACGATATCTACCACTTTGGAACACTAGACAAACTGAGGCAACGACGAATCCCGACTTGTAGAAACCCTGCTATGACCAAGCTAAGCATATGGAGTCATGACCAAACATTTCAATGACCCATTTCATTGATCGTAGCCCTTGGTTCTACCGATGCCATAATGGCCCTGAATCCGTCTTCGTACCTCCTACCATAGTGGTCCAAAGCTATAGACGTCGATAACCCCTTGGCACGCGTCCCGCAGCAAAGCCCAATCATGAAGCCCACTCATTGGTTCCCAGCTGGATCCTGAGTCAAAGCTCCTCATTTGGACTTCCTTTGCATCTCGGGTTTTGATCGAATTGGAGTGGGTCTTCCGAAGAGTTGTCGTGCAGTAGCAGCCCTAGAATACGGTTCGGTTCGGTGGTCATCATCCTCGTCGGTTCGGTTCGGTAGTCATCTTTCCATTCGGTTCGGGTCGGGTACTCCACTTCGGGTCGGGTCGGTGTCCTCCTCCGAGTCGGGTCGGGTGTCCTTCCTTCCAGCGCTCCGATCCACTCCCTTATTTCTTCACGTATTCCGATCCGATCCCTCCTGGCCATCTGATCCGCGTGACCTTCCCTCTTGCTAGTTCTCCCAAATGTTTACTTCCGATCCGAGCCCTGCGTCTCCAAGTCGATCCGATCTGGCCTCCAATTATCCTTCCGATCCGATCCCCTTATCCACTCCAACTCTAAGCAAACGGCCTTCCTTCTTGCCAAGCCTCCTATGTGCCTACTCCGGTTCGGGTCGGGTTTCTTGCCCAGTTCACATATCCGATCCGAGCCCCCATCCGATCCGATCCGAAGCCCTGCACAACTTTTTGCGACTTTTCCAGCAACTTGTTTACGCCGTTCGACGACGTTTTTGACAAATCTAACTATTCTAATCAATCACAATTCATGTCAAATAGTCATAACAACATAGCAAACTAACCTCAAACACTAAAACAATGAATCTATATGTCAAAATGGATCAAACGTGCCCAAAACCCCTTATTTTCCTATAATCCTTCTTAATCATGTTTAAGCATACAATTAGCAAAACACATCGAAATGAACCCAAATTTCTAACAGAGCCTTAAAACATCACTTTAGAATTTTAAGAATTTTTCCAGAATTTATTTTCGTATAAATTCGCTAATCTTCACTAATTACCCTTAATCACCGTAATTAGTGCAAAAACTATGCAAATCACTCACCTTGGCCACAAATGAAACACCAAATCTGAAGTATTCTCTGTTTGGGTCGAATTCCTATGTATAGCAGCAGCTCCAACCTTGCTTTGTTGCTATTTGGCCTTGCTTTGATGTAGTTTAGGCTTAATCTTCACTAAAAGTGCGTTTTGGAGTGGTTTTAGAGGATGGAAGCCATTACTAAGGTCTCAAGGAGGTTTGTGGCGGCTCAAAACTGAAATGAAAGTGATAACCTAACCCTAATCAGTCCTCCTATACCTCTAAACCCGAAATTCCCCTCTGGGCCAAGCTGCTAATCACCCGGTTAAGCCCAATTAAGCTGTTTTCACCATCTGAAACTTGTTTCAGCCATATCTCCCAAACGGTGAGTCCGTTTGACTAATGTGACCAGTCTACGGAAAGAGAAACCATCATCCGAAGCTAATGGAAGTGGTTTTAGGTCAAAATTCCTTTCCAGTCAAAAGTTATGGCCAAAACAGTGCCAACTAGGGGTAAAATGGTCATTTAAAAATCGGGAAAGATCATGAACATGGGAAACGACCCCAATAGTCGTCTCCCAAAGTTACATGACCATACGACTTCATATGTGACAGAAATAAATATTCTACGATCCTATGATGCGTAGAATGCGGGTCGTTACACTCTCCCCCCCTTAAGAAATTTCGTCCCCGAAATTCCTTAACCCAAAACATACAAAGGATCCCGCATGCCTAACAACCACGTACAAAAATCAAACATGCAAAACAAGCAAACAAGCCTATCCTAGCATGCGGAAAACTAAATCGAAGTCAAAATCTTACCAGGCAAAGAGTTCTGGGTGTGTCTTCCTAATGTCCTCCTCTGTATCCCAAGTACAATCACTCTCGTCCTCGCTCCACTGTACCTTGACTAGCTTCACCGCCTTCCTTCGAAGTCGCTTCATGTCGTGCTCGACAATACGGGCCGGCTTGCGGTTCCCAACCGCCTCGGGTTCTACTTCGAAGTCCTCTAACTGATCAGGTGAAATAGTCATATCTGAGTCGTGAACGAACTTCCTTAGTTGGGAAACATGAAATACGTTGTGAACTCCCGCCATTTTCTCTGGTAAGTCAATTCTATATGCCAAATTCCCGACTAGTTCAAGAACAGGGAATGGGCCAACAAATCTTGGTGCCAACTTGCCTCTCCTGCCAAATCGTATTACGCTCTTCAACGGAGAAATCTTGACAAACACCAAGTCGCCAACGGAGAATTTTAAGTCTCTTCTCCTTTTATCGGCATAACTCTTCTGCCTATCTTGGGCAGCCTTCATTCGTTGTTGAATGGTCTTGATTTTATCTGAAGTTTCCCTCACCACATCTGGTCCAAGCATAAACTTCTCGCCAGTCTCTATCCAACATGATGGTGAGTTGCATGGTCTTCCGTACAAAGCTTCAAACGGAGCCATACCGATACTGGATTGGTAGCTATTATTATATGCAAACTCTACTAGATGCAAATGGTCATCCCATGATCCACCAAAATCCAATATACAAGCTCTCAAGAGATCTTCCAATATGCGATTCACCCTCTCCGTCTGGCCGTCGGTCTGAGGATGATATGCGGTACTGAGATGTAACTCTGACCCTAGAGCCTCTTGTAAGCTCTTCCAAAACCCACTAGTGAACAACGGGTCTCGGTCGCTCACAATGCTTCTAGGTACTCCATGAAATCTCACTACCCACTTCATATACAATTCTGTTAACTTAGCTGCCGTTCTGGTCGATTTGACTGGTATAAACCTTGCACTTTTAGTCAGTCGATCCACAATCACCCAAATGCTATCATGTCCCGATCTAGTCCTTGGTAAACCATCGATGAAATCCATCGAGACTTGCTCCCATTTCCATTCGGGAATTTCTAATGGCTGTAACAAACCACTAGGCTTCTTTTGCTCGGCTTTAACTAGCTGGCAATTCATGCATTTGGATATAAACTTCCCAACGTCTCTTTTCATTCCTTCCCAGTAGTAAGTCTGCTTCATGTCTCGATACATCTTGTTACCACCGGGGTGTATAGTCAGCTTTGAGTGATGACATTCTCTAAGCACTTCATCCCTCAATCCATTGACATTGGGTACAACAAGCTTTCCATTCTTTCTAAGCCATCTATCTCGATCAAGCCCATACTTGTTCATCTCCTCATCGATACCCATCTCTAACTTGGAGATGATTTCCAATAGGTTAGGATCGTCCCTCTGACTAGAGCCGATCCGCTCAATCAAAGTGGGTCTGATCGTCAAACTTGCTAACATTTCTGGATCCAATTCGCACTTTGGTCTGAAATCAAACCCCGCGATAAACTCCAGTTGCTTCCATTCAAGGAACATAGCCCCTAAGCTGGCATGTCTTCTACTCAATGCATCAGCCACCGCATTGCCCTTTCCTGGTGTGTATGCGATGTCAAAATCATAGGAAGCTAAGAACTCTAACCATCTCTGCTGACGGAGATTCAGATCTTTCTGAGAGAAGAGATACTTTAACGATTTATGATCTGTAAGTAGCTCAAATTTTTCTCCCAAGAGATAGTGTCTCCACATCTTTAACGCGAACACGATTACTGCCAATTCTAAATCATGGGTAGGGTATCTTCTCTCGTGCGGTTTCAATTGCCGACTTGCGTAAGCTACAACCCTACCGCCTTGCATCAATACAGCACCCAGTCCGGTACCACAGGCATCCGTGTATACTGTCATCTCTTCATCCCCCTTAGGAATGACTAACACTGGTGCGCTTGTCAACTTGTCCTTTAGACTTCTGAATGCATTCTCGCACCTTCCATCCCAGACAAAAGCTTGATTCTTCTTGGTCAACTGGGTCAATGGTGCTGCTATCTTGGAGAAACTTTGGATAAACTTACGATAATATCCCGCTAACCCCAAGAAACTTCTTACATCTGTTTCATTCTTGGGCGTAGGCCAATCCTGTACCGTAGCCACCTTTGCCGGGTCCACGGCAATCCCATTTTCTGATACAACATGGCCCAAGAACCTCACTTCCCTCTTCCAGAAGTGACACTTAGAAAACTTTGCTTTCAATTGGTGTTTTCTCAACACCTCCATCACTATTCTTAAATGTCCCTTGTGTTCTTCCTCTGTCCTCGAGTAGACCAAAATATCATCAACGAACACAAGGACAAACTTATTCAACTGATCTCTGAATACCCTATTCATAAGATCCACAAAATATGCTGGGGCATTGGTCAGCCCGAATGGCATGACCAACCACTCATAAAACCCAGACGGCGTCCGAAATGTCGTTTTAGCTATACTCTCAGCTTCCACTCTAAGCTGATGAAAACCTGTCGCGAGATCCAACTGAGAAAATACTCTCGCGCCACTCAACTGATCGAACAAATCATCTATCCGCGGTAGAGGATACTTGTTCTTCCTCGTCACTTTATTCAACTCGCGGTAGTCTACACACAAACGAAGGGAATCATCCGCCTTGGTAGCAAACACAACTGGTGCTCCCTATTCAGAAACACTCCTTCTGATAAATCCCTTCTTCAAAAGATCGCTGACTTGCACCTCGAGCTCTCGCTGCTCTCTTGGTGCCATACGACGAAGTGGCATCACTATAGGTCTGGCATCTTTTACCAAATCAATACGGAACTCAATCTCTCGGTGTGGTGGAAGTCCGGTCACTTCTTCGAAAACCTCCGGATACTGGCCAACCACGGGCAAACCTGACAACTCACTATGCGGAATGTCGAGGGAGTTTAGAAAACTAGCCAATACCCCCTTATTGGGTAGACCACCAAACACTATCCTCCGCCCATCATCCGCTCTAGCTGTCACCAACAAGCCCTCACAGTCTACCACCACCCCGTATCTTTGGAGCCAATCTACTCCCAAAATAATGCCAAACCCAGTAAAGCCCAAAACAAAGCAATCACAAACAAACATGCATCCATGACTCGATAAGACCACATTACGACAAATCATGCTAAGGCTTGTCGAACCACCAATCGGGTTTGTCACTACTAAAGGTCTATCGACAATCTCGGGCTCCAATCCCAATCTATCTACCAGGTCACTAGATATGAAAGAACTGGAAGCTCCGGTATCAAACAAAACTCTAACAGGAACATCATAAACAGAAAGCATACCTTGAATGACGACATTCTTTCCCTTCTCCGCCGCTGTTGGGGCATTCGACGAAGAAGGAATAGCATTAAGAGCGTAGGCTTTCACCATTTGCTTTTCCTTAGGGGGCTGTGGACACTTGTCCTTGTGATGTCCCATTTGGCCACAGTTGAAGCACATCCTATCCGCTGGCTTGGCCCGACAATTACTAGCATAATGGCCCTTCTTACCACAGCTGAAGCACTCAACATCTTGCTTATTCTTTTTCTTCTGGCCATCCTTAGCTTGGTTCTGCTTTCTCTTATTCTGGGAACCACCCTTGCCTTCACCACTTGCTTGTGGCTTTGGCTCACCTGCGGACGCAACCTCGGTCTTCGACTTAGGGTAGAGACTTTCTGATCTTAATGCTTTCCCCACAATCGACTCAACCGTCTCATCGATGTGGTTAATAAGCTTTTCCCCTAAGTACTGATCCAAACCAGTTATGAATTTCTCATTCTTCTTCTCGGCAGTATCAATAAGAGATAACCGATACTTCGACAAAGTGTCGAATTCAGCAATGTACTCCGAGACAGCTCTGCCATTCTGCTTGAGCTCCAAGAATTTCTTAAACAGCATTGACTTCTGAGCAGCTGGAATGAACTTCTCACTAAAGCGAACTTTAAACTGCTCCTAAGTAATCCGATCTTCGGGAGTAGCTGCCTTTATAGCATTCCACCAATTCATTGCCCGCCCTTGCAGCTGACGGGACGCTAGCTTTCTCTTTATCGCATCTTCGATACCCAAATCCTCGAAGATACGTTCGCAACTATCCAACCAATCTTGAACATCCGTGGCCGACTCCGTTCCGTGAAACGACTTCCCACCAAGGCTAGTATAATCCTTATTCAATTTGGCGAAGTCGACCCTTGGCGCCTGCACTATTGGACCACCACCATTTCCACCATTGGGAGCTGCCCTCTGTACATCTCTAAGCATCTCTCTCATGAGGTCAGTAAACATCGTCCTCATGTCAGCAGCATTCCCATTATTGGCTCCCCTACCGGTACCTCTAACATATCGGCTCATCGTCAATCTGAAAAAGGAAATGATTAACGACTCCATAGTGGTGTTAGTGCAGTACGACTTCATCCTTATACTACTAATAGTATATATATAGCTTTTAAAAACCAAAGTAATCACAAATACGCTCTCTCGTATACGTATCTTATCTCTCCCTGATAACTTCCCTAGGTTAACAACGCAACCTAGAGCTCTGATACCAAGTGTGACGGCCCGCCCCGCACCAGCCTGCATTTCCTCCAAAAGTGCGCTGTACACATGCCCGACTAGCACAAGACGGTCGTCATAAGAAAGGAAAGAAGGGAATGAACTAATCAAAGAACCTGTAGAATGTCTCACAGCGCATGGAATAAAATATAATAATAACATACTTGACATAAAACAGGCGAGACAGTGCATAAGCTGATAACTAATAATCAATGTCAACATCAGAGCAGCGGAAATCCAAATACAGCTTATTACAACTTTCCAAATTTACTGTCTCTAACAAAAGAAAACCAAAGCAGAAGATGCACCACCAATGCCCAAGCAGTGATCTTCAACAACACAGGGAGAATACTATATATATTACGTGGAAGCCTCCTGCTCGTCTCCGGATCATCTACCCGTGCCTCACCAGCTAACCTGTCTCTAGTCTGCTCGTGTGAGCACCCAGAGTAATAAGAGGAGACATAAAACTCTGGGTCAGACATAAAGCCTGGTATGAGCGATAAGCATCTAAACAGAATAATAACAGGTATACTAAACCATACCTGAACCTGGACCTGCAACCAAAGAGTTAGTACCACATACCGTACAATACTCTAGGGTGTCATAATAAAGGGTGTAAGGATACGGGGGTGGGGTGTGCATGTCATAATGATAGCAAACAAATCAACCATAGCAACCATCCTCACATCTCTCACTCAGTGCGTAAAGCATACGATATCTACCACTTTGGAACACTAGACAAACTGAGGCAACGACGAATCCCGACTTGTAGAAACCCTGCTATGACCAAGCTAAACATATGGAGTCATGACCAAACATTTCAATGACCCATTTCATTGATCGTAGCCCTTGGTTCTACCGATGCCATAATGGCCCTGAATCCGTCTTCGTACCTCCTACCATAGTGGTCCAAAGCTATAGACGTCGATAACCCCTTGGCACGCGTCCCGCAGCAAACCCCAATCATGAAGCCCACTCATTGGTTCCCAGCTGGATCCTGAGTCAAAGCTCCTCATTTGGACTTCCTTTGCATCCCGGATTTTGATCGAATTGGAGTGGGTCTTCAGAAGAGTTGTCGTGCAGTAGCAGCCCTAGAATACGGTTCGGTTCGGTGGTCATCATCCTCGTCGGTTCGGTTCGGTAGTCATCTTTCCATTCGGTTCGGGTCGGGTACTCCACTTCGGGTCGGGTCGGTGTCCTCCTCCGAGTCGGGTCGGGTGTCCTTCCTTCCAGCGCTCCGATCCACTCCCTTATTTCTTCACGTATTCCGATCCGATCCCTCCTTACCATCTGATCCGCGTGACCTTCCCTCTTGCTAGTTCTCCCAAATGTTTACTTCCGATCCGAGCCCTGCGTCTCCAAGTCGATCCGATCTGGCCTCCAATTATCCTTCCGATCCGATCCCCTTATCCACTCCAACTCTAAGCGAACGGCCTTCCTTCTTGCCAAGCCTCCTATGTGCCTACTCCGGTTCGGGTCGGGTTTCTTGCCCAGTTCACATATCCGATCCGAGCCCCCATCCGATCCGATCCGAAGCCCTGCACAACTTTCTGCGACTTTTCCAGCAACTTGTTTACGCCGTTCGACGACGTTTTTGACAAATCTAACTATTCTAATCAATCACAATTCATGTCAAATAGTCATAACAACATAGCAAACTAACCTCAAACACTAAAACAATGAATCTATATGTCAAAATGGATCAAACGTGCCCAAAACCCCTTATTTTCCTATAATCCTTCTTAATCATGTTTAAGCATACAATTAGCAAAACACATCGAAATGAACCCAAATTTCTAACAGAGCCTTAAAACATCATTTTAGAATTTTAAGAATTTTTCCAGAATTTATTTTCGTATAAATTCGCTAATCTTCACTAATTACCCTTAATCACTGTAATTAGTGCCAAAACTATGCAAATCACTCACCTTGGCCACAAATGAAACACCAAATCTGAAGTATTCTCTGTTTGGGTCGAATTCCTATGTATAGCAGCAGCTCCAACCTTGCTTTGTTGCTATTTGGCCTTGCTTTGATGTAGTTTAGGCTTAATCTTCACTAAAAGTGCGTTTTGGAGTGGTTTTAGAGGATGGAAGCCATTACTAAGGTATCAAGGAGGTTTGTGGCGGCTCAAAACTGAAATGAAAGTGATAACCTAACCCTAATCAGTCCTCCTACACCTCTAAACCCGAAATTCCCCTCTGGGCCTAGCTGCTAATCACCCGGTTAAGCCCAATTAAGCTGTTTTCACCATCTGAAACTTGTTTCAGCCATATCTCCCAAACGGTGATTCCGTTTGACTAATGTGACCACTCTACGGAAAGAGAAACCATCATCCGGAGCTAATGGAAGTGGTTTCAGGTCAAAATTCCTTTCCAGTCAAAAGTTATGGCCAAAACAGTGCCAACTAGGGGTAAAATGGTCATTTAAAAATCGGGAAAGATCATGAACATGGGAAATGACCCCAATAGTCGTCTCCCAAAGTTACATGACCATACGACTTCATATATGACAGAAATAAATATTCTACGATCCTATGATGCGTAGAATGCGGGTCGTTACATCAAGCGTCTTATTTCGGCTTGCGCTTCCACGGGAGGGTCAATCCATTGCTTTAAGTTACAACAATCAATTTCAACAGGAAAAACCTTGTGGTCCTTGTAGGCTTCACAAGAATAAAAACGACGACCGACATTTTTCTCAGTATTGGCAACAACCACAACCGATTCTTGTCCACAACGGAAGAAAGGGTTGGATCCAATCGTACGTAGTGGCTGGGAAACCTTACCTTCAAGTTCTACTTCTTTTTCAGGGCGTTGATTAATGGAAGCCTCATCGTCGTTTTCCCAGGTGTTCATAGCTCAATTTTTGAATGTGTGATAGAATAATGATGAGCTTAGGACAAGTATGGCGGGGAGGACGAATATGGCGGGAGGGGTTTTATAGACGCCAGATTTCTGGTGCCTACTTTGTAGGCGCCAGAATTCAAGCGCCTACTTTTTAGGCGTCAAGATTCTGGCGCCTAAAAAGTAGGCGCCTGGTTCTGGCGCCTACAAAGTAGGCGCCAGAACCACTGGTGCATACTCCTCGGTTAAGGGTTGAATATTCAGCACCCTGAATATTCAGCCCTTAATCCACTGGAGATGCCCTTAGAACATCCGTCAAATATGACCATCAAAATTCAAGATATAACTAGAACCAGAAAAATTAAAAATTATGCCTCTATGCTAAAGTGAGCCTCAATGTTTAGAAACAAAAGTCTTTGATATTGTATATCAATTCATTAAAAAATATGGGTATTATCCAAAGCAAGGTTTGAAGTCCCGGTTTTTGGTTCCGTCCCGGTCACGTAGAAGATTTAAAATTCTAAAAGTTCCGGTTAAGTTCAGGTTTGACAATTCCGATTTTATTTTTATAAATACACAAATATATATATGCAGTACTAATAATCAGTCACGCTAAATTATTTGAATTACATAAAATGTACAAAAAATACAACATAAAAATTTAATATTGAAAACTATTTCTTTGAGCATCGTATAAATTACACTATTTGTTATCTTCCTCTAGTGTCGGACATCTGAAAATTAAGTTATATATGTGACAAAATTTATACTAATGTTTGTCAAACACCTGACCTACTCTCAGTATCAGCAATTAGTGTGCATGTAAATCACCGGCCACGTGGAACCCAACTCAGCAAAACAAGTGCAAAAGAAAACATCTCTTCGTCTTTCAAAAATATGCTTCTTCCACAAACCAAATGTGGTTCAGAACAGATAATAGGTCGCTAATGTAGATATTCGCAAATCGAAAAAAAATATTCATCGTGGAAAGCATGAATCTGCACATTTTCTCCAATCTGATCAAATCAAACGATGTAAGCAAATCTTTTCCACCGTGGGTGTGACTTTTCTTGGGAATATGACCAGTTCGAGATGACAAGGATTAACAAAATTGTTTTTCAGCTTAATTCTGGTCCATCCAATGCCGGAACCAGGCCGAGATTGCCAGAATTTCGGTGTGCCGGCCAGATTTTCATACCATTGTCCAAAGTGACCATTATTACTAACTATCCAAATAAGCCTCATTTCATTGATGGTTTATTAAAAATGCCATAAAGATCGAGACGGAGTTTGGGAAAACTCGAACACTAGTCAATAATACAAAGACTCAATGGGATTGAGACCCAAAATCTATGAAGGGTTAGGTCAGTACATCCATAACCTTGGATAGATTGCCAATTTTTTTTCAGAGTCTACGAAAATATGACAAAAAGGTGCTCATTCAGGCATGCCAATTATCAAACCACCTACCTAGAGCTGCAATGCTTGAGAATGACCATCGATTTAAGTGAGTTAGGTTTTTGTAGTGAATCGGATTTGACACACAAGTATAGGTCGATGCAATCAAGTCGAACCAGGCAATGTTAGATTGCATGTGGTATGTTGTAAGTATTCGTCTGAAGGGAAGACATATTAATCATAGAACGGAGCTCAACCTTAATAGCAAAAGAATAGTGAGGGTGGGTAGGACTTTAAAGCGTCGAGCCTAAGGATGCGAGCATATGCCAGCTTCGGCCTATTTGAAAGTATCAGTTCAGTACCGATCCATAAAAAAGAAGAAATTTGATTAATGATGATGAACCGTATTTGCGTTTGTGTATGCAAGAATGGTTGGGACCTATCAAGCACGTTCTTGCATAAAGAATTGAAAATTTATTGGGATTAATCTAGTATGTGAACAAATGCATTCTTAAGACTTAAATCAAAGATAGCAGAATCAAGTACGTGGAGTATGAAGAGTTGGATCTGTCAAAAACTGTTAAACTAGGAGTGGTGAACTATAAAATACACTCTAGTTTTTATAGTGCTATATTCTAATCAAGTGCCTTGACGAACAATCAAAGACGTCGCACTTCATTTAAATGGTCAAAGAAAGGGTAAAGGCCATCCGAAAAATGGATTGGAATATGATTACCTTATTATGCTTACTCAGTTAAAAACACTTTAACTTGGATGTACTTTAAAAGGTAAATGTTATTCAACCTTTTGACCAGGCCTTGTTTGGATGAATCTAACTAGTCGAATATGAATGTTATCGTGGAAGATGGCCCGAAGAGATAGCTTACAAACCCAGAAACTGAGATCAAAGCCATCAAAAGGTTCCAAAAGCCGAATCTATCAAAGTGATGGAGTAATACATGCAATAAAGGATCTTGTGGATCAGTACAGATCCAACCCTATGAATCAGTGTTCCATTGATGGGTCCTTGTTTGTCTGAGTAAAACTACTCTTGGATGTGGACAATGTGAGGGAGATCATGGAGGGTAGCAGTTAGGTGACCTACAACAAAGTTAGATGATCTTTTTTGAGTGTTTACATATTTTCACTTAAGGACCCACTTCCATTTTTATTGATTTTTCTTTAATTTTCTTCTCTACTAAATTTTATTGGGTGTTTCTTCCATATTTTGATACAGATACATATATCCTAATTTGTTTTTTTTTCGTTACTTACATGATGCTTCGATATATCTGAGATTTCTAGTTTATTGGTTGAATATGATGAATCTATGAGATTAAGTGGCAAAAATGTGA
This sequence comes from Allium sativum, assembly GCA_030737875.1. Classification (NCBI taxonomy): domain Eukaryota; kingdom Viridiplantae; phylum Streptophyta; class Magnoliopsida; order Asparagales; family Amaryllidaceae; genus Allium; species Allium sativum. The sequence goes on along the minus strand of CM060921.1, from coordinate 425,442,321 downwards.
AAAAATTGAAAATTTGTATAATATGTTGTAAGGAAAATTATCTTCTATGGAGATAAATGCACAATTAAAAATATTTTATCTGTAATGACCTGCCTTTTTGTCCGGTTTTAACCGGTAATTAAACCGGCTCAAACCGTTGATAAAGACAGTATGTCAGGGGTACTTGCACCTTTTGACAGAAATAAAAGAACTTTTCATTATGATGACAATAACTTTACATTAGAGTTACAATGATCATCAGAGTACAACGGAAACACAAGGAAAAAAAATAAATGTAAACTCTCAGCGGAAGAAGAATGATCCAAGTCACAGCTCCAGCTCCAATTCTGAATCCTACTCTAACTAATGCCAAGACTAATCTGCAAACTAAACTACTAGGCTTCCTGTGTGGAAAATTATAGACACCCAGAGTTTAAGTGAAGGAACAATAAAGTTCAATTCAGGCGTATGACTGGAGTGAGAACTGGAATAGTTGTTTTTAGGATTATCTTAAAGTGGGGTAAATCATAAGATCACATTGTATAACACGGAACAGGTTTCCACTTATGAATATCAGTGCATAAAAATTTACAATGCTTTTTTGGAAAATAAAGCTACTATAAGATCTCGTGGCACACACAATGCAAATGCACACATGGGCGAGATTTCTCCTTATAGTAACCAAAAATGCTTGATAAGCAGAAAATCCTATGATATTATTATTAGTGCATAGTATGGAAATTTCTATGATATTATTATGGCCGAGGTATTTAGGAACTTCCTTACTAATGGAAACACCACTAAAGGGATTCCCCGAGAACCAAGCCGGCTCTCTGTTAATGCGAGGTCGGTCCATCCCTTAACTGGATGAATTAGAGCACGTCTGAGTATGTCATCTCCAGGTCGTTACCAACTTTTAACTAGGATCTCGCGTCATCAACAACCACATAATTAGAAGTTGCCACAGAAGTAATACCTAAGCTCCATACCATGGTGCACTTTTTATCTAGAAGGAGAAGACAATCCATATCCTCCCTGCATTTTCCTGTTTTGGCCATATATAGGGGTGTGAGGCTTGTCGATGTCACGTTACACAAATCTATGCTTATCTAAGCCATGCTTTGATCATCAATGGTTCATCACTTAGTATGTTACACTGTCATTTTATAACATATAATTGACAATCACTAACCATATAACCTATGAACTCATACGTCTCAAAGAAGGGTATTAAGCTAAGATAATAAATTCTTCGTCACCAATCAAAAATTTGTTTAGCAAAAACAAATCGATACATTACAAAATACACTTTCAGACACACGTCTATACAAGTCCGTCCTGGGTCTGAACGAAAGCAAAGACACCTTATTCCTCGTCCTATGAAGGAGAGAGGCCCTTGCAAATCCGAGAAATCTCCAAGTACGTCTGGACCACTACTATATATAACCTTATATAGGAGCTACCGAAGGCATCAACAAACAATCGATTCGATGTGAATATTCACTGCAACAAAATGTGGCTTTAATACCATTTGAAGAACACTATTATATCCTAATATAGCTTTTAGGAGAACGCCATGTAACGAAATGCTATTTTAGACCTTCTAGTTTGAATAGCATAAACAAAAATGCCATGAAAAAACAATTTTTTTTTTTTTTGAAAGTTAAGTGCAATTTTATTAACAACAAGAAGTTTCAAGATACAAACTGGAAATAAACAAACAATAAGTAACAAAACTCTCTTAGTAACTAAAACAACAAACCATTCACTCACTAATCAAACTTACTAAACAAAAGATATCAAGATGACCAAAGAAATCTGCAATCAGCTGAACTTAAATCCCGCTATTATCTTGGAAGACACGACATACCATCACAACAAACTTCACACGGCTACATCACTACAAAGTAACAAATAACAACTACGCCAGGTAATAGGAACATGCTCTAATAATCCTACCAAAGCAGCATGAAATCCATCATGGAAAAGATCCCACATCATCACAAGAACCTGAAACAGTATACTTATAACGCTATGCAAAACACCAACAAAAAAGCATGCAGAAGCCATAATATAGAACATCATAGCTTAAAGAGCTTCTTGCCACAAAAAACATTCAAGAATAACCTCAAGTGAGAGATGGATCATACAATGGATTTCTTCTAGTGTGTCTTCTAGAGGATTTCAAATTAGAACCGAGAGGCATCACATCCTCTGGTTCATAATCATAACCTCCATCAAGATCATCCCAGAATTTTCCTTTAAACTTAATGGACTGAGATCTGGAAGAAGGAATAGAACTCTTAGAGATAGCAGAGGAAAGCAAAGCTGCAGCATTTACCTTAGGTAATGTCAGCCTAGATCCTGAAACTGGCGGCAGAGTGATATGAGATGGTGGCTTCAACTTATCATAAAGTGACTTTTCTTTTGAAGATGTAACAATAGGAGGAGTAGAAAAACTAAATGATGAGGAGCAAGACATAGTAGAACTTGCACCTAAACTCGTGGAAATATTTACAACACTAATAGAAGTTGTACCCTTATGAAGAAAATCTGATTGATCATTTGTTTCTTCGAAAAGATTCCCAACTAAAGAATCATCTTCATAAACACTAACATTTGCATCATTTTCTTCAATATTTGTATCATTGTTATCTTTACCTATGTCATTCCCTTTCTCAATGTTAGCATCCTGATGTGTATTGCCATCCTGAACTAAACCATCAGAAGCTAACGATGCAAAAGGGTTAACACATTCATTTTCAACTGTAGCACCGTTACCAATAGATTCCTGATTAATACTAATATTCTTCTTCCTCCAATATTTTCTTTTCTTATTATTTACATTATTTAAATTACTCTTACTCATATTAACATAAGCATTTTTATTTTGAATGTATAGTATGGACATTATCATGTTGATCCTCTTTACTCAAAATCATATGTATTGTCCTTTTTACAGAATTCACAGTTAGAAGAATTGTGACTGAGGACTTTACACACTATACAAATCAAAGGTTTCCAATCATATGATAGTTTAACAGGGGGACATTTTTCACCTAACTCTGCCATTTCTATTGACATAGGCAAATCATAATCAGATGAAACTTCAACCAACGCTTTAGCATACCTAAATTGATTCATCCTTTCTGTGCTACTATCGGAATAGATTAATCTACCTACATGACACACCAACTAATTTATTCCAATTAATGTCCAAAGAATGATGGAGATTCGATAGATATGGATCCAAATTGGTATTTTCTTTATCTGTAATTGTGCATTCCCAATCATAGGATCCAACCTAGTGATGATAAACATCCTGCCTTTTATGAAGATAGGATCGGATCGGAGAATTTTATCCTTATCTAATTCGCTTGAAAATTTAAAGTAAAAATGCTTGTCATCAAATTTAGCATAACTATTGCAGTTTCCAAAATCGACTTAAGTAATTAACCACAGCAAGGTAGTTTAATGTTCCATCTAAGAAAAATCCAACCAAATAGATGCTCCAGTAATCCATATCTGCTTGCTTAACCTGATTTGGAATTGGCTTGCGCTTCCCATCCGTAAAGACATTGAAGTGAAGAGGCTTGAAAGAACCAGCGTTTTTAGGGAGGGATTGAAAAAGAAAAGCATAATCACATTTAGTAAAGGATGGGAAAAACGATTTCGAGGTATTAAAGTTCGAAGTCGAAGGAAATTGCTTCGATTGATCCTGAGGTGGATTACAAGTAGAAGGATTAGTGCATCTAGAATTATCATGATTTCCTTTGACCGGTTGCAATCCTAGATTAACATCTGAGGGGATGGCAGAAGTGGAATTAGCAAAGAGAGGTGGTGGATCGGAGGGTTTAAGAGGAGGAGATCTAGATGGGATAGGGGGAAAGGAGGAGTCGAAGGCAAGGGAGGAGGAAGAAGAAAAAGAAGATATCAAAGCCGTTATTAATGATGTCCTTGAAACATTGGGATATGAGATTTTGAAAATTTTAAGTCACTTTTTATGAAAAACCAATTTTGCATAGCATTTTTTTTTCTATCAAACAAAAACGCTATAGAATAACTATCAAATACTTGCTTCTTATAGCGTTTATGTGTAAGTTTCTATAGCATTTATTGTGATGTTTCTATAGCATTTATAGCATTCCCAATGTTTCTATAGTGTTTTTGAAATTCTATTTCTTATACTATCAATTTATATATTTTATTTACAGTCATTCCAACTTTTTTCATGTATATATGCACATCTAAACATTTGTCATCTGCATATAAGCCAAACATTTTTTCACTAACCATTATACAAATTACCGCATAATATTTCATGCATATCATCAAACAACTTAATATTTCACACATATCATTTTATCAGCTTTTCCATATCCACACATAATATGTCACACATTTTAGTATCAACAAGTTACTAACAAAACAGACAAACAATACATTTAATATTGCTTTGCTTGTGATATTTTCTCCTTGACATCAACAATAGCGGCCCTGTTAATATCAAATAAATAGGCAAGATGTTAGTAATTGTTATATCATATATTGATAAAGTAAAAGAAACAAAAAAAGCAACTAGAAAAAAAATATAATGCATTTATGCAGGGAATTACTGCATTTTGTGCATTCAAACATGCAACAATTTTCAAAATAAAAGGTAACATATTTGTTTTTAACTTATTTCATATAAGTTCGCACATATCATATTGATTGTCTTCTACCTTTATTATGGAAAACACAACACTAAGACTCTACGAAACTATATTCTGATTGATCACATTTATACAAAGAAAAAGGTAAATGCATAAGCAATCAAATATTCTTTCTTCAAAGTTTTTTTACTGGGGTTTATGTGGTTTAGCACTGGATTACTTCAATTGAAATGCTACATATGCTAATGTAAATACAAATTATTCTTTACAGAGATTTTGTAATTTTCACACCCGGTATAGTTGTCTAGAATTTAGAGTTGAAATAAGTATTCAGATTCATTGTCAGTATCCATCACTTTTTTTAATCAACAAAGCAAAGTAAAATAGAACCAAGAGTGAAGATAACATTTGATTGTGTTACCTTTTGCTGAATGAAAAACAAAGCCAAAATATTTACTTTAATTCATAGACCACCCTATAATATGTGAATTAGAAGCAGTATCAGTTATTAAGAACATATTCATAAATTAATTAGCGAACCAAAAGTAGTGACAGCTATTAAGTACATATACACGATAATTAGAGGTGAATTTCAGCTATAACAAACTACATCCCACTCTAAATAATCATTAGATTTTACACATGTTCTAAGCTAATGCTTATCATAACTATATTTGTATTACAGTGGAGGAAGAAAAAGAAAATGTAACAAATTTTTATTGGTGTTGTAAGCTATTAATGATTAATAAATTAGATAGAGATAATACTACCTTATCAATATCATAAATATGTGGCAAACGTAAGTTGACGATTTTCTACCACTAACCGTAGAAAAGTAATGTTTCTAATATTTTATATATGTAAATATAAAAGATATGGAAATGGTGAATGTTGTGCCAAAAATCATGTTGGTAAAGATAATTAATTAGTCCAAATCCACAACTTGAAAAAACATATTTGGTAAGAATCCTGATAACCAAATGAAACAATAAGTAAATCCGACAGAACATATTTGGTCCATTGGTTTATATCTCTCTTAACATTTTCTCTCATAATATTTTACTTTGTTACACTTAACAAAGATCACATGATTTGGAATGAAAAAACTCAGTCAATCATGACATGTCCTAATTAATGATTTACCACTACCTACAAATATTTAAACTAAATCTGTACCGAAAAGATATAGAAATGAAGCATTAATCACTGGAAGATGCATGACATAAATAACCAAAAGGAAATTAAATTTTCTTGATATATAATAGGATGAAAAATAAAAGGTCAAAAGGTAAGAAATTGAATTTATTGTTAGAAAAATAAGTTATTTGAGTGCAAGTGCATACTTGAGGTGTTTCAGCTCTAGGAGTTTAAAATTTCAAATTTTAGGAAACTGTCAGCAGGAAAATAAGTTATGGGAAAGAAAGCTTATAAAAATGATGAAATTCAAGTACTACTACCAATGGGTAAAACATTAGTAAAGTGATGTAGCTTGGATTTGTAAGGCTGGGGATTTTTTCAAGCAACTAAATGCATCCATAGAATGTATGAGCGGGGTGGCTGCCATAATGGCTATTTTATATTAAATCACCGTCCTATGTAATACCTGCTATTTACAAGTCAAAGCATTAAAAATTTGATGATATCAAATTTGGCATAAAAAGGTTTTAATAAAACATTTAACAATGGATATTTTATTATATCATTTGCTATTTAATAATTTATTTATTACCATAATTTCACATAATCATACAGAAGACAATTGTCTAATGCAAAAAAATTCTATTAAAAAAAACTATCTATGCTCAAAATAGATGCAAAATAACAAAGGAAGATTCCTTTTTAGATGCACTGAATCCATATTAAAAATTTGGATAGACTTAAATCGAAATTACAATAAATTGAATGCTTACCGTATTACATCAACAACTAGCTCTACACGTAATGTAGAAAGTTACAAAGATTTATTACTTGGATATCTTAAATAACCAGCACCGCTCATTATGATAAGAAGATGATGTTTATTTTAGAATTTATATATTAAGAGGAGATGAGAATACGTGACATCACCTGTTTTCATATCGTATGAGAAGGAAACCAAGAGGGACCTTAACACGCCATTTCTCTAGTTCTGAACCATATATTCACAGTAATAAATCTTCTTCTAGAATGATCCATTAAGAAATAAGATCATGATGAAATCCAGCAATAACCTTTGTTTTAATTTACTTCCAGTTGCAGCAAATAGATAAGGCTCCTAGAAATATAAAAGAAGAAGCCAACAATTAAAAATTAGCAGGTTTCCTATAATTACGGCAGCAAGAAATGACGAAATTACATGTTCACGTACTCTAGTTACAATTATAATAAATTATTTAGTTGTTGAATATGCAAGTAAAAGTGAGAAATTAGAGGAGTATTATGTACATGGTTAACAAACTAATAAGCATATTGTTGACCCACTTTTTGGCAAAAGATGTCATAGTTCAACGGATCGAAGCCCAATATCACAAGACTCATGAAACCACATTGACCGACCCAGGTGATTGGCTCCTGCTTCAAAAAGCCTAGAAAAGATTTGGCTCGAGCCAGTTCACCTAGAGCAGCGGCATCTCATGCCCCGAAAGAATCGCTCTCCCAGACCGACTGAGTCAAACATTTTCTGAAAGGCCAGATCGATCATATATCTCAAGATCTACATGGAAACATCCAGACAAGTTATTCATTAGCCCGATTCTCAAGGCATTAAAGGCAGTCAACCACTTCCATCCAAAGCTCTACTTTTGATACACCTAATCTTGAGTGTCACGTAAGCCACAATTCTCGAGGATACTATTAATCAACAATGGACCGGGTCCCACCGCCGCAACTACTTCAAATGATCGAGCTCCACAAAAGAGGCAAACCACGTTGCAGCTCAACCTACGCCTTTCTTTACCTATAAATACCTCCATGCTCAAAATAGAAAGGGACCTCTTTTGTACACTTCAACTTTTGGGCAAGAGCTCTCTTTCTCAAGCTCAAACTCCATGGCTAACTCCAAAAATAGCCAATTCTCTTCTGAAACACAACGTTCTTTATGTCATCTCCTTCATTCTTCAAAAAGAAAAGAATATTGTACTTGTAATCAAAAGCAAATCAATATATAAAGTAGACGTAGGCACCATCTTTTGTCGAACCACTATAAGAAGTCTTGTGTGCCCCTGTTTTCTTTACTTTACCGTATTCTGTGACTATTATTCATGTGTTCCACGCATAATTGGTGGTTGACTGTCACTAGTGACCAACTTTTGATGTCAACACTTTGGCGCGCCAGGTAGGGGGCACACATCTACATATCCTATGACCTTCTGCTTTCCCTGATCCATGGCAAATAAGTGGAAGAAGGATGCAACATCTTCCCGCCCCACAAACGTTGATGTAGCCGAAACAAACGCTGCAGAAGAAAGCCTGAAAGCCTCCTCTCATGAAGACGTGTCCCTATATCTTACTCGGGACGACATGGACAAGATTATGGCTGAGTTCAAAGGCCAGATGTCATCTCATGATTAACTCCACGAGCAACAACAACAGTTGATGAATAACCTTCTCGCTCGGATGGAAAAGGGATCTAACGCTTCAACATCAATTCCTCCACCGGGCGAAGCCGGGGCAACAACTGATCTTCGGTCTGCACAAATACAAGCCACAGATCAGACCATACCTTTGCTTCCTCCTAGCTCGACTTCACTTCTCTACCAACCACTGCTAGAAGCATCACTTCCAACAACCGATGCAGTCGCAACTGCAAGTTCACATGAGGCCCACGATCAAGATCTAGGTCGTTCGACCATTTTGGCTCCACTCCAGGGAACAACACAACTCCCTGGATCAACCGAATAGTAGCTGGGTCGAACGGGATCAGTGTCATTCCCATTACACCCAGCATCTTACCACAGACTCGTCTTATGCCTCTTCCCCTCAAACAAAGAGCTGTTGGAGCCTTCTCTTTGAACCAGGATTACAATTAGACATTGTAATTGCACTTATGAGACGAGGTTAGGTTGCATTAGTGGTGGAAGTATGCCCGGACCCGACCGGCATATCCAGCAGTCACTAATGTGAGAGGTCTAAGTGCGCAAATACGATATGGGCTATGACACGAGGTTTGGCCCAACTTGTGGAAGAAGTCTGCTTGGACCCGACCGGCATATCCAGCATCCACAAGTTGTAGGTCTAATATGGGAGGTCTAGCCCATTATAAATCATAAATGGACATGGTAATGAATTGGATTACTTAAACTAATCTAATCCATAGGGATTGTATGAATATGAACTAAAGTTAGGTTTAAGTAAAAATTAGTTGGACAGTGGGTGGGCTAGCCAGATCTAAGCGGGTGGGTAATATTTACATATAGGCCCGCAAACTTAGCCCGATATGGTTATGCAATTAAAGACACCTAGTGGTATATATAACCGGTATACATAATAAAGTTATGTAATTAAAGACACCTTTTAGGGTAAGCAAAACTTGTAGAAATGATAATCACCTAATATAAATAAATAACATTAATGAAAATGTTGTATAATAGGTAGACTTGTCCTAGGTACAAGTGAAGGTTATAACTTAGGTTATAATAAACTAATAAGGAAATGGGATAACTGGCGAAATGAGATAAAGGACACTTAATTGTAAATTAAGTAATCAGTAAATGGGGAAAATCGGAAACCAGTTGATAAGAAGGGAAAAATGTATGAAACATAGGAAGTTGTACTTAATTATAAATTAAGTAATTTGTAAGCTTGGAGGTCTGAAACCCGTTGATAAGAATGTTTAGGCTTGTCCTAGGGACAAGAGTAAATTACAACATAGGTTATAATAAACGGGTAGAGAAACTTATTAATGGGCCATAGTTAATAGAACTAAGTTAATAAGTAAACAACGATAAGTTGTATTGATAATGTAAAATGGAATTATGATTAAATGGGAAAGAATAAGGAAAACTTGTGAAATGAATTAAGTTATATTTAATCATAAATGGTAAGTGACATATTAATAAGCAGACATGTGAATTAGATGTACTTGATTACATATTAAGTAAAACATGTTATTGTAATGATGAAATCAACAAGAATATAAAAAGGGATTGTGGATTATGGACCTTTGGCCACAATCTAGAGAATAACATGTTGTGGGCTTATTAATAAATTTAAATTGATTAAGTTATATGACTGAAATTAATAAGCAAGAGAAATTTGGTAATTTAAATAAGAATTCAATATGAATGGGAATAACCAAGTAACTGGAAACCTGATGAGGTAAGACAAGCGCGTAAAAGAATGTTTAGACATAGGGTCTAACAACATGCTAAAGTAAGGCGCTTAGACCAGTCCGTACGGTTGAGGGTGAATAACCCAACGGGGTAGATCATCGAGGTGTTATAAGGCACCAGGTGGAGCGCACATTCATCTAATTGTTCTGACAGCTCCGAAGGACTAGAAAGGGAAGCACGCGGCTTCCTGAAGTATGTAAGGTGGTCCTAGTAGTCCTCTGTGCGGCGGCAGATGCCTTAAGATGTGTCCGCAGAGGTTGGGTCTGCGTGTAACTGCTAGGTGGGTAGACCTTGACTGCAGATGTAGCTATGCAGTCAGAATACTGTGATGAGGTGACATTAGGGTGGTTCGGAGGTTGCCTCACGAGGAGGCAGACAGACACGAGCAACAAGGATAGTAGACCGTCAGACACCCGTCATCGGCAGCCAGTGGGATGCGGAAAGACTCGAGCTAAACCCAAGATACCATTTCACCCATCACTATCGGGGTAAGGGGTTGAGGGGAGATGCTACATGGATATTTAGATTATTTGCGTAGGGGCAGTGGCATAGCTCTGGTAGTCTTTACTAGCCGAGGGAGGAGCCGAGGTGGGGCATCGTAGGCTTGAGGTGCACATTAGAGGACGTGCGATTGAGGCATCAAGCTACAATTGAAGATATGTATGGTGGACAGTCTAGATACATGCATGTTGGCTCTGGGTGGTGCATCGTAGGCTTGAGGGCATCACTCCAGTATGAATGCAGATTGAACAAAGGTGGCAGTCCGTACGTTCGCGTAGCATAGTAATGACAGATATATGCGAAATGTAACATTGTTATACAGAGATACATACGTCACTGCAGCATAGGATGAGGGACTGCATATATTTTGATAATGTTACGGTGGAGACCGTGCGAGTGGGGTACCATGGGGTGTACCTTAATATTGAGGGTAGCTAAATATGTACTATATTAGGTTAATCCACTGGAAAGTAAATGGGTACGACGTGTGTGTAAGCCTTGAGTGCTGATAACCCAAATAACCTAATAAATAAGAAAATATGACTGAACGGTATATGTAGGATTTTCCAAAGTGTATAGTTTAAATCCAGTCACCAGAACTTGTGTTCTGACCCCCTCCTCATAACATACTCGCAGGTTTAGATTTATGGCAGGGACATGATAGCTTCGGATACTGGTTAGGAAATATTAATAATACAGTAAGGCTATGTTTTGATTATACTATATTTTATCCATTTCGCTGTGAGATATTTTCTGAGCTCTGACATGTTTTATGTCTCTGTCTTTTCTGCAGGATACCAGAGCACAACAACTTGAGTTCCGATGGATGGGAATTTTGAAAAAAAAATCGGTTTGTTGGAATTCGGGTTGTCACAACATCCACTGCAGCCCTTTCACCAGGGAAATCAGGAATTCCGGTAATCCTCCGAACTTCAAGTTTTCGGCCATTGAGCCCTACAATGGTCAGACCGACCCGACCATACATGTTATGAGGCATATCCGCCATATGGAAGTACTCTCTACATCAACCAATGTTATTTCCAAGTGCTTCCCACTCTTCCTCACAGATATAGCCAGCATGTGGTTTCGGCAACTAACAACGGAGTCGATCAGCAGCTGGAATATGTGGGTCACCCGCTTCATCGAGCAATTCAGAGTCCATATCTCTCGACCTAAGAGTCTCATTTTCTGACCTCCATCAAGCAACAACCGGGAGAGACACTTCGGTCTTTCCTTGAAAGATTCAACGCGGCCGTAGCATCAGTCGATCGACTCGTGCCATCGACCGTGCTTACGTCCGCCATTGCACGTGTTCAGAACCGATCAGAATTCACAATGTCTTTAACCCAAGATCCTCCCAAGGACATTGACGACTTTTACACCGAGGATGAGCGGTTCCTTCGGCAAGAAGATGCCATTATTAAGATGGAGAGCCTAGAGGTGATTGCCACCAAAGATGGAGTTAGGGCCAGAATAAAGGAAGAGGAAAGGCCTCGGAAAAGAATGAACGCAACATACGACCCTGGAGAGAGAACAAGTACAATTAGTACATCGAGATCAATTCTTCCCTCCTTGATATCTACCTTGATGTGCGAGGATACATGCCTTTCCAAAAACCACCTCGAAGAGAGTCGACCTAGAAAGAGCTCGACTCCTAAAAGCACTGCATGTTTCATAACATTGCCGGTCACAACACCAGTGAATGTATGCACCTGCATGATCTCATCGAGGATAGGGTCAGGTGGGGGGGAGCTACCCGAGTATGTCAAGAAGTCCACACAGGCCTTGCCACCACAATCTGCTGCCCAAGCTCCTCAGGTCGGTCCTCGAGCTCCTAGAAAACGGAAAGGACCCTAATCCCAGCAATCGTGGCATCATCATCAATTAATGAGATTTAGCTTTCTTTTCCTTTTAGAAGTGTATTTCTTTCTCAATAATATGGGTAGGCCAAAGTACATACATGCGGAGTTAGGATTTAGCTCCTAGGCGTGCTCTGGGTTCGACTCTCACCCACATAGAATTTATTTTCATTTCCTTGTAATAGCTCATTAGCATCAATAAACTTTCTTTTGCAAACATGGATTATGTTTGAATGATTTAAGCCGAGTGTGACTGACGCTCGCCGACCCAAATATGGTCAGTGCTGAGCCACCGTCTGTAGGACACGGTCAATGCCTGCCTCCATATATATATAAACCTACTCCCCGAACCGAATATATTCATATTTCTCTAAGCCGAGTATGGATAAACTTCACAAATATCACCTACCCATCACTGCATATATCCGACTCCATTAGCCGAGTACGGACAAAATTACATAAGCCGAGCACAATTGTAACTTGGCATAAGCAGAGTATGGTCAATACTCGCTACCTCCGTAAGCCGAGTATGGTCAATACTCACCACCTCCGTAAGCCGAGTATGGCTAATACTCGCCACCTCCGTAAGCCGAGTATGGTTGATACTCGCCACCTCTGTAGGTTGGGTATGGTTAATACTCGCCACTCCTCTAAGCCAAGTGTGATTACTGCTTGCCAACTCTTTAAGCCGAGTATGGTTAATATTCGCCCAATCAAATTCAAGGCCATCTCTAAATCGAGAATGGCCTATACAATCTTTGCAGGTATTGGATCTTATGACTGAAGCTGTCGACTACTTTCATAGCATTCTCGACCTTAATACGATCCTCGATGGTTGTTGGTTTTATGCCCTTAATACAACCATTGGGACCATTGAATTTCTGGCCTTAATATGGTTCGACACAACAACAGCTGCCTGCACATTGGACTCTGATGCAATATTCAGAACAAACCTCCTTTACTAAGATAGGCGTATTCTGAAGGGCAGAGTGTTGACCCACTTTTTGGAAAAAGATGTCACGGTTCAACGGATCAAAGCCGTATATCACAAAACTCATGAAACTGCATTGACCGACCTAGGCGATTGCTCCTACTTCAGAAAGCCCAGAAAAGATTTGGCCCGAGCCGGTTCTCCTAGAGAAGTGGCATCTCGTACCCCGAAAGAATCGCCCTCCCAGGTTGACCGAGTCAAACATTTCCTGAAAGGTCTGATCGATCAGATATCTCCGGATCTACATGGAAATATCCAGACAAGATATTCATTATCCCGATTCTCAAGGCATTAAAGGCGGCTAAACTCTTCCAACCAAAGCTCTAGTTTTGATACACCTCATCTCAAGTGCCACGTAAGCCACAACTCTCGAAGATACTATTAATGAGCAGTAGACCGGGTCCCACCGCTGCAACTACTTCAAATGATCGAGCTCCACGTGTCCAAGCTCCGAAAAAGAGGCAATCAACGTTGCAGCTCACCAATCGCCTCTCTTCACCTATAAATACCTCCATACTCAAAATAGAAAGGGAACTCTTTTCTCCACTTTAACTTTTGGGCAAGAGCTCTCTCTTACTCTCAAACTCCGCGGCTAACTCATAAAATAGCCAATTCTCTTCTGAACCACAACGTTCTTTGTGTTCATCTCCTTTATTCTTCAAAAAGAAAAGAATATAATACTTGTAATCAAAAGCAAATCAATATATAAAGTGACGTAGGTACCATCTTTTTCTGAACCACTGTAAAAAGTCTTGCATGTCCCGTGTTTTCTTTACTTTATCGCATTATGTGATTGTTGTTCGTGTGTTCCACGCACGATTGGGAGATGATCGTCACTAATGACCAACTTTTGACGTCAACACATATATGCTGACATTATATGAAGAAATGACTATATTAGTACTAATAAATAGATTAAAGAGTTTTCCAGTATATCATGAAAATAAATCCATTTTCTTCAGCAATAAAGTTTTGTGGAACAAAGTCATTCTCGAAAACATATTAGTTTTCCTATTTTAAAGAGAAGTAACATGAAATATATTATCTATAACCAACACCCAGACCAACCCTTATAGGCCTGTATCATCATCGCTATTAAAAGGATTACGTGATGGGCATGGGTCTTAACAATTCACTAGTAGAAAATTTTGTTGGATGGAGACGTTCTTCTTGTAGGATCATTTCGATATACGAACTCTAGATTTCCTACTCCATTTAGTACCCGTCTCAAAACTCATTTCTTGAACGCCAAAATTCCTTTGCAACGTCGTAAACCATGGATCTTCTTTGAGAAATTGAATTAGTAAGGAACTGATAAATAAAGTTTGTGTAATTAATTTCGTATTTAACTCGGTGCCTCAGTAGCCGCTTCCATAAAGGAACAACTATATTTAATTATAAGTCCGAAGAAATATATTACATATTGCCAATTCATGTGTTATTTAAGCCTCCTGCTATAGGATTTGGAATTAAACAAACTAACATTTTAAATGACTACACTATAACGTTAAAAGGCTTTCATTGCATTATTAAAAACTCTACACAAAAGAAAAAGGCATAACAGAAATTTCAAGTTAGCTGCAATATATTCTAACAAATAAATTTATAAAATGTTCAACATAATTACAATAGTAATTTATATACGTAGGTGTGTGTCTTATGTGTTTGTGCATGTGTGCGAGTTTTATATGTGCATGTGTATTTTTTTACCTTCATACCAAATAAAAGTATGTACATACTGAAATTCAATAAAAAGATTGCACCTAATTTTCATCTGCATCCGTTAAAGTCAAAATCCCTAAGCATGTGTAAAAAGACATAGTAGAAGTTTAAAAATTATAATGCGTTATAAAGTTTTATATCTACTGTTCAAAAAAAAAAAAATCATATCAGGTTTGGATTTTATGTCACTCGTCATGGATACATGTTAATACAAAAAATGTACTAACACCCCAAGGTGTAATTATACACTTCACAAATGATTAACACAAGGTTAAGAACAAAATTAATGCGGGAAAATGGAAAAGAAGAGATTTTATAGTGGTTCGGCCCCAAGTTTGGCTTACATCCACTTTAAAGCTGGATTCCATTATCACTCGATACAAGGTACGCATTTACAATTATTTCATGCATCTCTTCTCTTTTACAATGAATATTCTTTTATCTTTCTACAAATTTTCTATCTTTCTTCGATCACTTTCTATTTCCAAAGTAGAAACGACCAAATCTCACAAGTATCGACGATTATTGAAGTGATTCTTCTTTAGTCGTGATTGGTTAAAAACTTTGACGTTTTTCCGGAATGAATTGATGATAATAAAGAAGCTTCGATCTACTTTGAGAGAGCTTTAACGGAGTTTGAGTTGATCGGAGAATGATAATGGCAACAATTCATCGTTAGAAAATTCGGATCCCCCAAATGAGTGAGGCGATGGGGTATTTATAGGCGAATTCTAGAAGTAGGGGAAAAATCATAATTATCATATGTGTAGGCAAGCTTGTGGAGTGGTCGAGTCATGGCACATGGCAACATATGTCACATCAGCTCAAATATTGGTTCATAAGTTTGATTCCGAAAAATCACGAAATCCCCCGATGGGTACCCTGCTCGATCACTAATTTTCATGTGTGCAGCACAATCTGGTCCTTGCTACTAGTACTTGGCACGTGGTACTGAAAAATGACGTGATCTGCCAGTGTGCACTCGGGAAAACCTGCGTTTTTACTGTGTTTAGTGTGTCTGATACTTTGGCATTTGTACTTTGGTACTAGCTATTTCGCTCGATCCATGGCAAAGTACCAAATTCTTTGGCACTTGGATTCCCTGACGCGCATTCAAGTGGAGCACCCATTTTCACATTACGTAGAGCAAGTATTAATCTAGTACTTTGGTTAAGCCCGATCCATGGCAAGCTTGTTTTGCCCGATCCATGAACCAATTCAGATTCCACGGTTCGTGCCTGTGCAAATCAAGACTTTCTCAGTGTTCTGGCAAGTGGGCACAGCTACTTTGGGACTACCACATTTAGCTCGATCCATGAAACACGATGCTAGCACCTTGCCAAAATTGGCACTTGCCAAGCCAATGCGCACTCATGCCAACCTCCAGTTTTCACGTGTTTTAGTGGGTTTCAACTGGTACTTTGGTACTACCAGGTTTAGCTCGATCCATGCAACATTTTTAGCCCGATCCCTAGCACCATTTTAAGCTTGATCCATCATATCTTTTTTAGCATGATCCATCACAACATTTTTAGCGCAATCCATACACTAAAAATGACCAATCAATGGTTAAGCACACTAGATTTACAACATATTTTTTGATCGATCTTTCTCATTAAAACGTGTACGATCCATTATGTTTTTCATCATTGTTTATATTATTTTCGAATTACGTTTTCACAACATAATTTACATAATCCCCTCATAGCTAAATTTTTTGTATCCGAAAAACGTAAGCTTCAAAATTTTAAATTTTAACGATGATGATTAATTTTGTTAGATCGTTCACGAATTTATTTTTGTGGATCAAAGTATGCCGATAATTACCAGATCGAAGGTATTTTTAAACAATGGTTCCTCTTACCATATATATATATATATATATATATATATATATATATATATATATATATATATATGGGACAGGATCAAGAGCACCCCAAATAGTGCAGCACCCCTTTAGCCTCCTGGTTTCCACCACATATTCTTCATTCTCTCTCTTTCCACTAACTCTCTCTCCCCCCACTAACATATTTAATTATAAATATGTGGTTTTTGTTGAGGGGCAATTGGGGTGCCAAGAAATAAGGGTGCTCTAGAACCCTCCTCTCTCTCTCTCTCTCTCTCTCTCTATATATATATATATATATATATATATATATATATATGGGATAGGATCAGGGAGCCCCCTGAATTTCAGCTCCCTATTTGCATCCGAACCACAACCACTCATTTATATTAAAGAATGTGAGTGGGAAGTGAGAGAATGAATGGAAGGAGAGAGGGTGTGAAATACTTGGTTGTGGTTGAGGGGCTTTTGGGGTGCTCTCGAACCTGCAAATAAATAAATAAATAAATAAATATATGCATAATGACAAATATATTATTTATATGTATTTATATGCGTATACAAATTAGTAAAATATTATTACTAATTTTTTTTGTGGATCGAGCTTTTATTATATTCGGACCAGAACATATACTCATATTATTTTGGTGTGGATCAGGATAAATTTTTAACAGATGGACCGGATGAAAAACTATTCCTTGTACACCGCTATATATATTGTTTTCTTAGAGTCGCATCTTCATTCTATTTTCATTGATTCATTACTTATTCCCAGCTGCAGCAGGGTTGGCCTTGGGTAAGGCCACCAAAGCGGCTGCCTAGGGCCTCCGACATCATGTTGCGTTTACTTAGACATATTTTGATAGTTTAGGGCCTTTGATATCCTGATTTGCCTAGGGCTTCTGATAATTTTTTGTGTTTCAGGGTCGGTCCTGATTCCCAGTATGATCGTGCATAAATCATTGTCGATCCAAGAATGTGCTTCATGTATTATATCCCACGCGTATGTTACGTACTTCATTTTATACTGCCCCATTCCATAGCTTCTAGAAGCTTTATTTATATAATATGCCCATCAGATTATTTATACTGGCAAGTTTACATGCTAAGACTCACACAGGCAATTGAAATTATCCATTGTTTACATGTTAAGTCTTTCACCCGATCCATGGTACTGTTTAATGTTGTAGCAGATCCATAAATAAACTTTTGCCCGATCCATTTTATTTACGCAAATGCCACCGCCATATAATTATATCTGACCCGTCGCTAATACACATTTTGTTAGTACCGATCCATGCAGCAGCTAATTCCGCCGATCCATGAAAGTTGCGTGATTCCTGTGTTGATTTAGCGAGGAAAAGTGATAGATCCGTCCTTCATAATATTGCCTGATCCAAGAAAAATGAGATGATTCCCCGTATAAAACATTGTCGGATCATGTTTTGTATCGTGCGGATCCACTATGGAAAAATGGCAAATCCATACTGCTTCAATATGTCTATGTCCGCTCCACAAAAAAATGAATTCATCCCGATCCATATATTTACAGAATTTATCCCGATCCATATATTTAAGAAAAATGAATTGTCTTATCATAGTTTTAAGGCAATTAGAGTTTAGGCTAGGTTTAGTCTTGTACCAGATTAAGGGGGAGTTTTATAGTTTCTAGGATTAGTTTAAGGTTCAAGAAGTATTTTTTGAATTAACATATATTATTTTTGTTTGGTTGATTTGGTCTGGATTATTGATTTAATTGGAATAATCTATACATAATAAGTAACATAATTAAAGAATGATGAGGTTTGACAAACTTAAAACTTGAATTTGCATATAACTAAGATTTAAATTTGTTTGTACTGATTAGATGCTTGCTTATATAGAAAGTTTGTATTGAATTGGTTTGACTTGATTATTAGTCTGAATGTTGTCTAGATTGCTTGATTAGTTTAAATAATACAATGTTTGTATTACAATATTATAGTCATGAATTTAGGGAGAGTAATTTACTTTAGTATAGAATCATAGGACATCTATATATATATATATATATATATAGGATTTGGGGGAGTATATTTAAAATATCTTTTCGATAATGACAAAGGGGGAGAAATTATAAAATAAGTATTGACTTAAAGGAGAGTATATAGGATTCATGAAGTTAGGGGGAGTATTAGAAGGATCAGTGTCAACCAATATGAACAGGTATGAATATTTTATAAATCAAGGTTGTCATCATCAAAAAGGGGGAGATTGTTGAAGAATGGAGTTTTGATGGCAACACCTTATTTCAATTATCACTTGTTATAAAATATATACTAACATTTCTGTCTAGAATATATATACATGTATATGCAGGATTTGTATACAGGACTTAAATACTGAAGACTGTACATTTTTAGAGTTTTAAGAGATTCAAGATTCAGAGAAGATTCAAGACTCATGAGTAATCAAGTTATCAAGATTTCAAGAGTTCAAGACAAATATAGTAATAGAGTCTAGTTTATATGTAAGACTCTGAATAACACTCTAGGTTCAATTTCTGTTTTTCAAATTCTGATTTTCAAATTTAAAATTGTTTTTCTATCTTACTTTTGATTTCAAATATAAGTTTTAAAGTTTTTATATATTTATATAGTTATATACTTTTATAGTTTGTATATTTATATAGTTTTTAAACCTTATAATTTATAAATATGTTTATATAATATATAATTATGTTTTCATATGATTTTATATTTTAGAATACTCATTTTTATCACTAATTTTTAGTTCAAGAATTTCCAGAATAATATATACAATAAAACACTTGAAAAATAGTTTAAAAATATTTTATGCACAGGTATGTCGACATACATATATGTCTATATCGACATATAACTGTCAGAAATTCAATTTTCTAAGGAAATGTCTTTTCACTATTTGTAACATTCCAGAAACATTGCAACCTTTCAAATCTTATAAATAGGGGTTGAATTCGAATTTTTTTAACCATTCTTCTTCTCCATATTCACCCCTCTTCATCCCACCACTAATATTTCTTATTTTATTGATTTCTACACTTCTACATTTTCAATTTCTATTCTAATTACATAAAACTTCTTTTGTTACTCTCTACTCATTACTCTCTGGATTGAAGAGTTATAGAACTGTTGTAATCATTTGGGAAGTGTTTGGGAAAGGATGTGTTCCGTTTGACCCTGAAATCAAGAAAAGGGAGCGGTGATAATCTTATAGCCGTTAAATCATGAATGATTGGAGCGGTGTTAACCCTGTAGCCGGGAAATCAAGGGGATTGTACTTGGATATTATTATAGTAATAAAACTCGACGCATTCCAGCGTTGCGTGGGACTAGACGTTGGAGTCATTTGAAAAGTATAAAATCCAGTGTGTTCTTTCCTTTTCTGCATTTTATTTTTGTATTTGTGTCTGATTCTGTGTCTGTGATCATCTCTAGTGTGTGTAATTCATATAGCAAATCATATAAGTTTTAGATTTTTCATAAATTTCTCACAAACATTATTCACCCCCTAATGTTAGTCTTGCCTTAAAATCCGCATTCTGCGTTCCCTAACAAGTTTGAGTGTGATGTGTATGTAATGGATTTTATGGGTTATGTTCTAACTCTAGGGATGGAATGGTTAACCATATATGGTTCCATCCTTTATTATGAGAGGAGAGTTATTAGGCTTTTGATATGCCACTGTAGAACTCTCAAGATTTCTTGCGACCCGCGAGGTTCAGTTATGCTCAATTTCTTAGATTCCCTAGAATGCTTTTGTTGACGATTTTAGTTTGGTACCCATAGTTAGACTTTCCAGACATATTCGAGGAGGTGAGAGGGTTACGTCCAAGGAGTGAGATATATTTCCGGATATAGTTGGTGGTGAATGCTAGGCTTGTTGCTTTGCCAGTGCGCCGCATGGCTCCTAGAGAGAGAAGGGAAATTAGTAAGCAAGTGAGTGAGTTGTTCGAGAAAATATTTATTAGATGGAGCATTTTTTAATGGGGAGCACAGTCCCTTCGCGACCAAGGAAAACGTCTCTTTTCATCTATGTGTGGACTATAGGGAGTTGAATAAGCTTACTAAGATGCATAGACACCTAATCCCATGAATAGTTGACTTGTTTGATCAGTCAGTGGGTGCTTTTGTTTTCTCGCAGTTGGATTTAGCCACATGTTTTCATCAGCTTAGAGTAGCGGGTGACAAAATAGATAAGACTTATTTTAGGACTCCCGATGGATTCTTTGAGTGGTTGGTTATGCCTTTTAGGCTTACCAATGCATCAACGTACTTTGTGGATTTGATGAGCCGGGTATTTAGGGAGTATGTGAACAAGTTTGTAGTGGTATTTGTTGATGATATCTTGGTTTTCTCGAGAAGCAAGGAAGAGCACACCATGCACTTGGAAGGTGTCCTCCGTACTTTCCGAGCACATCAACTGAAGGCGAAGTTTCCTAGGGGCCATTTCTGGCAGAAGGAAGTTAGGTTCTTGAACCATGTTGTCTCTAGAATGGTATAGTGGTAGACCCGCCTAAAGTTGTGGCAGTTCAAGATTAGAAAGCCCCTAAGAATGCGATGAGGTTAGGAGTTTCTTGGGTTTGGCGGGATATTACTAGATGTTCATTAATGATTTTGCATGGATCTCAGCTCCGCTTACCCGTCTAATGAAGAACCTGGTTTTTGCTTAGAACGTAGTTAGCGAGGATGCATCTCGAGATTGCAGAAGGCTCTTATATCATCTCCAGTTTTGACTCTTTCTGGTGGTACAAAGATGTTTACTGTTTATACGGATTCTTGCGACGTAGGTTAAGGAGCAGTGTTGATGTAGGAAGGTATGGTTGTCTGCTATAGGAGTAAGAAGTTGAGGGTACATGAGAAGAACTACCCTATCCATGATTTGGAGTTGGTAGTGATAGTGTTTGCACTCAAGTCTTGGAGAAACTATTTATATGGTGAGAGGTTCGAGCTTTATATTGATCATAACTTTCTCAAATACTTTTTCTTGCAAAAAGATCTTAATTTGTGTAACGACCCGTATTTTTAGTCGATTAATTTTAAATAATTTATATCATTTTAAAATATTGAGTTGATAATATAAATGAATTTTTATATTAAGTTATCAATTTCGATTTAATATCGAATATATCGAATTATCGTAATACGAAAACGGTAATAATTGAATTTGAATTTAAAAACTGAATCGAAACAGTTCAAATAATCAATATAAATCATATGTGAGTATAGAAGGTAATAATAATTTATTATCAAGGAATAAATTGGTTTGAATTTAAATTTATTTAATATGGTTATTTTATACGTTCAAATTAAATTTTATAGTCTATTCTATTGAGTCCAGAGTAGTGTAATTACGTTGAAACGTCGGTCGGTAGGTTAAAATAGTGGTTCGTGATGTCGAGTTATGAACCCCGATATTATTTTAGTGGATAAGCATGAGATCAAATCAATATCTATTTAAAATAAAGTGAAAATCTCTTTAAGTCAAATTAAATTATATTATATTTAAAACCAAAATCAAATCAGAATTAATGGGGAAATCTTTTTAAAAAGAAAAAAAGGGATTTGTATGGTACTTTACCCTACATAAATATCGCATACGTTATGTTCCTGGTTTCACCTATAAATTGAGCTATCGCTGTGTATTTCCCATCCTCAAACCAACAAGCGTTCAATTCCTTTGTATTCTTCTTTCCAGTAAGTAGCAAAATTCAATCCACCATTATATAAATACAAACAAAAGAAAATTCACAACTTATTCCTTTCGTTTCTTGTTTTCTTCCCAAAACTAAAACCGAAACCATCCACTGTGGAAAAAAGGAATTGAATATCAGATTCGAAAGGGTGAATTGCAATTTCCATTCATCGTCGCTGGTCTAGAGTTCGACGATGCTTGGAGGCAGTCGCGATTCAATAAGGGGGTCACCACTGGGATTTCGATTTGATTTTTGGCCAAGCGGAAGGGGTGCGATGTATTCGAATTTGATCTGGAGGGTTGCGAGGCTCATGAACGATGAGGTTCGATTTTCTGGAGCAATGTCTGGACATGATACCTGGGAAGTTCGATCTGATGAAGGGAAGGGGCGAAGCTTATTTGGTTGAGCTGATGATGGTGCGACAGTTTTGGTTTGGAGGAAGAAGTGCGGTTGTTAATATGAGATGTTTGGGAAGCTGTTGAAGTTCCAATGGGGTTTGCAATCTTGGTTTTCGCATCTGTGTGGTAGCAAGTTGAGTAGGACAGTAGTTCTAAGGTGTAGACGGAAAAAGGAAAGGGTGGATTATCAACTAGTTGTTCAAGGAAATGCTGGGTTGGGCTAATGTTAGTTTTGGGAAATGGAGGTGTTCGGTATGCTGTTTTGATGGTGCAGTATCTGAAATGTTGAAGCACGACATTAGAATGAAGTTGTATGTGAGATGATTGATAAAATGCCAGAAAGGGATGTGCATTTCTTTTGGGCCGTTCACATATTTTGGAGCTGCTCAGGATTTGGTTTCAAGACTTAGTCGAGTGGTTACCATCAAAAATATAAGGTATATGTTTTTAAATAAATTTATATTACATAGAAAATTTATTTTAAGTAGTTCATTTAGAATAAAATAAATATTCGTAGGTGCTAATAAAATAATTCGAGACAATGCGGGTAGATACGTAGCCGAGAAGACACAGAAATTAATATGATATTCAGCAAGGAAAAATCGAGGTGAGTAAATCTCACTCAAAAGTTATTTAATTTATTTTTATCGTTAAAAATAAATGGTTGACTATTTGAATGCGTGCATGGATTATTGAATCATTGTGGTTATTATATATTATATATATTAGTTATTTAGGCTTGGTGGTTGTCGCTACTATATATATATATATATATATTGGATTTTCCCGCAGTATCATTAGCGGATGCCCGCAGTATCATTAGCGGATGACCTTACGCCGATGTACATATGTGGATCCCCTTTTATACCGCGATATCCTGCCTTGAAGCAGGATTGGTATAATTTATGTGACTAACATCTGTGGATGCAGGGAAAACAGGTTGGAGGAATCCAACTGGATTCCTCAAAACAATTTATTTACTGTTGTTTACATATTTATATATGTATGTGATGTGTGAACTGAATGGGTGATTTGTGTGTTAGATATTAGAACATCACAGGCCCTAAATATTTATACTTAAAAATATCAAAAGGGAATTTTAGATTTAAAAGGGGAAATTTATTTTCCATAGTAGAAATTTAATTTGAATGGAATTAGAAATGAAAACTTGTTTAAATATTTAAACAAGAAATGAAATTTATAATTGATGGGTTTAAATGGAAAGAAAAATTATCATTTGATAAAATTAGATTTTTCAATTCAAGTTGAATTTAAAAAGGGAATTTTATTTTCTAGAATGAGAATTTGATTTCAAATAAGATTTGAAATAGGAACCTGTTTTAAATAATTTAAAACAAGTAGTGGAATATACAAACAATGTTTATAATTTAAAAAGAGAATTTTTATTGGGAAATTTATTTAAGTTCAAGTATGAACTTAAAAAGAGATTTATAATTTGAAATCGGTTCAGGAAAGGAAAACGATGAAGTACATTCTGATGTTCAGAATGTAAATGAGTTGAAATAAATCCATATGGGTTTATGATTAGAATTCGACCATGTCGAATGTATAAAATAAATAAATTTATTTCCTGAGAAAAAATCGGGATTTTATTGAATAGAACTAAAATTTAAAATGTAAATATGAAAATAGATTCCATATTGATTTCTATATAAGTTAGGAAAATAAAATATTCCAAAATTTGAATCGAGTTTCAATTAGATTATTAAAAATAAAAGTTAATTAATAAAGAGGTTAATTTATAAACAATACATTTATAAATGTGATGAAGTAATTTTCATCGCGTAATTTGGAAATAAACTTCCAAATGTAAGAAATGGAGGAGAAGGCGAGACTTAAATCGGGTTTGTGTATTACAAGTTTTTATCTATCTCAAGATAAGAACGTTGTCGGTTAAGGTCTGAGAGGTAAATAAAATATCCCAACTTGAACGATTTCACTATTATCAAGGGATGATATCAGTTTGTAATGGTAAGAGATGTTGAATTTAATGATTTACATAAAAGGAATTTATAATTAGAATTCGATGATATCGATATTTTATAAACAATCTAATTCCGTCGGAATTGGACTTTAAATTAGGAATTTGAGTTTGAATTAATTCATAACTGAGTTATGAATGTAGAAATAAATAATCGACGGGTCAAAGAATTGGAATTGTGAAGTTATATTTGGATTACAGGCTTAGTTTTATTTTCAAATATTGAAAATGAAGTTTGAAATTCATTTTTATAAACGAAGTAACGTTTATATTTAAATTAAAACGAACTCGCCGCAGCATGGTAGTTCGAAAATTGGCGATTCGAACTTAAATTAAGTATACAGAACTCAATATAAGTCGAAATTTGATGAAACAAGAATCGCTCGAACCGATTAAATGACTGTTTTCAAATAGAAGAGGAAAATCTTGATTTCGTCGTATAGATTTTGAGTTATATCAAAATAAAATTTTAGAAAAATCGCTGTAAAAACCATAACAATTTAATTAATTTATTAAAGGGATTTTTAGTGAATAAAAATCTTAATTTAAATTAGAAAATTCCAGATTTAAGTATAAATTAGATTTGAACAGAAGTATGGTAAATGGATTAATTTTTAGGATAAAAAATCAGGTTTTAAATTATCGAAGAAGGTTGACTAATTCGAAAAGTAATTAGCTAGTGGAGTTTTGGATCGAACTTGACGTTGGTTAAGTGAACTGAAATTATGAATCAAAATTGAACGTTTGAGTAGGTAACCTGAATTAAAGTTTGGAAATTGAATATGCAATTTGAGTTTGTCTTTGCTTAAGTCAATAATAATGTGTTTAAACGCAACTGCTTCCAACAAAGAGTAAAATGAGCTATTTAAATTATGAATTAGAAATTGAACGGGGTTAAATGAAAATGTTATATGGATTGAAATAAAATGAGAATGGTTGAATATATGATAGACATGTACAGGATAAAGTGAATGAAGAGTATGAAGATTTTAATCTAAGTGCCCGACAAAAAGTACATGTTTAAATTTCCATATGAGGTTTTATGCGCCGAATCGGCAAGCCGCTTGGCTTTTTTATTTTATTTTTAAATGGAAAGGGCCTAGAGAGGCGAGTTGAGGTTTGAACTATTTGCCGATACAAAGGAGGTTATGGTGAATTTTTCTGGAAATTTAAGGAGTTAGAATATTTTTAAGAAATTTTGATAATAGAAATCGGTATAACGATATATATAGAATCCGCTAAGAAATGAATTTAAAATGAAATATTAGAAAGGGCCAGTGATTGTGAAATTGTTTGATGGATGTTTATTTTTCCTTTGATAGTTAAATCACCAACTATCAAAGATCTTTGACCATCGCTGTCAATACGGAGAGACCGATTGGATTTAATATCCGAGAACCACTCCGTATAGGCATAGGCATTGCGAATTAGATTATGCTAAAAATAATCGAAGACGGAGTGAAATGCAAGGGCTGTTTTGTTTGTTCAGTCCCAGGACAACTTGTATGGACGAATGTCTGACAGAATATTCCTAACGTTCACATAAGATGATCTTTTCAAGTTATTACGTCTGGTGGCGAAGAAATTCGTTTCTCTTAGCTTTTATACCCATAATATTTTTGGGAAGTTCAACTAGTGATCTGACGGGTTTGATGATGCGGCATTCAAAGTGTATGGTGACCTGATGTTCTAAAAGATAGACGTAGCCTCAAGCCTCACAGCCGGGAAAGGACAAAAATCGGACAGGCAGCATGGCTATGTGGGTCACTCCCATTAGGGTGTATAATCACCTATCTAGAGAAATTCCTTTTACTTCTTTAATCTATTCGATGCTGTCCCTTTTCGGGAAACGGTGGTTTGAGCCCAACCGTTGGTGATATACATTCGATACACTCAAGCGAAATGAGTAGTCAGTCATGTGTGGGCCGGGTTGCAAGACGTTCTTGTTGAACGCAGGTGTATTCGCCTCTAGAGATACATCATCGGAAGGTGGTCCCATGCCTTATCATAGTTGGAATCCAATCTCCAACAAGAGCCCTGCGGTTTTTGATTTTATACTATGTATGTAGAGCGTGAGATGCAAGCGTTCTACTATTTGGTTATTTATTTGATTGGACATTATTATAATATCACTGGATTTTGATATCAAAAATGTTCGGATTATAGTAAGGTAAAAACCGTCCGTGTTTATGTGTGGGCTGGTCTTGCTATTATTCCTTTCTTTCAAAGGATTTTTTTGAAGTTAAACCATATGGTTGGAGTTTACTCACACCAGTCCCATGACTGACCCAGATTTTGTTTAGTTTTGTTTTTCCTAAACTCATGGGTGCCCAAATTTGTACCAGCAGTCAAGTGTTTCAGGCTTTTACAGATACATTTGGAGGAGCTAAAAGCAGCAGGCTTCGCCGTTAGTATTTAGAGATTATATCCGCTGTGATACGATGTATTGTACTCTGATAATGGTATGTATATACAATACAGTTTTGTATTTCAAAGTTATGTTATATAATACATTTTATTCGTTCCGCCGTGAGATTCTGTATTGTTATTTCTGTCCTTCTTCTATCTTTTCTACTTTCTTTAACCCTAATGACTCGTATTTCTGTATTATTTGAGTTGGACGTGTTTTGTATTAGTTAGCACATATAGTATGGATTTGCGGGCCACTACAGTTGGTATCAGAGCTGGTTGATTAATTAGTACGGATGACAGGGGGTTCTCGCTTTGCGTTAGGTGGCGAATGGGAGACTCTTACGCCTAAAACTCCCGACAATGTGGGTTGGTCGAGTCGCGAGGCTGGCCGTAAAAGCAGTTCTGAGGTACCAATGTAAGCCACAGGGGGAGGTTAGCCCTCTGCCTTAGGGGATGAGGGATGGTTGAAAAGCCTACCAAATTCCCGGGTCGTTACAGTTGGTATCAGAGCTTAGGTTGAGCGAACACCTAGGCTTTGGTGGGGAGTTTACTCATTATAGATTGGGTCAGTAGTACCCTAGAATGAGTTGAGCGTATATGTAAGAGAGCGTATTTGTATTTTGATATAAAAATTGTTTTATATTGTGTTGGCTCGTCTGTTGGGTAATTTATGAATTCTGGTCGAATCGTGGGACGCCACGACATCGATAGGAGTTTCTAAACACTTGAACAGAAGAATCGACATAATATTATTTTAAAGTGGGTAAATGAAATAATTTTGCCCAAAATTTTTATCTTGATATAAAGGCACAATTTCCTGAAATTATTATAGTATATGGATGTGTTGGTTGTTATTTTTATAATCAAATGAGATTATAAAATTGAAATGGTTATATATAACCGAAATATAATTTGTATATGAATTAAATATACAAATGAGATGAAATAAAATTGGATTGAAACCAGAACTGGAATTTAAATCCCGGGTGTTTGGAAAATATTTTTCCAAAGTATATTAAGATAATATAGTCTTGTTTTGGGAAGATTTTATATAAAATCATATTGTATGGATTTTGACAGGGATTAAGCACTGAACTCACTTCAGTAGCTGGAAAATAATTCTGATGATGACTGCAGCATCATTGGTGTTCATTTTCAAGTTTCTAAGTGATGGATTGCTACCTTAGAAAAGTTTCTGATGGAAATTTGTTTGAAAGAAAGCAAGTTGGTTTGAAAATTCAAATGTTTTGAATTTGGAATGGTTCTAAATATATGTGGATATATTTATGTGATTTCAAAAAGGATTTGGAATAAAACCCGGGTATTTGAATTCTGGCATTTAAATTTAACTTAAACAAGTTAAATGGATCGAAGTAAATAAATGGAAACCAAAAGTTTTGGTAGAACTAAAGTTGTGGAAATATGAAGAGTTGAGTTTCAGCATAAGTATGTTTTGAAAAGCACATAGGTTAGTAGCATTTTTCCTACCTTAGTAATTTCGGGGACGAAATTCTTTTAAGGGGGGAGAATGTAACGACCCGTATTTTTGGTCGATTAATTTTAAATATTTTATATCGTTTTAAAATATTGGGTTGATAATATAAATGAATTTTTATATTAAGTTATCGATTTAGAAATCAATTTTGATTTAATATCGAATATATCGAATTATCGTAATACGAAAACGGTAATAATTGAATTCGAATTTAAAAACTGAATCGAAACAGTTCAAATAATCAATATAAATCATATGTGAGTATTGAAGATAATAATAATTTATTATGAAGGAATAAATTGGTTTGAATTTAAATTTATTTAATATGGTTATTTTATACGTTCAAATTAAATTTTATAGTCTATTCTGTTGAGTCCAAAGTAGCGTAATTACGTTGAAACGTCGATCGGTAGGTTAAAATAGCGGTTCGTGATGTCGAGTTATGAACCCCGATATTATTTTAGTGGATAAGCATGAGATCAAATCAATATCTGTTTAAAATAAAGTGAAAATCTCTTTAAGTCAAATCAAATTAAATTATATTTAAAATCAAAATCAAATCAGAATTAATGGGGAAATCTTTTTAAAAAGAAAAAAAGGGATTTGTATGGTACTTCACCCTACATAAATATCGCATACGTTATGTTCCTGGTTTCACCTATAAATTGAGCTATCGCAGTGTATTTCCCATCCTCAAACCAACAAGCGTTCAATTCCTTTGTATTCTTCTTTCCAGTAAGTAGCGAAATTCAATCCACCATTATATAAATAAAAACAAAAGCAAATTCACAACTTATTCCTTCCGTTTCTTGTTCTCTTCTCAAAACTAAAACTGAAATCATCCACTGTGGGAAAAAAGAGAATCGAAGATCAGATTCGAAAGGGTGAATTGCAATTTCCATTCATCGCCGCTGGTCTGGAGTTCGACGATGCTTGGAGGTAGTTGCGATTCAATAAGGGGGTCACCACTAGGATTTCGATTTGATTTTTGGCCAAGCGGAAGGGGTGCGATGTACTCGAATTTGATCTGGAGGGTTGCGAGACTCATGAACGGTGAGGTTCGATTTTCTGAAGCAATGTCTGGACATGATACCTGGGAAGTTCGATCTGATGAAGGGAAGGGGCGAAGCTAATTTGGTTGAGCTGATGAAGGTGCGACAGTTTTGGTTTGGAGGAAGAAATGCGGTTGTTAATATGAGATGTTTGGGGAGATGTTGATGTTCCAATGGGGTTTGCAATCTTGGTTTTTGCATCTGTGTGGTAGCAGGTTGAGTAGGACAGTAGTTCTAAGGTGTAGATGGAAAAAGGAAAGGGTGGGTTATCAACTAGTTGTTCAAGGAAATGCTGGGTTAGGCTAATGTTAGTTTTGGGAAATGGAGGAGTTCGGTATGCTGTTTTGATGGTGCAGTATCTGAAATGTTGAAGCACGACATTAGAATGAAGTTGTATGTGAGATGATTGATAAAATGCCGGAAAGGGATGTGCATTTCTTTTGGGTTGTTCGCATATTTTGGAGTTGCTCAGGATTTGGTTTCAAGGGTTAGTCGAGTGGTTACCATCAAAAATATAAGGTATACGCTTTTAAATAAATTTATATTACATAGAAAAATTATTTAAAGTAGTTCATTTAAAATAAAATAAATATTCGTAGGTGCCAATAAAATAATTCGAGACAATGCGGGTAGATACGTAGCCGAGAAGACATAGAAATTAATATGATATTCAGCAAGGAAAAATCGAGATGAGTAAATCTCACTCAAAAGTTATTTAATTTATTTTTATCGTTAAAAATAAATGGTCCACTATTTGAATGCATGCATGGATTATTGAATCATTGTGGTTATTATATATTATATATATTAGTTATTTAGGCTTGGTGGTTGTCGCTACTATATATATTGGATTTTCCCGCAGTATCATTAGCGGATGCCCGCAATATCATTTGCGGATGACCCTACGCCCACGTACATAAGTGGATCCCCTTTTATACCGCGATATCCTACCTTGAAGAAGGATTGGTATTATTTATGTGACTAACATCTGTGGATGCAGGGAAAACAGGTTGGAGGAATCCAACTGGATTCCTCAAAACAATTTATTTACTGTTGTTTACATATTTATATATGTATGTGATGTGTGAATTGAATGGATGATTTGTGTGTTAGATATTAGAACATCACAGGCCCTAAATATTTATATTTAAAAATATCATAAGGGAATTTTAGATTTAAAAGGGGAAATTTATTATCCATAGTAGAAATTGAATTTGAATGGAATTAGAAATCAAAACTTGTTTATATATTTAAACAAGAAATGAAATTTATAATTGATAGGTTTAAATGGAAAGAAAAATTATCGTTTGATAAAATTAGTCTTTTCAATTCAAGTTGAATTTAAAAAGGGAAATTTATTTTCTAGAATAAGAATTTGATTTCAAATAAGATTTGAAATAGGAACTTGTTTTAAATAATTTAAAACAAGTAGTGGAATATACAAACAATGTTTATAATTTAAAAAGAGAATTTTTATTGAGCAATTTATTTAAGTTCAAGTATGAACTTAAAAAGAGATTTATAATTTGAAATAGGTTCAGGAAAGGAAAACGATGAAGTATATTCCGATGTTCGGAATGTAATTGAGTTGAAATAAATCCATATGGGTTTATGATTAGAATTCGACCATATCGAATGTATAAAATTAATAAATTTATTTCCAGAGAAAAAATCGGGATTTTATTGAATAGAACTAAAATTTAAAATGTAAATATGAAAACAGATTCCATATTGATTTCTATATAAGTTAGGAAAATAAATTATTCCGAAATTTGAATCGAGTTTCAATTAGATTATTAAAAATAAAAGTTATTTAATAAAGAGGTTAATTTATAAACAATACGTTTATAAATGTGATGATGTAATCTTCATCGCGTAATTTGGAAATAAACTTCCAAATGTAAGAAATGGAGGAGAAGGCGAGACTTAAATCGGGTTTGTGTACTACAAGTTTTTATCTGTCTCAAGATAAGAACGTTGTCGGTCAAGGTCTGAGAGGTAAATAAAATACCACAACTTGAACGAATTCACTATTATCAAGGGATGATATCAGTTTGTAATGGTAAGAGATGTTGAATTTAATGATTTACATAAAAGGAATTTATAATTTGAATTCGATGATATCGATATTTTATAAACAATCTAATTCTGTGGGAATTGTACTTGAAATTAGGAATTTGAGTTTGAATTAATTCATAACTAAGTTATGAATGTAGAAATAAATAATCGACGAGTTGAAGA
Organism: Allium sativum; assembly: GCA_030737875.1. Lineage (NCBI taxonomy): Eukaryota > Viridiplantae > Streptophyta > Magnoliopsida > Asparagales > Amaryllidaceae > Allium > Allium sativum. The sequence continues at coordinate 425,410,140 of CM060921.1, read as the reverse complement.
ATTGGAATTGTGGAGTTATATTTGGATTACAGGCTTAGTTTTATTTTCAAATATTGAAAATGAAGTTTGAAATTCATTTTTATAAATGAAGTAACGTTTATATTTAAATTAAAACGAACTCGCCGCAGCGTGGTAGTTCGAAAATTGGCGATTCAAACTTAAATTAAGTATACAGAACTCAATATAAGTTGAAATTCGATGAAACAAGAATCGCTCGAACCGATTAAATGACCGTTTTCAAATAGAAGAGGAAAATCTTGATTTTGTCGTATAGATTTTGAGTTATATCAAAATAAAATTTTAGAAAAGTCACTGTAAAAACCATAACAATTTACTTAATTTATTAAAGGGATTTTTAGTGAATAAAAATCTGAATTTCAATTAGAAAATCCAGATTTGAGTATAAAATAGATTTGAACAGAAGTATAGTAAATGGATTGATTTTTAGGATAAAAAATCAGGTATTAAATTATCGAAGAAGGTTGACTAATTCGAAAAGTAATTAGCTAGTGGAGTTTTGGATCTAACTTGACGTTGGTTAAGTTAATTGAAATTATGAATCAAAATTGAACGCTTGAGTAGTTAACCTGAATTAAAGTTTGGAAATTGAATATGGAATTTTAGTTTGTCTTTGCTTAAGTCAATAATAATGTGTTTAAACGCAACTGCTTCCAACAAAGAGTAAAATGAGCTATTTAAATTATGAATTAGAAATTGAACGGGGTAAAATGAAAATGTTATATGGATTGAAATAAAATGAGAATGGTTGAATATATGATAGACAGGTACGGGATAAAGTGAATGAAGAGTATGAAGATTTTAATCTAAGTGCCCGACAAAAAGGTACATGTTTAAATTTCCATATGAGGTTTTATGCGTCGAATCGGCAAGCCGCTTGGCTTTTTGATTTTCTTTTTAAATTGAAAGGGCCTAGAGAGGCGAGTTGAGGTTTGACTATTTGCCTGTACAAAGGAGGTTATGGCGAATTTTTCCGGAAATTTAAGGAGTTAGAATATTTTTAAGAAATTTTGATAATAGAAATCGGTATAACAATATATATAGAATCCGCTAAGAAATGAATTTAAAATGAAATATTAGAAAGGGCTAGTGATTGTGAAATTGTTTGATGGATGTTTATTTTTCCTTTGATAGTTAAATCACCAACTATCAAAGATCTTTGACCATCATTGTCAATACAGAGAGACCGGTTGGATTTAATATCTGAGAACCACTCCGTATAGGCATAGGCGTTGTGAATTAGATTATGCTGAAAATAATCGATGACGGAGTGGAATGCCAGGGTTGTTTTGTTTGTTCAGTCCCAGGACAACTTGTATGGACGAATGTCTGACAGAGTATTCCTAACGGTCACATAAGACGATCTTTTCAAGGTATTACGTCTGGTAGCGGAGAATTTCGTTTCTCTTAGTTTTTATACCTGTAATATTTTTGGGAAGTTCAACTAGTGATCTGACGGGTTTGACGATGTGGCATTCAAAGTGTATGGTGACCTGATGTTCTAAAAGATAGACGTAGCCTCAAGCCTCACAGCCGGGAAAGGACAAAAATCGGGCAGGCGGCATGGCTATGTGGGTCGCTCCCATTAGGGTGTATAATCACCTATCTACAGAAATTCCTTTTACTTCTTTAATCTATTCGATGTTGTTCCTTTTCGGGAAACGGTGGTTTGAGCCCAACCGTTGGTGATATACATTCGATACACTCAAGCGAAATGAGTGGTCGGTCATGTGTGGGCCGGGTTGCAAGACGTTCTTGTTGAACCCAGGTGTATTCGCCTCTAGAGATACATCATTGGAAGGTGGACCCATACCTTGTCATAGCTGGAATCCAATCTCCAATAAGAGCCCTGCGGTTTTTGATTTTATACTATGTATGTAGAGCATGAGATGCAAGCGTTCTACTGTTTGGTTATTTATTTGATTAGACATTATTATAATATCACTGGCTTTTGATATCAAAAATGTTTGGATTATAGTAAGGTAAAAACCGTCTGTGTTTATGTGTAGGCTGGTCTTGCTATTATTCCTTTCTTTCAAAGGAGTTTTTTGAAGTTAAACTATATGGTTGGAGTTTACTCACACCAGTCCCATGACTGACCCGGAGTTTGTTTTGTTTTTCCTAAACTCTTGGGTGCCCAAATTTGTACGGGCAGTCAAGTGTTTCAGACTTTTACAGATACACTTGGAGGAGCTAAAAGCAGAAGGCTTCACCGTTATTATTTAGAGATTATTTCCGTTGTGACATGATGTACTGTACTCTAATAATGGTTTGTATATACAATACACTTTTTTATTTCAAAGTTATGTTATATAATACATTTTATTCGTTCCGATGTGAGGTTCTGTATTGTTATTTCTGTCCTTCTTCTGTCTTTCCTACTTTCTTTAACCCTAATGACTCGTATTTCTGTATTATTTGAGTTGGACGTGCGTAGTATTAGTCAGCTCAGATAGTATGGATTTGCGGGCCACTACAATTTGCGTCAGCAACGTTAGATGGGTTCTTTACGTCTTATGATTTTGAGGTAGAGCATACCTTGGGGAAGGGGGATGTGGTAGCTAATGCATTGAGTAAGTAGAGCATGGCTTTGAATCTATTATTTTAGAGCGGCGGATTTTGGAGTTCACCTCATTGTTAGATTTTAGACCATCTACGGATTTTACTCCCAGATTATTGCTGTCATTGGAATTGTGACCAGCTCTTTTAGAGCGCATTGGATCCAATCAGTGCGAAGATAAGTAGTTAGTGGATATCATGGACCAACTCAGTAGAGTAGAGACCACTATTCACCTTGCTAGATATTACGTAGATGAGAGAGGATGACTACGTCAGGATGGGAGATTGTGTGTTCCTAGAGTTGATGATTTGTTGAAATTAGTTTTAGAGGAGGCTCCTCACTTTAGAATGACTATCCATCCTAGCGGTGATAAGATGTATAGAGATACAAGGAGGATTTTCATTGGATTGGGATGAAGATGGGCGTACCAGTATTTGGGTTATAATTGACAAATTGACTAAGAGCACTCACTTTATCCAAGTCAAGTGTAAGCGAACGATAGCTTGGTTGGCAACGGTATATCTTAGGGAGAACATTCGATATGGAGTAACCTCTTGTATTGTTAGTGACCAAGACCCCATTTTTATGAGTGAGTTTTAGAGGAGCCTGCAGGAGGCGTTGGGAACACAGCTACGACTGAGTACCTTCTGTCACTCTTAGACTGATGAACATAATGAAAGGATTAATAGGAATATTGAGGATTTATTGAGGCCGCGTATCCTAAATTTCGGAGGGACTTCGGAGGAGCATCTCCCGTTGGTAGAGTTCGCATACAATAACAACTATCATATGAGTATTGGTATGGCTCCCTTCGAGGCACTTTATGCACAAACCTCCAGATCACCTACATGTTAATGGGAGTCTGTGGACAGACTTCTACTTGGACCTGAGATGGTTAGAGAGACTTGAAAGAAGATAAATTTGATTTGTAGGTGGATGAAGGCAGCTAAGGACAGGTAGAAGTCGCAAGCATATCGGAGGAGGACAAACCTAGAGTTCGATGTAGGAGATATGGTCTTTGTTAAGGTGCCACCTTTGAGAAGTGTTGTTCGGTTCAGGTCAGTAGGGAAGTTGGTACCGAGGTTTTTAGGGTCATTCACTATAGTAGAGAGAATAGGTCAGATGTCCTTTAGGGATAGACTACCAGAGAGACTGACAGGAGTTCATGATGTGTTCCATGTGAAACACTTGAGGAAGTGTCTACATGATCTGTGGTAGTAGTAGAGCTGAGTATCTTAGAGGATATAGAGATAGAGAGGGAGGCATTGGTCAGGAGAGTTCCTACTCGGATATTAGGATCTGAAGTTAAGATGCTACGAAATAAAGAAATCAAGCTAGTAAAGACGTAGTGGGTAGAAGATAGCAATGGCGTGAATTGGGAACCAGAAGATAGGATTCACGCTTAATTTTCATTTCTCTTTGAGAGTATGCTTTTAATTCTTTTCTAAGCTTTGAATTTAAATCTATTTTTCCTATTCGTTTGAATCATAATGCTTAGGTAAAATCCTATGGATGGTAGGAAATGGTTTAAAACATGTTAATAGAACATGTTATGGTTAAATGGATGCAAATGTTTGCTAATGGATGCATATACACACACTAGGCACTAGATTAGGGATCGGATGAACTAGAACACTTACGAATTGCATATATATGTGTATGCATTTTAATTTACCTTAAACACGGACGAAAAATGGTTGAATCATCACTTGGATGTTGCATTTTGGTGAATGATTGTTTCACATATAGAATTTTACATGTATCATTAGGGTTCTTTTGCATACACATATTGAATTCATAGCACATACATGAATTGCATTAAGGTGTCAATTGAATCAGTAGACCGCCTGATTTTGGCATTAGATTAGGAAAATATACACAACACCTTTGCATATGTTCATACAAAGCACTAGAAAATCAAAAGATAATGGATGCCCGTGGTTGCTCTAGCCTTAGATATTTTAGGGACGAAATCCTTTTAGGATGGGAGAATGTAACACCCCGAATTTTAATAAACAATAATTAAATAAAGAACTGTAATAAAACAAATATTAATCAAAATAATATTCGGAATTGGCCAAAGAGGATTTCACTGTTGAGCCTATTACGAAATTCTTATTCAGCCATACTTTTAATTTACGTAAAATGATGACAAACTAACAAGATATGATCAGGTAAACATTGAAATTTAAATTAGAAAATTTTAATATATAATCAAACTTAATAAATGGTGGAATAAATGACCCAACCCATAACTGGGACGATCTCTGTGTCGACCTAGGACCCATGTGTTGACCCATATAGGAGGTGGGTCGATCCAATACGAGTCAAGCACAAAATATGCATGGCACGATGTCGAGCCTAGTATTGACAATTTCTGGAGTCTTCTAATAACGTTTTTTTAAAGGATGAGACAAAAACCTAAAATTATAAAGCCTAAATTATCCTTCTACACCTATAAATTGACTGCTACTCCTCACTTTCCGCCACACCTATTCTTCTTTATTTTCTTAGCCTCTACTCCATTATGCTCTAAAATGAAATAAAACTGGGAATAAGTTAGAGTGTTGTCCAACTGTGGATCTAAAGGATTATTTTTCTTCTTCTTTCATGGCCTTTTTATGGAATTGCAATCTTTCTCTGTGAGTTTTATATGATTTTTAAATCAAATATTTATATAAGAAGGATTAAGACAGTAAAATAGTTTGGATATACAAGTTTTACATTTACAGTGTTTACAAGTTTGTTTTTTGTAAATTATTATTCAATTTATTCATTGTCTATGTTTATTCCTTTTGGTTGTTTATTTATTCGCAAGTAATTCCTCTTCTTTATCCCCTTCTCTACGATGTTCTTATTTACAGTCTTGCAATGCCCTTTTTTGTTTACTTTGTTCATTTCAAGTCTAGGCCTTACGAGTAGCCTACACCAATTTCTCCTTTTTATTTATTTTTGCGCTGAGCCAAGGCCAACGAAAGCCGAGACATTTATTGTTTAATTTGCGTAAAAATGGGAATATTATTGAAAGAATGTAAAAAAAGGGATTTTGAGCATGTTGAGAATCGGTGAATATTATATCAATAATGGACTATAAATTGGGATAAATCCTAATTGAAGAATATTCAAACTTATGAATTGGAATAAGTTATACTTAATCGGACATTAAGTAACATGTGAATTGGAATAAAATGCGCTTAATTGAACATTAAGTGACATGTAACTGAAAAATACATGTAAACAGTAGTAAATTGGACTTAATTGGACATTAAGCAACATAGGAAAGAGTTGTATAAAAAAATTACATTTATTTAGAAATGTTAATTATAAGCTAGGAATATAACACGTGGTTAAATGTGGCTTGTTAATGAAGTTAAATGTGTTAAGTTAAAATTGTGAGATTAATAAGCTAAGATAGAGGGGGTTCGTTCCAGTTGGATATAAGGGGCTTGTAGAAATCTTAGTTATAAATTGGGGACCAAGTCTAGGGGTGGCTTGTGTCAAGTGCATTTTTGTGGAACCGGTATCAGCTAATATCCCTTTGTTATCACGGAGTCTCATACTAGGTAGTGGTAAGGGCACGATTTACTGAACTAGATAGTGAGTGCTTCAAACGAGGTGGGTAAGGGTGCGTTCAGGCGGAACCATGAGCGTGCATTGTTCCGATTGGGGAAGATGAGACGCTGTAACACCTGTGATTAATGTTATGCCCTTTTAGTTGATCGGTTCGGGATTGGAAACCATGAATTCCATAGCTGGAGGTGATTCATGTTTGGGTAAAGAAGTCGATCGATGGATAGAAATTAGTTAAAGCCTAATTATGATATTTTGGTGGTTGGTGCAGCAAATTTTGGATATGAATTAGAAGCCTATCTTATTTCATGTTTTCTGCTATTTCACTTATGTCTTTATGTCCACTACTAGTCATCTATCTAAATACTTCCTTATCTTATGCTAAGGCTAGATATTATTAGAAATCACCAGACTTATGTCTGACCTAGTTTGTTTTCTCCTTCTCTCTTCCTTCCCACCCCCCACAAGTTCTCAGGTTGGAGGATCGCAGCAGTGACTTTTGATCTTTTGGCTCAACTTGGATTTAGACTTTTCTAGTTTCATGTCTTGCTTTCTGACTATTATAATAACTTACGAGAGGGATAACTTTTGTTGTTTTACTATTGTACTCCAATATTTTTTCATGAGATGGCTTGTTTGTTTTATGATGATGGTTCCATGGTATTTTGAATTATAATAAATGTTATGACTGGATTTGCTCAATTTAATAATAAATGTTTTCTAAAGTTTCCACTGTGTTTTATATTTCTTTCTTGTAAATTTTAGCCTCTATGTTGTTACTTATACCTATACGCTTCACAAAACTAAACGCATCCTCTTGTGGGTAACATCAAGGGAAGTGGGGTGTCACATTGTAGCTCCTTGGTTTTGTCTCAAATCCATGCCTTATTTGTTCTAAACTATTGTTTGATTGTTGCGCTTACATGCACTCGAAATTAAGCTTAAAAACTATTTGAATCCGGTTTAAAATCATGCTCAAGGTTGAATACGAAGTAGAAAAACCACCTATAGAAAATTCCGACCAAAAGGTTTACCTAGACCTTCATTGGGTTAACCCACAGGTCGACCCAAAGACCTATAAGATCGACCCTAAGGTTAACGTGAGGGGATATAAGTCGATCCTTGTATTTTGTTCCCTACGTGTACATTTTCTTGTGAGCATTTAAACTTTTTCCCAAGTTTTCTAAGTGATATCTTGAGTTGTTTTGATTGATCCCTGAACCATACTCCAAGTGTTTTTATTAAGATTCTTCCAAGAATGGGAAAGCCAATATCATCGTCTATCTGCACTATAGACTGATGAGTTTTCATTTGATTCTTTTTGTGTTAATTACATGAGCTACTAGTGAGTTTACTTGCTCAATTACATGAGGTTATAAGTTATTTTCAAAGGATTTCAAATATTCGTATAATTATAGTTTTATAACAAATGTTATACAAAGATTTTTTATAAAATTATAATTATTCCAAAGTTATTAATATACAAATAATTCCTATTATAAAGAGATTTTCAAACCATCAATTTCCAAATAGTTTTCCAAATCGTTTTAAAACCTGATTTCCAAAATATATTTTTGCTACATCAAACTGCATTCTTTTGCACACATCGAGAAAGCGAGGATATGACTTAAACAATATTGTAAACGATGTGATATAGGAAATATATGCTTGTTATATCTATTTGTTCCATATGCGTCTAATCAAAGCTATTTTAGTGTGGAATTAGCTGACGGGTAGTAAATTGATAAGTGAGAATTTGCCATATAGGATGCATTATTACAATTATTTAGCTTACTTTGTAAAAGTTTGTAGCATATTCTAAATTGTGTCAATACTTGACCTTTGGATCATCTGTGCTAGGCTCTCGGCCCGTCTATGGTAGGTTTTTGGGTCCTCTACATTAGGCTTACATGTCATTTCTGTTAGACCATTTTGTTGTCTGTGTTAGGCGCAATAGTAACGACTAATATATACATATATATATAGTGCTTGAAAGACTTCGGTCATCTGTGTCAAGCACATGTAGGCATAGTTTATTTTCATCATTTGTGATTTGGATCTGTTCTGTGTTATTTCCAAGATTTCACTATTTTAGATTTGTAGAATCTATGATTTCCTAATGTTTTGACCATTTTGAGGAGATTGTAATATATATATATATCTTTAGAAATATCTATGGATTTATACATTGGGTGATTACATTTTCACATTTTGAACTCCTAACAAAGTTCCATGTTTTATGATCTCTGTGGTTTCCAACCTATGTTTTATGTGATCTAATATCTTATAAATTATAGCCTTATTGCTTTAGTATTCTATATTGATGGAAACATCTGTGTTGGTGCACTTACTTTCCATGTCTAACATATAAGTTGATCCAATAAACACATCAATTGTACTATGAGACGACCCGTTATACATCACTAATGCTCATAAATGAAAATCTATGTGGTATAAGCACTGATCGATGTAAAGTGATCGTTAGGAGAAAGAAATAGTGAAAGAGAAGAGAGAAGGAAAGGAAAAAAGAAAATAGAAGAGATGAAAAGGAAGAGAACATAAACACAATCACAGAACCTATCGTATATCTCACAGTACATCAGACAACATATAATAGTAACAATCACATATAAATAGGCGAGGCAGTAATAACTATATAAAGCACATAATCAGAGTATACAGGCTCATACAGTCATATATAATAGCAATAGAGTTTATACACGAGATGAGTAAACAGATCTGATAAACTTTCTCTAATAAGAATACGTAACACTTTCATACCTCTATTGTGTCACATAGTAGGATAAACAACGATAATACAAATATAAATAGAAAATACCTCATTTCCTACTAGTCCATCTGTGCAGCTCCAGATAATATTCATATCTGTTTCCTAGTATGCTCATCGGCATCATCAATGAGCACCCAAGGTAATAAGAGGGGAAAAAACCTTTGGTCAGACCACAATTTGGTGTGAGTGATAAAAAAAATCTTAAAGTACTGCAAAATTCGTAATAGTATGTATGACATGAAGGTTATGGAAATCATACATGTCATGCTCTAACATCCATAGTGTAACGACCCGGATTTTGAGCGACTTTGGTTATCGACATAAACACGATGTCGATAACCAAAACACCGAAAAATCCTGGTAATTAGTGAAAGAAATTAGAGGGTGAGGAAAGATAAGATAGAAACTTTAGAATAGAAGAAGAAGAAGAACACAACATCAGAGTAACACGAATCCCACAGCGGAACGAATAAATATATTTCATAACATAACTTTGAAATACAAATCAGTACTTGAATATGCATATCATTATCAAAGTACAGCACTTACAACACAGCGGAAATAACTATAGCTATATGATCCTGAAGCCTCCTGCTCCAGCTCTTCAAGTGTATCTGTAAAATCCCGACTACTTGACTGCCCATACAAATTTAGGCACCCAAGAGTTTAGGGAAAACAACAAAATAAACTCCGGGTCAGTCATGGGACTGGTGTGAGTAAAACAGTTTAAAACAGTTATACAGGTATATGATATCTCATAAGACCACGCCGCATAACGGAACGGGTTTTTCCCTTATGAGAATCCAAAATATCTTTATATCAAAAACCTTTTGATATTATAATAATGTCTATCAACCACAGTTATAATAATCATCTAGTAGAAACGCTTTCATCTCACGTTCTACATATATAGTATACAATCAAAACAGCAAGCACGCATTGGGTAATGGATTTCCAACTATGACAAGGTATGGATCCACCTTTCGCTCGTGTACCTCTAGAGAGGAATACACTGGGTTCAACAAGAACATCTTGCAACCCGGCCACACATGACCGACCACTCATTTCGCTTGAGTGTATCGAATGTATATCACCAACAGTTGGGATCAGCAACCGTTTCCCGAATGGGACAGCATCAACAATAGATTTTTAGAAATGAATGAAACTCTAGATCAGGTGATTATACACCCTACTTCGGTGCGACCGACTTAGCCATGCTGCCTGCCCGATTTCTGTCATTTACCGGATGATGAGGCTAGAAGCTACGCTTTATCATCACATCAGATTCACTTTGAATGTCACATCATCAAATCCATCCAATCACTGATTGACGTCCTCAACAATACATTATGTGTTAGCTAAAAGAAGTTTCCTTCCTCGCTTCCACTCTTGGTACGGTTGGAGAAATCAATATACGTGATCGTCTGGACATACTCTGTCAGACATTCGTCCATACAAGTCACCCAGGAACAGGATGAACCGAAGGCACTACTCTGTAAACAGGATAGCCCTTGCATAACTCCGTCTTCAATTATCTTTGGCATATATGATTCGCAACGCTTATGCCAATACAGAGTGGTTCTTTGGATAATAATCCAACCGGTCTCTCCATATTAACAACGTTAAAATGGTCAAAACTTCGATAGTCTGTGATTTAACTATCGAATAAAAATAGGTGTGCAAACAATGATATTATTTCCAAATGGAAATTTTATCGATCAAACATCATTCAACATTCATCTCTTTAGTTCATTAATTTACTTATCTCATGTTTCCCTACGTTCAATATTCCTTATTTTCTAAATTGGGAAAATATACGTTATTAACAAATGGAAAACATTTCCATTTCCTGTTTTCTTTATTTGAAAACATTTCTGGTTTCTTATTTGGAAAACATTTCCAAAGCTTCTTCCTTGGACTTAGACAGATGTTTTAAACAAACCATCGCGATGCCAACTAAAACCATTTCCTTTACTGCCGAACCTTAACTATCCCTTAGTTAAAATGCAGCCAATCAAGTTGGGGTAGAACTACCTCTCAGACCTTAACTGAACAACATTTCTAACTTTGAAACAGGCAAAGTTCACTTTATATTCCTTAACAAACTTCCTTACTTAACCCTCCTTCGAATAACTATATTCGATTGACTCTTATCAATTAACTCTATTGGACTAACCCCTATCAATTTACTCTATTGGACTAACACTATTGGATTAACTCTCTTTGACTAATGCTATTGATTTACCCATTTCACTTAACTCCTTTCGAATAACTATATTCGATTAACTCATTCGCTTCTATTCGAATAACTATATTCGATTAACTCTTTTGCTTCTATTCGAATAACTATATTCGATTAACTCATTCGCTTCTATTCGAATAACTATATTCGATTAACTCATTTGCTTCTATTCGAATAACTATATTCGATTAACTCATTTGCTTTAAACTCTAATCGATTAAACTAACATCGATTAGCTCCTTTGCTTTAACTCTAATCGATTAACTAACATCGATTAACTCCCTTTTACTTTAACACTAATCGATTAACTAACATCGATTAACTTCTTTTACTTTAACACTAATCGATTAACTAACATCGATTAACTTCTTTTTACTTTGACACTAATCGATTAACTAACATCGATTAACTTCTATTACTTTAACACTAATGGATTAACTAACATCGATTAACTTCTTTTGCTTTAACACTAATCGATTAACTAACATCGATTAACTCCCTTTTACTTTGACACTAATCGATTAACTAACATCGATTAACTTCTTTTACTTTGACACTAATCGATTAACTAACATCGATTAACTTCTTTTACTTTAACACTAATCGATTAACTAACATCGATTAGCTTCTTTTGCTTTATCTCTAATCGATTTACTAACATCGATTAGCTCCTTTTGATACTACGTTTTCCGTTACAACTATTTCCTTTTTATAACTTCTATTTACCGTTACAAATATTTCCTATTTATAACTTCTATTTACCGTTACAAATATTTCCTATTTATAACTTCTATTTACCGTTACAAATATTTCCTATTTATAACTTCTATTTACCGTTACAAATATTTCCTATTTATAACTTCTATTTACCGTTACAAATATATCCTATTTATAACTTCTATTTATTTTCTAAATAAATATTCCTTTTCTATTTCTATTTATTTTCTAAATAAATATCCCTTTTATAAAACCGTGTTCGTTTTATAAATAATTCCTTTTATAAAATCCTGTGATTTTATAAAATTCCTTTATTTCAATATACATTGAAATACTTCTTTTTACATCCCAGGGTCTTTTATGATATTTAAAATATCGAATAACAATGATCAATATCATTCCAACACACATAATCCATAACAGATTATATAACACATCATATATCACAATATACGAAAACAGTAAAATAAATGTTGAGGAATCCGGTTGGATTCCTCCAACCTGTTTCCCTGCATCACAGATGTTAAACAATGTAAATAACATCACTTTCAGTTCTATATGATATATTCTGTTAAACAGAATCAATATAGAAAATTTAACTAACTGACTAGCAGTTCAATCAAACAGTCAACATACAGTCAATCAGCCAATATCTAACAGTTCTAAAAATACAACATGAAATTATAAACTGTTCAGAGTTAGTGAGATTTACTCACTTTGGCAGTTCATCGTTAAAGAACGATAAACTGTTTATTTGATCTGAATCAACAATTTATTTCACCATAATTTCAGACGAGCTCCAATCCACTTCCAGTCAGTTCCAGTGTGTAGCGCTCGCCCATACAATTCTAACGGATCTGATTTCGTCTGATTCTGATATCGTACAAGATTGTTATTGATTTTACAAGTTCACGACTATTATAATTTAAATTAAAACTAAAGCTTTAATTAAAACTTGGGCTCACACAAATCATAAGGCCCAACACCCTCCACGTTACCAGCCCACACCCAATCCTTTCTTCCCCAATTCATCTTGACTCCCAGGAACCGAATACACTGACATTTCGAATCCTTTAACCCCAATTCGCACTTCCACCATACTCTTAAACTTCAGAATACACTCATCACAATTCATCTCGTTCGATGTGCTTCCCAACCATACCAGTATTCTCCACTCCAACTTCCTTTTCTCGCCGCGACGTCATGGTTCTCTACAGACCCAACGACATGAAATGGAACCGAACTTCACCAGTTGTTGCCAACAGGTGCGGCATTCCACAAGAAACCCCAAACAAACCTCCCAATTGCAAACCGATCACCACACCAACCAAAAATCGAACCCTAACTCCTCGCTGCTAACGTCGAACTCCACCGAAGATGAATCGTATGTCTCCATAGTGGTACTGATATCAAGAGATTTACTTAGTGAACTCAAGTATACACGTATTATGATTTTAGAGGATTTTAAATGATTTGTTTTTATTTTATTTTCAAAGAGATCTACTTTTGCTGTGAACAAATAAACACGGCGGAATAAAAGTGTTGACCAAAAGTGAACTGAAATTAGGTTAAGGAAGGAAGTAGTGGTATTTATAGTGTTTGTAAATATCTAGATATTTTTCTTTTAACCTTTTTATATCTGTTTTTGCCCTTTTAAAATTCGTGTGATCACCTATGATACCCAAAAATCACGAAACTGGACCTACTGCTAGAGTTCGACATTACGGTCCCAACGAAACTGGTTTCGTCGAATTCCGACTCTGTATGCTCACACAGCGTATTTTTAACTGTCAAAATACTAACTGTTTTCCACTCTAAAAATCCGTACGGCCACACAGTGACTCTAAAAATCACGAAACTGGAAATCTAACAACTATTTGATGTTGCGGATCCAACAAAATTAGTTTCGTTGAATTCCGACTTCGTTTGCAAAAGTGGCTATTTTTAAAGCCCTAAATAACCCATTTAAATATTTAAATATATTTAAATATAATTAAATTTATCTTGTCGTATATATATTCATAGTGGAATACCATACAGCTTCAGAAAAATCCAATATGAATTTCTAACTCGATATTTCAATCTGGGTCAACCCGATATTCATTTTATACTGAAATCCCTTTTTAAAATATAAATAATTTCTTTATAAATTATAAAGGAATTCCACAGCGACTTTTCTAGAATTTGATTTGGACATATCTAAAAATCTACACGACGAAATCCCGATTTTTATCTCCCACTAGAAAGATATACTCTGCCAGCTCCACACGTTTCTTGTTTCACAGAAATCCGATTTAAAACGAACTCTGTACATTTAGTTGAAGTTCAAATCGCCAAATTACGAACTGCAGCGCCATTTCGAGCTCGTTTATAATTATATTATAAACTATACGTTCAACTGTCGACGATTGAATATATTCGTTATTCAAATTCAATTCTAAGCTGAATTAAATATCACAGATGATCCAGTTCACACCATATCGCCATTTCAGCCAATTCTGATTATTTCAGAATTAAATATATTATTTAATTTATTGTTTTAATTAAATATTCGCCTTTATTTAATTCCTCGGCTATTAAATTCACTATATCACCATTGATATAATTAAATAAATTAATCATAATACCCCTGCCAATGCGGGTCATTACAATCTTCCCTACTTAAAATAATTTCGTCCTCGAAATTTGCTAGAAGGTAGGGGACGACCCTATCGACTGGTTAGAACATATTTGTTCACTTCTGAACTTCAGTTTCAACTGAACCAATTTAATTTCAATTAAATATTTAATTAATTCTTATCAACGAAAATTCTCAAAAATCTTGAAAAATTTCTAACGCCTTTACACTTCGAAAAATTTCGCCGGCACCTCCTTTGTACTGGTCAATCGGTCAAACTCCAACTCGCCTCTCTGGGCCATCTCCAACCCAAAAGAAAATCAAACAGCCAAGCGGCTTGCCAATTCGGCTCATAAATCTTATATCTAATAGAAATATAAACTTGTACCTTTTGTCGGGTAAATCAACTCTATCACTTCTATATGCTATCGACTCAGCATATACCAATGTTATCCCCAATCAAATTCTGCAATAACATTTATCTCAAATACAAACATTCGCGTTATGTCCACCAAATATCCTTTCAAACTCGAGTTTGATTCTCGATTTCAAACTCTTAACTTGGTTACCAATTTACACTTTGAATTCGAATCTCACAATCCCATTTGTCTTGATATCATTCTAATTCAATCTCAGTTACCACTTTACTGGCTTTACTTTAATTCAATTTTGCTTTCACAAATTTCTGTTTAAATTTGTCCTTAATCCAAACAGTCTTTCCCTGGGAGTTTTCAAACAGTCTACTCTTTTCAAAAATCAAATTTTCCTCTTTGAAATTCAACTGAGCCTATAATCAATATTCCATTAGTTAAATCACTTCTCTATTTCTTTATCAATATTTGTTAACCAAATATTTGCAATAACCATATTGGCCCTTTATGTTATTTAGCGAACATTTCCGAATGTCACCTTCCTTTATTTTCTAAACTTTAGAAAATATATATGTTTTTTTTTTAAAATTGGAAAATACTCCAATTACTCATCTCTTTTCCGATCACGTTTATTTCTATACTTAGGAAATATTTATTATTCTATTTCCAAATTTACACTTATTTGGGTTAAAACAGATGTTGTGTAAAACATCGTTACGACAACCCAAATACTATATTCAACTAACTTCTATCCAACATTGATCTTCGAGCCTGAAATCTTACTATTTATTTGTTAATAATGAAATCAATCAAGTTGGGGTATAACTACCTCTCGGACCTTGACTGAATAACATTTATAACGTCAAAACAGATAGGACTACTTACTCGAATAATCAATACCATATAACTACTTATTCACTTTTAAACACATATACGCTTCCTCTTTCTATTCTTACTAGATTTTATTCTTAGTCTTCCTTTCTGATTATACAATTCTATTTCTAAGTTCGTTTCCTTATCGACTTCTATATATATCGATACGTTGATTTCTAACTATCGAATTATCTTAAGAATATTCTATCTCCTTATATTCCCGGAAAAATTCGCCATAACCTCCTTTGTACTGGGAGCATCGGGAAAATCCCCAAACTGCCACACAGGCCTTCTCCAATCAAAAAGAAAAAGAAAAGCCAAGCGGCTAGCCGATACGGCGCATAAAATCTCATATATGAATTAAACACATACCTTTCGTCGAGCATTCTATTTCTAAACCTTCATACCTTATCCATACATATCTCATATATATTTATACATTTCTAATTCATTTCAACTTAATCAAATCATTTTAACTTAGTTCGTTAAGTGATTTTCAAATTACTGGTTTGCCCCTTTCACCTTTTTATTTGAATATACATGTTCAAATATAGGTTTAACTTGTTTATCAACTAATTGAATTCCATTTCAATTTTATTTGAATTTCCTATATTCAAATTCCATTTCAATTCTCTTATTCAAATTCTATATTTGAATTTCATTTCAAATCTCTTATTCAAATTCCATTCGATTTCTCTTATGTCAAATTTTATTTGATTTCTCATATGTCAAATTCTATTTGATTTCTCATATGCGAATTTCCTCTATTCAAATTCTATATCACCTCCATTGAATTTCACATATTCAAACTCCCTTTGAATTTCTATATTCAATTCCCCTTTGAATTTTCTTTATACACATTCTAAGTTTGAACTTCCTTTATTCAAGTTCCTTTTCAAACTTCTTTATTCAATCTTCACATAAGTCTCGATTTTCATTCCTTTTGAAATCGATATTTCTACCTTTGGAAAATAGATTTTTCCTTTCAATTTCACACTTGTATTTTATTTCTGAATTATCCAAATGATAATTCTCTTCACTTTATTTATAAACTTCGTTTATAAAAGAACTTTTTATAAACTTCGTTTATAAAGGACTTCTCGTTTTATTTCTTTTAAAACAAGTTAATATTTCAAATCTATTTAAAAGTTCAAATTCTATAATTTAAATCCCATTTTGAAATTCAACACAACGTGTCTTTCCCAAAACAAATTCAAAACAGTATCTCTGGTAGTAATTCGTCACTTACAACTCGAAAATGAATACTGATGATGCAGCTGTCATCATCAGAATCTAATTTCCAGCGATCGAAGTGAGTTCAATACTATAAAACCATTTCTACACATTTCCACTTTGAAATTCATTTCAAAATATAATTCACACTGCTTGTAAACAATTTAAAATCTCCCAGGATCTTAAATTTTCCTTATTTTTAACCCAATTTCATTTACAAACACTTATCCAGTTCTCCAGAGTTTTAACTTCAATTTCTGGCTTAAAATCTCAGATTTAACTCATCTGATTTCACGTATTTCACTTATATGAATTCTGATTGGTTATTTACATAACCATTTAATTTATAATCTTACTCGATTATAATAACAACCAATATACCCAATATATTCAAAATATACGTTGGGTAAACTATTTCGTTTACCCTCTTTCAAAACATACCATGACGGTTCATCGTATTCAAGTGTTTAGTAACTCCTACCGATACAGTGGATCAAACTGATCGACCAGAATTCACAAACAACTCAACCAATGGATCTCCACAATATAAAACAAATTTTTATATCAATAACAAATACGTTCACTCGTATATATACACTCAAACTCAATCTAGGGTATTGCTAACCCTATCTCTACCGAGTCACGCCACAGAGCCAAGTAATTCTTAACTTAAGCTCTGATACCAACTGTAACGACCCGGATTTTGAGCGACTTTGGTTATCGACATAAACACGATGTCGATAACCAAAACACCGAAAAATCCTGGTAATTAGTGAAAGAAATTAGAGGGTGAGGAAAGATAAGATAGAAACTTTAGAATAGAAGAAGAAGAAGAACACAACATCAGAGTAACACGAATCCCACAGCGGAACGAATAAATATATTTCATAACATAACTTTGAAATACAAATCAGTACTTGAATATGCATATCATTATCAAAGTACAGCACTTACAACACAGCGGAAATAACTATAGCTATATGATCCTGAAGCCTCCTGCTCCAGCTCTTCAAGTGTATCTGTAAAATCCCGACTACTTGACTGCCCATACAAATTTAGGCACCCAAGAGTTTAGGGAAAACAACAAAATAAACTCCGGGTCAGTCATGGGACTGGTGTGAGTAAAACAGTTTAAAACAGTTATACAGGTATATGATATCTCATAAGACCACGCCGCATAACGGAACGGGTTTTTCCCTTATGAGAATCCAAAATATCTTTATATCAAAAACCTTTTGATATTATAATAATGTCTATCAACCACAGTTATAATAATCATCTAGTAGAAACGCTTTCATCTCACGTTCTACATATATAGTATACAATCAAAACAGCAAGCACGCATTGGGTAATGGATTTCCAACTATGACAAGGTATGGATCCACCTTTCGCTCGTGTACCTCTAGAGAGGAATACACTGGGTTCAACAAGAACATCTTGCAACCCGGCCACACATGACCGACCACTCATTTCGCTTGAGTGTATCGAATGTATATCACCAACAGTTGGGATCAGCAACCGTTTCCCGAATGGGACAGCATCAACAATAGATTTTTAGAAATGAATGAAACTCTAGATCAGGTGATTATACACCCTACTTCGGTGCGACCGACTTAGCCATGCTGCCTGCCCGATTTCTGTCATTTACCGGATGATGAGGCTAGAAGCTACGCTTTATCATCACATCAGATTCACTTTGAATGTCACATCATCAAATCCATCCAATCACCGATTGACGTCCTCAACAATACATTATGTGTTAGCTAAAAGAAGTTTCCTTCCTCGCTTCCACTCTTGGTACGGTTGGAGAAATCAATATACGTGATCGTCTGGACATACTCTGTCAGACATCCGTCCATACAAGTCACCCAGGAACAGGATGAACCGAAGGCACTACTCTGTAAACAGGATAGCCCTTGCATAACTCCGTCTTCAATTATCTTTGGCATATATGATTCGCAACGCTTATGCCAATACAGAGTGGTTCTTTGGATAATAATCCAACCGGTCTCTCCATATTAACAACGTTAAAATGGTCAAAACTTCGATAGTCTGTGATTTAACTATCGAATAAAAATAGGTGTGCAAACAATGATATTATTTCCAAATGGAAATTTTATCGATCAAACATCATTCAACATTCATCTCTTTAGTTCATTAATTTACTTATCTCATGTTTCCCTACGTTCAATATTCCTTATTTTCTAAATTGGGAAAATATACGTTATTAACAAATGGAAAACATTTCCATTTCCTGTTTTCTTTATTTGAAAACATTTCTGGTTTCTTATTTGGAAAACATTTCCAAAGCTTCTTCCTTGGACTTAGACAGATGTTTTAAACAAACCATCGCGATGCCAACTAAAACCATTTCCTTTACTGCCGAACCTTAACTATCCCTTAGTTAAAATGCAGCCAATCAAGTTGGGGTAGAACTACCTCTCAGACCTTAACTGAACAACATTTCTAACTTTGAAACAGGCAAAGTTCACTTTATATTCCTTAACAAACTTCCTTACTTAACCCTCCTTCGAATAACTATATTCGATTGACTCTTATCAATTAACTCTATTGGACTAACCCCTATCAATTTACTCTATTGGACTAACACTATTGGATTATGTAACAACCCGTAAAATCTGGGCCAGTTTAAAATTTTTATTTTGGCAATATTAGCGAATTTTAATTATTTGAAATGAATTATTTTAAATAATATCGACGTGAAATTTATTTTGAATAGAATTAGAACGTATATATTATATACGTCGTCGTTAGAATATATAATAATTATATATAATTAAAAGGAATTGAAAATGGCGCGGTAGTTCGATAATTCGATTTCAAACTTCAATTGAATGTACCGGGTGCAAAACAATCCGGATTTTAGTGAAACCAAAAATAATGGAATCTAATAGTGAATATCTTTCTAACGAATCCGAAAAATCAAGATTTCATATCAGGAATCAAAAGATATGTCCAGTTGAAAATTCTGAATAGTCGCTATGGAATTCAGGCCCTTAAAAATGGACATTTTGCAAATGACCTCGGATTTCGACGAAACCACTTTTGTTGGGTCCGTGATGTCGAATTATTACTAGGTTTCAAATTTCATAATTTTTCGAATCAATATGTGAGCGTGGCAAAGGAAAACGCGTTTGACCAGTTTCAGTTGATTTCAATCGACTGGAAAATGGCCATTTTTCCAACGGTCTCAGAATTCGACGAAACTAGTTTTGTTAGGACCGTATCGTCAATACGAAGCTAGAAAATATTTTTCTGGAATTTTTCTAGTTAGTATGTGACCCCGGTAATTTGAAATGTACGTTTAAAATTCAATATAGAGATTTAAATGTAAATTTAACGGAAACTGATTGTAACAGCCGAATCAGCTTGCGTGGCATATCCCATTGTGTTCGGAATGGGGGTGAAACGCTATGGACGACAGGCGGTGGGCCTCGTTTAGAGGTCATGTGTGAAAAGTCAACTTCTTCGAAAATAAAATAATTAAATAAAAAAAAAAAAAAAAAAAAATATAATAACTCCCTCCTTTTGACTCTGGCCCCCCCCCTATTTCCCCAAAACCTGATTCATCCATCAGATAAAAAAAAAAAAAAAAAAAAAAAAAAAAAAAAAGAGAAAAACCGCAATCGAACCATCGCCGCCGCCAAAACCCTGGAAGCCGCCCTCCGTTCATCCTCCTCCCACCGAACGACAACCCGAAGCCGCCTCATCCCGAAGCAGCGCCACCCCGTTCGAGCCCCCTGGAAGCCACCGCCCTCCTCCTCCTTCAATTCGCCAGCCCCCCCCCCCTTCGAGACATCACCGACGAAGCCCTCCCCCTCGCTGACGACGATGAAGCCGCCGTCCATACCTCGAAACCCTCCGACGCAGTGAAGACCCCCCCCCCCCCCCTGTTTCTTCGGCAGTAAGTTTTTTTTTTTTTTTTTTTTCTTTTCTACTTTACTTTATTTTATTTTTATTTTTCAATTCTGTAATTCTAATTTTGAAAAAGGTTTTTAAAACTGTTTTTTTTTAAAAGAGCAAAACTGCATTTTTTTTTAAGAATTTTAAAAACTGTTTCTTTGTTTTAGAATTTAAAAACTGAATTTTTTTTACAGTTAGAAAACTGTTTTTATTTTAGTTAGAAAACTGTTTTTAATTTGATTTAAAAAAAAAAAAAAAAAAAAAAGAAACAGATTTGATTTTAAAAAAAAGTAACAGGTTTGATTTTTTAAAAAGTAACAGATTTGATTTTTAAAAAGGAAAAAGAATTGATTTTTAAAGCATAAAAATATGATTTTTATATATTGAACTTCGGCATAAAAATATGATTTTTATATATTGAACTTCGGCATAAAAATATGATTTTTATATATTGAACTTCGGCATAAAAATATGATTTTTATATATTGAACTTCGAGTTAAAAATATGATTTTTATATATTGAACTTCGAGTTAAAAATAGAATTTTTATATATTGAACTTCGAGTTAAAAATAGAATTTTTATATATTGAACTTCGAGTTAAAAATAGAATTTTTATATATTGAACTTCGAGTTAAAAATAGGATTTTTATATATTGAACTTCGAGTAAAAAAAAAAAAAAATAATAATATGATTATTATATATTGAATAGCGAAGTAAAAATTCGATTTTTACATATGTAGTGAAAGCGGACAACGAAAGCGACAAAAAGGCGAGTTGGCGAAGGTTTCCTGCATTAGAAGGGCCGTGGAGCTAGGATAGCTAAATGTGAGAACTTCTCACTCTTAATTCTCTTTTTCTAGATATATATATATACTAGGATGCAGACGGTGCTTATTAGAAGCACCCGACACCCGTCCACATACCATGGACTTGTTTGTTTGGATGTTTGGTGATTGATTGAGATATTGGTTTGAATGTGGTTTGTGGTGTGAAAAATCGAATCGATAAATTGGTTAGGATTAGACGTGCGCCGTTATAAGGCGAAGGAGTAAGACTAGGTTAGATTCTTACCCCAAATTTTGTAGTTTGCATAACGAAAGTGATTTGATTGATGTGTGAATGGCGTGGGCCTTCACTAGACCGGGGATAAGGCTAGGCCTTGTCCCGTTTCTAGTATCGTGCCGTTATGCCGCCGAAATTTTCTAAAATATGTTAGAAAAATAAAAATAACATTTTATTTAAAGAATGAATTGAATAGAAATTCATAGGTTGAAATAAAATGTTTTATCGTTAAAAATATAATTTTTAACGTGAAGTGAATAAAATAAAATATTCATTTATAAACCGGACGGTTTGTTTATGTACACCTATTTGAATGACATTGATTGGGACGATAAATTTTACACATCGCCCAACTGCACAAATAAAATATGCGTTTGATTGTTTGAAACCCCACACGGGTGTTGGGATGAAATTTGAAGTTCACTCATCCTGATTGATTAATATGTCGATCGATCGATTGACAGGCTGTTATAAGCGTTGAATATCTATATTTGATGCTTATACAGTGTAGTGCACTTTGGTTGATGGTTGATTATTTTTCAATGCTATGATATACATGTGTTGTATGAAAATCCATATAATTAACTTTATATGGTAATTGATTGGGCCTCATTCCAATTTGAAAAATAAAGAATATTATAAAATAAAAGTTCATGTGTTGACAGTACTCATTCATTGAGATTGGTCATGTGTTGAACGAAATATTTTAATAATAGAAATATTTGAAATAGAATATTTGAAAATGGAAATATATGAAGCCGTGTTGATTAGATGCGCCATTTTGACGTGAACGATATTTTTATCGATTTTATTCATTTTGAAATGGATATTGAAAAGTAATTTTGAAATCAAATATTTCGAAATGAATTGAATTGAAAATATTTCGAAATGAATTGAATTGAAAACGATTTCGAAATGAATTGAATTGAAAACGATTTCGAAATGAATTGAATTGAAAACGATTTCGAAATGAATTGAATTGAAAACGATTTCGAAATGAATTGAATTGAAAACGATTTCGAAATGAATTGAATTGAAAACGATTTCGAAATGAATTGAATTGAAAACGATTTCGAAATGAATTGAATTGAAAACGATTTCGAAATGAATTGAATTGAAAACGATTTCGAAATGAATTGAATTGAAAACGATTTCGAAATGAATTGAAAACGATTTCGAAATGAATTGAATTGAAAACGATTTCGAAATGAATTGAATTGAAAATATTTCGAAATGAATTGAATTGAAAACGATTTCGAAATGAATTGAATTGAAAATATTTCGAAATGAATTGAATTGAAAACGATTTCGAAATGAATTGAATTGAAAACGATTTCGAAATGAATTGAATTGAAAACGATTTCGAAATGAATTGAATTGAAAACGATTTCGAAATGAATTGAATTGAAAACGATTTCGAAATGAATTGAATTGAAAACGATTTCGAAATGAATTGAATTGAAAACGATTTCGAAATGAATTGAATTGAAAACGATTTCGAAATGAATTGAAAACGATTTCGAAATGAATTGAATTGAAAACGATTTCGAAATGAATTGAATTGAAAATATTTCGAAATGAATTGAATTGAAAACGATTTCGAAATGAATTGAATTGAAAATATTTCGAAATGAATTGAATTGAAAACGATTTCGAAATGAATTGAATTGAAAACGATTATGAAATGAATTGAAAACGATTTCGAAATGAATTGAATTGAAATATTTCGAAATGAATTGAATTGAAAACGATTTCGAAATGAATTGAATTGAGAACGATTTCGAAATGAATTGAACTGAAAACGAATTCGAATTGAATTGAAAGCGAAGTGAAATAAATTCAAATTGAATTGAAATTTGAATTGAATAGAAATGGATTTTAAAACGAATTTATAAAGAAGAATTCAATTTTGATTTGAATTGAAATGGAAGTTGAAAATGTTTTTGAAACGAATTCAAAACTATTTATATAATTCGTTTTAAATAGAAATCGACGATATATATATTATATATATATTATATATAATATAATGGCCTGAATAGAACGCGCCACGCCGCGGCAGTTCGCGAATTTCGACCATTTATTTCAAACGGGCATTACGGGAGATCCGACCGTCGGATTCTCCTAAAACCGGAACCGTTGGGTTCGTATCGAAAAGAGCTTTCTAATGAATGTTAGAAATTTGAAATCTAACGGTTGGATTTGGAGATATGTCCAAATCAAATTCAAAAAAGGTCGCTGTAAGTGCAGTTCGATGGCCATTGATGGAAATCGACTGTACGGGCCTTGATAAAATTATTAAAAATAGCAATAATTTGTGTAAAATCATAATAAATGATTTAGAAAGAATTGGGATGAAAAACTCCATACTTGAAAAGATAAAAATAAATTTTTATCGAAATGAACTAGTTTTGAACTAGAATTATAATCCTATTTATTTTTAAATAAATAAATTGAATTCGAAAAGGGTTTTAAAAATAACCAAAATTTCCAATGATTGCATTGGAGTGGATTTGAATCGAAATTGTCTTCGGAATATTTCGATGTTGGAATTCGTGATTATACAGGTGTTGTTATGGAAATTTGAAAGATATATATTGATATCGTTATTTCCAATACGACATTTGTTAGTCGTAGAATTCGATATTGAATATAAGCCGATATATTTTCTATTCAGAGCCTTGTATTGAATATCGAATGTGATTTGGGTTTGTCGTGAATGGTGTCTTCACTAACACTATTCTTGAACCCAGTTGAGAAAAGATTAAATCTTTTTATTTAGATTTAATGAAGTGTACCAATTAAATAATATTTAATTGGAATTGAATAGATATTGATTTTTGGGCTTATCGTGAACAGTGTTTTAAATAACACTTGTTCTTTAACCCGATAATTAATGAATGTGATTTTGGGTTTATCGTGAACCGTGTTTTAAATGACACTGATTCTTTAACCCAGATAATGATTAAAACTAAGTGGAGTTTTAATGAATCTTTAATTAGATTGAAAAGATCGAGAATGGAGTATCACCAGTTTTGCTCCAGGCGATAGATAAATCTGTAATTAGATTTGAATGTGAAATTTAGAAACTAACTGGCGGTTAGCCAAGCAGAATGGTTTTCTGGATATTGATCTGATGTTGGTTTCGGCCTTCGGGGTTAATATTTGGGGAATTATTCTCTTGATTAATTTACGGTTAGTGACTAATGAATTGGAATGAGGCGTATGTTGTGTTTGTGTAACACTTATTTAAAATATACGCGAGTTATTCGGAAAGACCGGGTTTATCCCATTCTGAGTAACTGATACGACGATAAGTCGAAGACGAAGACGATGGTCGAAGACCGGAGGTCTTCACGTCGTTTGGGTGATAACTGATGATCTTGATTGGGCTGTACACCCAAGAAGATGGAAACAGTTAGTGATCGTCCAGACGTACTTGGAGATCGATGGATATGCGGGGTACTAGGTGCCTCCGGTTTCGTTCAGACCCAGAACGGACTTGTAAATGGACTGTGTGTCTGACATCGGATTTCATTCTGTGTGACTGATATCGGTTGCATAGGATGGCTTGCCTGTGTGGCATGCTAAGATGCAAATGATCAAGGCTTCTGTTGAAAAGCAAAGTCTTGTGGTTGATGATCAAAGCACGACCTTTGTGGCGTAGCTTTGTGTAACGTTTGATTCGCGAGTTTCACACCCGGTATGAATCAAAAACGGGAGACGGACCTCAGGGAGGGCATGCGTTTCTTTCTAGTTAGAAGTGGCGTCAGTGGTTTTACACGCCCTGACGAGTTTGACTTATGTTGTTGTTGCTGTTGCGAGGCGCCTCGGTTATATCGGTTTCGGCCGAATGCATTCTGGTCGGCTGACGGACCAGACTTACACCCCATAGGGTGGGGAGACGTATTGTTCAGGCATAATAATCCACTCCGTGTGGACCGGCCCTGACGATCCAAGGGGCAGTTGCGGCTGTTCCTGAGGGGCGGGCTAGAGCGTCTCGAATCGGTTGAGGATCTTGCCCCTAGCCTCGGTTCATAGATGGAAACCCAATTTCCAAATACGTGACATTTGCGGTTTTATTTGTAAACCTATATATGGCGACATAGTGGTATGGGGCATTCATGCCGCCTATGATTGATACTTATGATTTGAAGTTGTTTTATACACTATGCACTTATTATAGTATCAAATGATTTGTTTTAAACGTATCAAGCATTCTTTGGCTGTTATAAGGGAAAACCCTATCCCCCGGTTTGCGTTGCATTGTGTGATAGGAACTGGGTCTTATAACAGCTTCATCTTTCTTTATTTAGCATTGCGCTGCTGTTTTATGCACTGGTATTCTTGGGAGGAAACCCGTTCCGTGTTATACGGCGTGGTCCCTTGATTTACCTAACTTTTAAAATAAAGAATAATAACTATTTTAGTTCTCACACCAGTCACATGACTGACCTGGAGTTTATTGTTTTAACCTAAACTCTGGGTGCCCTTATTTTGACACGGGCAGCTAGTAGTTTTGGTTTTGCAGATTTATATTCACAGGATCCTGGTTTACAGCTGGAACGATATCCGGAAAGCTTTGTATCCGTATATCTTCTTCTAGTTGTGTATTGTATTATTTTCCGCTGCGATGTATTTAAATGTAATTTAAATCTCTGATATTTCTGTGTAATATTCTTTTATACTCTGCATATTCTTGTAATCTGATGCATCGTTGTAATATACAATGAAATGTTCTTTTATATGCATTCTGTTGTGGCTTGTTCTCGAACTATCCGACGCTTTCCTTTACGGGGAAGTTGCGGGTCTTTACATTTGGTATCAGAGCTTTGGTTTACAAAGCTAGAGAACAAGACACATTAGAACCATACGAAAGAATACATCAGATATTGGATTAGTAAAATCCAACGGGAATGACTCGTTAGAGATGGGATCAGTAGTATCCTAGAACGAGTGTGAAGAGTATATTTTTGAAAGTGAAAACAAATTTTTGTTTTGAAAATTTAAATCAATTATTCGTATTTGATTACCTATTTATATTGATGTGGACAATCCAATATATATAGATTTTGCGTATACGTCTGATCCGCGTGTATTTGAAATTTTAATATATTGGATAGATATAGAGTCACATTCTAGACACCCGGGGATAATTCTGATGATGTGGCCACATCATTAGTATTTATATTCGTGTTTCGAATGTGTGATATCTATATATTTCCATTAGACTGGTGTGAGAACCAAAATTAGATAGGGCCTATTGTTGTGATTTGGTATCAAAAACATGATTTTTGTATATGTATCAAAATTATGAATTTGAAACTCTAATTCACTAATTGATTGATGTTTGTGTTGTTTGTTTAGTTGTTTGCTAATTTTGAACCATTTAGCCTAATTGAATCAAATATTGAATTGTATTGAAGTTTGGTTGCATTTGCTTGCATACATGTATATCTTTTGAACAGGTCATAGCAAGGAGGCTAGAGCCAGAGAATAAAATTTGTTTGCCCGACAAATAGGTACATGTTTACTACATAATTTCCTGTTTTGTTTGGGTGATGATGATTTTGTGAGCCTATTGGCTAGCCGCTTGGCTTTTTCTTTTTCTTTTTTTAAGATCTGAAGGACCGGGGAAGCTATTTGAAATTCCCCGATGCTCCCATTGCAGGGGAGGTTATGGCGAAATTTTTCAAAAATTTCGGGAGTTAGCCAAATTTTTGAAGTTTTGAAAATTCTCAGAAACTAAAGAGTTGGAGAATGGAAGCCAGATCGAGCGTAGAGTTGATTAATCAAACCACTTTCGACTTTGTTCCTTTTCGGGGACGAAAAGTTTTAAGTGGGGGAGATTGTAACAACCCGTAAAATCTGGGCCAGTTTAAAATTTTTATTTTGGCAATATTAGCGAATTTTAATTATTTGAAATGAATTATTTTAAATAATATCGACGTGAAATTTATTTTGAATAGAATTAGAACGTATATATTATATACGTCGTCGTTAGAATATATAATAATTATATATAATTAAAAGGAATTGAAAATGGCGCGGTAGTTCGATAATTCGATTTCAAACTTCAATTGAATGTACCGGGTGCAAAACAATCCGGATTTTAGTGAAACCAAAAATAATGGAATCTAATAGTGAATATCTTTCTAACGAATCCGAAAAATCAAGATTTCATATCAGGAATCAAAAGATATGTCCAGTTGAAAATTCTGAATAGTCGCTATGGAATTCAGGCCCTTAAAAATGGACATTTTGCAAATGACCTCGGATTTCGACGAAACCACTTTTGTTGGGTCCGTGATGTCGAATTATTACTAGGTTTCAAATTTCATAATTTTTCGAATCAATATGTGAGCGTGGCAAAGGAAAACGCGTTTGACCAGTTTCAGTTGATTTCAATCGACTGGAAAATGGCCATTTTTCCAACGGTCTCAGAATTCGACGAAACTAGTTTTGTTAGGACCGTATCGTCAATACGAAGCTAGAAAATATTTTTCTGGAATTTTTCTAGTTAGTATGTGACCCCGGTAATTTGAAATGTACGTTTAAAATTCAATATAGAGATTTAAATGTAAATTTAACGGAAACTGATTGTAACAGCCGAATCAGCTTGCGTGGCATATCCCATTGTGTTCGGAATGGGGGTGAAACGCTATGGACGACAGGCGGTGGGCCTCGTTTAGAGGTCATGTGTGAAAAGTCAACTTCTTCGAAAATAAAATAATTAAATAAAAAAAAAAAAAAAAAAAAAATATAATAACTCCCTCCTTTTGACTCTGGCCCCCCCCCTATTTCCCCAAAACCTGATTCATCCATCAGATAAAAAAAAAAAAAAAAAAAAAAAAAAAAAAAAAGAGAAAAACCGCAATCGAACCATCGCCGCCGCCAAAACCCTGGAAGCCGCCCTCCGTTCATCCTCCTCCCACCGAACGACAACCCGAAGCCGCCTCATCCCGAAGCAGCGCCACCCCGTTCGAGCCCCCTGGAAGCCACCGCCCTCCTCCTCCTTCAATTCGCCAGCCCCCCCCCCCTTCGAGACATCACCGACGAAGCCCTCCCCCTCGCTGACGACGATGAAGCCGCCGTCCATACCTCGAAACCCTCCGACGCAGTGAAGACCCCCCCCCCCCCCCTGTTTCTTCGGCAGTAAGTTTTTTTTTTTTTTTTTTTCTTTTCTACTTTACTTTATTTTATTTTTATTTTTCAATTCTGTAATTCTAATTTTGAAAAAGGTTTTTAAAACTGTTTTTTTTTAAAAGAGCAAAACTGCATTTTTTTTTAAGAATTTTAAAAACTGTTTCTTTGTTTTAGAATTTAAAAACTGAATTTTTTTTACAGTTAGAAAACTGTTTTTATTTTAGTTAGAAAACTGTTTTTAATTTGATTTAAAAAAAAAAAAAAAAAAAAAAGAAACAGATTTGATTTTAAAAAAAAGTAACAGGTTTGATTTTTTAAAAAGTAACAGATTTGATTTTTAAAAAGGAAAAAGAATTGATTTTTAAAGCATAAAAATATGATTTTTATATATTGAACTTCGGCATAAAAATATGATTTTTATATATTGAACTTCGGCATAAAAATATGATTTTTATATATTGAACTTCGGCATAAAAATATGATTTTTATATATTGAACTTCGAGTTAAAAATATGATTTTTATATATTGAACTTCGAGTTAAAAATAGAATTTTTATATATTGAACTTCGAGTTAAAAATAGAATTTTTATATATTGAACTTCGAGTTAAAAATAGAATTTTTATATATTGAACTTCGAGTTAAAAATAGGATTTTTATATATTGAACTTCGAGTAAAAAAAAAAAAAAATAATAATATGATTATTATATATTGAATAGCGAAGTAAAAATTCGATTTTTACATATGTAGTGAAAGCGGACAACGAAAGCGACAAAAAGGCGAGTTGGCGAAGGTTTCCTGCATTAGAAGGGCCGTGGAGCTAGGATAGCTAAATGTGAGAACTTCTCACTCTTAATTCTCTTTTTCTAGATATATATATATACTAGGATGCAGACGGTGCTTATTAGAAGCACCCGACACCCGTCCACATACCATGGACTTGTTTGTTTGGATGTTTGGTGATTGATTGAGATATTGGTTTGAATGTGGTTTGTGGTGTGAAAAATCGAATCGATAAATTGGTTAGGATTAGACGTGCGCCGTTATAAGGCGAAGGAGTAAGACTAGGTTAGATTCTTACCCCAAATTTTGTAGTTTGCATAACGAAAGTGATTTGATTGATGTGTGAATGGCGTGGGCCTTCACTAGACCGGGGATAAGGCTAGGCCTTGTCCCGTTTCTAGTATCGTGCCGTTATGCCGCCGAAATTTTCTAAAATATGTTAGAAAAATAAAAATAACATTTTATTTAAAGAATGAATTGAATAGAAATTCATAGGTTGAAATAAAATGTTTTATCGTTAAAAATATAATTTTTAACGTGAAGTGAATAAAATAAAATATTCATTTATAAACCGGACGGTTTGTTTATGTACACCTATTTGAATGACATTGATTGGGACGATAAATTTTACACATCGCCCAACTGCACAAATAAAATATGCGTTTGATTGTTTGAAACCCCACACGGGTGTTGGGATGAAATTTGAAGTTCACTCATCCTGATTGATTAATATGTCGATCGATCGATTGACAGGCTGTTATAAGCGTTGAATATCTATATTTGATGCTTATACAGTGTAGTGCACTTTGGTTGATGGTTGATTATTTTTCAATGCTATGATATACATGTGTTGTATGAAAATCCATATAATTAACTTTATATGGTAATTGATTGGGCCTCATTCCAATTTGAAAAATAAAGAATATTATAAAATAAAAGTTCATGTGTTGACAGTACTCATTCATTGAGATTGGTCATGTGTTGAACGAAATATTTTAATAATAGAAATATTTGAAATAGAATATTTGAAAATGGAAATATATGAAGCCGTGTTGATTAGATGCGCCATTTTGACGTGAACGATATTTTTATCGATTTTATTCATTTTGAAATGGATATTGAAAAGTAATTTTGAAATCAAATATTTCGAAATGAATTGAATTGAAAATATTTCGAAATGAATTGAATTGAAAACGATTTCGAAATGAATTGAATTGAAAACGATTTCGAAATGAATTGAATTGAAAACGATTTCGAAATGAATTGAATTGAAAACGATTTCGAAATGAATTGAATTGAAAACGATTTCGAAATGAATTGAATTGAAAACGATTTCGAAATGAATTGAATTGAAAACGATTTCGAAATGAATTGAATTGAAAACGATTTCGAAATGAATTGAATTGAAAACGATTTCGAAATGAATTGAATTGAAAACGATTTCGAAATGAATTGAAAACGATTTCGAAATGAATTGAATTGAAAACGATTTCGAAATGAATTGAATTGAAAATATTTCGAAATGAATTGAATTGAAAACGATTTCGAAATGAATTGAATTGAAAATATTTCGAAATGAATTGAATTGAAAACGATTTCGAAATGAATTGAATTGAAAACGATTTCGAAATGAATTGAATTGAAAACGATTTCGAAATGAATTGAATTGAAAACGATTTCGAAATGAATTGAATTGAAAACGATTTCGAAATGAATTGAATTGAAAACGATTTCGAAATGAATTGAATTGAAAACGATTTCGAAATGAATTGAATTGAAAACGATTTCGAAATGAATTGAAAACGATTTCGAAATGAATTGAATTGAAAACGATTTCGAAATGAATTGAATTGAAAATATTTCGAAATGAATTGAATTGAAAACGATTTCGAAATGAATTGAATTGAAAATATTTCGAAATGAATTGAATTGAAAACGATTTCGAAATGAATTGAATTGAAAACGATTATGAAATGAATTGAAAACGATTTCGAAATGAATTGAATTGAAATATTTCGAAATGAATTGAATTGAAAACGATTTCGAAATGAATTGAATTGAGAACGATTTCGAAATGAATTGAACTGAAAACGAATTCGAATTGAATTGAAAGCGAAGTGAAATAAATTCAAATTGAATTGAAATTTGAATTGAATAGAAATGGATTTTAAAACGAATTTATAAAGAAGAATTCAATTTTGATTTGAATTGAAATGGAAGTTGAAAATGTTTTTGAAACGAATTCAAAACTATTTATATAATTCGTTTTAAATAGAAATCGACGATATATATATTATATATATATTATATATAATATAATGGCCTGAATAGAACGCGCCACGCCGCGGCAGTTCGCGAATTTCGACCATTTATTTCAAACGGGCATTACGGGAGATCCGACCGTCGGATTCTCCTAAAACCGGAACCGTTGGGTTCGTATCGAAAAGAGCTTTCTAATGAATGTTAGAAATTTGAAATCTAACGGTTGGATTTGGAGATATGTCCAAATCAAATTCAAAAAAGGTCGCTGTAAGTGCAGTTCGATGGCCATTGATGGAAATCGACTGTACGGGCCTTGATAAAATTATTAAAAATAGCAATAATTTGTGTAAAATCATAATAAATGATTTAGAAAGAATTGGGATGAAAAACTCCATACTTGAAAAGATAAAAATAAATTTTTATCGAAATGAACTAGTTTTGAACTAGAATTATAATCCTATTTATTTTTAAATAAATAAATTGAATTCGAAAAGGGTTTTAAAAATAACCAAAATTTCCAATGATTGCATTGGAGTGGATTTGAATCGAAATTGTCTTCGGAATATTTCGATGTTGGAATTCGTGATTATACAGGTGTTGTTATGGAAATTTGAAAGATATATATTGATATCGTTATTTCCAATACGACATTTGTTAGTCGTAGAATTCGATATTGAATATAAGCCGATATATTTTCTATTCAGAGCCTTGTATTGAATATCGAATGTGATTTGGGTTTGTCGTGAATGGTGTCTTCACTAACACTATTCTTGAACCCAGTTGAGAAAAGATTAAATCTTTTTATTTAGATTTAATGAAGTGTACCAATTAAATAATATTTAATTGGAATTGAATAGATATTGATTTTTGGGCTTATCGTGAACAGTGTTTTAAATAACACTTGTTCTTTAACCCGATAATTAATGAATGTGATTTTGGGTTTATCGTGAACCGTGTTTTAAATGACACTGATTCTTTAACCCAGATAATGATTAAAACTAAGTGGAGTTTTAATGAATCTTTAATTAGATTGAAAAGATCGAGAATGGAGTATCACCAGTTTTGCTCCAGGCGATAGATAAATCTGTAATTAGATTTGAATGTGAAATTTAGAAACTAACTGGCGGTTAGCCAAGCAGAATGGTTTTCTGGATATTGATCTGATGTTGGTTTCGGCCTTCGGGGTTAATATTTGGGGAATTATTCTCTTGATTAATTTACGGTTAGTGACTAATGAATTGGAATGAGGCGTATGTTGTGTTTGTGTAACACTTATTTAAAATATACGCGAGTTATTCGGAAAGACCGGGTTTATCCCATTCTGAGTAACTGATACGACGATAAGTCGAAGACGAAGACGATGGTCGAAGACCGGAGGTCTTCACGTCGTTTGGGTGATAACTGATGATCTTGATTGGGCTGTACACCCAAGAAGATGGAAACAGTTAGTGATCGTCCAGACGTACTTGGAGATCGATGGATATGCGGGGTACTAGGTGCCTCCGGTTTCGTTCAGACCCAGAACGGACTTGTAAATGGACTGTGTGTCTGACATCGGATTTCATTCTGTGTGACTGATATCGGTTGCATAGGATGGCTTGCCTGTGTGGCATGCTAAGATGCAAATGATCAAGGCTTCTGTTGAAAAGCAAAGTCTTGTGGTTGATGATCAAAGCACGACCTTTGTGGCGTAGCTTTGTGTAACGTTTGATTCGCGAGTTTCACACCCGGTATGAATCAAAAACGGGAGACGGACCTCAGGGAGGGCATGCGTTTCTTTCTAGTTAGAAGTGGCGTCAGTGGTTTTACACGCCCTGACGAGTTTGACTTATGTTGTTGTTGCTGTTGCGAGGCGCCTCGGTTATATCGGTTTCGGCCGAATGCATTCTGGTCGGCTGACGGACCAGACTTACACCCCATAGGGTGGGGAGACGTATTGTTCAGGCATAATAATCCACTCCGTGTGGACCGGCCCTGACGATCCAAGGGGCAGTTGCGGCTGTTCCTGAGGGGCGGGCTAGAGCGTCTCGAATCGGTTGAGGATCTTGCCCCTAGCCTCGGTTCATAGATGGAAACCCAATTTCCAAATACGTGACATTTGCGGTTTTATTTGTAAACCTATATATGGCGACATAGTGGTATGGGGCATTCATGCCGCCTATGATTGATACTTATGATTTGAAGTTGTTTTATACACTATGCACTTATTATAGTATCAAATGATTTGTTTTAAACGTATCAAGCATTCTTTGGCTGTTATAAGGGAAAACCCTATCCCCCGGTTTGCGTTGCATTGTGTGATAGGAACTGGGTCTTATAACAGCTTCATCTTTCTTTATTTAGCATTGCGCTGCTGTTTTATGCACTGGTATTCTTGGGAGGAAACCCGTTCCGTGTTATACGGCGTGGTCCCTTGATTTACCTAACTTTTAAAATAAAGAATAATAACTATTTTAGTTCTCACACCAGTCACATGACTGACCTGGAGTTTATTGTTTTAACCTAAACTCTGGGTGCCCTTATTTTGACACGGGCAGCTAGTAGTTTTGGTTTTGCAGATTTATATTCACAGGATCCTGGTTTACAGCTGGAACGATATCCGGAAAGCTTTGTATCCGTATATCTTCTTCTAGTTGTGTATTGTATTATTTTCCGCTGCGATGTATTTAAATGTAATTTAAATCTCTGATATTTCTGTGTAATATTCTTTTATACTCTGCATATTCTTGTAATCTGATGCATCGTTGTAATATACAATGAAATGTTCTTTTATATGCATTCTGTTGTGGCTTGTTCTCGAACTATCCGACGCTTTCCTTTACGGGGAAGTTGCGGGTCTTTACAGATTAACTCTCTTTGACTAATGCTATTGATTTACCCATTTCACTTAACTCCTTTCGAATAACTATATTCGATTAACTCATTCGCTTCTATTCGAATAACTATATTCGATTAACTCTTTTGCTTCTATTCGAATAACTATATTCGATTAACTCATTCGCTTCTATTCGAATAACTATATTCGATTAACTCATTTGCTTCTATTCGAATAACTATATTCGATTAACTCATTTGCTTTAAACTCTAATCGATTAAACTAACATCGATTAGCTCCTTTGCTTTAACTCTAATCGATTAACTAACATCGATTAACTCCCTTTTACTTTAACACTAATCGATTAACTAACATCGATTAACTTCTTTTACTTTAACACTAATCGATTAACTAACATCGATTAACTTCTTTTTACTTTGACACTAATCGATTAACTAACATCGATTAACTTCTATTACTTTAACACTAATGGATTAACTAACATCGATTAACTTCTTTTGCTTTAACACTAATCGATTAACTAACATCGATTAACTCCCTTTTACTTTGACACTAATCGATTAACTAACATCGATTAACTTCTTTTACTTTGACACTAATCGATTAACTAACATCGATTAACTTCTTTTACTTTAACACTAATCGATTAACTAACATCGATTAACTTCTTTTGCTTTATCTCTAATCGATTTACTAACATCGATTAGCTCCTTTTGATACTACGTTTTCCGTTACAACTATTTCCTTTTTATAACTTCTATTTACCGTTACAAATATTTCCTATTTATAACTTCTATTTACCGTTACAAATATTTCCTATTTATAACTTCTATTTACCGTTACAAATATTTCCTATTTATAACTTCTATTTACCGTTACAAATATATCCTATTTATAACTTCTATTTATTTTCTAAATAAATATTCCTTTTCTATTTCTATTTATTTTCTAAATAAATATCCCTTTTATAAAACCGTGTTCGTTTTATAAATAATTCCTTTTATAAAATCCTGTGATTTTATAAAATTCCTTTATTTCAATATACATTGAAATACTTCTTTTTACATCCCAGGGTCTTTTATGATATTTAAAATATCGAATAACAATGATCAATATCATTCCAACACACATAATCCATAACAGATTATATAACACATCATATATCACAATATACGAAAACAGTAAAATAAATGTTGAGGAATCCGGTTGGATTCCTCCAACCTGTTTCCCTGCATCACAGATGTTAAACAATATAAATAACATCACTTTCAGTTCTATATGATATATTCTGTTAAACAGAATCAATATAGAAAATTTAACTAACTGACTAGCAGTTCAATCAAACAGTCAACATACAGTCAATCAGCCAATATCTAACAGTTCTAAAAATACAACATGAAATTATAAACTGTTCAGAGTTAGTGAGATTTACTCACTTTGGCAGTTCATCGTTAAAGAACGATAAACTGTTTATTTGATCTGAATCAACAATTTATTTCACCATAATTTCAGACGAGCTCCAATCCACTTCCAGTCAGTTCCAGTGTGTAGCGCTCGCCCATACAATTCTAACGGATCTGATTTCGTCTGATTCTGATATCGTACAAGATTGTTATTGATTTTACAAGTTCACGACTATTATAATTTAAATTAAAACTAAAGCTTTAATTAAAACTTGGGCTCACACAAATCATAAGGCCCAACACCCTCCACGTTACCAGCCCACACCCAATCCTTTCTTCCCCAATTCATCTTGACTCCCAGGAACCGAATACACTGACATTTCGAATCCTTTAACCCCAATTCGCACTTCCACCATACTCTTAAACTTCAGAATACACTCATCACAATTCATCTCGTTTGATGTGCTTCCCAACCATACCAGTATTCTCCACTCCAACTTCCTTTTCTCGCCGCGACGTCATGGTTCTCTACAGACCCAACGACATGAAATGGAACCGAACTTCACCAGTTGTTGCCAACAGGTGCGGCATTCCACAAGAAACCCCAAACAAACCTCCCAATTGCAAACCGATCACCACACCAACCAAAAATCGAACCCTAACTCCTCGCTGCTAACGTCGAACTCCACCGAAGATGAATCGTATGTCTCCATAGTGGTACTGATATCAAGAGATTTACTTAGTGAACTCAAGTATACACGTATTATGATTTTAGAGGATTTTAAATGATTTGTTTTTATTTTATTTTCAAAGAGATCTACTTTTGCTGTGAACAAATAAACACGGCGGAATAAAAGTGTTGACCAAAAGTGAACTGAAATTAGGTTAAGGAAGGAAGTAGTGGTATTTATAGTGTTTGTAAATATCTAGATATTTTTCTTTTAACCTTTTTATATCTGTTTTTGCCCTTTTAAAATTCGTGTGATCACCTATGATACCCAAAAATCACGAAACTGGACCTACTGCTAGAGTTCGACATTACGGTCCCAACGAAACTGGTTTCGTCGAATTCCGACTCTGTATGCTCACACAGCGTATTTTTAACTGTCAAAATACTAACTGTTTTCCACTCTAAAAATCCGTACGGCCACACAGTGACTCTAAAAATCACGAAACTGGAAATCTAACAACTATTTGATGTTGCGGATCCAACAAAATTAGTTTCGTTGAATTCCGACTTCGTTTGCAAAAGTGGCTATTTTTAAAGCCCTAAATAACCCATTTAAATATTTAAATATATTTAAATATAATTAAATTTATCTTGTCGTATATATATTCATAGTGGAATACCATACAGCTTCAGAAAAATCCAATATGAATTTCTAACTCGATATTTCAATCTGGGTCAACCCGATATTCATTTTATACTGAAATCCCTTTTTAAAATATAAATAATTTCTTTATAAATTATAAAGGAATTCCACAGCGACTTTTCTAGAATTTGATTTGGACATATCTAAAAATCTACACGACGAAATCCCGATTTTTATCTCCCACTAGAAAGATATACTCTGCCAGCTCCACACGTTTCTTGTTTCACAGAAATCCGATTTAAAACGAACTCTGTACATTTAGTTGAAGTTCAAATCGCCAAATTACGAACTGCAGCGCCATTTCGAGCTCGTTTATAATTATATTATAAACTATACGTTCAACTGTCGACGATTGAATATATTCGTTATTCAAATTCAATTCTAAGCTGAATTAAATATCACAGATGATCCAGTTCACACCATATCGCCATTTCAGCCAATTCTGATTATTTCAGAATTAAATATATTATATTTAATTTATTGTTTTAATTAAATATTCGCCTTTATTTAATTCCTCGGCTATTAAATTCACTATATCACCATTGATATAATTAAATAAATTAATCATAATACCCCTGCCAATGCGGGTCATTACACATAGAGTTAGCACATAACAATTGATATATGCTACACTATGATAAGCGTCAGATAAAGAGGGAGTAATAGTTGTCCATGTACTATGAAGTAATGAATAAGTAAACGACCATAACATCCAGCCTCACATTCACTCACTCAATGCGTAAAGCATATCGTACTTTATAAAAGTTGCAATACATTTTGCTATATTAATCAATAAATTTGTAAATTGTATGTTTCATTTTATGGAAATTAGGCACAAGTACAAACTTTGAAAAAAAATTAGGTTGAAGGACATCATGTTTCTTTTTTAAGCTCAAGGACAAGCTTTGAAAAAATTCTAGGTTGAAGGGCATCAAGTTTCTTTTTTAAGCAGAAGGGTAAGCTTTGAAAAATATTAGAATGGAGGATAATGCTAAATATAACAAGTATTTTATACAGTGTAAAACTAAATATAATGCTAGTTGAAACTAGCATTTCGGTATAGTGTAAAAATTGAATATAATGCTAGTTGTATTTAGCATTTTCTTGGAAGTTTGTCCTTCAGTCTAAAAATGATACTTGATGTCTTTCAGACTAATTTTTTTCTAAGGTTTGTCATTCCTATAATTACCTTTTTTGTTGGCATAGCCGACTGGCTTTTATAGTGATCCGTAACACTTTTTATTATGACTAATAATATAAATACATTATAGTACAGGTGATTGTAGGTAGCAGTCAGCTAAATTCGATTTTTATGTTGGGCCATCTACCGCCTACGGAGTTATAGTGTTCCTTCCACTCTACCTATCAGGTTTACAACACTGGTGGTCGCTTAATTACTAGACTACAAAAATTTTATACTCCACGCAGGGAGTGTTATTACATTCACTGTTACAACAAATATTATAATACATAAATGGAAACAACGCCATATGTTACAAGTACAAGAGTGCATATGGCAGTAAGGCTAAGCTGAAAGTCAAGTTGCATAGGGTCCATCCCCTTAACTCTGACATTTTGAGCCACTCAAAAATAGTGACAACAACAGAAGCCTGCATCTACCACTACTCTGAGCATCCATAGGCATACCATGACATACACGTGAAAAATTCATTCCTGCTGAAGTTGCATGCACTAGCTTCTGCTTGGAGCAGGCACAACTCCGTCAAACCAATTGCAAAAATTAGCGTAAAAGCATCTCGTGTATTGCACAAAAAACAGAGCGTAGACGAACCAAACAGAAACTAGAAATATATAGCTTCATGCCCACTATAACAAAACCCCAAAACAACCCAGCAAGATTGTCACAGACTTATAGGAGTATGTAACCAGAACGACAATAGAAAGGTTAACTCCAACAAGACGAACACAACATACTAAATAATGAACTAGCCCAACAGAATCCAACCCAACTCCAGTATTCATTCATCATGAGTAGGGCTGCAAATTTTGTTCGAATGTCTGACGTCCGTTCATGTCCGTGACCGAAATACGTCTATCCAAGTCTGTCCGATTTTCATTTAGGACACGAGTTAGGACAACAGAACCTGTACGAAAAACAAAAATCATGTTCGGTCCGGG
Organism: Allium sativum; assembly: GCA_030737875.1. Classification (NCBI taxonomy): domain Eukaryota; kingdom Viridiplantae; phylum Streptophyta; class Magnoliopsida; order Asparagales; family Amaryllidaceae; genus Allium; species Allium sativum. Next base: position 425,370,217 of record CM060921.1, on the reverse strand, counting down.
CTCGTCCGAATTACTTGTAATTCGGCGTATAGTTAAGAGAAAATCTAGTATAATGTACAAAATGTGATATAAATAGCCATATCCGACCGAGTCCGATCTGTGTTCGATCCGAGAAAATCTAGTAATATGTCCGTGTCTGACCAATTTTATTTTGGACATAAAATAGGACAACGAAATTCTTCCAAGAAAACGGTTGGTCCGGTCCGTGTTCGGTCTGATTGTTTTTTAGGATAGAAACTGAACACACCATCATCTGGTCCGGTCCCACCGATTTACACCCCTAATCATGAGCTCATCAAGTAAGAGGCTAAGCACGATTTCAATTGCATACTTGATTAAAGAAATCATACCAGAGTTAGAGTGGAGAGTCGTGAACTTGTAAAATTGCAAGGCAGAACCATGAACTCCGCGTTAGAAGCTGTCCTTCACCGTCCGTAGCAAGTCGAAATTTGCCGATTTGAAAACCAAACACAACAAATACACCACGCAAAGGAAGGGATAACTACCTTTTTCCTTTACTATAAAACCATTATTGGTTATCACTTATTACTTCTTTATTATTCCTAAATAATAATGATTGACGGTTAATTATTATGTAAATATTATAAGTTATTAACGATTACATATCTAAAATTTAGAGCTAATCAATCAATATTAAGTGATATTAACAATTTGTTTTGAAACTTTTTTAATAATTTTTAATTTTCCAAAATTTTGATTGTTTCATAAATAGACAAACTTTTAGGATATATAAATTTTTTTACTTTTGAATTTTACAAAAGATTTTGTTTTGTTTTCAAATTTAAATAAAAAAATTCCAAATAATATTAATTATAATTATTAAATAATAAATACTTTTTTATTAAAATTATATTATAATCGATAATTATTAAAAATTAATTATTGAATAGTAATTAAATATCGGTTTTAACTGTTAATGAGTAATTGTTACGTCTTAATGATTCAACTGTAAGTTTTAACTATTAATTATTATTTTATAATCGTTAAATATTAAAAGCAATTATTTTTTAATTTTAATTAAGTACTACGTATCAAATACTTAACTAAGATTAAGTATCTAGCTACCGCAAATGGCATGAAAGCGCAGTCTTAAAAATATATCTTTTGTAAATGGCAGGAAATGGTAGATGTAATCTACATTTATTGTAATTGACAAAAAAACGTAATTGTTAAAGATATGTTTATTTGCAATTAACAAAGAAGCTCACTTGCTAAAAGCATGTTTTTGGCAATTGCAAGGAAATAAAATTGCAAAAGATAAGTTCTTCGCAATTGACTGAAAATTTCAAATGTGAAATCTTATTTATTGCAACTGTTACACAATGTCTCTTGTTAAAAATCATCTTTTGCAACTACCATATGGCGCCACTTGCAAATAACTGTTTGCAATCAGGTATTTTTCTTATAGTGGCAATAGCTTTATCTTTTATTGTATGTGTTTCAATCCAAATTTAAGTCCATCTAATTGGTATAGTTGGATCATTTTGAATTTTAAGTTGCATAAAATAAATTTAATGTCACCTAATTTAAAGAAAAAAATTAATTGGTAATAAATTAAAAGAATGCACAAATCATATCATAATCTCGAGATATAGCATGTCTATGTTAGTAGCTTATTATCTATACTCTTAATCACTTAAAACCATAATGATATAATACTTACCATAGAAGACCGCATATCAAATGGAGAACGATTTTGTTTTCGCGTCCATAAAATATTACTAGACGGTAAATGTCAAGTACGGGAGACACAGATGGAATACTTAATAAATAATGCAGCAAACAATCCCGAGAAGTAGATTATGATTAAAATCAAAATGATGCAAGATACCTACGGTGTTGGAGGATATCAATAAAATTTTGATCAATAAAAAGTTTTGGCCACTGTAGATGTTGATGTGGAAGATAGTTATTTGTTAAAGATATGTGCAACACGTGGACTGTGTGCACGTTAAACCTATATCGTTTTGTTTTAATCTTGGAAATTGGAAAGGAAAATTCTGAATAGAAGTGACGTTATTAACATAATGCTTCTAACTACGTAACTTCGTAGTGTGTTGCGTGAACAAAAAGATGATATTGCGAACAAGCAAAAGAGTGAAATGGCATGGAGATGGGGTTTTCCGACTATGGAGAAACCGACCATTAAATTGTATAATATTAAAGACAAAAGTTATATTAACTATTTTTTATATAAACAAATCAATGAAAAATTCACTACGTTATTTATAAAACAAAAATGAATGCACACATGTAAATTCTATTAATTAACAAATTGCATATCATTGACTTTTTTGTACCTCAAAATCATTACTGAATTTATAAAATGGAATGACAAATCAAAAAAATATTAGCTTAAAATGCATAGTTATATTCGTAAATACTCAATTAAAGTAAATGAAAAAGCAATAATAAGTGAAATAAATAAATTACATATTAGTGAACTATATTATTTAAAAAAATACCTGAAGGTAACATTGTTATTTTAAAAAACTAAAATAATAAAAAATTAAACAGCAAAAATTTTCATCATTGATATTTGTAACAACCCAGAATTTTACAACCAATTTAAAAATTATAGTTAATGTAATTTTAGGGAAAAATGCATCGAATTTTAATTCGATTTTTAAATCATCGCATAGCCCTTAAAAAGAGAAATTTTGATAGCGACTTCATGTATCATCGAGAAAATTTTTGTTGGATTCAGAATAATCAATCATTTATAAATTTCAAATTTCACATTAAATGGAGTTAGTATGTAGTCGCGAGAGGCAAACACATTTGTTAAGAAACTGACGGTCAGTTTACAAAGCAACATTATTGAGACGATCTCGAAATTCGATGACACTTTTTTCCGGATTCGTATCATTAAATAATGGAAGAATCCTAAGTTTCATAATTTTTGGAGTTAGCGTGTGGGTGTGCAAGAAGTCAACGTATGCAAAAAATCGCATTTTTGAAGCTAAATTGAGCTAGAGAGAAAAATAAAACGGAAGCTCAAACGAACTTGGAATTCGACGAAACTTGATTTGTTGGATTCGTAATGATGTTTGTTATCATGTGAAGAAATTTCATAGCAAACGGAGATTGTTTGTAGTTGGGCAATCAAAGAGAAAGAGAGGTAAAATTCCTTCTTAAATTCACTTCCTTTCTTCACTTTCCCTCATTTCTCTAGCCCCCTCTTTCTTCCAAATTAATGGCCTCCTCCCTCATGAAAACCCTAGCTTCCTCCTCCTCCTCTCCCTCCTCTAGCCGCCACCCTACCCTACGCGCAGATCCACCCCTACCCTGCGCACGACAGCCGCACCCTCTTCTCTCTTTCTCTCCTCTAAAGCCTCGTACACCCTCTTGCCTTCCTCCTACCTCCTCTAAACCTCATTTCCACCTTCATAACCCTCTCTAATCACCCCCATAAATCCGGATAACAAAGATTTAGGGTTTGAGCACCCCGTTTGTGTTTGATTTCATCTCCATCGAGCATTGGAGAGCATTGGAACAAAGCCAGAGCATCGCGGACCTTCGAATAGCCCCCTTGAAGATTGGTGTATTCACATTCTTCCGTGTAAAAGAATTGGCGGAGTGGAACTCGCGGTGAGAAATCTAAACTCACTTTAGAAAGGGGTAGATTAGAAAATTAATTGCATGAAAGTTAATTACTGAGTTAAAAAATTAGTGTAAGTTAGTAAATAAAATTTATTAAGTTATGAAATAACTTTTAGTTAGTTAAAAATGTGATTTTTAACTAATGTGTGCGATGTAGATTAGATATTTTATATGTATACAAAACCATATTGATATCATGGAATTGTAAGTTAAATTGATTAAGTAAAATTAACGATCTAAGTGTTAATTGGTTGTAGTTAAAAATAAAATTAACTGGAGATAATACGATAAACATGGAAGGATAATAAAAATTTATTATAATGTTAGTAAGAGATTTGCGATGTAAAAATCTTATTTTTAATCATTATGCAAGTGAATATTTAAATTTGCGCCAAACTAGAATTAGCAAAAATAGCGAAGTGAATTTTATTTCATCAATAGTCGGCGATTAAAAATATTTAATCATGTTTTTTGATGCTCATCGCTGCTTATATAAGTTCATTTATGTTCTTTTTAGTTCAACACATGAAATATTCATAAATCATTTGCATTAGAAGCGTTGTATGAATATGTGACACTCGCATTTCATACTACGTGGATGGACACTTGTGGCCTTAAATGGCATTTGATAATTGAGCATTTGTTTATTTATTTATGACTACTGTGTGTGAATTGTATGCGAGTGATGGTTTCTTGGATTAATTGAACAACACCATAGGATAGTAAACGGGTATTGGACTGCCCTACATAGCATAGCCCAACATACCGATATAAGAGTGTAGTTGCTTGATGCTTATATGTTGTGAACCGTATTGTATTCAATTGTTTGATGCTATATGACAACAACAAATGGCTGAAGATTAGGTATATCGCATATTGATCGGATATGAGCAGAGGACATGATCTGGACTAAATTAAACATATTAATAAATTTGTAGGATTTAATAGTAAACCCTACCAGGTCTGGAGATGGCAAAAATATACACTCACTCTTGCGTAGTTACGGTACATGGGCATTGGGGTAATTAATTTTTACACATCGCCTAAGGGTTGTGTGTAAGGAACAATGATTGTTCACAATGATTTTTAATTCCTACACGGGTATTGATATGATTTATTTATACACTGTACACATGTTGTATTGAGACATGGTGATTTATTGGTGGCCTATTGAGGCCATTTGCGATTTTTCTTAGCACTCCGTACAAATGAGTTTATGGCGGAATTTTCCAAAATTTAAAGGCGTTAGCCAAATATTTAGTCAATTAAATAATTTGGAAGCCATTTAACAAAATATATTTTATATGCAAAATATAAATTAAATCAAACGAATCGCGCAGCGATAGTTCATATTTTTGACTCGTAATTTTAAACGAGTACACTGGGAGATCCGACCATCAGATTTTCCTAAAATTAGAACCATTAGATTCGTTTCAAAATGATCTTTCCAACGATAGTAAATATGTTAAGATCCAATGGTTAGATCTTTAAGAATGTTTAATTCGAAATTGAATGAAAACAGCTCCAGTGCAGTTGAATGACCTGAAACGTCGTTCGATTAATTTGAGCTATTTTGTATATATAAAAAGAGTGAGGAATCGTTTTAAGTTATTATAAGCAATTTAGAATATATGTAAACCAATTTCAGTTGGTTTGTGAAAATAAAAATGGTTAACTACAATTTGGCCTGAAATTTATCAAATGAATTATGGATCAAATACGACTCGAGTATTTAATTCGACGATCGAATTAAATTCTCGATTAAACCTTTTTAATGTGAGGTAGCAAAACAAATTATGAAGGCAGATAACTTAACCAAAAGAAACAATTTGATTTGATTTATATATACACGACAATTATTTGAAACGACCGAGTTAATTCCCATTTCAAAAAATTAAACAACGACTAAAAGTCAAAGGAAATGAAGACAGTGCAAGACCGACAGTCTTCACATTGAACGGGTTACTACATGGGTAGCTCCCTTTAAGAGGTTATAGTTGTAGTTGTCTGGACGTACTTGTTGATCGTCCGGATATGTGAGGACCTCTCTCCTGTATTAGACATACAGGATGAGGAATAAGGTGCCTTCGATTTCATTCAGACCCAGAACAGACTTGGAAATGGATTGTGTGTCTGACATTAAAATTCATTACATATTAATTGCTTTCTATTAAATATATATTTGTTTGGTGGTAGAGAATTTATTCTATTGCTTAACACCCTTGTTTGAGATGTACAAGCTTAGAGGTTATATATTGATAGACATAGTTGTATGGCATCGATTGTCAGTGTGGCATGCTGAGATGCAATGATCAAGGCTTTTTATTGAAAAGCAGGGCCTTGTGGATGATGATCAAAGCACGACTTTAAATAGCACCGCTTAGTGTATAGCATTAATTCGCGAGTTTCACACCTCAGTATGAGTCAAAAAAGGGATGAGGGACAGCAAGGTGGGCATGCATTTCTTTCTAACTAGGAGTCATGTCATGGTATGGAACCCAAAAATTTTACTTATGTGGATGATGGATAGCGAGGCGCCTCGGATATGATTGTTTGACATACCGACCATTTTTAAGGTCTGATAGGACTGGGAAACGTATTGTTCAGGAATAACCAATCCACAAAAGTAAGAGTGGACCGGCCCTAGTGCTTCCAAGGGTTACTAAGGGCGTGATCCTGAGGCATGTGCTAGATTGTCTCGAAATCGGTGAGGAGTATCCCTTCCCTCGGCTCATGAGGGAAATCCAATTTCTAATACGACACCATACGATTTTAATTGTATACTATTGGCGACTTAGTAGGATGGGATACTATGACGTCTAGGATTGATACATTTATGTTGAAATTGTTTTCAAAACCTCTAGACACTAATAATAATACCAAATGATTTTTATTCACGTATCAAGCATATTTAACAATTATAAAGAAAAACTTTATCCTTCAGCTTGCATTGCATTGCATTGTGTGATATGACCTATGTCTTATAACGGATTCATTTTTGTAAAAAGCATTGCGTTGTTTATTTATTTACTTCATGTTATGCACTGGTAATCCAATGGAGTAAACCCGTTCCGTGACATACGGCGTGGTCCTCTGATTTTCCTTATTCTTATGAAAGGTAAGAAACTGTAGGATTTCTCATACCAGTCCCATGACTGACTCGTAGTTTGTTTTTCCCATGCAAACTTGGGTACCCCTATTTTCACCCGGGCAACCAAGTGAATAGGTGATTGGCTTTTTTTGGATGTGCACCATAGCATTGTGTGCTATTTTGGTTGATGATGAAGACTTATCTTTGTTGTTTTCTATGAACTCACCTTATACATAAACTTATGTATAATTATATTTGATTCCTCTGTTATGATAATATAAATTATTCGCTGAGTTTGTGTATTATGCTATATCCTGTAATCTTCCGATGTGATTAATGTGTTATGTTCCAAACACATACCTTTCCACCGTAGAGCAGGGGTTTGGGTTCGTGTTAGGGTGTTAATCATATCTGAGGTGCCTCGCTATCCATCATCCACATAAGTAAGGATGGACTGGCCCTGGCGCCCCTAAGGGTTACTAAGGGCATGATCCTGAGGCATGTGCTGGAGTGTCTCGAAAATGGTGAGGAAGATCCCTTGCCTCGGCTTATGAGGGAAATCCAATTTCCAATATGACACCATACAGTTTTAATTGTTCATTATTGGAGATGTAGTAGGATGTGGTACTAAGCCGTCTGGGATTAATACGTTTATGTTGATTTTTTTTCAAAACCTCTAGACACTAATAACAATACCAAATGATTTTTGTTTTCCACGTATCAAGCATATTTGGCCATTATAAGGTAAAACTCTATCATCTGGCTTGCGTTGCATTATGTAATGGGACCTGAGTTTTATAACAGGTTCATTTTTATATAAAGCATTGCGTTGTTTATTTATTTACTTCATGTTATGCACTGGAAATCCAAAATCTAATGGAGTAAACCCGTTCCGTGACATACGACGTGAACCTGTGATTTGCCTTATTCTTATGCAGGGTAAGAAACTGTAAGATTTCTCATACAAGTCCCATGACTGACTCGTAGTTTGATTTTCCCTTGCAAACTCAGGTGCCCTTATTTCCACATGGGTAGCCAAGTGAACAGCTGATTATTTCTTTTGAATGTGCACCATAGCATTGGGTGCTATCTTGGCTGAAGATGAAGATTTATCTTTGTTGTTTTCTATGAACTCCCTTATACATAATCTTATGTATAATTATATTTGATTCCACTGTAGACTTGTTATATTTTTGGTGAAACTTGTTATGTACTAAGTAGGATCCTGATGTGTAACTCTGATGTTGATGGTTATAATTCCTCTGTTATGATATAACGTAAATTATTCGCTGATTTTATGTATTATGTTATATTCTGTAATCTTATGATGTGATTATTGTATTATATTCCAAACACAGACCTTGCCATCATGGAGCAGGGGTTTGGGTTCGTGTCAGGTAGGTACTGATACCACCCTATTACGCTCTGAAATCACCTGATCTCCATAGAGACGGAAAACGCGGATTTTATGAGAACACGATGCATCAGAACATAGAGCGACAAAACTTTTCATTGTTATTACAACAATTTGCATCAGCGTACAAGAACATCAGAGAACGGACAAATATTACACAAAAGAAAAATAATATCAGAGATAAAAATAAATTACATGTGACGGCCCGCCCCGCACCAGCCTGCATTTCCTCCGAAAGTGCGCTGTACACATACCCAACTAGCACGGGACGGTCGTCAGGAGAAAGGAAAGAAGGGAATGAACTAATCAAGGAACCTGTAGAATGTCTCACAGCGCATGGAATAAAATATAATAATAACATACTTGACATAAAACAGGTAAGACAGTGCATAAGCTGATAACTAAAATCAACATCCATCATCAGAGCAGCGGAAATTCAAATACAGCTTATTACAATTTTCCAAATTTACTGTCTCTAAACAAAAGAAAGCTAAAGTAGAAGATGCACCACCAATGCCCAAGCAGTGATCTTCAACAATACAGGGAGAATACTATATATGTATATTACGTGGAAGCCTCCTGCTCGTCTCCGGATCATCTACCCGTGCATCACCAGCTATAATGTCTCTAGTCTGCTCGTGTGAGCACCCAGAGTAATAAGAGGAGACATAAAACTCTGGGTCAGACATAAAGCCTGGTATGAGCGATAAGCATCTAAACAGAGTAATAACAGGTATACTAAACCATACCTGAACCTGGACCTGCAACCAAAGAGTTAGTACCACATACCGTACAGTGCTCTAAGGTGCCATAATGAATAGTGTAAGAATATGGGGGTGGGGTGTGCATGTCATTATGATAGCAAACAAATCAACCATAGCAACCATCCTCACATCTCTCACTCAGTGCGTAAAGCATACGATATCTACCACTTTGGAACACTAGACAAACTGAGGCAACGACGAATCCCGACTTGTAGAAACCCTGCTATGACCAAGCTAAACATATGGAGTCATGACCAAACATTTCAATGACCCACTTCATTGGTTGTAGCCCTTGGTTCTACCGATGCCATAATGGCCCTGAATCCGCCTTCGTACCTCCTACCATAGTGGTCCAAAGCTATAGACGTCGATAACTCCTTGGCACACGTCCCGCAGCAAAGCCCAACCATGAAGCGAACTCATTGATTCCCATCTGGATCCTGAGCTCTAACTTCTCCTTTGGACTACCTTTGCATCTCGGGTATTGGCCATCATCTTCATCCGGATCGGTCTTCATCTTGCTCCACTCGCTTCGGATCGGACAAGAATCATCAGTTCGGTTCGGTCGACCTTCAGCTTCCGGTTCGGTTCGTGGCCCTCATCTCGTGGCGGTTCGGATCGGTCGTTGTCACTCCTGGCGGATCGGGTCAGCCTTCGAATCCAATCGTTACCCATCGGTTCGGGTCGGAGTAGCTCACGCTCACGAGAGGCGGATCGGGTCGGTTGGTGTGAGCGGGTCGGTTCGGATAGTGTGCTCCAACTTGTGATCCTTCATGGCCATCAATTCGCAAGCTTCCAGGTGGTCCGGATCGGTCTCCATCACCACAAGCGGTTCGAAGGGACGGTTTCACAACGGTTCGGAGGGACGGTTTCACAACGGTTCGGTTCGGACCTCCCATCCGATCCGATCCGTTTCAGGTACTTTCCTGCACTGACTTTCCAGCGACTGTTTTGCGCCATACGACGGCGTCTTCGACCAATCTTACTATTTTAATCAATCACAATTCATGTCAAACTGTCATAGCAACATATAACATCAATTGCAAACACCATAACAACAATTTGATAGATTTAAAATGGATCAAACATAGCTAGAACCCCTCATTTTCCCTTAATCACTCTTAATCATGTTTAAGCATACAATTAGCAAAACATATCGAAATTATCTCAAATTTCTAACAGAGCCTTAAAACATTATTTTAGAATTTTAGGAATTTTTCCAGAATTTATTTACGTATAAATTCGCTAATCTTCACTAATTACCCTTAGTTACCGTAATTAGTGCAAAAACTATGCAAATCACTCACCTTGGCCACAAACAAAATTCTCAGAACTGAAACTCCTCTGATTTGGGGCGAATACTGATGTCCAACAGCAGCTCTAACCTTGCTTTGGTGCTTTTTCTCCTTAATTTGATGTTGCTAAGCCTAATCTTCAATTAGAAAGTGATTTGGAGTGTTTTAGATGTAGGAAGCCATTGTTAGAGTGTCTAAGGATGAAAGTGGCGGCTGGAAAATGTCTAAAGAAATGTTTTCTAACCCTAATCAGCCCCTATATACCCCTAAACCCGAAATTCCCCTTGGGCCTAGCTGCTAATCACCCGGTTAAGCCCAATTAAGCTGCTTTTCACCATCTGAAACATTTTTCAGCCATATCTCCCAAACGGTAAGTCCGTTTGGCTAATGTGACCACTCTACGGAAAGAGAAACCATCATCCGGAGCCAATGGAAGTGGTTTCAGGTCAAAATTCCTTTCCAGTCAAAAGTTATGGCCAAAACAGTACCAACTAGGGGTAAAATGGTCATTTAAAAATCGGGAAAATCATGAACATAGGAAACGACCACAATAGTCGTCTCCCAAAGTTACATGACCATACGACTTCGTATGTGAAAGAAATAAATATCCTACGATCCTATGATGCGTAGAATACGGGTCGTTACACTCTCCCCCCCTTAAGAAATTTCGTCCCCGAAATTCCTTAACCCAAAACATACAAAGGATCCCGCATGCCTAACAACCACGTACAACAATCAAACATGCAAAACAAGCAAACAAGCCTATCCTGGCATGCGGAAAACTAAATCGAAGTCAAAATCTTACCAGGCAAAGAGTTCTGGGTGTGTCTTCCTAATGTCCTCCTCTGTCTCCCAAGTACAATCACTCTCGTCCTCGCTCCACTGTACCTTGACTAGCTTCACCGCTTTCCTTTGAAGTTGCTTCATGTCGTGCTCGACAATACGGGCCGGCTTGCGATTCCCAACCGCCTCGGGTTCTACTTCGAAGTCCTCTAACTGATCAGGTGAAACAGTCATATCTGAGTCGTGAACGAACTTCCTTAGTTGGGAAACATGAAATACGTTGTGAACTCCCGCCATCTTCTCCGGTAAGTCAATTCTATATGCCAAATTCCCGACTAGCTCAAGAACAGGGAATGGGCCAACAAATCTTGGTGCCAACTTGCCTCTCCTGCCAAATCGTATTACGCTCTTCAACGGAGAAATCTTGACAAACACCAAGTCGCCAACGGAGAATTTCAAGTCTCTTCTCCTCTTATCGGCGTAACTCTTCTGCCTATCTTGAGCAGCTTTCATTCGTTGTTGAATGATCTTAATCTTATCTTAAGTTTCCCTCACCACATCTGGTCCAAGCATAAACTTCTCGCCAGTCTCTATCCAACATGATGGTGAGTTGCACGGTCTTCCGTACAAAGCTACAAACGGAGCCATACCGATACTGGATTGGTAGCTATTATTATATACAAACTCTACTAGATGCAAATGGTCATCCCATGATCCACCAAAATCCAATATACATGCTCTCAAGAGATCTTCCAAAATACGGTTCACCCTCTCCGTCCGACCGTCGGTCTGAGGATGATATGCGGTACTGAGATGTAACTCTGACCCTAGAGCCTCTTGTAAGCTCTTCCAAAACCCACTAGTGAACAACGGGTCTCGGTCGCTCACAATGCTTTTAGGTACTCCATGAAATCTCACTATCCACTTCATATACAATTCTGCTAACTTAGCTGCCGTTCTGGTCGATTTGACTGGTATAAACCTTGCACTTTTAGTCAGTCGATCTACAATTACCCAAATGCTGTCGTATCCCGATCTAGTCCTTGGTAAACCATCGATGAAATCCATCGAGACTTGCTCCCATTTCCATTCGGGAATTTCTAAAGGCTGTAACAACCCACTAGGCTTCTTTTGCTCGGCTTTAACTAGCTGGCAATTCATGCATTTGGATATAAACTTCCCAACGTCTCTTTTCATCCCTTCCCAGTGGTAAGTCTGCTTCATATCTCGATACATCTTATTACCACCGGGGTGTATAGTCAGCTTTGAGTGATGACATTCTCTAAGCACTTCATCCCTCAATCCATCGACATTGGGTACAACAAGCTTTCCATTCTTTCTAAGCCATCTATCTCGATCAAGCCCATACTTGTTCATCTCCTCATCGATACCCATCTCTAACTTGGAGATGATTTCCAATAGGTTAGGATCGTCCCTCTGACTAGAGCCGATCCGCTCAATCAAAGTGGGTTTGATCGTCAAACTTGCTAACATTTCTGGATCCAATTCGCACTTTGGTCTGAAATCAAAACCCGCGATATACTCCAGTTGCTTCCATTCAAGGAACATAGCCCCTAGGCTGGCATGTCTTCTACTCAATGCATCAGCCACCGCATTGCCCTTTCCCGGTGTGTATGCGATGTCAAAATCATAGGAAGCTAAGAACTCTAGCCATCTCTGCTGACGGAGATTCAGATCTTTCTGAGATAAGAGATACTTTAACGACTTATGATCTGTAAACAGCTCAAATCTTTCTCCCAAGAGATAGTGTCTCCACATCTTTAACGCGAACACGATTGCTGCCAATTCTAAATCATGGGTAGGGTATCTTCTCTCGTGCGGTTTCAATTGCCGACTTGCGTAAGCTACAACCCTACCGCCTTGCATCAATACAGCACCCAGTCCGGTACCACAGGCATCCGTGTATACCGTCATCTCTTCATCCCCCTTAGGAATGACTAACACTGGTGCGCTTGTCAACTTGTCCTTTAGACTTTTGAATGCGTTCTCGCACCTTTCATCCCAGACAAAAGCTTGATTCTTCTTGGTCAACTGGGTCAATGGTGCTGCTATCTTGGAGAAACCTTGGATAAACTTACGATAATATCCCACTAACCCCAAGAAACTTCTTACATCTGTTGCATTCTTGGGCGTAGGCCAATCCTGTACCGTAGCCACCTTTGCCGGGTCCACGGCAATACCATTCTCTGATACAACATGGCCCAAGAACCTCACTTCCCTCTTCCAGAAGTGACACTTAGAAAACTTTGCTTTCAATTGGTGTTTTCTCAACACCTCCATCACTACTCTTAAATGTTCCTTGTGTTCTTCCTCTGTCCTCGAACAGACCAAAATATCATCAACGAACACAAGGACAAACTTATTCAACTGATCTCTGAATACCCTATTCATAAGATCCACAAAATATGCTGGGGCATTGGTCAGCCCGAATGGCATGACCAACCACTCATAAAATCCAGACGGCGTCCGAAATGCCGTTTTAGCTATACTTTCAGCTTCCACTCTAAGCTGATGAAAACCTATCGCGAGATCCAACTGAGAAAATACTCTCGCGCCACTCAACTGATCGAACAAATCATCTATCCGCGGTAGAGGATACTTGTTCTTCCTCGTCACTTTATTCAACTCGCGGTAGTCTACACACAAACGAAGGGAACCATCCGCCTTGGTAGCAAACACAACTGGTGCTCCCCATTCAGAAACACTCCTTCTGATAAATCCCTTCTTCAAAAGATTGCTGACTTGCACCTCGAGCTCTCGCTGCTCTCTTGGTGCCATACGACGAAGTGGCATCACTATAGGCCTGGCATCCTTTACCAAATCAATACGAAACTCAATCTCTCGGTGTGGTGGAAGTCCGGTCACTTCTTCGAAAACATCCGGATACTGGCCAACCACGGGCAAACCTGACAACTCACTATGCGGAATGTCAAGGGAGTTTAGAAAACTAGCCAATACCCCCTTACTGGGTAGACCACCAAACACTATCCTCCGCCCATCATCCGCTCTAGCTGTCACCAACAAGCCCTCACAGTCTACCACCACCCCGTATCTTTGGAGCCAATCTACTCCCAAAATAATGCCAAACCCAGCAAAGCCCAAAACAAAGCAATCGCAAACAAACATGCATCCATGACTCGATAAGACCACATTACGACAAATCATGCTAAGGCTAGTAGAACCACCAATCGGGTTCGTCACTACTAAAGGTCTATCGACAATCTCGGGCTCCAATCCCAACCTATCTACCAGGTCACTAGATATGAAAGAACTGGAAGCTCCGGTATCAAACAAAACACTAATAGGAACATCATAAACAGAAAGCATACTTTGAATGACGACATTCTTTCACTTCTCCGCCGCTGTTGGGGCATTCGACGAAGAAGGAATAGCATTAAGAGCGTAGGCTTTCACCATTTGCTTTTCTTTAGGGGGCTGTGGACACTTGTCCTTGTGATGTCCCATTTGGCCACAGTTGAAGCACTTCCTATCCGCTGGCTTGGCCCGACAATTACTAGCATAATGGCCCTTTTTACCACAGCTGAAGCACTCCACCTCTTGCTTATTCCTTTTCTTCTGGCCATCTTTAGTCTGATTCTGCTTTCTCTTATTCTGGGAACCACCCTTGCCTCCACCACTTGCTTGTGGCTTTGGCTCATCTGTGGATGCAACCTCAGTCTTCGGCTTAGGGTAGAGACTTTCTGACCTCAATGCTTTCCCTACAATCGACTCAAACGACTCATCGATGTGGTTAATAAGTCTTTCCCCCAAGTACTGGTCCAAACCGGTTATGAATTTCTCATTCTTCTTCTCGGCAGTATCAATAAGAGATAACCCATATTTCGACAAAGTGTCGAATTCAGCAATATAATCCGAGACTGCTCTGCCATTCTGCTTGAGCTCCAAGAATTTCTTAAACAGCACTGACTTCTGAGCAGCTGGAATGAACTTCTCGCTAAAGCGAGCTTTAAACTGCTCCCAAGTAATCTGATCTTCGGGAGTAGCTGCCTTTATAGCATTCCACCAATTCATTGCCCGCCCTTGCAGCTAACGGGACGTTAGCTTTCTCTTCATCGCATCCTCGATACCCAAATCCTCGAAGATACGTTCGCAAATATCCAACCAATCTTGAACATCCGTGGCCGACTCCGTTCCGTGAAATGACTTCCCACCAAGGCTAATATAATCCTTATTCAACTTGGCGAAGTCGACCCTCGGCGCCTGCACTATTGGACCACCACCATTTCCACCATTGGGAGCTTCCCTCTGTACATCTCTAAGCATCTCTCTCATGAGGTCAGTAAACATCGTCCTCATGTCAGCAACATTCCCATTATTGGCTCCCCTACCGGTACCTCTAACATATCGGCTCATCGTCAATCTGAAAAAGGAAATGATTAACGACTCCATAGTGGTGCTAGTGCAGTACGACTTTATCCTTATACTACTAATAGTATACATATATGTAGCTTTTTAAAAACCAAAGTAAACACAAATAAGCTCTCTCGTATACGTATATTATCTCTCCCTGATAACTTCCCTAGGTTAACTACGCAACCTAGAGCTCTGATACCAAGTGTGACGGCCCGCCCCGCACCAGCCTGCATTTCCTCCGAAAGTGCGCTGTACACATACCCAACTAGCACGGGACGGTCGTCAGGAGAAAGGAAAGAAGGGAATGAACTAATCAAGGAACCTATAGAATGTCTCACAGCGCATGGAATAAAATATAATAATAACATACTTGACATAAAACAGGTGAGACAGTTCATAAGCTGATAACTAAAATCAACATCCATCATCAGAGCAGCGGAAATTCAAATACAGCTTATTACAATTTTCCAAATTTACTGTCTCTAAACAAAAGAAAGCTAAAGTAGAAGATGCACCACCAAAGCCCAAGCAGTGATCTTCAACAATACAGGGAGAATACTATATATGTATATTACGTGGAAGCCTCCTGCTCGTCTCTGGATCATCTACCCGTGCATCACTAGCTAACCTGTCTCTAGTCTGCTCGTGTGAGCACCCAGAGTAATAAGAGGAGACATAAAACTCTGGGTCAGACATAAAGCCTGGTATGAGTGATAAGCATCTAAACAGAGTAATAACAGGTATACTAAACCATACCTGAACCTGGACCTGCAACCAAAGAGTTAGTACCACATACCGTACAGTGCTCTAAGGTGCCATAATGAATAGTGTAAGAATATGGGGGTGGGGTGTGCATGTCATTATGATAGCAAACAAATCAACCATAGCAACCATCCTCACATCTCTCACTCAGTGCGTAAAGCATACGATATCTACCACTTTGGAACACTAGACAAACTGAGGCAACGACGAATCCCGACTTGTAGAAACCCTGCTATGACCAAGCTAAACATATGGAGTCATGACCAAACATTTCAATGACCCACTTCATTGGTTGTAGCCCTTGGTTCTACCGATGCCATAATGGCCCTGAATCCGCCTTCGTACCTCCTACCATAGTGGTCCAAAGCTATAGACGTCGATAACTCCTTGGCACACGTCCCGCAGCAAAGCCCAACCATGAAGCGAACTCATTGATTCCCATCTGGATCCTGAGCTCTAACTTCTCCTTTGGACTACCTTTGCATCTCGGGTATTGGCCATCATCTTCATCCGGATCGGTCTTCATCTTGCTCCACTCGCTTCGGATCGGACAAGAATCATCAGTTCGGCTCGGTCAACCTTCAGCTTCCGGTTCGGTTCATGGCCCTCATCTTGTGGCGGTTCGGATCGGTCGTGGTCACTCCTGGCGGATCGGGTCAGCCTTCGAATCCAATCGTTACCCATCGGTTCGGGTCGGAGTAGCTCACGCTCACGAGAGGCGGATCGGGTCGGTTGGTGTGAGCAGGTCGGTTCGGATAGTGTGCTCCAACTTGTGATCCTTCATGGCCATCAATTCACAAGCTTCCAGGTGGTCCGGATCAGTCTCCATCACCACAAGCGGTTCGGAGGGACGGTTTCACAACGGTTCGGTTCGGACCTCTCATCCGATCCGATCCGTTTCAGGTACTTTCCTGCACTGACTTTCCAGCGACTGTTTTGCGCCATACGACGGCGTCTTCGACCAATCTAACTATTTTAATCAATCACAATTCATGTCAAACTGTCATAGCAACATATAACATCAATTGCAAACACCATAACAACAATTTGATAGATTTAAAATGGATCAAACATAGCTAGAATCCCTCATTTTCCCTTAATCACTCTTAATCATGTTTAAGCATACAATTAGCAAAACACATCGAAATTATCTCAAATTTCTAACAGAGCCTTAAAACATTATTTTAGAATTTTAGGAATTTTTCCAGAATTTATTTACGTATAAATTCGCTAATCTTCACTAATTACCCTTAGTTACCGTAATTAGTGCAAAAACTATGCAAATCACTCACCTTGGCCACAAACAAAATTCTCAAAACTGAAACTTCTCTGATTTGGGGCGAATACTGATGTCCAACAGCAGCTCTAACCTTGCTTTGGTGCTTTTTCTCCTTAATTTGATGTTGCTAAGCCTAATCTTCAATTAGAAAGTGATTTGGAGTGTTTTAGATGTAGGAAGCCATTGTTAGAGTGTCTAAGGATGAAAGTGGCGGCTGGAAAATGTCTAAAGAAATGTTTTCTAACCCTAATAAGCCCCTATATACCCCTAAACCCGAAATTCTCCTTGGGCCTAGCTGCTAATCACCCGGTTAAGCCCAATTAAGCTGCTTTTCACCATCTGAAACTTGTTTCAGCCATATCTCCCAAACGGTAAGTCCGTTTGGCTAATGTGGCCACTCTACGGAAAGAGAAACCATCATCCGGAGCCAATGGAAGTGGTTTCAGGTCAAAATTCCTTTCCAGTCAAAAGTTATGGCCAAAACAGTACCAACTAGGGGTAAAATGGTCATTTAAAAATCGGGAAAAATCATGAACATAGGAAACGACCACAATAGTCGTCTCCCAAAGTTACATGACCATACGACTTTGTATGTGAAAGAAATAAATATCCTACGATCCTATGATGCGTAGAATACGGGTCGTTACATTACATAACAACGAAAATGTTACATAAATACAATATGAATACAATGTAGCGGAAATACATCAACTGACGCAGCTGGAAGCAATACACAGATACAGAGCTTTCCGAATAATTTGTGTATCTTCATAATCACGTGTTAAATACACAAAGCTAACACTTATTTCATTCCAATCCATGATATTCTTTTAATTAAATATTCATACATTTAGAAAAAAAATGTTCGCATTGACTTTATTGAAGATAAATTCTTTAATCTCAAAAATCATATCTCAATGACTATCCAAATATCAGAAATTAATCTTATCTAAACCGGGTTAAAGAAAATTGCCATTTAAAAACTTTGTTCACTATAAACCCCAAAATATCACTTTATTTATTTATTTCACAAAACCTTTATAAAAATCCGACTTGCTTTAATAATTTTGGAAAGATTCCCAAACCATATTTAAAAGATTTATCCATTTCTCGGTCGAGTTCAAGAACAATATTGTTAAAGATAGTATTTACTATGAACCGTAAATCAGTTCATTATGCTCATATATTAATCCTTATCGTAGTGGCAAAATAGCCAATTTAGATAAAAATAATATTTATCTTTCAAATCATGGAATATTTTACTCAAACTCTTTCCAAATCATTCATTATGATTTATCATGATTTATTTATAATTTTAATAATTTTATTAAGGCCCTTTTCAGTCGGTTTCCAATATCGGCCACCGATCTACATCCATAGTGACTTTTCAAAACCGATTTGGACGTAATTTAAGAACTAGCCATTCAAATTTAAACCACTTGTATTTATTGGAAATATATTTTCGATATGAACCCAAGGTTTCTGTTTTAGGAGAATACGATGGTCGGATCTCCCGCTATGTCAGTCCTAAGTTACGGCTTGACGTTCGCGAACTATCGTTGTACAACGCATTCTATTCAAACCCGAATCGATTTTTTAATCTATAAATAAATCAAAACATTTCTAAACTTCATTATTTAATAATATAAAACTATTTCGGCTGTTTAGCTTCAAGTTCAAATATTTCACCAATTGGTCGAATTTTTTTTTCATTATTCTAAAGAATAAAATAATATTATTTTTCGAAAGTCATCCGTTCATGCCTAAAATTTCCTTATAGTGGTAACAAAAATAAATAAGAAACTTCCGAAAGAAAACTTCTTTTTAAACATTCTCTATATATTCTAACCGAACTTCACTTTGAAACATTTAAAATTCAAATACTTTAACTAGCCAATAGTATATTAAAAAGTACTTCAAAATCCTCCTTCATAATTACGAATATTCATCGATATTTCAATATAAACGTGTCCATCCAAAATCGGACATCGAATTTATTTTCAGTTTTTACCTCATATTTTATATTATTAAAATATGTTCATCTATTCTGAATTGAAATTCAACCAAATATCATGCAAATTTTCTCAAACCAATCCAATACATCCAACAATAGTTGCAAACAACTATTTAACATTCAAATAATATACAATGTGCATTTATTTTCATATATGCTTCAAAATGATTTATTGAGGCTTATCTCGCATGTTTGACCAAATGATTAACATGAGAACTATATACCAGGGAGCTGTGTAAATTAAAAATCATCCCAAGACATGTGTGGGATTTAAATCATCAAACAATTATTTAATTAATCATTTATTCTATCTTATTGATTTTATTTAAATAGGTGAACATAAACAAGTCGTTCGACTAGTAAATGCATTTTTACTCAAATTTCAACTACCGCAAATAACCTGACATTATTATCAACAAATCCATTATTTAAATTCACATCCACATCACATCATAGCCAATCATCCATTACCATTTACGGCGTCACAAAGTGTCCATCCAGGTAGTATGAAATGCGAGTGTCACATATTCATATAACGCTTCTAATGAAAATGATTTGTGAATATTCATTTGTTGAACTCAAAAGGGGTATCATATTTAATTGATAATATAACTATATGAAATATTTAAATGTCGCTCTAATTGTGACATAACCCATTTTCTAACTTGCAACTTACTTAACTTCACTGCAGTAACTTATAACTTAAAATGGGTAACTGATAAATTTTCATAACCAAATAAACTACTCAAATATACTAATTAAAGCAAGAATCTCTCACCCCAGCGATCAGAAAACAATACACTGCAATGTCGGATTTTCGGGTGCTTGCTGCCGACTAAAAATCCCGCCTTTTTGGCTCGGAATGACTTCAAATTCCACGGCAACCTTGGTACACCTTACAAGTAGCGAATGAAGCAAGAAAGGAAGTAGCTCCATTCGATTAAAGAAGTTTGATTTTAAAATTTGAAACTTACAATAGTCGAATAAACTCAGAATTTGACGAAACTTGATTTGTTGGATTCGTAATTCCGTATATTATCTTGTGCCGAAATTTCGTAGCTAACGGAGATATTTTGCAGTCAGTCGATTGGAGAGAGAGAGGGAGATGAAATTTAGCATATAATATCCTTTCTCCACCTTTCTTCCTCACTTTATCTCTTCCTCTTTTTATTTCATGTTTTCATTTTTATGGCCTTCCCCTAAACCCAAACCCTAACCCTAGCCTCCTCTAGCTACCTACCCCTTACCCACATCGGACCCCTTTCCCCTAGCAGTCAACACAAGCCCCCCTCTTCTCTCCTCTTCTCCTCCTTCCATTGCTTCATGACATGGAAAGGAGCTCCATTGAAGGTCCTAACTTCA
Source organism: Allium sativum (assembly GCA_030737875.1). Classification (NCBI taxonomy): domain Eukaryota; kingdom Viridiplantae; phylum Streptophyta; class Magnoliopsida; order Asparagales; family Amaryllidaceae; genus Allium; species Allium sativum. The sequence goes on along the minus strand of CM060921.1, from coordinate 425,349,434 downwards.
CCTACCTACCCTTAGCACCTCCTTGGTGAACTCTACGTACCACGAGACAACTTGTGAAGCCTTCTAAGCTTCTCTCCATTTCCGGATAGTGAAACCCTTAGCTTCGAAGAGCTCCAATTGACCAAAGTTCCTTCCTTTCTTTCTTCGTTCGCAAGTTTGAAGGTATACTAAGGTTGCCGTGGAATTTGCAGACATTCCAAGCCAAAAAAGCGGGATTTTTAGGCAGTAGCAAGCAAAAAATCCGGCATTGTAGTGTATTTTTTCTGATGGCTAGAGAGAGATATTCTTGCTTTAGTTAGTATATTTGAGTAGTTTAATTGGTTATAAAAAATTAATCAGTTACCCATTTAAGTTATAAGTTAATGCGGTGAAGTTAGGTAAGTCGCAAGTTAGAAAATGGTTTATGTCACAATTACAGAGACATTTAAATATTTCACATAGTTATATTATCTATTACATATGATAACCCTTTTGAGTTCAACACGTGAACTATTCACAAATCATTTGCATTAAAAGCATTGTATGAATATGTGACACTCGCATTTCATAATACGTGGATGGACACTTTATGGCGCCGTAAATGGCAATGGATGATTGACTATGCTGTGACATGGATGTGAATTTAAATAATGGATTTGATGACAACAATGTCATGTTATTTACGGTAGTTGAAATTTGAGTAAAAATACGTTTACTAGTCCAACTGCTTGTTTGTGTTCACCTATTTAAATAAAATCAAAAAGATAGAATAAATGATTAATTAAATAATTGTTTGATGTTTGAAACCCCACACGGATCTTGAGATGATTTTTGATTTAGACATCTCCCTGGTATATAGTTCGTGTGTTAACCATTTGGTTAAACAAGCGAGTTAAGCCTTTACAAATCATTTTTGAAGCTTGTACGAAAATAAATGCACATTGGATGTTGTTTGAATGTTAAATAGTTGTTCGCAACTATTGTTGGATGTATTGGATTGGTATGAGAAAATTTGCATGATATTCAGATGAATTTCATTTCAATTTAGAATAGAAGGACATATTATAATAATATAAAATATGAGGTAAAAACAGAAAATAAATTCGATGTTCGATTTTAGATGGACATGTTTATATCTTAATATCGATGAATATTCGTAACTCTGAAGGAGGATTTTGAAGTATTTTAATATACTTTTGGCTAGTTAAAGTAATTGAATTTTAAATGAGTAGTAAGTTTTCAAAGTGAAGTTCGGTTATAATATGTAGCAAATGTTTAAAAAGAAGTTTTTTTTCAGAAGTTTCTTATTTATTTTTATTACGACTATAAGGGAATTTTGGGCATGAATAGACGAATTTCAAAAAATAATATTATTTCGTTGATGCATTTTTAGTTAATTCAATTCAACTGCGGGCCCTAAACCGCTCTGGCGAGTTCCCTTTTTTTGTTCGATTTTCAGTTCTGTTCTCTAGATCATCGCACCTCTTCTCAATTGTTAATAAAAAGGGTGGCAAGAATTTCGATGGTGCTAAAGCTCTTCTAGCTTCTGCAGCTCGATCTGGATGACCTTTTTCAACCTCCGCCCCAAATCTGTCTGCGTTGTCGGCTAATCCTACAGATCCAAATTGAGCCACTTTACAGTACAAGGTTTCGGATGCTGCTCCCTTGCTTGGATCCTCTTCGGGTCCGGTTGCCCTATCAGATCTCATATCTGATATTGGTAGAGTGCATGCAACTTCCTCGCAACCTGCTGTTGCTTGTAAGTCAGTTTTAACTCCCCTTTTGGCAGTCTCCGATGATGACAACCGCCGGTCTCAGGCCACATCTGTTATGCCTAGTTCATCGTGTAGTGATGAGCTTGTCCTAGGCAGTAAATCCTTGGGTATTGGCTTGTCTAACCCTTCTGTTGTAGTGATGGAAAAGGGTGGTATGAACTCCTTGAATGGTTCTGATGTTTCTGCTAACCATGTTGCAATGGCCAAGCAGGGTGCTTGTGTGTCCAATGCTAGTGTTGAAGCAGTTGTTAATGGGAAAACTAGTATTGAATGGTTTTGTCTTCATCTAGTAGACCTAGTGGAATTTCTACACCATCATTTGTCTCATTATTCAATAAAAATCCAAAAAATGCTTGAGGCTATGTGCCATTAGAATTTGAGGTGGTGGGTAAGGGTGGTATCATGGAGCCTCCGGCTGAAGTCTATGTCGTTGGGGCAGATTTCTGGAAGAATTATTTGGTTGATTTCTTTTTGGATTCAAATTATCCGTATTCTGTTGTAAAGGACAAATGTATCAACGTTTGGCAACTTCGTGGTGGACTATCTGTTCATTTAGATAAGTCCATGTTCTACTTCAAATTCACTAGCCCTAATAAATGTCTGCGGATTCTTAGTTTGGTTCCGATCTTTATCCATGAGAAGCCATTTATTATTACCCCTTGGAGCCCATCTATTGATCGAGCCAGAGATCTTGTTATATCAATCCCGGTATAGACTTATTTTTCTCAAATTCCATCAGTTTTGCAGTCTTTGACAGGGTTGAATTGGTTAGCGAATAATATTGGGAAATTGAAATGCTTTGATCTTACCACTGTGGCATGTGAAAAGCTCTTCTATGCTAAGGCGCTTATCGAAATCTCCCCTGATAAGCCTCTGCCAGATAAGATCAAAGTAAAAAATTGCAGATGGTTATGTTGCAGAAGTGGTAGTCAAGTATGGGTGGACTCCAGATATTTGTTCCACTTGTCAGACTTTTGGTCATAAGGTGGCGGCTTGTCCTGTTACTGCTGGTTCTCCCTCTTTAGATTCATTACCTTTAGCTATTCGATCTCCCCTTCCAAAGCCTCCTTCTGTTATGTGGGTGCGAAAATCATTTCATCCAGCGACTATACCACGGTCTCCACTTACTTCAGTTGTGATTGCTACTGCTCTGGTTTCCAATGTTTCAGTCATGGAGAAGGAATCTGACATTAGTGCTATTTCTGAGGATATTGTTTGGAGTGATGTTGATAGGGTATGGGGACATGTTTTCTCTGGTATGCGGTATTGTCCAGTTAGTGATACCTTCCACAGATTTATCAGTGACGATGTAAGTGATAAGAGGAAATTAATGTATCAAATTATTGGTGATAACATTGAGCTAATTCAAACTGTTGAAGTAGGTGAGAAAAATAAGCTTCAGTTCTATGATCACTCTTGGGATAGGAACTTCATCTTTAGTTCTCTATATCCATGTTATGTGCCAAATCTAGCCTTGAATTTTTCCAGTTTCACCCATGTTGTTAGCCCGCCCAGCACCACTTGTAGATCCTCCTCCTCCGAGGGGGGCTAGGGATGTCATATTTTGTAGTCTATATGCTTTTGTCTAGCTCCAGTTCTTTACTGTATAGTGTTCTAGCACTTCAAACTAGAATTGGAGTTTTGTGCCTGTGCACTCTTCTTACCTTCTTTCTTTTTCTAATAAAAGTGGTACACCCACTATAAAAATGGCTTGACTTGCCAAAATAAATTTGAAAAATTGAACCAAATGGTGAAAAATAATTGAATTTGAAGCTAAACTGCTGAGGTAGTTTTATATAATTAAATCAAGAAGTTTAGAAACATTTTGATTTATTTATAAATTATAAAACCGATTCAGGCTTGAATAAAACGCGTTGTACAGCGATAGTTCGCGAACGTCAACCCTTAACTTAGAATCGATGTAGCAGGACATCCGACCATCGGATTCTCCTAAAACCAGAACCGTTGTGTTCGTATCGAAAATATCTTTCCAATGAATACAAGTGGTTTAAATTTGAATGGTTAGATCTTAAATTACGTCCAAATCAGTTTAGAAAAAGGTCGTTATGGATGTAGTTCGGCGGTCGATATTGGAAACTTACTGAAAAGGGCCATAATAAAATTACTAAAACTATGAATAAACCAATATAAATCATAATGAATGATTTGGAGTAAAATATTCCATGATTTGAAAGATAAATATTATTTTTATCTAAATTGGTCATTTTGCAACTACGATAAGGCTTAATATATAAGCTAATGAATTGATTTAGGGTTCGTAGTAAATAGTATCTTTAACGGTATTGTTCTTGAATCCAACAGAGAAATGAATAAATCCTTTAAATAAGGTTTGGGAATTTTTCCCAATTTACTAAAGCAAGCCAGATTTTTATGAAGTTTTTGTGAAATAAATAAATAAAAGTGACATTTTGGGGTTTATAATAAGCAAGGTTTTTAAATGCCATTGTTCTTTAACCCAGTTAAGATAAGATTAATTCCTAACATTTAGATAATCATTAAGGTATGATTTTTGAGATTAAAGAATTTATCTTCGATAAAGTTAATGAGAACGTTTTTTTCTTCTAAAAAGCATGAATATTAAATTAAAAGAATATCATGGATTGGAATGAAATAAGTGTTATCTTTATGTATGTAATACGTGATTATGAAGATACGCAAATTATTCGAAAAGGCTGGGTTTTACCCATTCTGGGTAATTATTACGACGGTTAAAAGTCAATAATGAAGACGGTGGTTGAAGACCGGAGATTTTCACATCGCTTAGGTTGTTGCTAATGTCTTGATTGGGCTGTATACTCAAGATAAGGCAATAAGTGGTGGTAGTCTAAAACGTACTTGGAAATCGACCGTATATGCGAGGGCCTCTCTCCTGTATTGGGCATATAGGATGAGGAATAAGGTTCCTCCGGTTTCGTTCAGACCTTGAATGAACTTGAAAATGGGTTGTATGTCTGACATTGTACTCCACGGTGTATTTGTCGATCTTTGATAAATATGTATTTGTATGGTAGCGGAGAATTTATTCTCTTTTTTAACACCCTTCTCTAAGATGTACGAGCTTAGAGGTTACATATTGGTGTAAATCAAGGATATGGTATGGATTGACATTGTGGCATGCTAAGATGAAATGATCAAGGCTTTTTATTGAAAAGAAGGACCTCGTGGACGATGATCAAAGCATGACTTTAATTAGCACAGCTTTGTGTATAGCATTGATTCGCAAGCCTCACACCGCGGTATGAGTCAAAAATGGGATGAGGGACAACAGGGAGGGCATGAGTTTCCTTCAAGCTAGAGGTGATGTCATAGTATGGGGCCTAGACATTTTACTTATGTGGATGATGGATAGCGAAGGCCCTTGGATATGGTCGATGTACTGACCTTGTGATGGACCCAATAGGACCGGGAAACCTATTGTTCAGGAATAACCAATCCACAAAAGTAAGAGAAGACCGACCCTAATGCTCACAAGTGTTGTTAATGGCGCGATCCACAGACATGCACTAGAGTGTCTCGAAATGGGTGAGGATGATCTCTTGCCTCAACTCATAGGTGGAATTCAATTTCCAATATGCGACTTTCGGTTTTAGTTGAAAACCTGTATGGTGACATAGCAAGATGGGGTACTATGCGGTCTATGATTGATACATTTATATTCGAAGTTGTTTTATTACACTATGCACTTATAGTGATATAAAAACTATTTGTTTTAAAAGCGTACCAAGCATGTTTGGCTATTATAAGGTAAAACTCTATCCTCCGGCCTGCATTGCATTGTGGACCACAGTCTTATAATAGCTCCATTTTCTCAAATAGTATTGCACTATTTATAATTGTTTTATTTCAAGCTATTCGTGGGAGTAAACCCGTTCCGTGACATACAGCGTGGTCCCATGATTTATCATATTTACAGTAAAAGTTTAATAACTGTTTTTAGCTCTCATACCAGTTCCATGACTGACCTGGAGTTTAATGTTTCAACCTTAACTCTAGGTTCCGATATTTTCTACACGGGCAGTCAGTAGTTTTGGTTCTGTTGATTCTTTTATTTAACAGGATCCCAGATTACGGCTGGGGATATATTCGAAAGGCTCTGTATCTGTGTATTGCTTTCAGCTGTCTTAGCCGATGTATTTCCACTGCATTGTATTCATATTGTATTTATGTAACATTTTCGCTGTTATGTAATTTATTTTGATCTCTGGTATTATTTTTCTGCTGTGTAATATTTATTTGTGCTCTGATATTCTTGTACTCTAATGGAAATTGTAGTATTAACATTGAAAACTTCTGTCATTCAGTGTTCTAATGCATCGTGTTTCCACACAATCCGCGTTTTCCATCACTTCGAAGATCGGGGGCTTTCAGAGTGTAACAGTGTAGTATATTGTAACAACCCGAAATTTCAGAACCAATTTATAATTTTATTTTAAGCTATTTTAAGGAATATTGAATATAAATTGGTTATTTTTGCTAAATAATGTTTGAGAATAATTTTAAAATTAGTTTTTATATTTTATTTGACTTAAAAAAACTCAGTAAAATCATTAAATTGATTTATAAATCCGGAATTTTAAATTTTAAATTTTAAAATCATCGCCTCGCCCTTAAAAAGTGAAATTTTGCTAACAAGCTCCGAATTCGACGTGACCAATTTTGTTGGATTCGAGATAGAAAATCATTGTTGAGTTTCAAATTTCACATTAAACGGAGTTAGTGTGTGTCTGTGCTTGATAAACCCGCTTGGGTAAAACTGACGATCAGTTTAAAAAGGAACATTGTTGAGACGATCTCGAAATTCAGCGACACTTTTTTCCATATTAATATTGTCAAATAATGGAAGAATCCTAAGTTTCATTATTTATGGAGTTGTCACATGGGGGTGCAATAAGAAAATGAACGCTAAAATCGCATTTTTTGAAGCTAAGTTGAGCTGGATCGGAAAAAACGAAAGGTCAAATGAACTCGAAATTCGACGAAACTTGACTCTTGAATTCATAATTCCGTATATTATCTTTTATCGAAATTTCATAGCAAACGGAGATAGTTTGCAGTCGGGCGGTCAGTAGTTTTGGTTTTGTAGATTCTTTTATTTAACAGGATCCTGCTTTATGGATAGGGCTAAATTCGGAAAGCCCTATATCTGTGTAATGCTTTCAGCTACGTCAGTTGATGTATTTCCCCTACATTGTATTCATATGGTATTTATGTAACATTTCAGCTATTATGTAATTTATTTTAATCTCCGGTATTATTTTTCTGTTGTGTAATATTTATTCGTGCTCTTATATTCTCATACTTTGATGTAAATTGTTGTAATAACACTGAAAAGTTCTGTTGTTCTATGCTCTGATGCGTTGTTTTCTCATACATTCCGCTTTTTCTATGTCTTCGGAGATCGGGGGACTTCGGAGTGTAACAAGGTGGTATCAAAGCTTTGGTTTACAGGGCTCTAGAACAAGACATATTAGAACCGAACGAAAGAATTCCTCAGAGATAGGATTAGTAACATTCTATTAAAGAATACTCATTAGAGATAGGATTAGTAGCATCCTAGAATGAGAAAACTCATTGGAGATAGGGTTAGAAATACCCTAGGATGAGTTAAGAGTTATGTGTCCATGAGAAGATGTAGGTACGAAACCAATATGCATATAGTAGTTTTCTATTATATGTTCTATAAGTGTCACAGGAATTATGTTTTGTAAACATTTATGAAGTTTAATAATCAGTGAACTACCTTGGCTTTTGATTTATTTATTTTTTGTTATTCAAGATATTTAAATTAGGATTGATTTAACGGAATTTTCGATGATTTTGGACAGTCGATTCTGAAATGCCCTAAGATTTAAATAGAAAGAAATGTATTCACGATTTTGGACAGTGAATTTGTGAAAACATTAGTTGTTTGTTTTTAAATGGCTTGATCTACACCCGCTACCTAATTTGAATTTCTTTGTTTCAAATTCGTAGAAAGTCAAGATTGCGCCCCATGGGCAGCCGAGCTCCTATTCATTCTTTCTTCCTTATCCTCAAATGGTAGTTTGTCTTTCAGTGTAGGAAATAGTCCCCCAGTTTCTTTGCATACCAAAGATAGTATATATGGTCCCGATAGTACTAGTTTGTCCGATAGTTCTGACAGCTCTACAGAGAGCTCAGGTAGTAGCCCCTCTGGTTCTTACTATCATCACAGTACCCCCGTAGCCTCAGACCATGGTAGGGACGACGCATATATATCAGACGCCGCTTTGTTTTCATACCCCCTGTCCTTCTAGATACAGATTCGAGCTCATACTCAAAGGATGTTTCCATGGCTTCAAAGACCCCAGAGCCTGAGGATTCGGCCGATTATGACGCGTGGATGTTGGAAGGTGACGAGGGATTTGTTTTGGATGAGTATGGCCACATGATCATAGGAGACCCCATTCCTATGCCCCTTCTATAAGAGGATGCTATGTTATTAGACCCACCCCATCCAGCCTTAGATGTCCTTCCTGACTACGAGGAGATAATGGGCATGATGGTAGTTGATCCTGCTCAGCCCTTAGGACCTGTAGCTTTACCCACTTTGGATCTCGTCCCGGTGCTATTAATAGATGAGGAGCCATTAGTTGCTCCGGTACCTATAGAGGCTAATGAGTCGATAGAGGAGGTCCCCACATTAGATCAGGAAGAGGTACATGAGCAGGAAAAGATTGAGATGGAGGAAGAGGAGAAAGAGATGGAAGAAGTAGAAGAAAAGGATGATGACGACTGGCCTATTCTCCCTCTAGGCTTTGGGGAGGAGTTGCTTGAGGTGTTGTCTTTATCAGGGGAATTTGTGAAGAGCTCTAGCACGGAGTAGTGATGGTAGTCGGTAGTCTTATGTATATATGTAGGGGATATCAGTGCGCTAGTGTGAGGGCCCGCCCAGCACCAGCCGACATTTCCCCGAAATACGCTGTGCCAATGTCCAAGTAGCACGGGACAGTCGTCAAAAGAAAGGGTTTAAAACGATGAATTACCAAAGAATCTGTAGTATATCTCACAGCGCATGGAATAAAATATAATAGTAATATAACTTGATATAAAATAGGCGAGATAATGCATAAGTTGAAAACTAAACCATTACAGCAGCAGAATCGAAAATACAGCTTATGATCCAAACCATTGTTACAACTTTAAAATACTGTCTCTAAAGCAAAATAGAAAAGGTACACTACTAATGCCCAAAGCAGTGACCATCAACAACACGGGGATAATATGTATAAAGTACGTAGAAGCCTCCTGCTCGTCTCCGGACAGCTACTCGTGCATAACCACATGATCTGTCTATAGTCTGCTCGTTTAGGAGCACCCAGAGTAACAAGAAGAGACGTAAAACTCTGGGTCAGACAAAAGTATGGTATGAGCGATAGCAGCAAAACAAAACGATAACAGGTATAAATAATCGTACCTAAACCTAGACCTGCAAACAAAGAGTTAGCCAAACAAGATGTACAGTACTCTAATGTTGTACTAACATAAAGTGTAAAATGGGAGTGTGCATGTCATGATGATAGCAAACATCAAACATAGCAATCATCCTCACTTCTCTCACTCAGTGTGTAAAGCATACGAGATCCACCACTTTGGTCACCAGAACTATTGGGGCCATGACGGAGTCCCACCTCGTCCAACTATCACTACGACCACTTTGCCCTTGGAGGCCCTGATGGAGTTCGACTCCATGCAACCTCTGACCCCACTGCACTGGTCTATAGTCAATGTCCCCCCTCTCAATAGTGAACTGAAGTTATAGAAATCGATAACCCCTTTGCACATGTCTCGCAGCAAAGCCCAACTTTAGAAGTTGACCCGTCGATCCCTATTTGGTCTTGAGCCATCACTTCTCATCTGGACTTCCTTTGCATCTCGGGCTTAGTCGGATTGGAATTGATCTTCCATAGGGTCAGTCGAACATTGCAACCCTGGTCGGTCGAACATTGCAACCCTGATCGGTCGAACGCGCTTCTCTGGTTGGTCGAACATGCATATTTTGGTCGATCGGACATGCATATGTGGGTCTGTCTAACATGCATATTTGGGTCGGTCGAACATCGTTATTGGGTCGGTCGGGTATTATGGGTCGGTCGCTCGACCCATAGCCTGCACCATTTTCCAGCAAACCATTTTCACCTCTCGATGGCGTTTTCGACCATTCTAATTTTCCTATGCAATCTGGATCATACCAAATAGTAATAGGAACATATGAAATCAACCAAAAACATTAAAACATCAATCACATGTGTTATTTAAGATCAAACATACCCAAATCCATATTTTTCCCCTTGATCCCCTAAATCCAGGATTAGCAAACTTAATCCAAATTAACCCAAATTTATACCAATGACATAAAATAATATTTTGGAATTTTACCAGATTTTTATGATGCATAATTTCGCTAATTATCACTAATCAGCCCTAATTAGCCGTAATTAGTGTAAAAACATGCTAACCACTCACCTTTGCCACAAATAAATTTCAGATCTGAAACTCTAACTAATTTGGCATGGATCCCAATGTATTCCTGCAGCTCTATCTCGATTTCTATGCTAAACCGCCTTGATTTGATGTAGGCTAATATATGATTAGAAATTGATTAAAGATGAATTTAGAAGGTGGAGGCCATTGTTAGGGTTAGAGGAATGTTTGTGGCAGCTGACAAAATGAAAATGAATCATTCTCTAACAACTTTCAGCCCTCCGATAACCCTAATCCCGAATTGGGTTAGAGGAATGTTTGTGGCAGCCTAATTATGCTATTTTTCACATTCAAACCTTATTTCAGCCATATCTCCCAAACGGTAAGCCCGTTTGATTAATGTGACCACTCTACGGAAAGGTAAACCATCATCCGAGTCCAATGGAAGTAGTTTTAAGTCAGAACTCCTTACTAATCAAAAGTTATAGGCAAAACAAGATTTGTCTGGGGTAAAACGGTCAATTTAAATTCAGCGAAAATCGTGTTTGTGGGAAATGACCTCAATATTCGTCTCCCAAAGTTACACGACCATAAGACTTCGTACGAAAATGAAATAAATATCCTACGATCCTTCGATGCATAGAATGTGGGTCGTTACACTCCCCTTCCCCCCCCTCCCCCAAGAAATTTCACCCTCGAAATTTCTTAGCCAAGAAACATACAATGGTGTCCCACATGCCTATCAACCATTTACAAACAATCAAACATGCATAATAACACAACTAGCTTATCCTAGCATGTGGTTTAATAACAAAGGAATAACTATATCGCGATTCAAAATCTTACTAGGCAAAGAGTTCTGGATATAACTTCCTTATGTTCTCCTCTGTTTCCCAAGTACAGTAATTCTCATTATCGCCCCATTGGACCTTGACTAGTTCCACTGTCTTCCTTCGAAGTTGTTTCATATCGTGTCTGACAATACAAATCGTCCTGCGGCTCCCAACTGCCTCATATTCTACCTTGATATCATCCAACTGATCTAGTGAAATAGTCATATCAGAATCGTGCACGAACTTCCTTAGCTGGGAAACATGAAATACGTTGTGTGCTCCCGCCATCTTGTCAGGTAATCCAACTTTGTACGCTAAATTCCTAACTTGTTCGAGAACTGGAAATGGACTAACAAACCTTGTGCCCACTTACCTCTTCTACCAAATCGAATTACATGCTTCAACGGAGAAATCTTGATGAATACCAAGTCGCTAATGAAGAATTTCAAATCTCTTTGCCTTTTATCAGCATAACTCTTCTGCCTATCTTGGGAAGCCTTCATTCGCTGTTTAATAATCTTGATTTTAGCAGAAGTTTCTCTTATTACATCTGGCCCTAGCACAAACTTCTCATCAGTTTCCAACCAACATGATGGTGAGTTGCATTGTCTTTCGTACAAAGCTTCAAATGGAGCCATACCATTACTGGACTGATAATTATTATTATATGCGAACTCAACCAAATGCAAATGGTCATCCCACGAACCCCCAAAATCCAATATACAAGCTCTCAAGAGGTCCTCTAATACACGATTCCCTCTCTGTTTGACCGCCGGTTTGAGGATGGTATGCAGTACTGAGATGTAATTCTGACCCTAAAGCCTCTTGTAAGCTCTTCCAAAACCCACTAATAAATAATGGATCTCGGTCACTCACAATACCTTTAGGTACTCCATGAAATCTCACTACCCACTTCATATACAGTTTTGCTAACTTAGCTGCCGTTCTATTCGACTTGACCGGTATAAACCTTGCACTATTGGTCAATAGATCCACAATCACCCAAATACTATCGTGACCAGATCTTGTCCTTGGTAAACCATCAATGAAATCCATTGTGTTCCCATTTCCATTCGGGGATTTCTAATGGTTACAACAGACCATTAGGCTTCTTTTGCTCGGCTTTAACTAACTGGCAATTCATGCACTTGGATATAAACTTCTCAACGTCTCTTTTTATCCCTTCCCAGTAGTAGGTCTTCTTCATGTCTCGATACATTTTGTTACCACCAGGATGTATAGTCAGTTTCGAGTGATGACATTCCCTAAGCACTTCATCTCTCAATCCATTAATTTTGGGTGCAACTAATCTACCATTCTTTCGAAGTCATCCTTCTCTATTAAGTCCATACTTGTTCATTTCCTCACCATCGATATCCGTCTTTACCTTGGAGATGATTTCCTATAGGTTAGGATCGTCCCTTTGATTGGAACTGATCCACTCAATCAAAGTGGGTCTGATCGTCAAGCTAGCTAACATCTCTGGATCCAATTCGCACTTTGGTCTGAAATCATATCCTATGATATACTCCAGTTGCTTCCATTCCAGAAACATAGCCCCCAAATTGGCATGTCTCCTACTCAATGCATCAGCCACCACATTGCCTTTCCCGTGTGTGTATGTGATATTGAAATCATATGAAGCCAAGAACTCTAACCATCTCTGCTGACGAAGGTTTAAATCCTTTTAAGAGAAAAGATACTTTAATGACTTATGATTGGTAAACAACTCAAATCTTTCTCCCAAGAGATAATGTCTCCACATCTTTAACGCGAACACAATCGCTGCTAATTCCAAATCATGGGTAGGGTATCTTTTCTCATGTGGTTTCAGTTGCCGACTAGCATAAGCTATAAACCTACCTCCTTGCATATGTACAACACCTAGTCCAGTACCACAAGCATCCGTGTATATCATCATATCTTCATTCTTCTTAGAAATAACTAACACTGGTGCACATGTTAACTTCTCCTTTAGGCTCTTAAATGCATTCTCACACCTTCCATCCTAAGCAAAAGCTTGATTCCTTTTGGTCAACTGAGTTAACTGTGCCGCTATCTTGGAGATGTCTTGGATAAACTTACGATAATATCCAGCTAACCCTAAGAAACTTCTCATGCCCGTTGCGTTCTTGGGCGTAGACAAATCTTGCACCATAGCCACCTTCATAGGGTCCACGGCAATACCATTCTCTGAAACAACATAGCCAAAGAACCTCACTTCCCTCCTCTAGAAGTGACATTTATAAAATTTCGCTTTCAGTTGGTGTTTCCTCAACACCTCCATCACTATCGTCAAACGTTCCTTGTGTTCTTCCTCCATTCTCGAATAAACTAAGATATCGTCCATGAACACAAGTACAAACTTATTCAGTTGATCCCTGAATACCCTATTCATAAGGTCCATAAAATATGTTGGTGCTTTAGTCTACCCGAATGGCATGACTAACTACTTATAGAATCCAGACGGCATCCGAAATGTCGTTTCAGGTATACTCTCAACTGCTACTCGAAGCTGATGAAAACCTGTCGCGAGATCTAACTGGGAGGACACTCTCGGTCCATTCAACTGATCAAACAAATCATCTATTCATGGAAGAGGGTACTTATTCTTCCCCATCACCTTACTCAACTCGCAGTAGTCCACACACAATTAAAGGGAACCATCGCCTTGGTAGAAAATACAACTGGTGCTCCCCGCTCGGAAACACTTCTTTAAATAAACCCCTTCTTCAAAAGATCGCTTACTTGCACCCCGAGCTCTCGCTACTACCTTAGAGCCATACGACGAAGAGGCATCACTATAGGCCTGGCATCTTTCAGTAAATCAATACGAAACTCGATCTCTCGGTGTGGTGGAGGTCCGGTCACTTCCCCGAAGATGTCCGGATACTCGCCAGCAATAGGCACATCCGGCAACTCATCATGCCGGATGTCGAGGGAATTTAGAAAACTAGCCATCACCCAATCACTAGCTAGGCAACCAAACAGTACTCTTTGCCCATCATCTGCTATAATGGTCACCGAAGACCCCTCACAGCCTACCACCACCCCCATACCTTTGGAGCCAATTGACTCCCAAAATAATGCCAAACCCAGTAAAGCCCAAAACAAAGAAATCACAAGCAAACATGCATCCATGACTCGATAAGACCAAATTATGACAAATCATACTAAGGCTAGTCAAACAACCGATCGGGTTCATCACAACTAAAGGTCTATCGGCAATCTGGGTTCCAATTCCAACCTATCTACCAGGTCACTAGATACGGAGGAATGGGAAGCCCCGGTATCAAACAGTACTCGAACAGGAACATCATAAATGGAAAGCATACCTTGAATAACTATACCCTTTCCTTTTTTCGCCGCAGTTGGGGCATTCGACGAAGAAGAAATATCATTGATAGCATATGCTTTCACAATTTGTTTCTCTTTTGGAGGTTGTGGACATTTATCCTTGTGATGTCCCACTTGGACGAAACTAAAGCACTTCCTGTCCGCTGGCTTTGCTCGACAATTTTTGGCATAGTGGCCCTTCTTGCCACAGCTAAAGCACTCGACATCTTTATTGTCCTTCTTTTTCTGACCATCCTTGGTCTGGTTCTGTTTTCTCTTATTCTGAAAATTCTTCTTGCCTTCACCGCTATCTTGCGGTTTTAGCTCTCATGCAGATGCAACAACAACCTCGGTCTTCGACTTGGGGTAGAGGCTCTTTGATCATAATGCCTTCCACACAATAGATTCAAAAGTCTCATCGATATGATTTATAAGTCTTTCGCCCAAGTACCCATCTAGGCCAGTTATGAACCTTTCGTTCTTCTTCTCGGCAGTATCAATAAGAGATAATCCATAGTTCGATAAGGTATCGAATTCAACAATATATTCCGAGACTGCTCTACCATTCTGCTTAAGCTCCAATTTTGTTTTTGAACAATTATGATTTCTGTGCAGCTAGAATAAATTTGTCACTGAAGCGAGTCTTGAATTGATTCCAAGTAACTTGATCCTCAGGAGCAGCTACTTTAATAGCATTACACCAATTCATAGCCCGTCCTTGAAGTTGACGCGATGCTAACTTTCTCTTCATTGCATCATCGATTCCTAAATCCTTGAAGATGCGCTCACAACTATCAAGCCAATCTTGAACATCTGTGACGACCGCCTATAACCCCCACACTATACAAAAGAAATAATGCGCCGAAAGGTGTGCAAGGCAGTCTTGGACGATCATCAGAGTAGGTAAACACAAGCGGAACTATCTTTCATACAGCGTAGGTAAACACAGCGCAAGGATAAAATATAATAGAACATATACAATAGGTAGTAATAGTTCAGCAGAAACACAAGACTTTCATACAACCAGAAAGTAATATCCACAAACTTGGAAATAGTGTTTATACAAAGTTTCCTCACTATAGTATTCAGAAAAGCAAACAGCGGAAACCCAATTATTAGATAGTAATAAAACTGTTACGTGAGCCTCCTGCTCGCCACCGATCAGCACCATAGTCCTCACTAAAGCATCACCTGTCACCCACTACTTAGTCTGCCCATTCACAACCAGATGAACAACCCAAGGTTATAAGAGGAAACATAAAACCTTGAGTCAGACAACAGTCTTAGTGAGCGATAAAACAGCTAACAAACTTCAACAATAAAGTGTATGAGAAAGGATAGATAAACATACTAATCTACCCACGACACCAGAGAAGAACTCAACCTTATCTTCCCCACATCGGACAGTGATAGCCTTTACTATAAGTAATTCAACCATTCATCCATGGAAATCAGAACACCCATTCAATCATGGAAAACAGTCATAACATCCAGATTATATGAATCTCACACAGACAACCCTAATCGAGTTTAACATTCTCCAAGTACTCTCCCCAGAGGCCTAAACCAATATCAGTTAAGCACTCAAAGAACATCTCCCTAGATTTTGGATAATCCATGTGAGATAGTACAAACAGAACAACCAATCATCCATGACTGACTCTGGCTATCACCGCCAATCCTGCTTTGAAACCATCGTTAATCGTATGACGGCCAACATTGCCATATGTCAAGGGCTAATGGTAACCCCAGTTCTAGCATAAACTCCATATGTCCAGCCTTGACAACTATGCCTTTCAACGATACCCAAGGTACTCGACCAGCAACCTTCCAGTCTATTGGGTGCCCCCCATTGTACCCCTGCTTTGAGCTTGCTAGAACTTACGATAACGATGACTTCTCCGCCTTCGCATCTCTAGTCATCCAACCTTGATGACATTTCATCGCTCAAGCAACCTTCTCGAGCAACCATTATCCACCAACCCATGACCTTTGAGTTGTTTCTTCATTCAGTGTTCTACTCCAATCAACAAACACCTTTCAACACTTCGAACCTTCCTACTTGAATTTACTTCGAAGTCACACCATCACCGAGCTAATTACATCATGCTGCGGCTAGGGTTCGGGGGGTTGCCCCGAAAAATATTTTTTTCAAACCTTTTTCTCCAAATCTTAGTCGTACTCGAAAACGTACTTTTTCAGAAAATGACCCTATTGGAAACAACCCATAGCATCATCATTATCAACCACAACGTTTAAAAGCGCTGTTAAAAACATGACCGATCCGCCTCCTTTCAGACAAACCCGATCCAACCTAGGCCGACCCGAACCACATCTGACCGACCCGATCTAGCACCCTTCTGGCTTCAGAGCTCGACCGATCCATCAAAATAACTGACCCAATCCACTCCTGACAGATCTGTTCGACATCTGAACGATTCACTATGGTCCGATCTGATCCATATAACAACTAGCCGACACGATCCAATCTAGCTCGAACCGATCCAGTCTAGCCGGACCCGATCCAGTCTAGCCCGACCTGATCCAAGAATGAACCGATCCAAATAGGACCCGATCCAAGTATGACCCGATCCAATCCACTCCTAGCCATGGCCGAGCCAACTCCAAGCCGAGCCAATTTCTGCATATTGCAATTCAACTCCGATTTCGACCAAAACTTCGCCAAACAACGAATCCGAGGAAACCAACTCAACCAAAATCATCAAACACATTCATAAGCATCTCATAACATTACTAACCACATGAATATGATGATTACCACAAAAACGATGTAAATCTCACCAAAAACCATTAAAATGAACATATGATCAAAATGAGAGATCTAACTAACATAAACATGTAATATGACATGAAATGAACAAGTAAAACTTGTTAGATTAGATCATAGGGTGATGCATATGAAAATGAACTTGTAGTGGTTTAAATCTATGGTAAAACATCCCAATTTGACGAGAAACATGCACAAACACTCATATACTTAATTGTATTCATGCGAGGGATGTAAATCGCTCACCGATTTGCCAAAACAATCTAAAACGATAGAAATAAGAATTCGAACAGCGAGCACTCAGAATCAAACCCCTCGATCCGATGAATTTGCCTTTGAAATAATGTATATCTTGCCTTGGATGGCGTAGATCTTCGATTTCCTCCCTTAGATTTGGATTTTTAATGGTGGAAAGGTGTAGGAGGAAGAAGTAGATCAAATGCCTTCAAATGAGATAATGGGAAAAATTAAACCTTTTCCTTCCACTCTCACCCCCTATTTATAGGATTCCGCTAAGACTTCAAAACCTGAATAGCCAACTGAAAAACCTTAAAAAAGCGATTTCTCACAAACCACTGAGCCAAATCCTTAATGTAACCACTCTACGGAAAGGCAATCATCAATTCCTTTCCAATGGCATAGGTCTCACCCTCTAATTCAACCTGAGTCAAAAGTTATGCCCTATACAAGGCTGACGGGTGCAAAATGGTCATAAACAAAATAGGTAAAAATTATGGACAGGTCTCACATCCCCATAAACAACATATTAAAAGATGAGAATGATCCAACCCTCGTAGAATAAAATAAATATATTTTACGATCTTCCGATACGTAAAATGCGGGCTGTTACATTCTTCCCCCCTTAAGAATTTCGCCCCCGAAATTCCAAACAAACCCAAGTAATCACAACGATTTCGCATGCCTATCATCCATGAAAAGCCAATTCTATCATCCAAACTAGCATTCATCAAGCCATGCATCCATAGCCTTATCCTAGCATGTTGAATTCTAGCAATCAACAACAAGATACAACGATATAACGAAGATACGATATCAAAGGGTCCTACCGATGAAGAGTTCTGGATGAGTCGCTCTCATGCTCTCTTCCGTCTCCTATGTACAATCGTCTCCATCCTCACTCCATTGCACCTTGACTAGCTTAACCGTCTTCCTCCTAAGTTGTTTAGTGTCATTCCCCACAACACAAAGTGGCTTACGAGGTCTCGAAACTATGGTCTCCAAGTCTTCGTACTGCTCTAGAGATGCCACTATATTCGAATCGTACACGAATTTCTATAGAAACGACACATGGAACACATTATGCACACTCGACATCTTCTCGAGTAACTCCAATCTATATGCGAGCTTTCCAATTCGCTCGACTATCGGAAATGGTCCAACAAACCTTGGAGCTAACTTTCCTTTCTTACCAAATCTAACCATGTGCTTCAACGGTGAAGCTTTCATGAAAACCATATCGCCCACGTCGAATTCCTAGTCCTTACGATGCTTGTCGGCATAACTCTTCTGATGGTCCTGGGTTGCCTACATTCGTTGCCGAACTATCTCAACAATATCCGAGGTTTCTCTAATCATCTCAGGCCCAAGTACCAACTTATCTCCAGTTTCTAGCCAACATGCTGGAGAATTGCACAACCTTCCATACAACGCTTCGTATGGTGCCATCCCAATGCTAGATTGGTAGCTATTATTATGCGCAAACCCAACCAGATGTAGATGGTCTTCCCATGATCCTCCGAAGTCTAACACACAAGCCCTCAGGATCTTCCAAAACTCGATTGACTCTCTCAGTCTGACCATCAGTTTGTGGATGATATGTCGTACTTAAGCACAACTCGATTCCCAAAGCTTCTTGCAAACTTTTCTAAAATCCACTCGTGAATAATGGATCTCGGTCACTCACTATACTCTTTGGGACACCATGGAATCGAACTATCCATTTCACAAAAAGTTCAACCAATTTTGATGCCGTCCTAGTCGACTTGACAGGAATGAATCTTGCACTTTTGGTCAAACGATCCACAATGACCCAAATCCCTTTGTTTGCTGCCCTGATTCTAGGTAGTCCATCGATACATGCTCCCACTTCCACGTAGGAACTTCTAATGGCTGAAGTAAACCGCTCGGCTTCTTCTGTTCAGCTTTCACCAACTGACAGTTCATACACTTGGAAATGAACTTTCCAATATCTTGATTCATCCCTTCCCAGTAATAGACTCTCTTCATGTCCTGATACATCTTATTGCCACCGGGATGAATCGTCAACTTCGAGTGATGACATTCTCTCAAAACCTCATCCCTCAATCCGTCGATATCAGGAACAACTAATCGCCCTTTCTTTCAAAGCCGACCTTCTTGATCGACCTCGAACCCTTTATCCTCTGGTTCCAGTTTCTGAATGAACTTGACAAGTTTCGCATCCTTCTTTTGGCTTTCGCCAATCCTTTCGATAAGAGTAGGTCTTATCGACAAGATCACCAACATTTCATGTTCCAACTCACACCTTGGTCTGAAATCGAACCTTGCCAAGTACTCGAGGCTCTTCCATTCCGAAAACATCGCTCCCAAACTTGCTTGTCTTCGACTTAATGCATCTGCAACTGTGTCAACCTTGCCCGGAGTATAGGCTATGTCAAAATCATATGACGCT
Organism: Allium sativum; assembly: GCA_030737875.1. Lineage (NCBI taxonomy): Eukaryota > Viridiplantae > Streptophyta > Magnoliopsida > Asparagales > Amaryllidaceae > Allium > Allium sativum. Next base: position 425,329,589 of record CM060921.1, on the reverse strand, counting down.
AGAAAATCTAACCATCATTACTGCCGAAGGTTCAAATCCTTTTGGGAGAAAAGATACTTCAACGACTTGTGATCCGTAAATAACTCAAACCGAACTCCCAATAGGTAATGTCTCCACATCTTCAGAGAAAATACAATTGTCGCCAACTCCAAATCATGAGTTGGGTAATTCTTCTCATGCGGCTTTAGCTGTCGACTCGCATAGGCCACAACCTTATCCTTCTGCATTAGCACTGCTCCAAGTCCAGTACTACATGCATCGGTATATACCACCATCTCTTCATTCCTATTTGGAATGGTCAACACAGGTGCACTCGTCAATCTCTCATTCAGGATTCCAAACGCTTGTTCACACTTTGCATCCCACATGAACACTTGGTTCTTCTTCGTCAATCCTGTCAATGGTGCAGCTACCTTGGAGAAATCCTTGATAAACCATCGGTAATATCCTGCCAACCCAAGGAAACTCCGAACATACGTCGCCTTCTTAGGTCGATCCCAGTCCTGGATTGCTGCAACTTTAGCAGGGTCAACCGCTATCCCTTTTCCAGAAACTACATGACCTAAGAACCTCACTTCATCCTTCCAGAAGTGACACTTTGAGAACTTATCCTTAAGCTGATGCTTCCGCAAGATCTCTAACACAACTCTTAAGTGCGTATTATGTTCTTCCTCATTTCCGGAGTAAACCAGAATATCATCCACGAACACAAGCACGAACTTGTTCAACTGATCTTTGAACACTCTATTCATAAGATCCACAAAATAAGCTGGGGCGTTAGTCAACCTGAATGGCATCACCAACCATTCGAAGAAACCAGATGGTGTTCTAAAAGCAGTCTTTGGCACACTATCCTTAGCCACCCTCAACTGGTGAAATCCCGTCGCCCAATCCATCTGAGAAAACACTTTGGCTTTGTGAAGTTGATCGAACATGTCATCAATCCTTGGCAACGGATACTTGTTCTTCTTAGTCACCTTGTTCAGCTCACGATAGTCCACACACAATCTTAACGAGCCATCCGCCTTGGTTGCAAATATGACTGATGCACCCCACTTGGAAACACTCCTCCAAATGAATCCTTTTCCTAAAAGGTTACGAACTTGCACCTCTAACTCTCGCTATTCCCTAGGCGCCGTCTGCCTAAGTGGCATAACAGTTGGTCTAGCACCTTCGACCAAATCGATCCTAAACTCAATCTCACGATGCGGCGGCAACCCTTTGACCTCGTCAAAGACATCTACATACTCCTTTGCGATCAACACTAATGACAGGTCTTCTTGTGGAATCCCAAGAGAATACAGATAATTTACGAAGACCCTGTCTTCGCGCTTACATCTAATCAACACCTTCCTCCCTTCCACATCCCCGACCCTTACCTCTAGCTTCTCGCAATTTACCCTTGCCGCATACCTCTTGAGCCAATCCATGCCCAAGATTATCCCAAACCCAGCGAAGTTAAGAACAAAGCAATCACACACAACAGAGCAACCATGATTCGACAACACTAGACCACGACATATCATGCAAAGATTTGACGAACCCCCAATTGGATAGTCACTATGATGGGTCTATCACAAATCTTAGGTTCCAAACCCAAGAGACACACAAGCCCATTTCAAATGAAAGAATGCGATGCTCCAGTATCGAAAAGCACAATAACTGAAACACCATTAACAGAAAGAGTACCTTGCATGACGACACCCTTTCCCTTCTCCTCTACGGTAGGAGCTCTCGAAGAAGATGGCATGGCTTCTAAAGCATATGCCTTCACAATATTCTTGCCCTTAGCTGATTCTGGACAATCCTTCTTCTCATGCCCAGGCTTCCCACATTTGAAGTACTTCTTCTCAGCTTTGGGATTCTTGCACTCATTAGCAAAATGGCCATTCTGTTGGCAGTTAAAGCAAACCACCTCACTATTGGGTTTCTTTTGGCCGTCTTTTCCCTTTTGTTGTTGCTGCTTCCTCTTCTTATTATTACCACCATGCTATGGTTTCTGAGCCTCTTTGGTGGCAGCGACAACATTTGCTTCCTTAGAAAACAAGCTCTCATGACGAATAACTATTTCCACAATCTACTCAAATGAATCATCAAGATGGTCCACTAACGGTTTTACGATATAAGCATCCAAACCCAAGAAAACTTCTCGTTTTTCTAATAGGGTGTATCAATATATGAACGAGCATATCTAGACAAGGCTTCGAAATCAGAAGTATAGTCAAGCACAGAACGACCATTCTGTTTTAGCTCTACGAACTTCTTGAATTGGGCAGATTTCTGAGCTGTGGAGATAAACTTTGCTTCAAACTTAGCTTGGAATAGCCCCCATGAAATTTCTTCTTCTAGAGTCTCGAGTGGAATTCTATTCCACCATTCCATGGCCTTATCCTGCAGTTGCCTTGATGCAAGCTTTCTCTTTATTGCATCCTCAATACCCAAGTCTCTAAAGATTCGGACACATGAGTCCATCCACCTCTGAACCTCTTCAGCTGGTTCAGTTCCCTTGAATGGTTTTCCCCTAAGAGATGTAAAGTCCTTGCACAACTTTGCCAAATCTACTATTCTAGGAACTCGCAAACCAACATCTACCGTTGCCGCCACTGGAGCGAGTACCCTTTGCATAACTGCTTCTGCCATGGCTTCAACCATGGCTGGGTAATTAGTTTCACCAACATTTCCCCCTCCAGTATTGGCTCCCCTAGCAACGCGTCTTTTTCTCGTCTACTCATTCTAAATCTGCAATTTAGAATAATTAGCCACCTACAAGAAAAACTGCTAAAGGAAAACAACCGCTACTACTATATATGCTAATATATATAGTAAGCATCCAACTGAAATCTACAAGTACGTCTCTCATACGTGATTACGTCCTTGAACTTTGGCCAAAAATTGCTGATAGAGCTCTGATACCAAATGTGACGACCGCCCATAACCCCCGCACAATACAAAAGAAATAATGCGCTGAAAGGTGTGCAAGGCAGTCATGGACGATCATCAGAGTAGGTAAACACAAGCGGAACCTGTCGTAAACTCACAACGCAAGGATAAAATATAATAGAACATATACAATAGGAAGTAATAGTGAAGCAGAAACACAAGACTTTCATACAACCAGAAAGTAATATCCACAAACTTGGAAATAGAGTTTATAGAAAGTTGCCTCACTATATTACTCAGAAAAGAAAACAGCGGAAACCCAATTATTAGATAGTAGTAAAACTGGTACGTGAGCCTCCTTCTCGCCACCGATCAGCACCATCGTCCTCACTAAAGCATCACCTGTCACCTGCTACTTAGTCTGTCCACTCACAACTGGATGAACAACCCAAGGTAATAAGAGGAAACATAAAACCTTGAGTCAGACAACAGTCTTAGTGAGCGATAAAACAACTAACAAACTTCAACAATATAGTGTATGAGAAAGGATAGATAAACAAACTAATCTACCCACAACACCAGAGAAGAACTCAACCTTATCTTCCCCACATCGGAAGGTGACAGCATTTACTATAAACAATTCAACCATTCATCCATGGAAATCAGAACACCCATTCAATCATGGAAAACACTCATAACATCCATATTATATAAGTCTCGCATAGACAACCGTAACCGAGTTTAACATTCCCCAAGTACTCTCCCCAGAGACCGAAACCAATATCAGTTAAGCACTCAAAGAACATCTCCCTCGATTTTGGATAATCTATATGAGATAGTACAAACAGAACAACCAATCGTCCATGACTGACTCTGGCTATCACCGCCAATCTTGGTTTGAAACCATCGTTAATCGTATGACGGCCAACCTTGCCATATGTCAAGGGCTAATGGTAACCCCAGTTCTAGCATAAACTCCTTATGTCCAACCTTGACAACTAGGACTTTCAACGATACCCAAGGTACTCGACCAGCAATCTTCCAGTCTATTGGGTGCCCCCATCGTACCCCTGCTTTGAGCCTGCTAGAACTTACAACAACGATGACTTCTCGGCCTTTGCATCTCTAGTCATCCAACCTTGACGACATTTCATAGCTCAAGCAACCTTCTCGAGCAACCATTATCCACCAACCCATGACCTTTGAGTTCTTACTTCATTTGGTGTTCTACTCTGATCAACGAACACCTTTCAACACTTCGAACCTTCCTACTTGAATTTACTTCGAAGTCACACCATCACCGAGCTAATTACATCATGCTGCGGCTAGGGTTCGGGGGGTCGCCCCCGAAAAATATTTTTTTCTCCAAATCTGAGTCGTACCCAAAAAACGTACTTTTTTAGAAAACGAACCTATTGGAAACAACCCATAGCATCATCACTATCAACCACAGTGTTTAAAAGCGCTGTTAAAAACATGACCGATCCGCCTCCTTTCAGACCGACCTGATCCAAACTAGGTCGACCCGAACCACATCTGACCGACCCGATCCAACACCCGTCTGGCTTCAAAACTCGACCGATCCATCAAAATGACCGACCTGATCCACCCCTGATCGATCCGTTCCACATCTGACCGATCCACTGTGGTCCGATCCAATCTATATAACAACCAGCCGACTCGTTCCTGTCTATCCCGACCCGATCCAAGCATGACCCAATCCAAATAGGACCCGATCCAAGTATGACCCGATCCGATTCATTCCTAGCCGATTCAACCTATGGCTGAGCCAACTCCAAGCCGAGCCAATTTCTGCATATTGCAATTCAACTCGGATTTCGACCAAAACTTCGCCAAACGGAGAATCCGACAAAACCAACTCAACCAAAATCATCAAACACATTCATAAGCATCTCATAACATTACTAACCACATGAATATGATGATTACAACAAAAACGATGTAAATCTCACAAAAAACCATTAAAATGAACATATGATCAAAATGAGAGATCTAACTAACACAAACATGTAATATGACATGAAATTAACAAGTAAAAACTTGTTAGATTAGATCATAGGATGATGCATATGAAAATGAACTTGTAATGGTGTAAATCTATGGTAAAATATTCCAATTTGATTGTAAACATGCACAAACACTCATATACTTCATTGCATTTATGTGAGAGATGTAAATCACTCACCGATTTGCCGAAACAATCTAAAACGATAGAAATAAGAATCCAAACAGCGAGCACTCCGAATCAAACCCCTCAATCCGATGAATTTTCCTTTGAAATGATGTAGATATTGCCTTGGATGGCATAAATCTTCGATTTCCTCCCTTAGATTTGGATTTTTAATGGTGAAAAGGTGTAGGAAGAAGAAGGAGATCAAATGCCTTCAAATGAGAGAATGGGAAAAAGTAAACATTTTCCCTCCACTCTCACCCCTTATTTACAGGATTCCACTAAGGCTCCAAAACCTGAATAGCCAATTGAAAAACCTTAAAACAGTGATTTCTCCCAAACCGCTGAGCCAAATCCTTATTGTAACCACTCTACGGAAAGGCAATCATCAATTGCTTTCCAATAGCACAGGTCTCACCCTCTGATTCGACCTGAGTCAAAAGTTATGCCCTGTACAAGGCTGATAGGGGCAAAATGGTCACAAACAAAATCGGTAAAAATTATGGATATGTCTCACATCCCCATAAACACCATATTAAAAGATGAGAATGGTCCAACCCTCATAGAATAAAATAAATATATTTTACGATCTTCCGATACGTAAAATATGGGCTGTTACAACATCCGTAGCCGATTCTGTTCCGTGGAACGGCTTTCCACCAAGATTAGTATAATCCTTGCTGAGCTTGGCGAAATCGGCTATAAGCGCCTGCACTACTGCACCACCACCATTAGCAGCATTAGGAACTGCTCCCTGAGCATCCCTAAGCATCTCTCGCATGGAGGCAGTAAACATCATCCTCATATTAGGGACATTCTCATTGTTGGCCCTTGAACTCATACTCCTCGTATTTTAGCTGATCGTTCAATCTATAAAGAGAAAACGATTATCCTTTTTTAAGGGGTGCCAGTGCATTGCGACTTCATCCTTAGATATACTAATAGTATGTATATATATATAGTTTTTGGAAACCAAAATATCACAAATACGCTCTCTTATATACGTATACTATCTCTCCTTGATGTCTTCCCCTAGGTTAAACTACGCAACCTAGGCTCTGATACCAAATGTGACGGCCCGCCCCGCACTAGCCGACATTTCCCTGAAATACGCTGTGCCAATGTCCCACTAGCACAGGATTGTTGTCAAAAGAGAGGATTTAAAACGATGAATTACCAAAGAACTTGTAGTATATCTCACAGTGCATGGAATAAAATATAATAGTAATATAACTTGATATAAAACAGGCGAGACAGTGCATAAGCTGAAAACTAAACCATCACAGCAGCGGAATCGAAAATATAGCTTATGATCCAAAGCATTGTTACAACTTTAAAATACTGTCTCTAAAGCAAAATAGAAAAAGTACACTACTATTGCCCAAAGCAGTGACCATCAACAACACAGGGAGAATATGTATAAAGTACGTGGAAGCCTCCAACTCGTCTCCGGACTGCTACTCATGCATAACCACCTGATCTGTCTCTAGTCTGCTCGTTTAGGAGCACCCAGAGTAATAAGAAAAGACATAAAACTCTGGACTAGACAAAAGTTTGGTATGACCAATAGCAGCAAAACAAAAAAATAATAGGTATAAATAATCATACCTGAACCTGGACCGGCAACCAAAGAGTTAGCACAACAAGATGTACAGTACTCTAAGGTAACACTAACATAAAGAGTAAAATGGGAATGTGCGTGTCATGGTGATAGCAAACATCAAACATAGCAATCATCCTCACATCTCTCACTCAGTGCGTAAGGCATACGAGACCCACCACTTTGGTCACCAGAACTATTGGGGCCATGACGGAGTCCCACCCCATCCAACTATCACTACGACTACTTTACCCTTGGAGGCCCTGATGGGGTTCGACTCCATACAACCTCTGACCCCACAGCACTGGTCCATAGCCAATGCCACCATCTCAATAGTGAACCAAAGTTATAGATATCGATAACCCCTTTGCATATGTCCCACGGCAAAGCCTAACTTTAAAAGTTAACCCCTCGATACCCATTTGGATCTTGAGCCATCACTTCTCATCTGGACTTCCTTTGTGTCTCGGATTTAGTCGGATTGGAATTGATTGTCCATAAGGTCCGTCGAATATTGCAACCCTGGTCGGTCGAACATTGAAACCCTAGTCGGTCGAACATGCATCCCTGTTCAGTCGAACATGCATATTTGGGTCAGTCGAACTTGAATATTTGGGTCGGTCGGACATGCATATTTGGGTCGGTCGAACATGCATATTTAGGTGGATCGAACATCGTTATTGGGTCGGTCAAGTATTATGGGTCGGTCGCTCGAACCATAGCCTGTAAACCATTTTCGCCTCTCGACGGCGTTTTCGACCATTCTAACTTTCCTATGCAATCATGGATCACACCAAACAGTAGTAGGAACATATGAAATCAACCAAAAACATTAAAACATCAATCAAATGTGTTATTTAGGATCAAACATACCCAAATCCATAGTTTTCCCCTTGATCCCCTAAATTCTGGGATTAGCAAACTTAATCCAAATTAACCCAAATTTTTACCAGTGACATGAAATAAAATTTTAGAATTCTTACTTATTTTTCCAAATTTTTATGATGCATAATTTCTCTAATTATCACTAATCACCCCTAATTAGTGTAAAACATGCTAACCACTCACCTTAGCCACAAATAAATTTCAGATCTGAAACTTTAACTAATTTGGAACAGATCCCAATGTATTCCAGCAGCACAATCTCGATTTCTATGATAATCCACCTTAATTTGATGTAGATTTGGCTAATATGTGATTAGAAAGTGATTATATATGAATTTAGAAGGTGGAGGCCATTACTAGGGTTAGAGGAATGTTTGTGGCAGAAAAAAATGAAAATGAATCATTCTCTAACTCCTTTCAGCCCTCCCATGGCCCTAATCCCGAAAAGGGTTATGGGCATAGTTGTGAATCACCTTATTAAGCCCAATTATGTTGTTTTTCACCTTCCAAACCTTATTTCAGCCATATCTTCCAAACGGTAAGCCCGTTTGATTAATGTGACCACTTTACGGAAAGGTAAACCATCATCTGAGTCCAAATAAAGTGGATTCAAGTCCAATCTCCTTACCCAATGAAAAGTTATAGGCGAAACAAGATTAGTCAAGGGCAAAACAGTCATTTAAAATTTGGCAAAAATCTTGTTTGTGGGAAATGACCCCAATAGTCATCTCCTAAAGTTACACGACCATAAGACTTCTTATGAAAATGAAATAAATATCCTACGATCCTCCGATGCGTAGAATGCGGGTCGTTATATCTAGTCCCTTTTTGGTGCGATAAAGGCACGATATGTATATTTTGAATGTGTGATATTTTGTGAGCTACATCAAGTACGTAGTAATAGGGCTGTCAATGGGTCGGGTTCGCGTCGGGTCAAGTCGGGTTTGGGTTGAGTTCGGGTCCAGTCAGCTCAGCCTGTTTATTAAACGGGTCGGGTTCATGTTGACCCATTTATAATCATGTGGGTTTCGGGTTTGATTCGTGTAACCCATTAAGAAAAATATTTGTATAAAAAAATGTGAATGAACATGAAAACATAAAAAGACGTAAACCTACCATATAAAATCATCGGTCGCCATATGCATGTGAAGCGCATGGTGTTAACATATGTAGTGCACTCACCCATACATTCCTGAGTGTATCAAATAAAAATGACATTAATGCAAATAGTTAACATTAACTCTCAAAACAAAACACACAAATATAAATATTTTATATATAGATAGTGCACTAATGCACCATAATACAAAATATTTTGTAGATAAGACACTTATGCATAATAACAAAATGTTTTGCGGAACTCTAATAAAAAGAGAAATATACCCAAATACACTCTTTTAGTCCATTCCATGACGCATCTCCCAATGAACATACTTGCACAAATTTCCACTTTTAAAGGTTAATATAACCAAAACTAAATCCCCTTTCATTTTGAAGTATTCTGCATAAGTTGTTTAAGTTTAATTAACGCTAATATTTGAGGTTTTAAACCCGCAAATATTTCATAGAAGTTTCCAAAATTTAGTTTTCTAAGTAATAACATTATTTTCACATAGACTTCCAGCTGCAGAAATTGTCAGCCTTACATAAGCCTTCCGTGTTAAGGTGAGCTTACACTGCTTCAGATGCTTGATATTTACAAGAGAAGAGTTGCGTTACAATGTCACTATAATCAAGGTTAGTAAAAAGGATTACCCCCATGACCAATGACACAAAAGCCAGTAACCAAACGAATAGGCTGCTGCCGCATTATATTTTGTTGAGTACACGTGGCAGGAAAAGTGATTTCATTTTAATGCATTTATTTTTTTAATATTATAAACGGGTTTGGCGGGTCAAGATCGGGTTAGCGGGTCAACCCAAAACCCACCCATTTATAAACATGTCAATTTTGAGTTGGCCTGTTTATGACCCGCCAACTATACGGATCAGGTTAACCTGCTAATCACTGTGCGGGTTTCGGGTCGGGTAGGAAATTGATAGCCCTACGTAGCAGTACTCAAATAAGCATAGGTATGGGCAATTAGATACATATACATGGTTTATACCTTAAGTGACACATCACGCTAAGATATATGATGTATCTATGATATAGTTGATCTTTTTGGTGATGTTTCACTATGATGTTATATATATATATGATATGATGATGGTTGTTGATCTTTTGCAACGACTTGTCGGTATTAATATACATGCTTGGATATTTGTGAGTTATGACTACGCCGCATAACATATATTATGACTTATGTACCATCCACATGAGCCCTTTACTACTTGGTTCTTATGTGAAGAGGGCTAGAAGGGCCCTATAGACAAAATAAAAACATGGACACCTCATTTTCAGTAAATGCACACACATACATACACACACACATACATATATTGTATATATCTGCTGAGCAGGTTATTGGCTTAGCATTGAGTAAAGAAAGAATCTACGTGCCTGACAAATAGGTGCACCTTTATAAGTTGGTTGTGCAATTTTATTACTATTATACTACTGTGAATGATTTGTATGCGCTGTGATGGTTGCTTTGTGTGAAATTTAAACATGTACCATAGGATAGTAGCCAATAAATTATGGATCACACTGCAAAAAATACATCATGGACAGAGTAGCATAACATATTTCATATAAGCATTTGGCGCTTATATGACGAGGTTTGGATTACCATATAAGCAAGATGATTGTATGGCGAGGACTGAATTATAGGTTGAACCGAGAACTTATTATGGACTTAATAACATATAACGGTAAATTGCAGGATTTAGTAATAAACCCTACACTGGTCAGGAGATGATAAAAATGCACATGTCTCTCTTGTTTTAGTTACGACGCATGGGCTGGTGAGGGGAGAGGGTATATAAGTCATAATGGGTGCTCACATTTGATTGCTATGCGATATGTTGATTTATTGGGTACCTAGTAAGGCCCAATAAATTTGTTCAGATCATCTCGTACAAAGAAGGTTATGATCCAGACTAGATTAAAAAGATAAAAATCCAAGAAGCTTCAGATAAAGTGGATTTCATTAAGAAGCAACTGCAAGCAGCATAGAGCGGACAAAAGAGTTATGCAGATTTTAGAGGAAGAGATTTGGCATTTTCTGTTGGTGATCATGTGTATTTGAGAGTTTCTCCGATGAGAGGATTGGTTCGGTTCGGGAAGACAATGGCACCTAAATATATTGGTCCATTTCCTATACTCGAGAGGATTGGAACTCTAGCTTGCAGGGTTTAGTTGCCAAATTTGTTGTCCTAAGTGCATGATATGTTTCACATTTCTCAACTTTGGAAGCATGTTCATGATCCATACTTGATCGTGGAAGAGAGATCGCAACCAATATTGGATGTTACTCCGAGTTTGGCTGTGCATAGAGAACCGATAAAGATTATTGGAAGAGAGAGCAGAAATCTAAGGAACAAGAAGGTGCATTTAGTCAAAGTGCAATGGAGAGACGATCCTAGAGATTGTACATGGGAAATAGAAGATAGCATTGAAAAGGCTTATCCCAAGTGCAGAGTGGATATCTCAGATTAGCTCTAGTCAGAGGTACGTTTATGTTATGTTACATTACCATTTTATTTCCTACTTTGTTGTTGTTTCCTTTTCGGGGACGAAAAGTTTCTAAGTGGGGGAAATTGTAACAATCCAGAATTTCACAACCAATTTAAAAATGTGGAAATTTGCGTTAAGGGCTTAATAGTCACCTCCAACTATTTTCTTGGACACGGGTTTTAAATTATTAGTTTCCAGGACAAAAATCAAAGCGTACTTCTTCACCTTCTCAAACAACGATCGTATTTTCTGAAATCAGGTGCTCGTGGAAATTAGGTCAAAATGAAGTCGTCGTTTCTTCTATTATCAAATCGCTCGTTGAATTTTTGGCAAAAATTAGGCGTTAGTTTCTTTTGAAATAAAATTCGACTTTAATTGTAGGTGAGTCGAATTTGTTCATTTGAATTGGCTAATCAATTTTCTTTGTTGGATTGCTTGTTCTTTAGTGAGTCTTTATTTTATTTGGTATTTTTCATTATCAGTTCGATGTTTTAGGTTGTTGTTGATGCTCTTGTATATATTTTATCAAGGAAGGCAGTTTTAATCTATTAGAGGAAGATTTCGTTTGCTGGAGTTGGAATAATGAACTCTGAAAGGTATTCTTTTGATAAAACAAGCACTGTGTATTTATCCTAGTTGCATCATTCTTTTTAGATTATGATTTTTGTATTTATAGTTTAACTTCAGATTTGGCTTGAGCAATCAAACTACTTATTTTTGTCAGTTGATTCTGTTTGTACTCACTTTGGTTGTGAAATTGGATCTTAAATAATATTAGTTGACGACGCCTATTCTTTATTTCTTGTAGATTTGTGATTCATAAAAGATACATGATTATATCTTTTTTCAAAAATTAGGATATAAAATAATAAATGTACGAATTTTTTTATAGAAAATTGTAAGTGGGACGGAAAATGATAAATGATTTCACCAATAACTACATTTTAATATATTTTTACAGAAAATTATAATGAGCAATGTTCTTATGCACAATTCATTAGAACAAATAAATGTGTTTTTTCTTCTCTTATAGTATAGGTTTTGTGATCTTGAAGAATATTAACAGTATATGATTTATGATTTTGTATAGTCTCGATAATGTTTTTTTGAATAAGATAACAGATCTTATAGGATTGAAAAAGATAATTGATTATATCTTTTTATAAAACAAGCACTATGTATTTATCCTGGTTGCATCATTCACTTTAGATTATGATTTGTGTATTTGTATACTATAACTTCAGATTTGTCTTGAGCAATCAAACTACTTATTTTTGTTAGTTAATTCTTTTCGTACTCACTTTGGTTATGAAATTGGATCTTAAATAATATTAGTTATCGACACCTGTTCTTTAGTTCTTGCTGATTTGTGATTCGTAAAAGATATGTGATTATATCTTTTTTCAAAAAGGACAGAAAATAATAAATGTATGAGATTTTTCACAGAAAAGTATAAGTGGAACGGAAAATGATAATTAATTTCACTGATAACTGCATTTTATGTATATTTATAGAAAATTTTAATGAGCAATTTTCTTATGCACAATTCATTAGAACAAATACATGAGTTTGTTTTCTTCCGTTATAGCGTAGGTTTTGTGATCTTCAAGAATATTAACTGTATGTGATTTATGATTTTGTATAGTCCTGATAATGTTTGTTTGAATAAGATAACAGATCTTATAGGATTGAAAAAGATCATTGATTATATCTTTTAATAAAACAAGCATTGTGTATTCTTTTGATAAAACAAGCACTGTGTATATCCTGGTTGCATCATTCACTTTAGATTATAATTTTTGTATTTATACTATAACTTCAGATTTGGCTTGAGCAATCAGACTACTAATTTTTGTCAGTTAATTCTGTTTGTACTCACTTTGGTTATGAAATTGGATCTTAAATAATATTAGTTGTCGACGCCTGTTCCTTAGTTCTTACTGATTTGTGATTCAAAAAGATACATGATTATATCTTTTTCAAAAATTAGGACAGAAATAATAAATGTATGAGATTTTTGATAGAAAATTACAACATTTAATGTATATTTACAGAAAATTATAATGAGCAATGTTCTTATGCACAATTCATTAGAACAAATACATGAGTTATTTTCCTCCCTTATAGCGTATGTTTTGTGATCTTCAAGAATATTAGCAGTATGTGATTTATGATTTTGTATAGTCTTGATAATGTTTGTTTTAATAAGATAACAGATCTTATAGGATTGAAAATAATAATTGATTATATCTTTTTTCAGTACGCCATAAACGGCCTAATGCAAGTATTTTTTTATAATGTTCATATGGCTTAATGTAGTTGATTTATCCATCTTCGAGTTCAATGACCACTCGATCAATTTCCACTTCAACTTCAACAACAGTAGCGGGAAGTAAGCTTTGCCACCACAGAATTCCACCAAAGAAGAGGACTGTTAACGTAGGGTTGAATGTGGGGGAAGAAGTTTTTTTGGTTGCTCCTTGTAACAGTTTTTCTTCATATATTTTTTCTTGTTTCATCTTGTGGGAGTTGATGAATTGTGATATGTAATATTTTATGTTTTGAAACAATTTAGAATGGTGTTTTATTATTAGTACTATGGTTATACTGATATTGAAGAAAGATATATTATTTTTTCTCTTATTAATAATATTTAGATTTAACCTGATTTTAGTGATGTTATTGTAATGGATGATGTTGAAAACTTTATAATGAATTTAACAATGAATTTGTATTATCTGATGACTTGAGTTTATAATATTTAAATGTTTATACTGATTTTTGAAGAAAGATAAATCATTTTATCTCTTTTTTTAATTATTTTTAGGCCGTGTGAGACGACCCGAACTTCCCCGGTAAGGAAAGCCCGGATTGAATTGAGAACAAGCCACATAGGGGCGCAAACAGAAGAACATTTCATTGTATATTACAACAATTCCATCATATTACAAGAATATACAGAGTATTAACAAATAATATACATTATGAAATATCAGAGATTACAATATATTACATAGCAGCGGAAAATAATACAATACACAACTAGAAGTAATACACGGATACAGAGATTTCCGAGTATCATTCCAGCTGTAAATCGGGATCTTGTGAATATAAATCTGCAAAACCAAAACTACTAGCTGCCCGTGTCAAAATAAGGGCACCCGGAGTTTAGGTTAAATCAATAAACTCCAGGTCAGTCATGTGACTGGTGTGAGAACTAAAATAGTTATTAATCTTTATTTTAAAGTTAGGTAAATCAAGGGACCACGCCGTATAACATGGAACGGTTTTCCTCCCAAGAATACCAGTGCATAAAACAACAGCGCAATGCTAAATAAAGAACAATGAAGCTATTATAAGACATAGGTCCCATCGCACAATGCAACACAAGCCGGAGGATAGGGTTTTTACCTTATAATAGCCAAAGAATGCTTAATACGTTTAAAACATATTATTTTGATAGTATTGTAAGTGCATAGTGTATAAAACAATTTTAATCATAAGTATCAATCATAGACGACATAAGTGCCCCATACCACTATGTCGCCATACTAGGCTCTACGCTCAAAACCGCAAATGTCACGTATTGGAAGTTGGGTTTCCATCTGTGAACCGAGGCAAGGGATCGTCCTCTATCGATTCTAGACAATCTAGCCTACCATGTCTCAGGCAAGTACTCAGTCAAGTCTTGGATCGTCAGGGCCGGTCCACCAATATGGATTAAAATGCCTGAACATTGCGTTTCCCCACCCTATGGGGCGTAGATGAGCCATTGAATGACTCCATCGGACGCGGATCGTCCGATCAAACCGAGGCGCCTCGCTATCTATCATCCACATAAGTAAAATATCAGCCAGTTCAAGCACTGACACCACTCCTTGCTAGAAAGAAACGCATGCTCTCCCTGAAGTCATCTCCCGTTTCTGGTTCACAACCGGGGTGTGAGGCTCGCGAATCAACGCTACACAAAGCTATGCAACACAGGCCGTGCTTTGATCATCAACCACAAGACTTTGCTTTTCAAAAGAAGCCTTGATCAATTGCCACTTAGGCATGCCACACAGGCAATTCATGCCATGCCATTGATATCCATCAATATATAACCCCTGAGCTCGCACGTCTCAGAGAAAGGCGTTAAGCAAGAGAATAAATTCTCCGCCGCCAAACAGATATATATTTAATAGAAATCAATCACACAGAATAAAATCCAATGTCAGACACACAGTCCATTTACAAGTTCGTTTGAGGTCTAAACGAAACCGGAGGCACCTTGTACCTCGCATATCCATCGATCTCCAAGTACGTCTGGATGATCACCAACTGATTCCCTCCTCTTGGGTGTACAACCCAACTAAGATCATCAGTAATCACCCAAATGACGTGAAGACCTCCGGTCTTCAACCACCGTCTTCATCTTCGACTAATCGTCGTATCAGTTATTCAGAATGTGATAAACCGGTATTTCCGAATAACTCGCGTATTTTATAAATAAGTGTTACACAAACACAACATACGCCTCATTCCAATTCATCAGTCACTAACCGTAAATTAGCAGGAGAATAATTCCCCAAATATTAACCCCGAAGGCCGAAACCAACATCAGATCAATACCCAGGAAACCATTCTTCTTAGCTAACCTCCAGTTAGTTTCTAAATTTCACATTCTTAGGGAAAGGTTCCCATTAATTTTATCAAAGATAAATTCTTTTAAATTTATTCTTTAATCTCCCTTTGAATATCAAATCAAACTAGTTGGGATTAACGAACCTTACCTAAGTAATCATTTTGTTTTAAGTTCCCAATCCCAACCTATTCATCCCATGAAGTAAAACTGGTAATACTTCATATCTAACACCACGGTGTTATCGGTAAAGTTAATTACCATTTCACGTTCAAATCTAGTTAAAGATTTAACTATCGCTTGGAGCAAAACAGGTGATACTCCATTCTCGATCTTTTCAATCTAATTAAAGATTCATTAAAACTCCACTTGGTTTTAATCTTCCTGTCTTTAGCTAGGTTAAAGAATCAATGTCATTTAAAACACGGTTCACGATAAACCCAAAATCATATTTCATTCTATCAGCCTTTAACCGTAAAATAGCAAGTGAGCAATTCCCTAAGTATTAACCCCGAAGGTCGAAACCAACATCAGATCAATACCCAAGAAACCATTCAAATTAACTAATCTCCAGTTAGTTTCTGATTTTCTTAACTCAGTTGGGTCTAATAACAGTATTATTAAAGATACCATTCACTGCAACCCAAAATCAATTCAAATTCAATTCCAATTAAATATCATTTAATTGGTATACTTCATTAAATCTAAATAAAAAGATTTAATCTTTTTCTCAACTGGGTTTAAGAACAGTGTTAATGAAGACACCATTCACGACAAACCCAAATCCCATATAATATTAAATACAAGGCTCCGAATAGAAAATATATCGGCTTATATTCAATATCAAATTCTACGAACAACAAATATTGTATTGGAAATAACGATATCAATATATCTTTCAAATTCCCATAACAATATCTGTATCATCACGAAATCCAACATCGAAATATTCCAAAGACAATTTTGATTCAAATCCATTCCAACTCAATAATTGGAAATTCTGGTTACTTTTGAAACCATTTCAAATCCACTTTATTTATTTTAAAAATAAATAGAATTATAATTCTAGTTCAAAACTAGTTCATTTTGACAAAAATCTATTTTTATCTTTTCAAATATGGAAATTTTCATCCCAATTCTTCACAAATCATTTCCTATGATTTTACACAAATTATTACTATTTTTAATAATTTTATCAAGGCCCGTACAGTCGATTTCCATCAACGGCCATCGAACTGCACTTACAACGACCTTTTCCAAACTTATTTGGACATAATTCCAAATCCAACCAATATATTTCTAATTTTTAATATTCGTTAGAAAGCTCTTTTCGATACGAACGTAACGGTTCCGGTTTTAGGAGAATCCGACGGTCGGATCACCCGCAATATCCATTCGAAGTCAATGGTCGAAATTCGCGAACTGCCGCGGCGCGGCACGTTCTATTCAGGCCGTTATATATAATATATATATATATATATATTATATATTTTGTTGATTTTCTTCCAAAATATATTTTATAAATCATTTTAAATTCGTTTTCCAAAGGTTTCAACTTCATATTCAATTTCTGGTCAAAATTGAATATTCCATATCATTAATCTGTAAATAATAATATTTTCAAAATGTTATATTTTGAAATCACTTCGTTTTCGATAATCATTATAAAAACGAATATAATCGATATAAATATCGTTCGCGTCAAAATGGCGCATATCTAATCAACACGGCATTATATATTTCACTAACTTCGTTATTCTATTCAACAAATGAATAATTTCTTCAACACATGAATATATATTTTATTCAACACATGAATATATATTTTTATTCAACACATGAATATTATATTTCTATTCAACACATGGATATATATTTCTATTCAACACATGGATATATATTTCTTATTTTCCAAATTGGAATGAGGCCCAATCAATTACCATATAACGTTTATTATATGGATTCCCTACAACACATGTATATAACCGCAACGATAAATCATCAACCATCATCCAGAGTGCACCACACAACTGCATAAGCATTAAATATAAATAATTAATGCTTACATAGTCCATCAACCCATCGATTGACATACAACTAAACAATCGGGATTAGTGTACGTCAAATATCATCCCAATACCTGTGTGGGTTTTAAAATCAACAAACACAGATTTTTATTTGTGCAGTTGGGCGATGTGTAAAATTTATCGTCCCAATCAGTATCAGTCAAATCAGTGTATATAAACAAATCGTCCGATTTGTTTATAAATATTTATTTTCTATACACATTAAAAATTATATTTTTAACTATAAAATATTTTCCACTATAAAATATTTTATTTTATTTCACATCACTCAATCAAATTTCATAACACAGCAATTAAACAAACAAGTCATCCATGGTCTGTGGACGACGGGTGTCAGGTGCTGCTAAGCACCGTCTGCATCCTAGTATATAATTCAACTAGAAATAAATTTAAAAGTGAGGAGTTCCAACCGAAAAGCTAAACCAAACGCCACGACTCTTCATATGTAGGAAATCTTCGTCGTGCTCGCCTTTTGTCACTTTCATTGTCCGTAGCCACTACATATATAAAAATCACATTTTTATATTCTCTATTATATAAAAATCATATTTTTATAACTACGCTATATGGATAAAATTTCTATTTTTATACCGCTATTATATAGATAAAAATTCTATTTTTATAACGGTGTTCATATAATAAAGATTATATTTTTATCCCACTATTCTCTGTATAAAAATTATATTTTTATTCCTTCTACATAATAAAAATTATATTTTTATTTCTTCTACATAATAAAAATTATATTTTTATTCCTTAAAACCATATGTTTATATTGCTAGCATCATATATAAAGATCGAATTTTTATTTCGTTTAATATGAAATAAAGTCCATATTTTCCTATCGCTTCATCATATGAGAAAAATAAAATTTCTTCTATGCAAGAAATATGAACAAAAATCAAGTTTTAAAAATCGAACCTTTATAGTTTTAAACTATACAAAAATCAGTTTTTAAACTAAATTAAAAGTCAAAAACTTACCGTTTTTCGAAGGAGGAGGGCCGGGGGAGTCACAGTCGCTGTGGGTTGCGTCGGAGATAGAACTGAGGTGGAGCACAAAGCTTGGTGGGTGGTCGGAGGGGCTCGAAGTCGCGGTGGGGTCTTGGGCGTTGGCTGCGGCGGTTTCAGGGTTTGGGGGTTCGATCGGGTAAACGTTGGTGAGGGAGGACGAGAAGGACAGGGGAAGGAGGGAGATGGCGGATGGGGAGGCGCAGCGGCTCTCCCAGGCGGCGCGTCTCTTTTTTTTGTTGAAAACCATCGGGGGGAGGGGAGGTGACTGAGGAATGGGAAAAGGGGAGGGAGAGATAAGAGGGAAAGGGATGGGTTTTTTTTATAAAGTTTTATATTATTTAATTTTCAAAAAGCAACTTTTTATTTCTAACTCAAAATCAAACCCACCGACTGTCGTCCCCAGCTAATTACCCCCATTCTGAACCTAATGGGATATGTATCATAAGCTAATTCGATCGTTTCAATCAATTTTGGTCAAAATCAAAATATAACTTTATATATTGAATTTAAACGCGCATTTCAATTTACCGGGGCTATGTATGAACCCTAAAAATTCCCAAAAAATATTTTCTAGCTTCGTATTGACAGTACGGTCCTAGCAAAACTAATTTCATTGAATTCTGAGACCGTTTGAAAAATGTCCATTTTCCAGTCGATTAAAATCAACTGAAATAGGTCAAACGCATTTTCCTTTGCCACGCTCACATATTGATTCAAAAAATTACGAATTTTGAAATCTAGCAATAACTTGACATCACGGATCCAACAAAAGTGGTTTCGTCGAAAACCGAGGTCGTTTGCAAAATTTCCATTTTTAAGGGCCAAAATTCCACAGCGACTATTCCGAATTTTCAACTGGACGTAACTTTTTATCCCCGCTATGAAATTTTGATTTTTCGAATTCGTTGGAAAGATATTCTCAATTAGATTCAAATATTTTTTGTTTCCCTAAAATTTGGTTTATTTTGAATCCTGTACATTCATTTGAAATTTGAAATCGAATTTTCGAACTACCGCGCCATTTTCAATTCCGTTTATAATTATAATAAAATATTTATATTCTAATGACGATTCAAATTAATATATATGTTCTAATTCTATTCAAAATAAATTTTTCGTCGTTATTATTTTAAATAATTCATTTTAATATTCAAAATTCATTAAAATTTCCAAAATAAAATTTTTAAATTGGCTCGGATTTCCGGGTTATTACAATCTACCCCACTTAAAACTTTTCGTTCCCAAAAAGGAACGAAGCCGAAAGTTGTTTAACTAATCAACTCAACTTTCATTATTATCTTTACGGCTTAAGTTCTTCAACTTTTCAATTTCTAAGAACTTTTCAAATTTTTCAAAATTTGGCTAACACCCTTAATTTTCGAAAAAATTCGCCATAACCTCCCCTGCACCGGGGACTTGGGGATATTTCAAATAGCCTCCTATGGCCCTCACCAATCCAAAAAAAAAAAAGAAACAGCCAAGCGGCTCATAAAATCATCAAAATCCCAATAAATTTGTAAACATGTACCTATTTGTCGGGCAAACAATTTTATTCTTCTGCTCTAGCCTCCTTGCTATGACCTGTTCAATGTAAGTACATGTACATGCAAGCAAATGCGACAAATTTTCAATACAACTTACTATTTGATCAATTTGGCTATATGGTTCAAATTTAATTAATCAAACAATAATCAAACAACACAACCAGCAATCAATTAGTTGATTAACTTTTGAATCACATACCTTAGATACATATCTAAAAAATCAGATTTTTGTGGCCAAATCACAATAATAAGCCCTATCTAATTTTGGTTCTCACACTAGTCTAATGGAAATATATAGAAATCCCACTTTCGAAACTCGAATATATATTTTGATGATGTTGTAGCATTATCAGAATCATCCCCGGGCGATTAGAGTGTGATTCTATATCTATCCAATATATTAAAACTTCGAATACACGTGGATCGGACGTATACGCAAAATCTTTATATACCGGATTGCCCAAATTCAATATAAAATAAATAATCAAATACGAATAAGTGATTTAAATTTTTAAAACAAAATTTGTTTTCACTTTTTATTTCAAAAACACTACTCTTCACACTCGTTCTAGGATACTACTGAACCTATCTCTAACGAGTCATTCCCATTGGATATTACTGATCCAGTCTCTGATGAATTGTTTCGTTTGGTTCTAACGTGTCTTGTTCTCCGAGCTCTGTAAACCAAAGCTCTGATACCAAGCAGAGACGACCCGAACTTCCCCGGTAAGGAAAGCCCGGATTGAATTGAGAACAAACCACATCGGGACGCAAACAGAAGAACATTTCATTGTATATTACAACAATTCCATCAGATTAAAAGAATATACAGAGTATTAACAAATAATATACATTATGAAATATCAGAGATTACAATACATTACATAGCAGCGGAAAATAATACAATACGCAACTAAAAGTAATACACGAATACAAAGCTTTTCGAGTATCGTTCCAGCTGTAAATCAGGATCCTATGAATATAAATCTGCAAAACCAAAACTACTAGCTGCCCGTGTCAAAATAAGGGAACCCAGAGTTTAGGTTAAAACAATAAACTCCACGTCAGTCATGTGACTGGTGTGAGAACTAAAACAGTTATTAGTCGTTATTTTAAAGTTAGGTAAATCAAGGGACCACGTCGTATAACACGGAACGGGTTTCCTCCCAAGAATACCAGTGCATAAAATAATAGCACAATGCTAAATAAAGAACAATGAAGCAATTATAAGACCAAGGTCCCATCACACAATGCAACACAAGCCGGAGGATAGGGTTTTTACCTTATAATAGCCAAAGAATGCTTGATACGTTTAAAATAGATTATTTTGATAGTATTGCATAGTGTATAAAACAATTTCAATCATAAGTATCAACCATAGACGGCATAAGTGCCCCATACCACTACGTCGCCATACTAGGCTCTACAATCAAAACCGCAAATGTCACGTATTGGAAGTTGGGTTTCCATCTGTGAACCGAGGCAAGGGATCGTCCTCTACCGATTCGAGACAATCTAGCCTACCATGTCTCAGGCAAGTACTCAGTCAAGCCTTGGATCATCAGGGCCGGTCCACCACTGCGTTTCCCCGCCCTATGGGGCAAAAATGAGCCAACGAATGACTCCATCGGACCCGGATCGTCCGATCAAACCGAGGCGCCACACTATCCATCATCCACATAAGTAAAATATCAGCCAGTTCAAGCACTGACACCACTCCTAGCTAGAAAGAAACGCATGCTCTCCCTGAAGTCCTCTCCCGTTTCTGGTTCACAACTGGGGTGTGAGGCTCGCGAATCAACGC
Source organism: Allium sativum (assembly GCA_030737875.1). Classification (NCBI taxonomy): domain Eukaryota; kingdom Viridiplantae; phylum Streptophyta; class Magnoliopsida; order Asparagales; family Amaryllidaceae; genus Allium; species Allium sativum. The sequence continues at coordinate 425,307,345 of CM060921.1, read as the reverse complement.
TACATAAAGCTATGCCACACAGGCCGTGCTTTGATCATCAACCACAGGACTTTGCTTTTCAACAGAAACCTTGATCAATTGCCACTTAGGCATGCCACACAGGCAATTCACGCAATGCGATTGATATCCATCAATATATAACCCCTGAGCTCGCACGTCTCAGAGAAGGGCATTAAGCAAGAGAATGAATTCTCCGCCGCCAAACAGATATATATTTAATAGAAATCAATCACACAGAATAAAATCCAATGTCAGATACACAGTCCATTTACAAGTTCGTTCTGGGTCTGAACGAAACCGGAGGCATCTTGTACCTCACATATCCATCGATCACCAAGTACGTCTGGACGATCACCAACAGATTCCCTCCTCTTGGGTGTACAGCCCAATCAAGATCATCAGTAATCACCCAAACGACGTGAAGACCTCCGGTCTTCAACCACCGTCTTCATCTTCGACAAATCGTCGTATCAGTTATTCAGAACGGGATAAACCTGGTCTTTCCGAATAACTCGCGTATTTTATAAATAAGTGTTATACAAACACAACATACGCCTCATTCCAATTCATCAGTCACTAACCGTAAATTAGCAGGAGAATAATTCCCCAAATATTAACCCCGAAGGCCGAAACCAACATCAGATCAATACCCATGAAACCATTCTTCTTAGCTAACCTCCAGTTAGTTTCTGAATTTCACATTCTTAGGGAAAGGTTCCCATTAATTTTATCAAAGATAAATTCTTTTAAATTTATTCTTTAATCTCCCTTTGAATATCAAATCAAACTAGTCGGGATTAACGAACCTTACTGAAGTAATCATTTGTTTTAATTTCCCAATCCCAACCTATTCATCCCATGAAGTAAAACTGGTAATACTTCATATCTAACGCCACGGTGTTATCGGTAAAGTTAATTACCATTTCACATTCCAATCTAGTTAAAGATTTAACTATCGCTTGGAGCAAAACAGGTGATACTCCATTCTCGATCTTTTCAATCTAACTAAAGATTCATTAAAACTCCACTTGGTTTTAATCTTCCTGTCTTTAGCTGGGTTAAAGAATCAATGTCATTTAAAATACGGTTCACGATAAACCCAAATACATTTCATTTTATCAACCTTTAGCAAGTGAGCAATTCCCTAAGTATTAACCCCGAAGGTCGAAAAAACATCAGATCAATACCCAAGAAGCCATTCAACTAAAATAAACTCCAGTTAGTTTCTGATTTTCTTAACTCAGTTGGGTCTAAGAACAGTATTATTAAAGATACCGTTCACCACAACCCAAAATCAATTCAAATTCAATTCCAATTAAGTAAAATTTAATTAGTATACTTCATTAAATCTAAATAAAAAGATTTAATCTTTTTCTCAACTGGGTTTAAGAACAGTGTTAATGAAGACACCATTCACGACAACCCCAAATCCCATTTAATATTAAATACAAGGCTCTGAATAGAAAATATATCGGCTTATATTCAATATCAAATTCTACGACCAACAAATATCGTATTGGAAATAACGATATCAATATATCTTTCAAATTCCCATAACAATATCTGTATCATTATGAAATCCAACATCGAAATATTCCATAGACAATTTCGACTCAAATCCATTCCAACTCAATTATTGGAAATTTTGGTTACTTTTGAAACCATTTCAAATCCTCTTTATTTATTTTAAAAATAAATAGAATTATAATTCTAGTTCAAAACTAGTTCATTTCGACAAAAATTTATTTTTAATTTTTCAAATATGGTAATTTTCATCCCAATCCTTCACAAATAATTTTACACAAATTAGTACTATTTTTAATAATTTTATCAAGGCCCGTACAATCGATTTCCATCAACGGCCATCGAACTGCACTTACAGCGACCTTTTCCAAATTTGATTTGGACATAATTCCAAATCCAACCATTAGATTTCTAATTTCTAATATTCCTTAGAAAGCCCTTTTCGATACGAACCCAACGGTTCTAGTTTTAGGAGAATCCGACGGTCGAATCTCCCGCAATATCCATTCGAAGTCAATGGTCGAAATTCGCGAACTGTCGCGGCGCAGCGCATTCTGTTCAGGCCATTATATAATATATATATATATAATATATTTCGTCGATTTCCTTTCAAAACGTATTTTATAAATCGTTTTAAATTCGTTTTCAAAACGGTTTCAACTTCATATTCAATTTCTGGTCAAAATTGAATATTCCATATCATTAATCTGTAAGTGATAATATTTTCAAAACATTATATTTTGAAATCACTTCGTTTTCGATAATCATTATAAAAACGAATATAATCGATATAAATATCGTTCGCGTCAAAATGGCGCGTATCTAATCAACACGGCTTTATATATTTCACTAACTTCGTTATTCTATTCAACAAATGAATAATTTCTTCAACACATGAATATATATTTTATTCAACACATGAATATGTATTTTTATTTAACACATGAGTATTATATTTCTATTCAACACATGGATATATATTTCTTATTTTCCAAATTGGAATGAGGCCCAATCAATTACCATATAACGTTTATTATATGGATTCCCTACAACAAATGTATATAACAACAACGATAAATCATCAACCATCTTCCAGAGTGCAACACACAACTGCATAAGCATTAAATATAAATAATTAACGCTTACACAGTCTGTTAACCCAGCGATTGACATACAACTAAACAATCGGGATTAGTGTCCGTCAAATATCATCTAAATACCCATGAGGGGTTTCAAATCAACAAATACAGATTTTTATTTGTGTAGTTGGGCGATGTGTAAAATTAATCGTCCCAATCAATATCAGTCAAATCAGTGTATATAAACAAATCGTCCGATTTGTTTATAAATATTTATTTTATATACACGTTAAAAATTATATTTTTAACTATAAAATATTTTCCACTATAAAATATTTTATTTCATTTCACATCACATATTCAAATTTCACAACACAGCAATCAAACAAACAAGTCATCCATGGTCTGTGGACGACGGGTGTTGGGTGCTGCTAAGCATCGTCTGCACCCTAGTATATAATTCAACTAGATATAAATTTAAAAGTGAGGAGTTCTCATCGAAAAGCTATACCAAATGCCACGACTCTTCATATGTAGGAAATCTTCGTCGTGCTCGCCTTTTGTCACTTTCATTGTCCGTAGGCACTACATATATAAAAATCACATTTTTATATTCTCTATTATATAAAAATCATATTTTTATTACGCTATATGGATAAAATTTCTATTTTTATACTGCTATTATATAGATAAAAATTTTATTTTTTTAACGGTGTTCATATAATAAAGATTATATTTTTATCCCACTATTCTCTGTATAAAAATTATATTTTTATTCCTTCTACATAATAAAACTTATATTTTTATTCCTTAAAACCATATGTTTATATTGCTAACATCATATATAAAGATCGAATTTTTATTTCGTTTCATATGAAATAAAGTCCATATTTTCCTATCGCTTCATCATATGAGAAAAATAACATTTCTTCTATGCAAGAAATATGAACAAAAATCAAGTTTTAAAAATTGAACCTTTATAGTTTTAAACTATACAAAAATCAGTTTTTAAACTTAATAAAAATCAGTTTTTAAACTAAATTAAAAGTCAAAAACTTACTGTTTTTCGAAGGACGAGGGACGGGGTAGTCACGGTCGCCGTGGGTTGCATCGGAGATAGAACTGAGGTGGAGCGCGGAGCTTGGTGGGTGGTCGGAGGGGCTCAAAGTCACGGTCGGGTCTTGGGCGTTGGCTGCGGCGGTTTCAGGGTTTGGCGGTTCGATCGGGTAAACGTTGGTGAGGTAGGAGGAGGACAGGGGAAGGAGGGAGATGGCGGATGGGGAGGCGCGGCGGCTCTCCCTGGCGGCGCGTCTCTGTTTTTTTTTGTTGAAAACCGTCGGGGGAGGGGGGTTTGACTGAGGAATGGGAAAAGGGGAGTGAGAGATAAGAGGGAAAGGGATGGGTTTTTTTAAATAAGGTTTTATATTATTTAATTTATTATTTAATTTCAAAAAGCAACTTTTTATTTCTAACTCGAAATCAAACCCACCGACTGTCGTCCCTAGCTAATTACCCCCATTCTGAACCCAATGGGATATGTATCGTAAGCTGATTCGATTGTTTCAATCAGTTTTTGTCAAAATCAAAATATAACTCTATATATTGAATTTAAACGCGCATTTCAATTTACCGGGGCTACGTATGAACTCTAAAAATTCTAGAAAAATATTTTCTAGCTTCGTATTGACGATACAGTCCTAACAAAATTGATTTCGTTGAATTCTGAGACCGTTTGAAAAATGGCCATTTTCCAGTCGAATAAAATCAACTGTAACTGGTCAAACGTGTTTTCCTTTGCCACGCTCGCATATTGATTCAAAAAATTACGAATTTTGAAACCTATCAATAACTTGACATCACGGATCCAACAAAAGTGGTTTCATCGAAAACAGAGGTCGTTTGCAAAATTTCCATTTTTAAGGGCCAGAATTCCATAGCGACTATTCTGAATTTTCAACTGGATGTAACTTTTTATCCCCGCTATGAAATTTTGATTTTTCGAATTCGTTGGAAAGATATTCTCAATTAGATTCAAATATTTTTGGTTCCGCTAAAATTCGGTATATTTTGAATCCTGTACATTCATTTGAAATTGAATTTTCGAACTACCGCGCCATTTTCAATTCCGTTTATAATTATAATAAAATATTTATATTCTAACGATGATTCAAATAAATATATACATTCTAATTCTATTCAAAATAAATTTCTCATCGTTAGTATTTAAAATAATTCATTTTAAATATTCAAAATTCATTAAAATTTCCAAAATAAAATTTTAAATTGGCTCGGATTTCCGTGTTATTACACCGTGACATACTATGTTATTAAAAGTATATTGTATCTATATGACGATATTGAATATACTATCACTTGTTATTATGTTTGTAAGGCTGTATAATACTATGTTGTATTAACATATATTCAACAAATATATAGGCGTTTATCTTTCTTAGCTTAGCTGCAGAATAAAAATAGTATTGAAAATTCATGATCATTTATCAGAATTTTATCTTCAAATTAACAGAATTTATGTTACAACTTGCTAGTTAACATTAGATATTACAAATTAATTGTTACTTGGAGGAAGTTGTCGGTAAATATTTTAAAAAAGATAAAATGGTTTATCTTTTATATTTTAACTGCAACACAGTTTACATAAGTTAATAAGTTAAAAAAATGTGTATTATAAGACAAGCAGTACATCGGTTTTATGTACTGTACTTCTTCATTGTAACCAACCCTAAGTATAGCTTTGTATCATCTGTAAAATCATAAAGATAAATGGTTTTATATTTTTGTGTATTAAAAGATAAATTGATAAATTAAACATTGATTTAATTAAATATATTTATGCAGTTTGAACATACTAAACCAGTGATTTTAGATCGTAGTTAGAACATACTGAAGCAGTGATGTTAAAACTTGAGGTTTTACGATAATTTTCATAATTCAACGCAATACACAGACAATCAACATACATAGACAATTAAAAGTCATTAACGACGTATCCAAAAAGAGTACAAACAAATAAGTCCATCACGTCTACAACGATCTTGTCCATTGTTCACCATCAAGCATTATGAACTACAAACAAAGTTGTTACCTTCAAGAGATGAAGAACACTTTGTCCAACAGAAATCTTCATTATGGAATATTCCTGATGCAATACTAGCTCTTTGGTGATTAATTTTTGTTTGAGGTATGGTTGCAAGAAGACATCTGTCTTGAGATAGTTTTGAAATGTTCATAATCACATACATTCCGCAATCATATCTGTTGTAAGAAAGATAAATCCTTTTTATGATGGTTAAATTTAAAATAAGTTTACAACTCTTTTTACAAAATTAATATACATATATGTATAAGTTAGTGTATAAAAAACAGAAGTTATTAAAAAAGACAACTGTATTTATCATAATGCATTTTTTAATTAAAAATTTATATATATTTATTTTATAGTAGCAAATAATAATATTATTATAATATAATTTAATATAGTATTAAAACATTTAGTAAATAAGTTTTTCTCTTTAAAATAATGTGGTTTTATGTATTTATGTATAACATAAACAGTAGACTCTAAAAAAGATAAAACTATTTATCTTTTGGTATTTTTGATTATATGTGGGGAAAAAAATAAATTATTTGAAAAGATAACTAAATTTATTATTTTTTAAACTCCATTTATAATATAAGTACTAAAAATAATGTACATGTATTGTAAACTAATAAATATACAAATGATTCGTATTATCCTTAGTTTGTTCCTTCTGAAGTTTCTTCTTTATGTCATTGACTAAATTTTGCTGTATATATATATAATAATAAGAATAATTATTAATTTAGTTAATGTAGAAAAATTAAACATTCAAAATGTCTTATGATTTTTAACGCGCTTTCTGTGTGCCTGTTGGTAAATCTTCCATTTCTACATCTGTTTGACAAAGAATCATATAGTGTCCAGTTTGAAAATTCTGGTTCAAATGTTAAAAGTACCTTGTGTGACTTTTCATGAACTGGAAATAAGAGTACATCACATCGTGGATCTTGCAGTGCTGCTGTCAAAGCTGGAATAAACGAAAGAGTTTTGACATTTTCTATGTCAGTTGCAGCACTTTTCAATAATAACAAAGTAATATTGTAGTTATACAAAACAGATTTATTAATGAATCATTACGGATATATCTATAATAATGATCTTACTTTCATTGTGGTATTAAAGTAAGCTACGTTTGAATTGACACCCACACTTTTGCTACTTTATACCAGAACTAATCAATTATCAGCACAAGCAATATATCAGAGTAGTTGCAATCATAAACATATACAATAAAGCAACTTTATATTGTTTTGATATGGTAGTTATCGATAATTATATGTGATAGAAATTAAAGTTTATTGACACAAAGATAGTAAAACACTTTGCAATTATCATAATATATATGCATTTTTTCTTTGTAAGTTTTAATTTTTAAAATGATAAATGTATTTATATTTTTATAATGACAAAAATATTAAAAACATATGATCAATTGAACTTATTTGTATCAACATATGGTAAATTCTATTACTCAAAATCATATGAAAACATCTCATATGATATAAAATTATTAGTATAATATTTGTATGAAAACAATACTTAAAAAAAGATATATGTTTTTATCTTTTTATTTGATCAGTAATAAAATTATGTGATTAGTAGAGCTTCTATGTTTCACTAATAAGAATAAAATCATATGTGTACAAATCCATTAGTGTCATAAGTCGAATACTATTATATACTTACCTGGCTAGGAACAAATTCACCGAAAACCAGTTCTTCAATCATGTCCTTATGTCCGACAATATTGTTTTCGTCATTTGAATTGTAAATCTCTACAGTGTAAGGTAAACAAAGTTTTAATTTAAGAAATTTGTTTTTATTAAATTATAAAGTATACAATTTAAAAAGTACATAAACTTACTTAACATTACCAACTTTATTGAAGTAATCTATTATGAACTTTTGTTCATCATCGGGCAATTTCTTAAAAAATTCAGAATTTTCTGTTTTCCTTTTTCTCATTGTTATACTTTTTGGTGTGTTGAGAGCATCCACATCTATAGTTTCTTGGCTTTCACACTTTCTCGTTTTCTTTTTCCTTTTCTCTTTATCTATTTTTTCTTTTTCTTCAATTTCTCCAGGGTCATTATGTTCTACTTCTTCTTCTTTATCTTCCTTTTCTTCACCATCCTTATTTTTCACATTCTTTTTCTTCTATTTCTTAGTTTTAATTATGTTCTATTTCTTCTTCTGTATCTTCCATTTCTTCATCATCAATTTTCTCACATTTCTTTCTTCAATTTCGTCGGTTTCATTATATTCCGGATCTTTTTCTGTATCTTTGTTTTCTTCATTATCCTTTTTCTCACAGTCTTTTTCTAGAATTTCAGTTAAATTGTGGTCATAATTTAACAAACTTTCCAATTCCTTTCTCTTCTTTTTTCGGCTTGTAATTGTTTTTTTCTGGACGAAAGCTTTTTTTGTAATTGCTGAACTTTTCTTTTTAACTTTGCAATTTCTTTAACTTTGCCTTCGACTTGGGTTAGAAGACAACTTTCTTCGTTATCTTTTTTTGCCCTCTTCAAAAGTCTTGTTCACTTTTAGTAGAAGAATTTTTTCATCTTTCATAATTTTGTTGAATCTCTTTGCGAACTGAAAAAATAAAATTAGGAAAAGAATATTATTACATATTGTTGATTAATTTGTTATGTGCAAATTTATTTGACTTCTTGGTGAAAATACAGAATATTGATTAATATGCATAAAACTAATCAAAGGTATAGATAATAACAACTGGAAATAATTAAAAAGACAAAATTTCTTATCTTTTTCTGCATGTGTTAAAAAATAACTTTTTTTAATTTAAAAATAACAGTAAAATGACATAATCAGCAAGGAAGTTTAGGAAAAAATTACCTTTTCTGACTTAATGGATTTAATTGATATGTTTTTTTAACAACGATAAATCCCATTTCAATATTCTTGGCCTTTCATTTTCACATCTCTCTTTAACCTTTATGATTTGTGTCCTTTCACAAAGCCAATACTGTCAAAAAATCAAAAGATGTTAATTTTTTATATTAAATAAATTCAATGTATATTATTAAATATAAAATACATACCAATAATTTCATGGAGCACCCGGGCATATTTCTTGGGGTCTTTAGATTTTGCCCAAGAAATGGAATTTATGTTCTTTAAATTCAACAATTTGGGAATAAATGCCCATTGTAAGTAGAATTGGTTGTTGAGGAAGAAGAATGTGATAATTAGTAACAAAAGAAGCAATTTCGCTAAATCTTCACTTCCGTTCCTTTCTTCAATCACTATGTTGATTCTCTTACTCAAAATTTTCTTATATACCCTCTCATTCCACTCAAAATGTCGATTTAGAAAATTTAAGTACTCCTCATCCAAGCTATTCCTACTAATAATTCCAATTGGGAATATATTCTTTTCGGCCAATGGAATTCCAAGTATTAAACTAATATCCTCTTCAGTCAACTTAAGACTAGCATGTCCTATTTTAGATGCTTTCTCTTCCCTATCATATGATGTAATGACTTCATCTAAACTTTTTGCACTTTTTCTAATATCCTTTCTTTTGATTTTACCTTCCAAAAATATATGAAATAAATTCTTGAAAGGTGTTCTATTTTTATATGACATTGCAACAGAAGAGAATATGTTTTTTTTTCCTTTATTTTAGTCATCACCTTGAAGAATACATCTAAATTACACCTATAAGTTCTCTCCCCTTTTTCCACTTCATATTGTTCAGCATCATCTTCAGTGTCGGGGTTGGAGTTGTTGTCTAAATTTGCATATAAGCATCCTTCTGGAGGAGAGTAGACACATTCGTGAAGCTCTGGCTCTGACTGCAGTATTCTTTTCTCTACTTCAGTGTAGTTGGTTGTATAAACCTATTATACCAAATTATTAAACGGAAATAATGTAAATTTATATATAGAAGAATATTTCTATTTAGCTTTTGGTTAAGCTTGCAGGAAAACAATTAAACTAAGTTTAGATGACCTCATGAGTAATATATCTTTTTTTAAAAGGATAAACACATTTCTCTTTTTACACAATTTATATGTTTACTCACAATATGATACATATTTTATCTTTACCATTTATTATAAATCATCTATTGTTTGTCAATCAAATTATTTTACAGGAATAAAATGATAATATAGTCTAACTATTGCACTTAATAGTATAAAATTTTGTTTACTTACAATATAAGTACGTGGAGGTGTTGTATTCTGCATCGTATCGTTGTGTTTATCACAAAAGAATCTGAATGATTCCTTACATTTGAACATTGTTGTCCATTAGTGTGAATAAAGATACATTGCTGTGTATCTTCAATTGCTTTGTTTTCATTAGCGCTTGTTGAACTTCTTCTATGCATTTTTCCTGCATTGAAATATCAATTTTGTTAGTGGACATTTTTTTTACTATAAATATATCTGCATACTAAAATTAATGATCAACCATAAATAATTAGGTTGAATATACTAGTTATTAGCAATAAAAGCATTTAAAAATCAGTTTTTGTTTAAAAAGATAAATACATTTATATTTTTTTGCTAATTTTTAATTATTAATAATACACACCTATCCAAATGATAATCATTTTTTTAAAAGAAGAATTATTTAACAATCTACCAAAATTTATATTATGAAGTTATTGTTTTTTTTTAAAAATACAATCTATATAAAAAAATAAGTTTGTTTATCTTTTTAAACCAAACACATTTGTAGCTTTAAAACTTCTAATGAAGACATTTCTTATTAAATTTTTTTTCTAGTTATTTAACAAAACTTGTTTAAAAACTTGTATATCAGATTGTTCAAAGACAATAATAATTTAGAATACAATATCTGCATAGAAAGATAAAATTGTTTATCTTTTTAAACGAAATACATTTATAGCTTCAAAAATATTCACAAAGATAGTTTTTTTTAAATATTTTTTCTTAGTAATTTTACAAAACTTCTTTTATAACTTGTACATTTTATTGTTTAAAGTCAATAATAATTTAAATTACGATTGACTGTATAGAAAGATAAACAAGTTTATCTTTTTAAGCCTAATATATTTTTAGGTTTAAATTTAAAAAAAAATAGTTTTTATTAAAAATTACTTCCTTAGTAATTTAACAAAACTTAACTAATAACTTGTTTATATGATTGTGTAAAGACAATAATAATTTAAAATACAATATCTATATAGAAAGATAAACTTGTTTAATTACACTATATAGAAATATAAACTTCTTTTATCCTTATAGCAGAATAAAAGATAATAATGATTATATAACATCAACTATCCTTACAGCCAAAAATTACACATAATTACTATCTTGGTATAAAATAATCACAATTATTGTATCAGCTGTAAAAACTTAAAGATAAATCCTTTTATATTTGTAGTAGTAAAGATAAAATGATATCTCAAATAGTTAGTTAAATATATTTGTGCAGTTTGTACATACTGAAGCAGTAATGTAACAATGTAGTTTGAACGTACTGAAGTAGTGTTATTAAAACTGGAAGTTTTAGGATAATTTCATAATCTAAGTTCTCTACTTTGGTATAAAGTAAGACAAGCATACACTAAATGCTTAGTTATAGTTTAGTTAAACTTAAAAATGACTCATAATTACTTAAAAGATAAATGTATTTATTTTTTGAGTAATCAAAGAGGCAAAAAGTGTCATTAATAATCAAACAACCAAACCAAGGAGTTACAAACACACAAGAAAACAGAATAATATTTGAAAAATAATGATTTATAATGCTTAGATGCTTTGGCTAATGTTGACTGGAAAAAGGTGAAAAACTAGATTCTGACCCGTAGGGTATTAGCGATTTTAAGATTTTACCTTGTTTCAGAATGTCGACTTGTATGAGAAGATCATTTCGTTTGAGAAGATCGAATTTGGGATTTAGGGTTTTATGGAATCGCCTATTTTGAGAAATAGGAGACGACGATGGATAAGTATTTTTTTTAATTTGTCTTGGAAACTAATTATTTACGGCCTATGTCCTAGAAAATAATTTTTTAAATAAAGGAGGCCCTTTAAGTGTAAATCCCCTTTAAAAATTATTCTTAATGCAATTTTGGGGGAAAATGTGTCAAAATTTAAAAATTCGATTTTAAAGCATCGCATAGCCCTTAAAAAGTGAAATTTCGATGATACTTTTTTCAGATTCGTATCGTCAAATAATGTAAGAACCCGAGGTTTCATAATTTTTGGAGTAAGCGTGTTGGAGTGCAAGAAGTAAATGTACGCTAAAATCGCATTTTTGAAGTTAATTTGAGTTAGAGAGAAAAATAAAACGGAAGGTTAAGCGAACTAGGGATTCGATGAAACTTGATTCATTGGATTCGTAATGACGTGTATTATCTTATAAAGAAATTTCATAGCATATAGAGATTGTTTGCAGTTGGGTAATCGAAGAGGAAGAGAGGTAAAATTCCTACTTAAATTGACTTTCTCTCCTTTCTTTCTTCACTTTTCCTCATTTCTCTCTTCACTTTCCCTCATTTATGTACCTCCCTCTTTCTTCCAAATTAATGGCCTCTTCCCTCATGAAACCCTAGCTTCCTCCTCTTCCTCTCCCTCCTCCTAGTCGCCGCCCTACCCCCTACCCTATGCGCGTAGCACCCCTACCCTGTGCACGGCAGCCGGACCCCTCTCTTTCTTTCTCTTCCTCCTCCAAAAATCCACCTTTCTCTCCTCCAAAGCTTCGTACACCCCATTGCCTTCCTCCCACCTCCTCTAAACCTCATTTCCACCTTCATATCCCTCTCTAATCACCCCCGTAAAAACGAACAACAGAGATTTAGGGTTTGAGCACCCCGTTTGTGTTTGATTTCATCTCCATCGAGCGTTGGAGAGCACTGGAACAAAGTTAGAGCACCGCGGACCTTCGAATAGCCGCATTGAAGCTTTACGCAGTCGCATTCTTCCGTGTAAAAGAATTGGCGTAGTGGAACACGTGGTGAGAAATCTAAACTCACTTTAGAAAGGGGTAGATTAGAAAATTAATTGCATGAAAATTAATTACTGAGTTAAACAATTAGTGTAAGTTCGTAAATAAAATTTAAATGTGATTTTTAACTAATGTATGCGATGTAGATTAGATATTTGATATGTAAACAAAACTGTATTAATATCATGGAATTGTAACTTAAATTAATTAAGTAAAATTAACGATTTAAGAGTTAACTGGTTGTAGTTAAAAAATAATAATTTCTAAGTAAAACGATAAACATTGAAGGATAATAAAAATTTATTATGATGTTACTAAGCGATTTGCGATGTAAAAATAGTATATTTAATCGTTATGCAATTGAATATTTAAATTTGCGCCAAACTAGAATTGGCAAAAACAGTGAAGTAAATTTTATTTGATTAGTAGTTTGCGATTAAAAATAATTAATCATGTTTATGATGCTCATCAGTGTTTATATGATTTCATTTATATTCTTGCTAGTTCAACACATAAACAATTCACAAATCATTTGCATTAGAAGCGTTGTATGAATATGTGACACTCGCATTTCATACTACATGGATGGACACTTGTGACACCTTAAATGGCATTGGATGACTGAGTATTTATTTATTTATGGCTATTGCGTGTGAATGTATGTGAGTGATGGTTTCTCGGATTAATTGAACAACATCGTAGGATAGAAAACAAGTATTGGACTACACTACATAGCATAGCCAAACATATGCATATAAGCATGTTGTTGCATGATGCTTATATGTTGTGACCGTATTGTATTCAATTATTTGATGCTATACGACGAGAACAAATGATTGCAGATTAGGTATACAACATATTGATCGGATATGAGCGGAGGACATGATTTGGACTAAATTAAACATATAAATCAATTTTGTAGGATTTAATAGTAAACTCTACACAGGTCTGGAGATGACAAAAATATACACGTCACTCTTACATAGTTACGATACATGGGAATTGGGGTAATTAATTTTTACACACCGCCCAAGGGTAGTATGTAAGGAAAAATTCCATACGGGCACTGGGATGATTTATTTATGCACATCTCTCAGTGTACACATGTTGTATTGAGATATGGTGATTTATTGGGGGCCTGTTGAGGCTATTTACATTTTTTCTGATAACTCCGCACAAAGGAGGTTATGGCGAAATTTTCCAAATTTTAAAGGAGTTAGCCAAATATTTAGTCAATTAAATAATTTGGAAGTCATTTAACGAAATATATTTTATATGAAAAATATAAACTAAATCAAATGAATCGCGTAGCGGTAGTTCATATTTTTGGCATGTAATTTTAAACGAGTATACTGAGAGATCCGACCATCAGATTTTGCTGAAATTAGAACCACTGGATTCATTTTGAAAAGATGTTTTCAACGATAATAAATATGTTAAGGTTCAACAGTTAGAGATTTAGAAATTTTTAATTCAAAATTGAATGAAAACAGCATCAGTGTAGCTGAATGACCTGAAACGTTGTTCGATTGAATTGAGCTATATATATATATATATATATATTAAGCAAGGAATCATTTTAAATTATTATAAGTAATTTAGAATGTATGTAGACCAATTTTAGTTGGTTTGCGAAAATAAAATGGTTAAGTATAATTTGGCTTGAAATTTATCAAATGAATTATGGATCAAATACGACTTGTGTATTTAATTCAACGACCGAGTTAAATTCTCGATTAAACCTTTTTAATGTAAGGTAGTGAAATAAGTTATGAAGGTGGATAACTTGACCAAAATAAAGAATTTGATTTGATATATATATATATATATATACGCGAGAATCATTTGAAAAGACCGAGTTAATTCCCATTTCAAATGATTAAATGATGGCTAAAAGTCAAAGGAAATGAAGACGGTGCAAGACCGACAATCTTCACATCGAATGAATTATTACCAATGCCTTCGATATGGGTAGCTCCCTTGAAGAGGTTATAGTGGTAGTTGTCCGGACATACTTGTAGATTGTCCGGATATGCGAGGACATCTCTCTTGTATTGGACATACGGGATGAGGAATAAGGTGCCTCCGGTTTCGTTCAGACCCGGGACGGACTTGAAAATGGATTGTGTGTCTGACACTAATATTCATTACATATTAATTAATTTCTATTAAATATATATCTGTTTTGTGGCAGAGAATTTATTCTTTTGCTTAACACCCTTCTCTGAGTCCTATGAACTTAGATGTTATATATTGATAAACATCAGTTGTATGGCATGGATTGTCAGTATGGCATGCTGAGATGCAATGATCAAGGCTTTTTGTTGAAAAGAAAGGCCTTGGGGATGATGATCAAAGCACATATTTAAATAGCACCACTTTGTGTATAGTGTTAACTCGTGAGCTTCACACCCCGGTATGAGTCAAAAAGGGATGAGGGACGGTAGGGAGGACATGTGTTTCTTTCTAGCTAGGAGTGATGTCATGGTATGGAGCCCAGACATTTTACTTATATGGATGAAGGATAGCGAGGCACCTCAGATATGATTGGTCGACATACTTACCATTTTGGAGGTCCGATAGGACCGGGAAACGTATTATTCAAGAATAACCAATCCACAAAAGTAAGATTGGACCAGCCCTGGCGCTCCCAAGGGTTAGTAAGGGAGTGACCCTGAGGCATGTGTTAGAGTGTCTCAAAACCGATAAGGCAGATCCCTTGCTTCGGCTCATGAATCCAATTTCCAATACGACCCCGTACAGTTTTAATTGTATACTATTGGTGACATAGTAGGATGGGGTACTATGTCGTCTAGGATTGATACATTTATGTTGAAATTGTTTTCAAAATCTCAAAACACTAATAATAATACCCAATGATTTTTGTTTTCCACATATCAAGCATTCTTGGCTATTATAAGGTAAAACTCTGTCCTCCGGCTTGTGTTGAATTGTGTGAGGTGGCCTGAGTCTTATAACGACTTCATTTTTATAAAAAGCATTGCGTTGTTTATTTGTTACTTCATGTTATGCACTGGCAATCCGATGGAGAAAAGTCATTCCATGACATACGGTGTGGTCCTGTGATTTGGCTTATTCTTATGCAAGGTAAGAAATTGTAGGATCTCTCATACTAGTCCCATGACTGACTCGTAGTATGTTTTTCCCTTGCAAACTCGGGTGCCTCTATTTTCACTCGGGCAACCAAGTGAACATGTGATTGTCTTTCTTTTGGATGTGAACCATAGCATTGGGTGCTATTTTGGCTGAAGATGAAGACTTATCTTTGTTCTTTTCTATGGACTCCCTTACACACAATCTTATGTATAATTATATTTGATTCCGCCGCAGACTTGTTACCTGTTTGGTGAAACTTGTTATGTACTAAGTAGGATCCTGTATCTTTGTAACTATGATGTTGATGGTTATGATTCCGCTATTATGATATGATGTAAATTATTCACTGATTTTATGTATTATGCTATATTCTGTAATCTTCTAATGTGATTAGTGTGTTATATTCCAAACACAGACTTTGCCATCGCAGAGCGGGGGTTTGGGTTCGTATCAATATTTCTAACAAACAATTTAATTCGGCCACATAATCAATAATCGACCAAGAAATATCAATGATCTTTTTCTTTTTTTTCCATACATGTAGTCAGTTTGGATGACACAAACCTTGAAAAGATGACGAGTTTGTAACAACCCCTTCCATTTTTGTTCATATACATCCTCACCTTATTTATTTTTAATCTTGCAAAGATTTCTATCACTACAGCCTATGATTTCCTCTGTTGTTTCATAAAATCCAATGCTCCATGCTTTAACAGAGATATCATTAATTTTAATTATCATAATATATAACAGCATTATAAAATGTATTAATACATACATTAAAAATTAGTATAAATAGGTATATATATACCTTAAAATACAAGTATTTTTATTTTGTTGGCATGCTTCACATAAATAGCCTGATTCTGTAGCTTTTATTGCCTTTTTGATGCAGTTCATACAAGCTTGATATCATAACTTTTGAATTTTGATGTAAGCTATGTAAACAAATACATTGTAGAATACACGCTGCATATTGAGAAATAATAATCAATCTATACGAAATTATTGGCTATAATATAATTTAAAAAAAAAACCACTAATGACCCAGAGTTAAATTGCTTGTTATATGAGATAACATGACCCTATCATAACTAGTAGATGATATTATCACATTTTTACCCTCGTGATCATACCAAAATCTAAACCTTTTAACTTCTTGAATGTCTGAGTGTATGAGTACATTACTATTACTCAATGCTGATAAAGACAAAACTATGATAACAACAAATAGTATTGAAAAATGATGGCATAGTGAAGTTAAAAAAAATTAAACACTTTACCTTGAAATTTCTATTTTTTTTACGGATTTGATAGCTACAATGGGGGCTTCATCAACTATTTTCTCCAACTCGGATCCTACTTCCATGGCAAGTTCTCCCCAAGACATCACATTAACAATTTTAGTTCTGTAATTTAAATCCAAGTATTAGTATTTCAATCTACAAAAATTAACAAGTTTAATATGTTTACTTACTAATCATCTACAGTAATTGTATCATGTTTTAAAATTATCTCACAGTTGCTTCTTATTTGAACACCTTTGATTAATGAGACAATTTGAACAAAGCCGATTACACCTAAAAGCTACTTGTCTTACACATCCATGTCCTACTCGAAATTCCTTGTTTTCATATACTCCACTTCTATTAACAACTAAGACCGTTGATATCATCTAGATTATATGGTAGAAAAGATGCAATTGCGTTACGCCTTGTGGAAATTAATAGCATTTGTTGTAGTTATATTATTGTCCCTTCAACTGATAAACTGACATCATTGGATGGATGCATGCTATATTATCTGCTCCAAGCTTGTATGCAAGGTAATTCAAGTGGAACATATCCCGGTTCCATTAAATTTTGAGAACAAAACATGGATGGAAGGTCATGTTGTGGTTTGACACTGTGAAAATCAAAACATGAAGATGATGAGACAATTATTTCTTGAAAGTATCTAGTGCAAGCTTGAAAATATCTCCATTACATATCTTGGCATGATTTTCTAAATTTATGGGCATTGATAATTTTCGTAGTTGGAGAAGCTGATATTGGAATAGAAATGGATGAGTTTTTCATGTTTGATTTTTTACATTGAGATGTGATTTTCCTAGACATCCATGGATTTTAGATGTTGTTATTGGCTAGTTTCTCTCAATCATCTAGCTCGCTGATTAAATGCACGATTTTTACTGTATTTAGTTGTTCTTTCATCATGGTTATCCAACGTAGGGAAGTCTCTGTTTAGGTAATGATTATGATTTATAATGAAATAAAAAAATAATATACGAGGCAGAATCACAAAGACAAAAAGTATTACGTAAATGATGGATGAGCAATTTTTTTTTTGATGTATTAGTACAAGAAAAACATGGTATCATCCATGGATGTAATGTATATTTTTGCATATATATAATAAATGCTTAAAAATCGGTCATAAATATGCATATCTAATGGAAATGGGGTGAAACAAATCTATAGTTGTGAAAGAATTAAAAGAAAGAAGAAAACTAATAATTCACATTAAATACACTTACTTTAAAATAAACATTTGTTAACTATGAAAGAATTAATTTTGAAACTGGTAAAATACTGTCATATTATATATGTATACATATAAAATGATTTTGGCATACGAATTCAACTCAAACTACCTAGACATAATTAACCATAACAACATTATCACTAAATCTAATTGTATATACTCGCCGCGCAAGGAGGTAGACGAAGTGGAGACAATGTGTCCAAAATGTTCTGAAGACGGAATGCAGTAGATGTTTCAGTCATAACTTTATGTGACCTCTACATACACATGCGCAGTATAAAAATAATTAGCAACTCTATATAATTTTGAATATATACCTTAGTGTTTTTGGATCCAATACAAGAATTATTTTGGAGAGTATAACATGGAAGTTGTAGAATATTAGAGAACTAAGCAAGTGTTCCTGAAACCAGTTGGTAATAGGAACAACGATCTCGTTGTGTGTGTGTGTGTGTGTGTGGGTGTATAACGACCTGCCTTTTCAACCGCTTCAAGTCGGTAATTAAACCAACTTAATCCGCTCAAAACGACAAATTGTTATTAGCATCTAGGGTTATAGAATAAATCACAGATCACAGACACAGAGCAATATAATATCTCGTAGCAGAAAATACATAATACAATAGTAGTTCATAAAGCTACTAAATAAAATTTTACAATAGAGTTTACATAAACAATACAGCGGAAGTCTAATACAATAAATTTTAGATACACAAATAAAACATTATGGAATGGAGACAACAAGAATAGCTGACAACCGGAGCAACTGATCAATAGATACAGGTGAGGAAAAAACCAACTCCAAACTCCAAGAGTGAACCCCGAAAGTTGTAATGCTCGATCTGATCTGAACAATAATGCAAAACAAAACAACTCGGATTAGGACTACATTCTCATGGAAGTAAATCAACTAAAATGAAATTTTCAATGAAATGCATCAGTAAATTAAAGGATGTTTGGGATCACCTTTCTCTTAGGATCTGTTAAACTAGATACTATATAATACAATTCACTATTATAATATAGTCTATGGTTAAATATACTATTGAAAATAGCGTAAGCAGGATTACAATTATTACCTATACATCGTTTATATCGTTGTCGTATAGTTTGAATAAAACACACCAGTATGTCGGTGGATAGGGATGCGCCGTGATACAACAAAGTTAAATTAAAATCGTAAAGGGCTCGATAAGGATATAATGGCAAGGCATACGAGGAATACCCACGGTAGGATTCTACCAATGCATGCCTGGATTGGTGGTAACACATAGCAACTGTTTACAGAAGTGTGCACACTCCAAAGTAATAGGTATGAGTTTACAGAAGTGTGTCCGATAGAAGGTGCGACGTCACTTAATCACGGTATAGCAACTGTTTTAGTCATTTTAATTATAACCCAAAGGTCAAGGCTATTCATTATCGTTTTCTTTCTTCAAATCCAATAGTCACCTCCAAATCATGCTACTTCATTCTGGAACTCCATCGTATACACAGTTTTTAAAGTGGTTTTCTATATTGGTATAGAGTATGACAATAGCCGATCCCGGTCTCTTTAACAACCAATCATTTTCATTTTTCACACCATAGCCATAATTTTATAAATCACATTACAAAATCTTTTATAAGGAATCTCAGGTTCAAATATAAATTCAAAATTTAATATTTAACTTTGATTTTCTTTAGAGTCCGAAGTATTCACATAACGATTTCATTCTAAAGTCGAGCTATTCAAAAACATATCTCAAATGCCATTTAAAGTAATACTAAAATAACTAACTTCGATAATATTTAGCTTGATTTATTCTCGCCAAAACTCAAGTTCATATAATTCAAAAATCTAGTTTTACCTTTATAGGCATTCGTTTAAGTCGATTCATAAAGTCCCACATTTCAGTTCGGATTCTATATGTAGAATTCGAATCAAAACCGATATTTAGTTTAAGCAAAACATATCATAACATATAAATCTTAAGTCGTATAATTCAAAAATCATTGTATATACAAATTTGAACCAAGACCTTATTATTCAATTCAAACAATTTATACCATTTAAAAACCATTGTTATAAATTTGATTTAACAAATTTCTTGATTCAAACCAACGATGTATAAAATCAATTCCATACATAAAATTTATATATTCATATTCAGTCACTTAAAATTCAGTTCATTTCTTATTAATCTTAAATTCAAATACATTTTCATAAATTTGGAAATTCAAATTAAAAATCAAATTCACAATTCAAGTTCATCTCTTATAAGAGTTCATATTCATTTAAACCAATTAAAATCCATATCTCAATATGAGTTCATTCGTTAAATCAATATAGCTATATAAATATAAATCTTTAATCTTTAAATTTAAATCGTAAAATCTTAACTTATCAATCTTGAGTTTATTATTAAAGTTTATAAAATATATATAAAATAAAATCTAACTTTGAAAATAGATATTTATCTAAGTTTATAAATTCTAAAATTTGATAGAAAATAGCTTTATAAACATTAGTTTAAAAATAGTTTAGAAATAGTTTAAAAGAATTATTTATTATAATATATTAAATTTAAAGTTTGAAAATACATATGATTAGATTATATGGTTTAAAATAAATAAAATTATAAATAAAATCTTAAATAAGCATTTAAATTCATTTTTAGTCATAAAATCATTTTGAAACATATAATTTAAAATTTGCAAAATTTAAGTTTAAAATCTTTAATATATATATATATATATGAAAATATAAAATCTTAAGTTATTATTTTAAAATCAAAAATTTCCAAATCACTTTACTTCGAAAACATGACCAACAGTGTCCATATATAATTTTCTACCCTATGATCAAGTGATACAGATATTTATCATTTCAACCCGCAATTTAAAATTTTACGGATATATATCATTTCAACCTGCAATCCCAAATTCAGTAAAAATACATTTAGGTCTATCATTTCAACCTATAACGATTTTTCCCTAGTCTAATGTCCGTTCGGGTATGTATCATTTCAACCCGTTGTGATTTTCCTAACTATGGCAATCAAAAACATAGTCAAACAATATAAATTATCACACAACATCAATATCATCACATCATAAGTCATATATCATCAATGCATCTACATGTCATATATATATATATATATATATATATATATATATATATATATCATCGTGTCGTATATGAAATGTGTATACATATCAAATAAAACAAATTTGTACTAACAATCCTATGCATTTTACAAAAGTTCATTTTGTCTTGAATTTAACATCCATGAAACAATGTAGGTCAAGTGTGAGATAAACTAACCCTTTGTGGCACAGATTGGAGACAACAAACGGATTGACACAGAATGAGATGACAACTTCCAGGCATGACTTAGAATTTATTCAACTCGATATCACTCAATATATATTTTATTTTATAAGAGAAGGTTAGATAATTTTCAATGGATCGGTACGGCTATTGGGTTTTGGGAATGGTTTTTTGAACTCAACACCACACTCGACTCAAAAAAATAAACACAACACTAACTTAATTCAACCAAACTAAAATACAATAATTCTTTACATGGATATTATATAAATATTTTTATATGAATCCAGAGTTAAAACAAATTAAATTCCTATATATTTAAACATTCTTTTCAAAGTAAAATACATTTTAAAACTTATATAAAGGCATACTTAAAATATTTAATAAATTAGATATAAAAAGAAAATAAAAATATAAATATATTAAACTATATATATTAAGAAACTTATTATAAACAAGAAGTTTGAAATATAAAACATAAGAAAAACTAAAATTTGAAAAATAACTTTGAATATAAACTTAGTTTTAAGGAGGTCATAAAATAACTACAAGAAGTTTAAATATTATTAAAACAAAGAACTATATATTCTAAATAAGGAAGTAATTTTGAAATCATTTGAAAATGAGATTTAATGTCAAGAAAATAAATTTTAAATTATTTTGAAATCAAGTTTAAAATCAAGATTTGAATTTTAAAATCAGGATTTAGATTTGAAAATTGAATCAACTGCTAACCAGAGTTTTAATAGAATTTCTAGACATACCGACTCTATAATTCTTGAACCCTTATACTCTTGAAACCGATGAGTCTTGGAACTTTAACTTTTTATTTGAAATCTTTATTCTTGTAAACTGTACAATCTTCAATTATAAAATACCTACATAGATTTTCTGTATATATATATATATGTATATTCTAGAGAATTGTGTTAGTATATATAATAATAATAATAATAATAATAATAATAATAATAATAATAATAATAATAATAATAATAGAATTAAAGTAAAAACAAGGTTGTTGTCATCAAAACTATCATCATCTCCATCTCAGTCCTTAACATCTAACCTGTCTCTACCTTTTTTATTCTAATTTCTATTTAGAATTATGGAACTAGATTTACATATGTACATGATTTTATACTAATTCCTATACGTTTATAATAATTTAGGGGGAAGGAATTGGAGTACATATATTCTAGGTTGTAATACAGAATTAGGCTATTCACAGTTTTCTTTTTGTTGTTGTAATATAAGTGGAAATTCTTTCAAGTTTACCGATTTTTTTGTATTTGTTAGTATAAGACGAGATTGTTTACGCCTATAGAGATTTAGGATTTTCACAAAAACAAAACATATATAAATTCCATCTCTAATAAATCGGAAATGGTCAAGCTAGTGTTTATTTAGATTTTGGATTATTGTGCAAGTAAAGATGGATTTTTCCGGTTTATATTATATTTACCATTAAGTCTATTTAACTTTCTTTCATTATTATTGAAAATCTAATTATGCAAAAGCATGGAATTTGGTATTGTAACTTATGAATGTTTAAACCTCTATTTTTATAAAATAAATGGTTTAAATGTAATAAAACACATGTGATCAGAATCCTTGTTTTTTTGTAAATATCGCAAATGAAAGTAAAGCAGTACTAGAAATAATATGCATATATTGTTGCTACTCAATTTGTCCCTTTTAATTTATTGAAATAATCTTAAATGCCCGGCTTACATGTTATATTTAATTGTGTTATATATATTTTTTAAACAAAAGGGGTTCTTATATTACAAAATAAAAATTACATAAGGTCTAAGCTGGGTACAAATTATGCTTAAAGAAACAAATACTTTACAAACAAGAAAAAACACCAGCTCGAACCTAAAACAAAAAGACAATACATAGACAAATTAATATAAAAAATACACAGCAACTCCATGCTCAAATCACTGGTTGAAACCAACTTCCAGGTCGAAACGCAAGGACTAGGAAGAAATCATCAAGAACAGTAGATAAACTCATCACTAGAAAAAGATCAAAACCAAATGAATCCCAACAATCATGAAAGAAATGCATCAAAAGAAAGCTGATACAAGAAAACCCATAAAAATACAAGGACATGCAAAAGCCCATAAAGCAGCAATCCAAGTCAAATTCCAGGAAGGGAACCAAAATTAAATGAAGCTCCACAGAAGTCTCCATAGCCACACTGTAAAATCGAGCTAACCAATAAAGAATGAGCTAAAACATACTATCATTAAACACCAACTGGAAATTGATAAATACCATCCAAAGCATATCAATGTCTAGGCATAAGCATACAAAGCTCCAAATAATGCACAACAGCTACACTGAAAATTCAACAAATAACTGTAGAGCAATCTGTAAACAAGTCTCGGTACTCCCAAGAAACCCACAAGGAATAACAGACGCATATCAAACAAGATCAAATAGGAGCTATAAATAAACATAGGAAAAGGAGTTTATTTCTTGGAAATACCTCCATTTAAAACACCACAAGGATTAGTTCCATCTTCTCTATTTTTTTTAGATTTGGATCTTGTTTGGATTGGGAAACTAACTTAATCCATTCAGGATTAGTTTCCACCAAAGGGTCACCACTTATCACCCTATTTCCTCCTTTATACTTACAGCTTACTAGTTTTAATACTATTCTTCCTCCTTTTCATGCTACACGATAAACTATCTGAATCATCTATTAATATATCCTGCATTACATTATCATCAAACCCATTCTGATCATATTTATTAGGATTACCTACCATAGTTTGATCTGCTGTGTCTTCAAAGCATACTAAGATAGCTTGCTCCATTACTTCATCCTTGCTGCTAATTTCTTCTTTGATATGAATTTCACCTAGTTTTCCCTTGAAACTTTCAGACACCCCAACAGATTTACCACCCTCATTACTGTCCTCCTTGATGTCCTACAGGTATTTGTTAGTATCTGTAACACCCCACCTCCGTTAAGGTCACTCACAAAGGGAATGCCTTAACTTTGGTGGAGCATTTTAGTAAAAAGAACAGAAACTTACAAGACAGATGAAACAGTACTTGAAATTTTTTAACTTTATTTCAACATAAACCGAAACAAACTTGGTTACATCCTTTCAAATTACATTATCAGAATTCAAGTACAAAATATCAGTCTTGTACAAAAGCCTTCAGAATGCATAGTTTAAAATCATAATCCCCATAGAATGGAAGCTATACAGAGCCAAACCATACTTTAAGCACTTCAAGCAGAGAGAAATCCGGATCAAGCTAAAGTATTCCCTCCTTGGATAACTTGGGGGGAAACGGAAGAAAGGAGGCGAAACAACAAGGGTCAGACAAAAAGTCTGGCAAGTCCAGTGATTTTTAGTTATGAACAGATAATAATAACATGACATGAACATAAAACTGGATGAGAGATAGCTGTAACAGGTGTAGCAGATATAACAGAAGAACAGAATGACATAAACTATTGCTTTACACTTCTCTGCACTAATACTAGTATAACAGAATTAGGTGACACCCTAATGTCTAAACTGAAGCAGGAATGGGTACAGAATAATTTAACAGAAACAGAATGCTAATAATGGGCCTTTACTACCCGATCAGAAACAGACAGAAGCAGAAACAGATTAATCCCTACGGAAACAGAATGTAGAATTAGGTGTACACTAGTAATGGGCCTTTACCACCCGAACAGACGGTACCACACAGAAACAGACAGGTGTTACCACCCAAAAAGAACAGACGGTACCAACAGAAACAGACAGAACTAAGTGTACCCTAAAACGTTACCCCAAGCGATCGGCTCCCTAATACATAAATATCCTGTGTCGGCCCCACAGTAGGGTGTATCACTCCCTAAAGCGACAACCAATTGGCACAAACCTATTTACAGATGTCACGGCGTCTTACATCCTCAGAGGCAGACCGGGATCCATGCACGCACATGACCCGGTTGGAATGCACCATCAACACCCCTCCCCATTATCAGAATGAACTGCTTATAATTAGTTCAGTAAGCGTGCCCGGACCCTACTTACTGTTGGGTCAAAGTTTTGATACCAGAAAGGGTTACTGACTAATATGGGTCCCAAACAACAGATGACACAAGTAATTCCCCTCCTAACCTTGTGTCCCCAGACTAACAGATTTCAGTTTAACTTGTCTACAAGTTTCAGACATACAAAATTTAGATTAACTAGTTCACAGATCAGACAATCAAGTTAACAGGTTTTCAGACTAACGGATCAGATGTCCGGGTTAACGGGCTTACAGATTATCTGGTTTCAGATTAACAGACTTACAGATTAACTGTTTACAGATTATCTAACTTTGTATTGGGCCTACGGATTCACGAAACGGGTTTATCAGATTCATTGGTCCAATTGGTTTAACCTTACCCAACACGTTTTAGATATTATAATTATCTCAGATTTTCATTAATTAAATATTAATGCCCAAACCTCTCACATTAGACTGACAGTTTGCGGCTACTGGTTAGGCCGGTTGGTTCCGGGCAGGTTTCTGTCGCAAACTGAGTCTAACCTCGGGTTTCAAGCACGTTATGACTAACTTCTCACATTAGAACCTATTGTTTGCGACCACTGGAATATGCCGGGCAGTTCCGGGCAGAATTACGCCACAAACTCATTCTAACCTCGAGTTAGCCATGTTTATCTTTGCGGCCAATTAATTAATGATTTCCCATTTATACCCATGCCTAATATACATGTCAATTATTCATAACTATAGCCAATTCAGATTATGTCAATAGCGGACTAATTATATCAACCCAACAGATATAGCAAATAACAGATTTCTCAGACTAGGCGACTTAGCAGATTAAGCAATATAACAGAACTAGCAGATTAGGCAATGTAACAAAACTAGCAAATTAGGCAATTATAACAGATTTAATCATTTCTTAAAGTTTCACAAACATATCTTGCCCAATTATAAATCTTGCCTAAGTTCACATGCATAAATAATATTCTTGATTCACAATATTAGCATATACCCTATGTTTGCATTAAATTTTCGTAACACAGATTATGGTCCTAAATTAACCATTTATCATATGTTTCAATTTTTATTAAACTTGCATAGTACAGAAGATCCCTATATAAATTATACCAAATATAGCCATTGATTACTATGCATATCATATATCCCAAAGATCTCTTACTTAGGTGTTTATTTACATTAATATATACCCTACTCTCATGTAAATCTTTATGCCTAAGCCATATTCTCTTTATCTCAAATCATACGTTCAATACAATTTATATTATAAATATAACATGTCCAGTCATATGTCTCAGATTTTGTTCTAGCTACAGTCCATGTTCTTTCCTCAAATCAGTCACCTATTGGTCATGCCCAATTCATGCATCATTCATTTTGTTGTCCCAAACATTTTAGCGTATGTTAATCTCTTATGAGATTGGCTCAGGCTCGTGGTAGTCTGGCTATAAAACAGAAAGAGGAAAGAGATACAAAATAAGATAGATCCAAACAGAACATAACAGATATAACCTCAGATTCAGATTTATAATTCATGTCACAATCAGAATTAACGTTTATAGCGGAGAATAACTGTACTTGCCTTAATTGGATTATAGAAAGAACTCTAGTTGTTGTAGAACCGTTGCAGAAGCTCTAATCTCTAATTGAATTTAGGTTGATGTTGATGGTCTTCTAGTTTTGATTTCAGCAGAGTAGCAACGCCATTTTTATTTTTAATGTAGAACAGAGGCAGAGTAGAAGCAGAATAGAATTATGTGCAGAGAAGGCTGGGTTTGGGGCTGTTTAAATAGGTTTAGGCAGACGAATCTAGACAGAAAACGAGACCAGATACATCAGAACGCACCCAGGCAGAAAAGCAGATTCGGGAGGCAGGTCGACCCCCAGGTCGACACTAGGGTCGACTCTAGGGTCGACCCCCTGGGGGCAGGTCGACTCTAGGGTCGACCCCCCGGGGGCAGGTCGACTCTAGGGTCGACTCCCCAGTCGACCTGGTCTGTGTTGTTTAATTTTTTTTTCTAAACTTTGGAAGGCCATAACTTGGTCATATGGACTCCGATTTACGAAATTTCGGACTCTATT
This sequence comes from Allium sativum, assembly GCA_030737875.1. Classification (NCBI taxonomy): domain Eukaryota; kingdom Viridiplantae; phylum Streptophyta; class Magnoliopsida; order Asparagales; family Amaryllidaceae; genus Allium; species Allium sativum. The sequence goes on along the minus strand of CM060921.1, from coordinate 425,279,588 downwards.
TCGCGTATTTTTCCGAGATGAACGCAATGGCACAGCCTGTTTCCCTTGATTCTGATTTTATATTTTAATTATACTCAGATTTGTAATTCTTAAGTTCACAGAAAATACGGGGTGTTACATTCTCCCCTCCTTAAAGGATTTCGTCCCCGAAGTCTTCAAGTTAAGAAGAATGTGTCCTACCATCCAATCACTCATCTACTCAGTCATCATCCACAAGCATCCATTGTCCTTATAAATTTCTAGTGCTGTATGAACATTTGCAAAAGTGTGTGTATATGTTCCTTATCTAATGCAAAGATCAGGCGGTCTACTGATTCAGTTGACCTCCTTAATGCGAATTATGTCAGTTCCATGAGTCCAATATGTATGCAATTTTCCTATTTGATACATATCATTTCTGTATGAGTGCACAACCATCCACACATATGCAACATCCATGTGCTGATTCAACCATTTTGCATCCATAAAAATTTAAAATGCTCACAAATCCATATGCAGTATGAGAGTGTTTTCGAGCCGATCTAGTGCGTAGTGTGTGTATATGCGTCCACGAGCAACCACTAGCAACCACTTGCATCCACTTGCAACCATCAAACATAACATGTCTCAAACACATGTTTACACCCATTAGGATTCCTATCTATAAGTTGAACACTCGATCGATAGTATACAGTCGAGGAAGCGAGTACAGATAAAACAAAAACTTGATTCCTATCAGACATTGGTTGAGAAAATAATTCCCCTAAGTGTCAACCCCGAAGACCGAGATCAACATCAGATTGACACCCAGAGGGTTACCCTCTTTAGACAATGTCAAAACTGGAAATCTTATCAGAAGTATTCAGATATTTACATACTACTGGTACAGATCAGGTTCCCTAATGATTCTTCGGAAGCTAAGCATGATAAAAATCATATCCCACAAAAACTCAGAATGTATGCGTCATACTTGACGTCTAACACAAATATCCCTCAAACCCCAATCTCAAACAGATGAGCCATAACCCTTATGGGTCTGAGTCTACAGCGGAATTCAGAAATAATACTAGTATTAAAGTGCAGAGTATCGATTACAAAATCAAAATACCAGAATCAGAAAAAGTCTTAACTCCATAATCAGATAAAGAAATTAAACCTACTATAGAAATTTTCCTATTTCTATCCTAGCCACTAGCCTCGAGAGTGTTTGCCTGCCCTCCTTGCCCTCGTCTCTTCGGGTAGTCCCTAGTGAAGTGCCCCATCTCTCCACAGTTGAAGCAAGTGCCTTTCCTTTTTCTGCAATCCTTGTTCAGATGAGTCGAGCTCCCACAAGCAAAGCACTTTTCCCCTTCTTATCTTCATTTTTTTCATCCTTCTTTTGTGTTTCCTTTTTGGGCCCCGCTTTCTTATTCTGTGGTTCTTCCTTCTTTGTCTCTTTCGGGCCCTTGTCTTCCTCGTGCAGTAGTGCCATGTCCACCAATTTCTCGTAAGTCGCTCCCATGGGTACATGGGTCATGGCTAGGCTGTGCAGTGGCTCGTTCAATCCTTTAACAAAACGGAGAGCCTTTTTATGCTGAGTGTTGACTAAATCCAATCCGAACCTAGCTAGTTGGTTGAACTGGTTGACGTATTCCTTGACCGTCATACTTCCTTGCCTAAGAGATAAGAACTTCTCCAGTTGTAAACTCCGTTCAGCTTGCGAGAGAAATTTTGTCTCAAACCTTGTTCTGAAATCCATCCATGTCTCAACCAGCCTCTCGGCATTAGTGACTTCCCACCAGTAGGAAGCTTCGTCTTTGAGCAGCCATACCGCCAACTGTACCTTCTGCTTATCGTCCACCTCGAAGATAACGAATAGATCCTCAGTTTCTTTGAGCCAATTCCTCGCTTTTACGAATGATTCAGTTCCTTTGAAATCCTTCCCACCCATGGCCCTAAAATCTCTACAGATCTTTGAGAAAGCAATTGCACGAGGAGGGGTTGGGGGAGGGGGATCATTTGCTGGACCTGCAGTGGCGGTCCTAGCCTCAAGATATTGAGGAAACCAACCGGGTACATGAACACCCTCTGGTATCTCAGATGCTTCAGACATGCTGAAACGAAAAAGGAAAGGTTCAATACAAAAAGGACTGAAAGAAAGATATATGGCTCTCGGGGTTTATGTTTTTCAAAATAAGCTTTATTTTTGAAAATACTTCCTTTTAAAACCTTTTAGGAAATAGCTTTCAAAAACTTTTATCTAATCTGGTAACCTTTAGCTCTGATACCAAGTGTAACACCCCACCTCCGTTAAGGTCACTCACAAAGGGAATGCCTTAACTTTGGTGGAGCATTTTAGTAAACAGAACAGAAACTTACAAGACAGATGAAACAGTACTTGAAATTTTTTAACTTTATTTCAACAGAAACCGAAATAAACTTGGTTACATCCTTTCAAATTACATTATCAGAATTCAAGTACAAAATATCAGTCTTGTACAAAAGCCTTCAGAATGCATAGTTTAAAATCATAATCCCCATAGAACGGAAGCTATACAGAGCCAAGCCATACTTTAAGCACTTCAAGCAGAGAGAAATCCGGATCAAGCTAAAGTATTCCCTCCTTGGATAACGTGGGGGGAAACGGAAGAAAGGAGGCGAGACAACAAGGGTCAGACAAAAAGTCTGGCAAGTCCAGTGATTTTCAGTTATGAACAGATAATAATAACATGACATGAACATAAAACTGGATGAGAGATAGCTGTAACAGGTGTAGCAGATATAACAGAAGAACAGAATAACATAAACTATTGCTTTACACTTCTCTGCACTAATACTAGTATAACAGAATTAGGTGTCACCCTAATGTCTAAACTGAAGCAGGAACGGGTACAGAATAATTTAACAGAAACAGAATGCTAATAATGGGCCTTTACTACCCGATCAGAAACAGAAAGAAGCAGAAACAGATTAATCCCTACGGAAACAGAATGTAGAATTAGGTGTACACTAGTAATGGGCCTTTACCACCCGAACAGACGGTACCACACAGAAACAGACAGGTGTTACCACCCAACAGAAACAGACGGTACCAACAGAAACAAACAGAACTAAGTGTACCCTAAAACCTTACCCCAAGCGATCGGCTCCCTAATACATAAATATCCTGTGTCGGCCCCACAGTAGGGTGTATCACTCCCTAAAGCGACAACCAATTGGCACAGACCTATTTACAGATGTCACGGCGTCTTACATCCTCAGAGGCAGACCGGGATCCATGCACGCACATGACCCGGTTGGAACGCACCATCAACACCCCTCGCCATTATCAGAATGAACTGCTTATAATTAGTTCAGTAAGCGTGCCCGGACCCTACTTACTGTTGGGTCAAAGATTTGATACCAGAAAGGGTTACTGACTAATATGGGTCCCAAACAACAGATGACACAAGTAATTCCCCTCCTAACCTTGTGTCCCCAGACTAACAGATTTCAGTTTAACTTGTCTACAAGTTTCAGACATACAAAATTTAGATTAACTAGTTCACAGATCAGACAATCAAGTTAACAGGTTTTCAGACTAACGGATCAGATGTCCGGGTTAACGGGCTTACAGATTATCTGGTTTCAGATTAACAGACTTACAGATTAACTGGTTACAGATTATCTAACTTTGTATTGGGCCTATGGATTCACGAAACGGGTTTATCAGATTCATTGGTCCAATTGGTTTAACCTTACCCAACACGTTTTAGATATTATAATTATCTCAGATTTTCATTAATTAAATATTAATGCCCAAACCTCTCACATTAGACTGACAGTTTGCGGCTACTGGTTAGGCCGGTTGGTTCCGGGCAGGTTTCTGTCGCAAACCGAGTCTAACCTCGGGTTTCAAGCACGTTATGACTAACTTCTCACATTAGAACCTATTGTTTGCGACCACTGGAATATGCCGGGCGGTTCCGGGCAGAATTACGCCACAAACTCATTCTAACCTCGAGTTAGCCATGTTTATCTTTGCGGCCAATTAATTAATGATTTCCCATTTATACCCATGCCTAATATACATGTCAATTATTCATAACTATAGCCAATTCAGATTATGTCAATAGCGGACTAATTATATCAACCCAACAGATATAGCAGATAACAGATTTCTCAGACTAGGCGACTTAGCAGATTAAGCAATATAACAGAACTAGCAGATTAGGCAATGTAACAAAACTAGCAAATTATGCAATTATAACAGATTTAATCATTTCTTAAAGTTTCACAAACATATCTTGCCCAATTATAAATCTTGCCTAAGTTCACATGCATAAATAATATTCTTGATTCACAATATTATCATATACCCTATGTTTGCATTAAATTTTCGTAACACAGATTATGGTCCTAAATTAACCATTTATCATATGTTTCAATTTTTATTAAACTTGCATAGTACAGAAGATCCCTATATAAATTATACCAAATATAGCCATTGATTACTATGCATATCATATATCCCAAAGATCTCTTACTTAGGTGTTTATTTACATTAATATATACCCTACTCTCATGTAAATCTTTATGCCTAAGCCATATTCTCTTTATCTCAAATCATACGTTCAATACAATTTATATTATAAATATAACATGTCCAGTCATATGTCTCAGATTTTGTTCTAGCTACAGTCCATGTTCTTTCCTCAAATCAGTCACCTATTGGTCATGCCCAATTCATGCATCATTCATTTTGTTGTCCTAAACATTTTAGCGTATGTTAATCTCTTATGAGATTGGCTCAGGCTCGTGGTAGCCTGGCTATAAAACAGAAAGAGGAAAGAGATACAAAATAAGATAGATCCAAACAGAACATAACAGATATAACCTCAGATTCAGATTTATAATTCATGTCACAATCAGAATTAACGTTTATAGCGGAGAATAACTGTACTTGCCTTAATTGGATTATAGAAAGAACTCTAGTTGTTGTAGAACCGTTGCAGAAGCTCTAATCTCTAATTGAATTTAGGTTGATGTTGATGGTCTTCTAGTTTTGATTTCAGCAGAGTAGCAAAGCCATTTTTATTTTAATTTAGAACAGAGGCCGAGTAGAAGCAGAATAGAATTATGTGCAGAGAAGGCTGGGTTTGGGGCTGTTTAAATAGGTTTAGGCAGACGAATCTAGACAGAAAACGAGACCAGATACATCAGAACGCACCCAGGCAGAAAAGCAGATTCGGGAGGCAGGTCGACCCCCAGGTCGACACTAGGGTCGACTCTAGGGTCGACCCCCTGGGGGCTGGTCGACTCTAGGGTCGACCCCCTGGGAGCAGGTTGACTCTAGGGTCGACTCCCCAGTCGACCTGGTCTGTGCTGTTTAATTTTTTTTTCCTGAACTTTGGAAGGCCATAACTTTGTCATATGGACTCCGATTTACGAAATTTCGGACTCTATTTCGCGTATTTTTCCAAGACGAACGCAATGGCACAGCCCGTTTCCCTTGATTCTGATTTTATATTTTAATTATAATCAGATTTGTAATTCTTAAGTTCACAGAAAATACGGGGTGTTACAGTATCTAAAAGAACCATGAAAGGATTGGGTTTACTAACATCGTTGTTCTGATGTTGAAATTTTTCAGCATTTAAATGATTGTCTACCTTACTACCTTGTGCTTCAGTCTAATCTTCACAAACCCTCAAAGAAATAGAATTATCACCCATTGACAAACCCTTTACAACACTCTTAAAACTAATCCTATTCTGAAAGTTAACAATATCATCTATATCAATCCCATTCATTACACTTGAATTTATTTTAGGTGCCCAAACTTTAACTGGTTTACAAGCATCATTCGTATGCCCAAAAATTCTGCATTCAAAACATTCTGATAGTACCCATTCATAAGCAACTTCCTGCCATACAACATCACCATTAAAACATTGAATATGAATAGTATCAACAAAATGAAAATCAAAGTTCACTTCAACCAGAATTCTAGCATATGATATACGAACTAAATTTTTTGTAATAATATCCAATTTTAAAGGTTGTCCCAATAAAGAAGCTATTCTACTAATAGCTTCAATAGACTAGAAATCTAAGTCTAGATTAGGCAAATGTATCCATATAGGTATTGAATGTAGAAATTCCCAATTTAATTTAAAACCCAGTTGCCATTTTTTCATGAAAATTACTTCTTGTTATAGAAATAAGTCCCTAAGTAATAATTCTATCACAGTCTTCCCTATTTCACATTTGATATTGTAAAATCCTTTTTCCCTTGAGAATAGTTGGTTTTTTCCATTCAAGTTCCTTGCCCGATCTATGTAATCCTTAAGAAAGTTATAATACGACCTTTTTCCAAAGATATAAAACACTATAGAGTTAAACCATTTTCTCTCTCACTTTACTGATTAATTCTTCATTTATCGCTGCAATTTTAATATTATCCTTGATTATGGGTTCAAAAAAACTGAGCTGAACAGAGAATTGATGGTAATTATTTGCAGTGACAACATCAATCCAAGCTTTAGTTTGTTTAAGACTAACCAGATTTGTAAAATTTAGATCTTGAAAATCTTTTTTTATTTTAGATCAAAAGATAAAGATATGCCTTGGATTTGTGATCTCCCATGCTCTGCATGTCGCCAAGAGGAATGCAGATCCAGTGGAATAGCCGAATGTTGATCAAAATCCGAGCTAGAGGCGAATTTTGTTCTAGGATTTGGGAATTTCGAAGAAGAGGTCGCTATTTTCAAAGTTTTGTCTAAGCTATACCTTTGTGTTACATTATTTCTCTATTATTACTTCAAATTTGAAATGAAGAATTACATGTTATATTGCTAAATTTGGGAAACATGATTTATTAACCTTAATTAAGAGTTAGGATTGACATTTCTACGTTTAGTATGTTTTCTTTGCGCATGCCTCTTATCATGCTCTTATTTATATTTAATAAATAGTGTAATTAACATATTATTAATGTGTATTGAATGTGTTTTAATTAGGATTCGAATTAAATGTCCTCATAGTGAAATTTGTATGTTATGTGTGTATTAATGGCTTTTTAAAATATCAAATGACATGTGGACACAAGGTTAACCCCTACCTATAGTAGAAGTCTGCCCGGAACTGCCTAACAAATCCAACAACTACAAATAGACGGGTTAATGTGAGATGTCTAGTGTCATAGGCCATTTATGTAAAGTACATATGGACGCTTAGTTAGCTCCTACTTGTAGTATAAGTCTCCGTGGAATCGTTGGACAAATCGAACAACTACAAGAAGTCGGGTTAATGTGAGATGCCTAGTGTCATGGATAATTCGTGTGAAGTAGGCATGTCTCAAGAATGTACTAAGTGGTTGATCCAACTTATTTGGTGATAATTCGTTAGGACTTGATCCGTTCCTAAGGTTCATTCCCTTAGTTTGGGCTAAAATTGTGGGATCGACCCTTATTAGGTATTAATTGTTCTTTGGGTCTTCCTTTCTCCAATAATTATGAGGTATTAAATGGTATTACATAAAATGTTAAACGATATACGAATGAGTGGGGTAGTTCTCCGGAAGTGGTCCGCTTCTTATCTAGGGGATACGTGAGTGCACGCTTAGGGATGGGCTACTAATTGCTCCACCGAACATGAAAGAGGAACAGTCTATCTAAGGGGAGTATTGAGTGGTTAGGACTTTACTTATAATGACAACTAGATAGCAATGTATGAGTCTGCCAGAAGAGTCATAAATGGCAATGAGAGTCTATCTAAACCCGGTATTAAGTGGCTGATTACTATTTCTTGCATTACGTTGATAAATTATTGGATAACGTTGTCGACTATAAAACGAGGTCTTAAGTGACTGGGGTCCACCGTAGGGTATTAAGAGATCATTGGGATCCGCCCATAATTATGATGGCCTTAAGTGACCAAGAATTGTTTACCTCTTCCCATTAAATGCATATATGCATTATATACGTCTGTTATATTCGCCTTAACATAAACTTGAAGGGTCTATACTACCAATTATAGGAAATAGGTTTCCTTTTAAACTTAACGAATTTTTATTCACCAAAAATACTATTTTGACTCCTCACCCCCACTCCTCTTAATAACGCAGGTTAGGTAAGGTGGTAAATGCTTGCTTGATGATGATGATGGAGAAAGGAGATGGGCAATGCCTCTATCCAATTAATCACTATTATATTTTGTACTCGATTGTATCAGTGGAATATTTATGATGTACATTTATTATGATATAAGGATTTGTTATGATAATCGACATATATGAGATTTTATGATATGGTACAATTGTTTTGATTATTATATTTTACCAATTCTGCTATGAGATTCTAGTTTCATTTTAGTCTGTCTTTGTTATTTAAATTTTTATAGAAATCAATGACTTTCTTAAAATGGCTCTAAATTTCGGTGGGCTTTTTCTAGATCGGGATTTAGGCGCATTCCTGACGGTTTGTTACATTTGGTATCATTGCCTAGATTACCAAATTATGAAGATACTATACAAATGAGAGACGTACTTGTTATTTAGGAAATGAGTTTTCAAAAGTTTTAGTATATATCTATGTAGTTAAAGCGCTCAGCGGATTCAATGAGGAAGAAGTGAAAAAAGTTGTAAAAGCGAGGATAAGAAGATGAGTCTAAAGTAGAATATAAAACTCTTATTTAATGCTTTTACAAATATATAAATGATAAATAATGGAAAATCAACATTCAACTTTAGTACATTGTTAATTTTTAATAAAAACATATGCAAATAAATATAAATTTTTATTTAGCTTGATCAAATTTAATAGAATATTATAGTGTTTTCTATTTTGAAAAATATATGCTAAAAAATATATTAAAAAACTAATTTTATAAATTTTAAAATGTATAAATATCATTTTTAAATTCACTTCTTTTATATAAGATATAGCGGAAATAGACGAATATAGCTGAAATAATGGGATATATCAAGAATATTGGAATATAGGAGTGCTTAAAGCCGAAAAGGCTATTTCAAAGCTACATGAGAAGAACGTAGCGGTAGAAATCCACTACACGATATAACGGGGATATGGAGGGGTAATAGCCGGGCTTTAACTGCGTAGGTGTATATATATCATATGCGTATCTCTATAAAATAATATATGTACGTCCTTCTAGGAAAGACTTACCTTAAATTTTATAAATACCCTAGAAACCATATAATGATTTAGCAACTTCCTAATCAATTCAGAAACCTATAAGAACATAATGGTTGTAGGAACCACAAAGTAGGAATGGAGGAAATGAACGAAAACCTATTTAATTGAAAATAAATATGAATTAATTCAGTGCTTATTTATCATTTAAAAGGGAGATAGGGGAGAAATAAACGGAAAGAATTTGATAAATAAATGTTAGTTGGGTTGACCTTTAATACAAACAAATTGAAATCCTATGCAAATAAATATGCTAAGTTTTAAAGGAAAACGGAAATACATCTTATGTTTATGGTATAAACTTCTATAATAAGAAATATGAATAGTTGAAATTTTAAAATAGGCCTAAATAGTCAATAAAAAAGGAGATAAGAAACGGATGAAATTAATGAGATAATTAAGGCAATTTATGTGAAGGTATAAATATTCAATTTTTAATATGAAATTGAATGCCTATAAGAATGAGCATTACTTAAATGGATAAAATGACATTTATAAAGACAACAATTAGAAATGTCAAGAAATGGAATAATAAGAACTTGAAAGAAAAGATTTAAGAAAGGATATAGAATTCCATGGAAAAGTGGACATTTATCTCTATATAAAAGATAATAGATAAAATATAAAGGAAAAGAGTAAATATGTTCTTTTTTCAATTTGGCAAAAAGTTAGATTAGGAAACCTACAAAAATGATTTTTAATATTACTACCAGATCATTGGAAAAAAAAAAATAGATAATGTGAAACATTTTGTAGATAAGCTTAAAATATGAAACTTTTCCTACTTGGAAGAAGTTGTAAATACGATTTTAAGAAACAAAAACATTTCCATAGGATTTGAATTTTTTTAAAACTTTTCTGATTGACAAATTAGAATTGTGGGGAAAAACAAAGGATAAATTCTTTAAACAGAACAAATAGTTAATGGTAAACTAAGAAGAAAGTTTTTATTCATGAACTGAAGAAGAGTAGAAAAGAAATATATGTTTTTTTTAGAAAGCAATAAAAAACGAATAATTACTGTTTATTCCGAAATTAGAATGAACACCAAAGGTGTGAAAATCGAACTTCACCAATCGGTATGAAAAGAGCCCACAATCACAACAAAAGTAAAGAGACGCAAATTTTATAGTGGTTCAACCTTAAGGAAGGTCTATGTCCACTTTAGCAACTATATTCATTATCAAATCAGAAGTTACAAGGCTACGATCATACAAGAGTACATTCTTATTGCTCATTACACAATAGCATCACTCAACTCAACCCAAATTAGTGGAGGAGTAAGTGAATTCCACAATATGCAAGGAGTATGGTGATGAATCTTTGATCTCTAGGAAGCTGGATCACTTTTGGTTGATTTCATGATGAACTTCATGCTTAATCTTCAATTAAAGATGCTAGGAAAGATAGAAATCTTTTTGAAATGCTTAGAAATCAATTGGGCAGCCCTTCGGGGTCATCCCTCCCCCCCCCCCCAATGAAGGAATGAGGGGGTATTTATAGGTGATTTTCGGGCCAGTGATAGTTCTGTAAATATCCTTCTCATGCTTTAACTCGTTGGGCGACTTAAAGGCCTCAAGCTATTATTTCGCAATCTAAAAGCATCGGTCTTAGGGCAGAAGAGGCTAAAGCCAGGCGAAGTGATCATATGCAACAGCGGCACGGGCTAGAGCAAGGCCGGGCGAGCCATCCAAAGCGGAGCGACCCAAAATCACTTGGGAAAAGGAAGATTGGGCTAAATCCATCGTATGAAGCAGGGACACGACCCATAGCTTGGCGGGACGGGCCAAAGACCACCTGCGAGCTAAAGAGGTGGACGAGCTAAGAGGCACGACTTGCTGTGAAGTTCTAGCGGGCTAAATAGTTCGCGTGCTAATGGAATAACGAGCTAAAAGATCTAAGGTGTTAAGGACTTTTAACCGGCTAAGAGCAGGGCGATTCAAAGAGCTCTTGCAGGCTAAGGAACTTGATAGGTTATCTTTGTATGTCTGCAGCGACCTAGAGTACCATGACAGCTTGGAGTTTCTGAACGTCCCAAAGCTCTGTAATGACTTATAACTCGGACGAACTAAGGCTTAGAATGGTCTTAGCGTATTACAACCCAAAGATATACGATCCAACATTGCTTTTCGAGAACGACCTTACAATACTTTGTATTCCTAAGCCATACTTTTATGGGTTAACATTTGCCCTTAAAGTTTGTATCTATTGAAAATAGTACGGGCTTTGACTTAGATAATTTTGATATGTGTTAGGTCGTCTCTCCTCATGTTTAATGTTAGATCGTGTTAAGCCTAAAACTGCTTTGGGCTTTTAGATCGCTTAAAGTTTAAGGTCGTTCTTGACCCCTAAGCTGTGCACACTCTCAAATCTTGCTTCTTCAGCTTAGGTCGCAACGAGCATGGGTCGTTGATGGGCTTCAGGCTCAAACTAGGCCCGCTAAACCGTTCATATATACACAGTTAGACCCTCTATCATTTTTCCTCTTTCTTTAAGCTTCTCGAAAACAACTCGTTAATGGCAAACTTCCTCTGAAACTTAATCACCTTCCGATCCGACATCCTGAATCATCGTCAACTCTTCCCGCTTCATCGTCATCATCCAGTGACTTCACCGCCATTGTCATCTTGCAATTCAAGTTCTAACAAACTCGATTCATCGACCTATTAAAGGTGGTTCGATTTACCTCAAATTCGAAGATCGTACTGCGTGAATTTAAAACTCCCCGCCAATAGAAGTCAGGTTTGGTTTTTCCCTTATTTTTCCTTGATTTTTACGAGACGAATACGAGTTGAATTCATGTTGAAACTTTGGAAATGTAAATTTTTGTGACCTAAACATGTATCTGATGATGATGTTGGGATGGCTTGTAATTTCGGGTTGTATGACTTTGTTGATTGATGATGATCATGATTTGTAAACCCGTACCATGTTGAGTTGTTAATGGCTTCAATCCTTTAATTTCATTATTGAGCATTTTTGACTGCCATACTTTGGTATGTTTTAAATTTTGATTCATCACTGAGAATCTCACTTTTAGGTTGTCATAATAATTTTAGTCTTTAGGTCGTGAATCGGGTGATGGTTTGATTATAGCTCATTATTACGATCTAAACCTTAGGTCATCAGGACGGATCGAGTTTTAAGTCGTTATCATGACCCAGCATGCCTAACCATCAAAGGAGAACAACCTACAACTTTGAACAGTTAAAGCGGTCTAAGGTTTTTACCGTAATAACTCAAACACTTATGTTATAGAAGCCATTGCAAATTTTAGGTCGTTTGGCGTATTGCTGAATCACAGAGTGACCTAAGCCCTTGGGCTACGCAATGACCTAAACTTGAGCTTTGGAATTACCTAAGCTCTTAGGGCTTGTTAACTTAAACAATTCAATTCTCATGCACTTTTAGCTTACACATTTTCTTTTCCTTTTGTCTTGTCTTGGATTGTTTGTGCCGTCCACAGGTTTTATGTCACTCGTAACATAGTCTCTAGGCCGTTATGACAACTTTGGCTTTGGACTTTAGGTCGTTATCTCCATCCAGAACGTTAGGTCGCTTTTCTATTTCAAATTTTTTTAGATCATGAACACGACCCAAAACTTTAAGTTGATAACGATCAAAAGTATTGACTTGTTATTGTGACCCAAAGTCGCAGACTATGGTTTTAGGTCGTTTGAACACCTTAGGTCTTTAGATCGTCGAGGAAGATCGTGGTTTTTAAACCGCATGGTGACCTTGACTTATTAGTTCCAAAGTTCTAACTTGCTTGAATTCTCGAACTAGTTGCTTAGTAATTTACTTATGAATGAGGTTATTCTTGTAAAATGACTACTAGGCAGAAAATGCGTGTTCGTGCTGAAGATACATCGTCTGCTTCAGTTGATACTTCTACGTTAATCACAGCCCCTCGACCTTTTCCAAATCTTGTTCCGCTTAGTAGCCCGCTGACAGAAAGACATTCTACTACGCTTGACAAGGAGCATTTTGAGCAATTATGTAGTCAATTTAGGATTCCTATCACGGATGCACTCTTGCCAGATAAGGGTGTATTCGCAGACCAACCCCCAGCAAGGTATGTGACTGTGAATTGCTATATGCTAGCAGGAGGTGGTGTTCCTCCTTTTAATCCTTTCATAGAAACAATCCTGAACCATTTAGCCATTGCTCCTTTTCAGCTTCACCCGAATGGTTATACCATCTTATTGGGAATTTACATCCTTTTTATGCAAGTTAAAGAGCGTGAACCGACTTTTTCAGATTTGCTATCTTTGCTCATTTAGGAAAAGGAAAGATACCTCATATATCATGCATGTTGAGGGTGCGAGGAATCACAGAATTATAACCTTTCTACCAGAAAGTGTTTTGGGGTATTTAACTCAGTTTTTCTTCGTTCATTGTCCTGAAACCTTTCGTGGGAACTGTACAAAAGGAGGTAAACACATTCTATCGACAGTTTTATTTCTCTTTACTCAAATAACAAATCCTTTTTATTTTTTCCCTTGAACTTCAGTTGTCCCAACTCCAATTAAGGATAACAAAGCATCTGCCCCACTAAAAGCCGTATTTGAAACCCTGAAAGTGGTTGACGAGGCTAGAAAAAGTAGGAAAGTTCTAGTCACCGAAGCATCTCTCCATCAATATAACTTACTTCATCCTTTGAGGAAATTTCCTTCTAAAGCCGGCCCTTCAACTCCTAAACTTAATCTTGCAGAACCGGACACTGGTACTTCCGGTGGCGGTAATGAGACTCAGGACCAAATTATCGATCAAGACCCAACTAATGACCCTGCTTTAAAAAAGTATTCGGAGCCTGTTGGTGGTAGAATATTGCCATCGACAATGACTTCAAATAAGGATAAAGCCTTTAACCAAGGTGAGGGCAAGGGTCTTCCGATACCAACTAAACTGGTTGCGAAAAGAGACGCGTCCCCGAATTCTGAATCAGAGATGGAGTCTAAGGAGACTGAGAGAGACAGTAGAGAGAACAACGCTTTAGATTTTGCACATGAAACTGATCATGTAGGCGGAGGTTAAACCGAACTAGAGATTGATCTAAACACTGAGACAATAACTGACAACCTTCTTATTCAAAATGAAACAGAGGAAGGTTCCACAGGTACACTTGATAATTTAGGTGATCTCAACTCTGCAAAGTACCTTAGTCAGAGTGATATCATTACCCAGCCTCTTGATCCTCAGAACAAAATTACAGCAGCTAGCATAATGGAGAATCCTATTTCCACACTAGGAAAGTTGCTGAAATATTTAGGCATTTCTTTAGAACTCACTAGGAAAACTGGTTCATTAATGGCTGCGCTTTTAGAAATCATATCTACTATGTATATATTTTAAAATTCCTTTACAGCTTTTACGATTTTTCCTAGTACTTTATAATTCAAGTACTGAAATTTTTCTTCTATCTTTTTCCAGTTTCAGACATGCATGGGAAACGTTCATCAGACTTCAGGTCAGATTTTAGAAGGAAAAGTAAAGCACTTAGTCCAAAGTATCGGTTACAATATGATCCCTCACAACCGTCGCACCATTATAAATAACATCACCCTCCCCCTCCTCCGAAGTCTTCTCACAAGCCTTCGCATATATCAGAACTAGATTTGACTGAAGAACAAAGACGGAAGATATGAGAGGAAGAGGATGAGGAAATAAGAAAGCATACTTGGCTTAGGGAAGATACTTCTGATGATAAGGGCCGCGGAGAAAAGCGAGGAAGAGATGACCAAGGGAAAGGCAGCTCACATAAACATCCTCGATTAGAGAAGCTTCCCATTAAACCCCAATTAGTTCCTTCTACTAGTCCCCATAGTCCTCCTACTGAAATCCATTCGATCATTCATAAGCCTCGTTACGAGCCCGAACTAGCAAGTGCTTCTCTCTCCGAATGATTTCCAGATTGGAATTTGAAAGGGATTATGTTTGATTGTGGTGTAAATCCGATTGATGCCGACGACATAGCAGATGAAGTAGATGCCGTGATAAGGCAAATGCATACCCAGCTTGACAATGCTAAGAGCCAACTTGACACGAAGCTAAGTATGGTTAAGGACAATGCTAGGAAGAAGTTGTACAGGTGGAATAAATTCAGTGATGATCTTCAAAAGCGTAATGATGTTGATCTTAGTAAGAACACAGCTACGGAGAGTGATAGAGCTAAGTGGGAGCAAGTCTTAGATTCGCATGACGCCACCAATGCTTCTATTAACAAAAGAATTGCAGAACTCGAGGAGTTGGATACTGAAAATAAGAAACTCAGAGAAGAGCTTGAAGCTGCTAAGCAAAAAAGAAAAGGAAGCTCTTACTACCAAAAGCAATGCTGAAGCTACATTGTCTGTAGAAAAAGACTTCTCCTCACAATATCGGAAGGAGGCTACTCAGCTAAAAGAAACTATCGATTCCTTGAGAGTCTCTAATTGCAATTTATTAACCAAGATCGAATCTCTTGAGACAAATAAGAAATTTGTTGAAGAAACTCACCAAAAGGCCATGGATGAGGCCGAGGCTGACGTCTTCCGGTTTTATGTTTATAGTGTCATGAGTCGCAGAAGTTTGCACTACTTGGGAGATACCTTTTCAACATTTTTAGCACTTGTTTGGGAACGAATACTTGAGATCATGGGTGATGATCGTAGCGAGGAAGATCTTATCAATGAACTTTTGGATGATAGATCCAAGAAGGCTCTAGCCGAGGGAAAAGTCCAGTTGGCGAATGACAGGGCTGGTACCCCTGGGGATAAGGTTCAGAGTCCAACAACATTGCTCCTATCATC
Source organism: Allium sativum (assembly GCA_030737875.1). NCBI lineage: Eukaryota > Viridiplantae > Streptophyta > Magnoliopsida > Asparagales > Amaryllidaceae > Allium > Allium sativum. The sequence continues at coordinate 425,263,648 of CM060921.1, read as the reverse complement.
GATCCTGCGACTGTTGCGGCTTCTAGCTCACAGGTCCACGTAACTGCTCGCGTTATCTAAACAGAAAAAGACGTAGGTACTAAAGAGCAGATTGTTACAAAAAACATTACAGAGGAACATGGTGGGGACAACGAAGGTGATGACGAAAACGTAGACAACTGGAGAATTAAGCAGAGAAATGTCCAGGGAAACCTTCTAGATGTAGGTAAAATCGAAATTGACTATACCGTGTCATACTTAAAATCCATTTTTGATTCGCCTGGGTCTCTTGCCTCTTATGCTCATTGCTTCCATAATCTAGTTTAATTTCACCTCTGTCTTCTCCCACTATATGTAAAGCAACGACATTTGAAGCCGCTATAACTAACTTACCCCTGATGACTATTCCCCTTGCTTCCGTTATCACTCCCTCTCCCCCTAGTGATACATCCTTACTTGTCATTACAGTTCCCGGATCGCAAGATCTAAAATCGGTGCGCTCTCCAACCTAGAAGATGTCGATTACATTCTTAGTGATGATCCTGAGGCCACAGGATTAGACGAAAGCCCAAAAAATGTCGCAAAGGGAAAAGGGAAGAAAGCTGCCAAGTCCTCATCATCTAAGAAGCACAAGAAGAAGAAGAAGAAGAAGAAGCACGCGACCCAGGATACAAAAGCTATCACTTTATATTCTCAAGAAAATCCAAGCGACATGGCAGAGACTCCTCCCCCTCTCCTCAACTAGCATGCTCTAAGGTCAGGTGCCAGGAAGAAGTAGCAGTGCTCGGTACCAGCTTGTTTTGCTTCTCGACTACCATATTTTTTATGTTGTGTTCAGATCGGTTGTATATGTGGGTGTCGGTCCCCGCTTACTGCTTTATGTTACTATATGTCTAAAACTTCTGTACTAGATTCATGATTCTGTGACTTGACTTGTGGTTCTGCAATCTAGTTTTGTGTTACTGTGATGAAACTGTGTTTTGCCTGTTGCACTTAATCTCTTACTATGGCTTTGTCATATTTTATTGTTTTGCATTTCACACCTGCTTTCTTTTCATGCTCACAACATAGACTTTTATGCTACAAGTCATTTATTATTGCGACTTAGTTTCCTAGTTGTAGCCACGAGTCATTACTGGCTGGGTGTATTCGACCAACTTTGTTAAATTTCCTTGGTTTTGACTGGGGCAATACCCGAGACTTCTTTCTTGTGACTAACCACTTTTGTGCTTATCATAGCACCAAAGCTTCTAGGTTTGCCTTAGCCATTTCAAGATTCAACTCTATTGGTCAAAGAAACCCTTGTACATACCAAATTTTCAATGTAAAGTTATGACAAGTTTGTGGTATGTTCAAGCAAGCATTGTTGATTTTTCCTTTAATGCGGTGGTAATTCCCCCATAATAAAATTTGTCATGAACTTTAAAAGTTAGGCATGATAATTGCAATTGATTTTGTTTGTAATCTTCTGACTTGCTTATGAGCCAAAAAGGATCCCAATTTAATCGAGCGAGCTAATGTTTTAGTGAAGAAGAATCTTTGTCACTATGCCTCTGCTCGATGGTCTTATGTTTTCAAAATATTCAATCACATTTCTCGCTAGCCTGGCAATCCAGGCCCTTTGGAGATTTGATTTGAACATAAACCTCTGAAGAGGTCTTTGTTTTTCGTACCTCCACAGAGGTGCTTTGTAAACCCATTATTCATTGTAACTGAATATTTCAGCCACTTTAGAATTTGTAGGGCACCTTCGAAAAGGTCTTTGGGTCCATCACTAACTAAATTTGGAAAACCCGGCTTATGGTCGGATGCCTCCGAAGGGGTCATTAAAGTCCGTCAGTAACTGGGTTTGGAAGATCCAGAATCAATAGCTAGTTTTGAAAAACCCATCATCTGATCAAATGCCTCCGAAAAGGTCTTTTTGGATCCCAGGATTTGTCGTAATCGGACCATGTACAAACAGTACTGACGATCGACTGGGTTCCCCTCAGGGAGGTCTTTGGTTTGAAAGCCAGTGTTTTTATCGCAATCCGGCCATGTATTAATGGCGTCGGCTATTAACCGGGTGCCCCTCTAGTTAGTCTTTGGTTTAAAAGGCCCAGTGTTTGTCGCAATCCGGCCATGTATTAATGGCGTCAGCGACTAATCGGGTGCCCCTCTGGGAGGTCTTTGGTTTAAAAGGCCCAGTGTTTGTTGCAATCCGGCCATGTATTAGTGGCGTTGGCGATTAACTGGGTGGCCCTCTGGGAGGTTTTTGGTTTAAAAGGCCCAATGTTTGTCGCAGTCCGACCATGTATTAATGGCATCGGTGATTAATCGGGTCCCCCTCTGGGAGATCTTTGGTTTAGATTTGCATCATTTCACGGGGTGGACGCTAGTTCATTCATCAGGTCTTACCATGATTTGTAATTGAGAAGGTGCCCCTACAGTGAAACGTACAACTTTATTTGTAACTTGAACACTACATCATTTGACGTTTCAGATTCTGTCTTTCCTTACCCGCGATGTCGTGCTTCACATTTTCGTGTTTGTTGCGAATGATGTTTTGAGCATTGAACAAGCGGCATTTGAGCTATCCCAATCGGGATGTGCTATAACGGTCACCAAGCCTTATCAGGTCATAGATGCATTAAAGTTCTTTTTAGGGGACCTTTGCTTCAACCGGTTCCTTCTTCTCTCCCACTTTATTAGTGAACTTAGCGATGAAATCGGCTAAAGCCTGCCCATTTATAATCTTTCGGGAATGGTAAGCGATGTCTATTAGCTAAGCTCAATATTCCACTTAAATAATCTTCTTGAAGTCTCTGGGCGGATGAGAACTTGCTTTAGTGGCTAATCGGTAAGAATTTTGATAGAGTGGGCTTGGAAGCATGACCCTAGCTTCTTTGAGGCAATGGGAAGACAATACGCAAACTACTCCATCTTAAGATAGTTCAGCTGTGCCCCGGTAAGCCTTTTACTGATGTAGTATGCTGGCCATGGAACCTTTTCTCGAAGTAATGCCTTTTCAGTGAAGCTTGTAAATTTTTAGTTCATTTGTTGTGTCACTTGCCCATTGTCTGACTCTTCACGATCTCTCTCATCCACTTTTCATTTCTACATTAGAGTATATTTGTCATGTGGACTAGTGTTGTTGGGGGGTCATGAAGTATCATCAATTTTCAACAGAACAAGCGCTCTTTAGGTGTCATTTGTTGCTATTAGATCGAGTAAATCTGGTTTTGGCAATCTTTTTGAGTGCAGTACTGACTCCTTTCCTTGTTACCGGACCTTAAGTGACTCCCTTTTTTTATTTTCCTGATGGTGCATTACATCCTCGTTTTACATGCGGAATGATGCTCGTTGCACTCGACACTTGGAATATCATTGTCGAGGCATGTTGTAAGTATCATTCAGCCTCGTTGAACTACAAGGAAGCGAGCATTCCTTGAATTGCATGGTGCTTGTCTTGGCAAGTAATTCATAGCTGGAGATTTTAATGTTTATAACTTCCTACTTTAAGTAGTACCCCTTTGATGAAATGTGCAGCTTTATGACACAGTGCCCATTTGCTGCGCTTTTCATCGTTTGACTCTAGATAGATTTTTCTTTTGATTTGCAAGGTGGTGCTTTACATCACTATGCTTACTCCATATGATGTTTTCGGTACCCATCACTTGAACTGTTTGAGCGGGGTATGCTAGCAAAGGTTGCCAGAACTTATCTGACCGTGAGCCAGTAAGTGCCCTGCAATATTAAATCGATTTTAGTAACTTTCGATCCAATAGAATAATCGAAGTAAAGCAAATGTAGACTTCTTAATATATGAAAATTTACATAGTAATTCCTCAATTACGATTCCCCCTTTTACCGTAGGAGGTTAATATTTGTAAAAGAAAGCATAACAGTTTTTCATAAGAACTAAACAGTGCTTTTATGTAGAATGTTGACACAAGCAGTCGTTATTCCAGATTCCCGGTATTGAAACTTCATCAAAGGTCGATAATTTGTGGATGCCATTCAGAAGCATTTGGCTGATAACATATGACCTTTGCTAGTTAGACTCAAATATTTCAACACCGGCCTTTACTGAGCTTTGGTATGGAAGCGTCGGGCGATCATTGGATGAACAAAATTTTCTAATTCCCTTGGGATCATTGCCTCCGTCGGGCTATACTCTTGAGAAATTGCATAGCTTTGCATCTTTTCCCAACTTTTATTGGCTGAACGAGAACTATTTGCCATAGTACTGAACATTAGCTTCGCACTGTTTCCTGTTGGAGCCTCTTCACTTGGGCTTGATCATTTGATGGATATGCTTCGGGCCCTAAGGAGTTGAAAGAGGATTGGTTGTATATGATTTCCTGACATATTGTTGTAGCTTTCTCTTCTTAACCAGCATCTCGATCGAGCTTTTTATATGTCTGCAATCGTTAGTATTATGACCAGGCTGGTTGTGATAATGGCAGAATCATCTAGACGTCGCTACTTTGTTCAAGATCTTTAATATTGGTGGTGGCTCCGGAAAGAGCCCTGCGCCTTTAGTAGCATAGAAGATATTCTCCAAGGTATCATTTAGTGGAGTTAATTCTTTAGATTTGAAAAAGTGAAACCTCTTGTTCCTTTTTTCCTCTTTGTCTCCATACGTTCTTTTTCGCCCTTTGACATCCCTCTTATTGTTTACTGGAAAGGTAGGGGAGAGAGGTCGCCTAGACTTATTTTCCATATTATCATAATGACCACAATTCTCTATGTGAAAATCTGAAACAGTGGGGTACGTGCTCCTTTCTACACCAAGTTGTCCTATACAGTTTGTGAGTCTAGCTTTAGTGGCTTTGAGAGCCCGTATTTGATTCAGCAACATCTCGTTTGAAGCATCTTGAAACATCCCACCTCTGTTAGGGTCACTCTCAAAGGGAATGCCCTAATTTTGGTGGAGGTTTATAAGTATAAGTCACAGATATACAAGACAGATATAAGAACACATATTTTTGAACAGCGAAAATCAACAACATCTTTTATTTCATCAAAATACGTGTTCACAAAAACATATCATACTTGTTTTACAATTCTTCCAAAAACATAACATCTTCATAACTGTCTTGATTACATTATTAAAGAAGCATAAAGAAAACATAAATAAACTGCAAAAGTCCCATCATTGCTGCCCAAAGCCATAGCCCAAAACGGAAAAAGATCCAAGCAATACATTCTTTCTCTTCAAGCTGGATGTGAAAACTGGTCAAGCTGCGGTGTTCCCTCCCTGTGGACCTCGGGGAGGGGGAGGGGGGAAACGAAAGAAAAGAAGGCGAAAGAAAAGTAGAGTCAGACATAAAGCATGAGTAAGTCTAGGACTATTCAGTCTATGAATAAAGAACTGGGTATGATAAGCATAAACTGGAAATGGGAATGCACCATAAACTAAGTTAAGTTGTCTAAGGTCGAATATACTATCGTACTCCATATTAATCTCTGTACCCATATAAACTAGTTCCCAACAGGCACCCCATAATCAGGGTGAAGTGATCCATTTCTGATGATCGGATCCTACTCGCATAGTTACATGTGTCTTACGGCCCCCGATGTTGTAGTTACCTATGGTGGTCCCACCATGGGGTGTATCAAGTCCCATGGTGGCGGCCCGACACAACTCTAGAATGCACATGTATGCTACTGGTGCCCAGTGCCTTATTTTTCTGCGCCGGAGTGTGTGCACGCCCGCACCCCGTTAGAACCTACACTGCTGCACCACCGCCGTCGATTTGACCTCTTACAATCAGCCCAGTAATCGTGCCCCATCCCTGCCTAGTTCAGGATATCCTGATACACCTTGTAGGGTTACTGCTGAAAAGGGTCCCCCGCTACTAGGTTTTCTATTTCTAGCCAACATGCTAAGTTGGTTAAGTGTTTAATAAACCTAACCCCAAATCAGTCTGTTCAGTTTAGCATGTTCCATTTTGATTAAGTATTAATTTAATTTACTTAATCCTACCAATCCTGACTCGGCCTTAATTGTCTTATTAAAGCCTTGACCTCTCACATTAGACAGGTATTGTTGTGGTTGCCTGTTGCCGGTTGGGTCCGGGCAGTCTTACGCCACAACTCAGTCTAACCTCGGGTCCTTATTGGGCTCCGTGTTTAACCACCCACATTGGATAGGTATTGTTGTGACTACTGGATAGCCGGGCGGTTCCAGGCAGGTTTACATCACAACTCAATCCAACCTCGGGTTAAACACATCGTATTTTCTACATTTACATATTTTGTCTCTTTTCTTTTTATATGTAAATATTTGCGGCCCATTATTCAAATTCATCATAATTGGTTAAAATTTATTTATGCCACTTAATTGTTTTTCAAGGTTGTTGCCATGCGCCAAACATGCCAACACATATGTTCTATATTTTAACCCAAACGTCATTACCCCCGTTTTACACGTTCGCTACAATGTAAGGTGTGTTGGGTTTAATATTTAAACCCAATTTAGCCATATGAAAAGGGGAGGCTTATAACATGGTGTTTATAAGGTAACATGAAAAAAGGGAGTGTGAACGCATGAACATGCAACGAACGATTCAATTAACATAAAGCAGGCACATGTGAACTTGCAATTGTAACAACATATAATTATGGCATAAACAATACTTAAACATGAATCATTCTATTCATATAATCATGGCATAAACAATACTTAAACCTGGATCATTCTATTCGTATGATTATGGCATAAACGATACCTAAACATGAATCATTCTATTCATATAATCATGGCATAAATAATTCTTAAACATGAATCATTCTATTCATGTAAACTTGCAATTGGAATGTAACTCTAACTTAATTGTGTCACATATATCACCATATGGTTTTGATAACAACTTAGGCCTAAAACATGTTTCAACTAGGCATAATACCAAACATAGTTTAGTCATGTTCATAAAGATGCTTACTTTTTTTCTAATACAAAAGTATGATTTGAAAATTTCAACATAGATTCATATAAATCATAGTACTTAGTCGAGTCGAATTACACACTAAAAATGATCATAAAAGTATGTACATCATATTGGCATATTAATGCATCATATACTTGCATGAATCCACAACATATAGTTGTCAACATAAATCGCATACTTGTATGAATCCCAAATCACATACTTGCAAAATATCCAATCGTATAACATTTCCAAATCGTTTAGAATCAAAATAACATACAAGTATAGATTATTATCGCCACAATTCCATTTCGTTGTTTACTTCCAACGTAAATCACATTCTTGCAAATATCCAAGCGTATATCACAACATTCCCAAATCATTTAAAATCAAAATAAACATACAAATATAGATTATTATCGCCACAATTCCATTATGCATTTTATACAAATCAAACACAATTAATTATTCATATCGGAATAGCACTCTACTTACAACGTATGACGAATCTTCAATTCAGGATTCTGAATTTGGATATGTTATCCTTTGTTGTAGGCGTTGCTTTGATTCTATTAACGTTGCTTTAAGCGTTTGATTTATCTCCTAATTGTCTCCCAATTTCTGACGGCTATCCTTAATCTCTCCTCAGCAGCATGACGGTCTCATCTCCATTTTTGTTTGTGTGTATTAGGGTTAGTCTTAGGTCCTTATTATAGAGTTTGTGAGTTGATTTAGATCGTCGATGAAGCTTGGTTTAATAATAGCCGTTCGTTCAAAGGAGAGACCAGCCAGGAGCTGACACCTAGCCCTAGTGACAAGGCAAGGCTCAGAAAATCGACCAAACACAGACTAGGCAAGCCAGGGTGGGCTGGGTTCGACCTGGGTCAGGGGTTACCCAGGTCGACACGGGTTACCCAGGTCGACTGCCAAGTCGACCTGGCTAGCTCCAGGTCGACTGCCAAGTCGACCTGGGTGCCTTGGGCGGGAATTTTCCCGCCCTGGCCAATTGGGCCCGATTTTTGAATTTTAAAGCTGTTTTCATCTGTTTGAATTTTAAACTGAATTCTGAAACTTCCGGAGGCCATAACTCCCTCATACGGAGTCCGTTTTACGCAAACCCGGACTCTATCTCAAGCATAATTTTGAGACGAACGCAATGGCGTATCCCGTTTCCCTTAATTCTTTGATTTGAAATTAATTATACTTTAATTTGTGAATTTTACTGTTATAGAATACACGGGGTGTTACATTCTCCCCCACTTAAAAGGATTTCGTCCTCGAAATCTTCAAGTTCAGGAAGAATGTATATCCTAACATCCAAACATCCATCTACTCATCCATCAAACACGAGCATCCATTGTCCTTAAAAGACTTCTAATGCTTCGTGATCATATGCGAAGTGTGTGTGTGTACATGTACTTATCTAATGCAAAATCAGGCGGTCTACTGATTCAGTTGACCTCCTTAATGCAAATTATGTAAGTGCCATGAATCCATTTTGTATGCAAATTCTCCTATTCATGATTCTACATGAGTGCACAATCATTCATACAAATGCAACATCCATATGAAAACACATTAAATTTCAACCATATACGAATATAAATACATTTGTGCATATGCAATATGAAGTGACTGAGCCGATCTAAAACCTATATTGTGTGTGTATATGCAACCACGAGCAACCACTAGCAATCACTTGCAACCACTTGCAACCATCATCCATAACATGTTTCAATTACATGTTTTCATCCAAAGGGTTTCTACCTAAAAGATAAGGTCGAGGAAATATACCTAAAAAGATAGATAAAAGCGCAACTTAAGGAAAAAGGAAAGATCAAAGATGTACCCTCGAAAAGAAAAGGGTAGGCTGCGCGTATTCTAGCTTCAGTTTCCCAAGTTGCATCTTCTTCGGTGTCGCTCCACTGAACTTTGACGAGCTTGACCTCGCGGTTGCGTAGCTTCTTTACTTCCGTTCCTAATATGCTGGTTGGAACTTTCCTCACGGTTGCTTCGCGTTCCACTTCAGCTTCTTCTAGGATATTTGGCTCTACCACTTCACCAGACTCATGTAGACATTTTCGGAGATGTGAAACGTGAAAGACGTTGTGAACTCCGGCCAATTTTTTGGGTAGCTCTAATCTATAGGCCATTTTCCCAATTTTATCGATGATAGGGAATGGCCCTATGAACCTTGGTGCTAGCTTTCCTGTGGTTCCAAAACGAACAACGTTCCTTAGCGGAGATACCTTAAGAAAAACTCTGTCCCCAACCTCAAATTCAAGGTCAGTCCTCCTCTTGTCGGCATAGGACTTTTGTCTGTCTTGGGTCGTCTTCATCCTTCTTCGTATTAAGTCTACTTTCTCTGAAGTCTCTCGGATCATATCTGGTCCAAGTATGAGCTTATCAGTAGTCTCCCACTAACAAGTGGGTGATCAGCACGGTCTTCCATATAAAGCTTCGAAGGGCGCCATTCCGATGGTTGCTTGATAGCTGTTGTTGTAGGCAAATTCCACCAAAGGAAGGTGGTCTTCCCATGTCCCTCCGAAGTCAAGGACGCACAGTCTTAAAAGGTCCTCCAAAACTCTGTTCACTCTTTCTGTTTGGCCGTTGGTTTGGGGATGATAGGCTATGCTCAAGCATAACTGTTTGCCTAACGCTTCTTGCAGACTCCGCCAAAACTTACTTGTGAAGATAGGGTCTCGGTCACTAACAATGCTGGATGGTATTCCATGGAGTCGAACGATTTCCTTGAGGTAAAGAGATGCTAGGGATGAGGCAGTTCTTTTACTTTTGACAGATAAAAAGTGGGCGCTTTTAGTAAGCCTATCCACTATTACCCAAATGCTAGTGTTGCCTCTCCTAGATCTAGGCAGCCCATCGATGAAGTCCATTGAGATGCTATCCCACTTCCACTGCGGGACCTCTAGAGGATGGAGCAGACCGCCAGGCTTTTTCTGTTCCGCTTTAACCTGTTGGCACACCATACACTTAGAAACGAAATCTGCCACGTCCTTCTTCATGCCGTTCCAAAAGAAAGTTCTCTTTATGTCCTTGTACATTTTATCCCCGCCTGGGTGTATCGTCATCTTGGAGTGATGTGCTTCCTCGAGAACCTTCTTTACTAAATCCCTTGTCTGTGGGACGCATAGTCTTCCGTCTCGCCTTAGCCAACCCTTATCGTCGATGGAGTATCTGTTGAGGTGACTTGAAGTCTCACCCCTAATTAGCCTATCAATCGTTTCCACAAGCTGAGGGTCTTCGCGTTGTGCTGTCCCTATTGAGTCCACTAAAGTCAGGCGTACTTCGAGAGATGCTAGCAAGCCTAGTACAAAATCGGAGGAGGGCCTAGCACCAAGGTTCGTAGGGCCATTCCCTATCATCGAGAAAATTGGGAATCAAATGTACTTACTGAGGTGATTCTCTACAACTCATGCATAAGCGAAACGACCCATCCGCCTTAGTGGTGAACACTACTCAATCGGATCACAAATTACCAATAAATGTGTCAAGAGATTCTAGAAAACAAATCCTGATAGAACCCTTAAGGTTACATGCGACTTCGAGGGTATTACCGAGGCAAGTCAAGAGTCTAACTACCCTCTTTTCAAAACCGAGAAGGTTACCCTTACTGGATAACCACTCCATCGCTAGAATCAACCCATAGCCCAAAACATAAACATTACTTCTAGACACAACACTTAGCATAGACATTCTCGAATCCAAACAAGTCATGAATAAATGAGCTGATTTCCCCAATAGGATTTGAGAAAAAAATGGAATCCTCTACCATGCTAGTACTAAGGTGCAGAGACTCAACTTTCGAAGCAGAATTAAAAGGATGCGATGTACAAAAACAAAGTTCTAGTGGGATGATAGAAAGGAAAAGCTAAACTTTTAACAGGAACGTTACCACTCTCTTAGGTACGCTACTAGTGAGAGCATTCAATTGCCCTCTCGACAATCTTGTCCATTGCCCTTGTCCTATAATACTTAACTACATGTCCCTTCTCACTAAAGATACTCTCTCTTGTCATGGGTTTTACTATTCTTTCACTTTGGCCTCTTTCCTCTCACCTTTTTCCTCCTTCGTGGATTAAGCTATAACAACTAGTTTCTTGTTCTTACTGTCCTTGTATAGTTTGTTGACAAGTCTCTCGAAGCTACCTCCAACGCACGGCACTCTACCCAACTTGAAATAAGATTAGGCGCAGATGGAACTACCACGGCTACAGATGGAGGTTGGGCACTCCTTTGCCCTCCGACATGTGTCGGATGCCTACGAAACTATGGTGAAAAGAGAGAGAGAAGAGATTTCAAGAGAGAATCAAAAGATAGTGCATATGGCTTTGAGTTTGGACGCTTAAGCTTTAATTTAGAGACGGAGGCCATGGCTCAAGAGATATTTTAGCATCATAATGGTGTAAGAATGATTTGTGTGAGTTAGTCTAGGTCTAGGTGTTATTTTATAGGACTTCAACCAAGTGAAACACCCCACCTCTGTTAGGGTCACTCTCAACGGGAATGCCCTAATTTTGGTGGAGGTTTATAAGTATAAGTCACAGATATACAAGACAGATACAAGAACACATATTTTTGAACAGCGAAAATCAACAACATCTTTTATTTTATCAAAATACGTGTTCACAAGAACATACCATACTTGTTTAACAATTCTTCCAAAAACATAACATCTTCATAACTGTCTTGATTACATTATTAAAGAAGCATAAAGAAAACATAAATAAACTGCAAAAGTCCCATCATTGCTGAGCATGTTCCTCTTCACTCTTTGAGAAGATAAGGATATCGTCTACGAAGACCACTACGAACTTATTGAGGAAATCTCTGTACCCATATAAACTAGTTCCCAACAGGCACCCCATAATTAGGGTGAAGTGATCCATTTCTGATGATCGGCTCCTACTCGCATAGTTACATGTGTCTTACGGCCCCCGATGTTGTAGTTACCTGTTGCCGGTTGGGTCCGGGCAGTCTTATGCCACAACTCAGTCTAACCTCGGGTCCTTATTGGGCTCTGTGTTTAACCACCCATATTGGATAGGTATTGTTGTGACTACTGGACAGCCGGGCAGTTCCGGGCAGGTTTACATCACAACTCAATCCAACCTCGGGTTAAACACATCATATTTTCTACATTTACATATTTTGTCTCTTTTCTTTTTATATGTAAATATTTTCGGCCCATTATTCAAATTCATCTTTATTGGTTAAAATTTATTTATGCCACTTAATTGTTTTTCAAGGTTGTTGGCATGTGCCAAACATGCCAACACATATGTTCTATATTTTAACCCAAACGTCATTACCCCCGTTTTACACGTTCGCTACAATGTAAGGTGTGTTGGGTATAATATTTAAACCCAATTTAGCCATATGAACCAAATCATTTAAAATCAAAATAAACATACAAATATAGATTATTATCGCCACAATTCCATTTCGCATTTTACACAAATCAAACGCAATTAATTATTCATATCGGAATAGCACTCTACTTACCACGTATGACGAATCTTCAATTCAGGAATCTGAATTCTGAATTTGGAGATGCTATCCTTTGTTGTAGGCGTTGCTTTGATTCTATTAACGTTGCTTTAAGCTTTTGATTTATCTCCTAGTTGTCTCCCAATTTCTGACGGCTATCCTTAGTCTCTCCTCAGCAGTATGACTGTCTCATCTCCATTTTTGTTTGTGTGTATTAGGGTGTCTGTGGGACGCATAGTCTTCCGTCTCGCCTTAGCCAACCCTTATCGTTGATGGAGTATCTGTTGAGGTGACTTGAAGTCTCACCCCTAATTAGCCTATCAATCGTTTCCACCAGCTGAGGGTCTTCGCGTTGTGCTGTCCCTATTGAGTCCACTAAAGTCGGGCATACTTCGACAGATGCTAGCAAGCCTGGTACAAAATCGGAGGAGGGCCTAAAGTCAAAGCTGGCTATAAACTCTAGGCTTTGTCTTTCAACAAACAGCGGGCTTAGGGTCATTTTCTTTCAGCTCAACGCGTCTGCCACTACGTTGCCTTTGCCCGGAGTATAGGAGATCTCGAAATCATACGACGCAAGAAACTCCATCCATCTCTGTTGCCTCAAGTTAAGGTCCTTTTGCGAGAAAAGGTATTTCAATGATTTATGATCAGTGTAAAGTTCGAACTTCTCACCTAGGAAATAGTGTCGCCAAGACTTGAGTGCAAAGGCGATGGCGGCTAACTCAAGATCGTGGGTCGGGTAGTTCTTTTCATGCACTTTCAATTGTCTCCCGCCATAAGCTACTACCCTCCCTTCTTGCATTAAGACAGCGCCTAGCCCTGTTCCACATGCATTTGTATAAACTGTGAACATCTTGCTTCCGTCTGGCAACGTTAAAACTGGGGCTGTTGTAAGAGCCCTTTTCAGTCGTTGGAAAGCAAACTCGCAATCCAAGTCCCAATTGAACACTAGATTCTTCTTGGTCAACTTTGTGAGCGGAGCTGAGATTTTCGTAAAATCCCTTATGAACTTTCGACAGAAACCTGCCAGTCCTAGAAAACATCGGACCTCAGTTGCATTCCTTGGTTTCTTCCAATCCTGTACCGCTACTACCTTAGCAGGGTCCACAGCTAACCCATCTTTGGATACTATGTGCCCAAGGAACCTCACTTCTTCTCTCCAAAAGTGGCATTTGGAAAATTTGGCTTTTAGCTGATGGACTCGCAGAGTTTCCATGATTGCCCTTAAGTGTCGAGCATGTTCCTCTTCACTCTTTGAGAAGATAAGGATATCGTCTACGAAGACCACTACGAACTTATTGAGGAAATCTCTGAATACCCTACTCATCAGGTCCACGAAGTAAGCAGGTGCGTTTGTCAAGCCGAAAGGCATGACAAGCCATTCAAAGAAGCCGTCTGGGGTTCTAAATGCCGTTTTATCGATACTATCTTCAGCCACCCTTAGCTGATGAAAACCGATCGCTAAATCGAGTTGGGAGAAAACAGACGCTCCTACAAGCTGATCAAACAGATCGTCAATTCTAGGGAGAGGGTGCCAATTCTTTTTCGTTAGCTTGTTGAGCTCCCTATAGTCAACACATAGACGGAGTGAACCATCCGCCTTTGTAGCAAACACCACTGTAGCGCCCCATTCTGAAATGCTCCTCCTAATGAACCCCTTCTCTAGAAGCTCTTTAATCAGTTTACTGAGCTCTTTCCTTTCCCGTGGAGCCATGTGTCTAACGGGCAATGCAACGGGCTTTGCATTATCTACAAGATATATGCGGAAGTCTATCTCCCGCTTCGGAGGCAAGCCCTTCACCTCTTCGAAGACATCCGGATATTCCCGGACCACTCTAACTGATTGCAAATTTTCAACAGAGGCATCTAGCGATTCAAGATAACTAAGCATAACCGCATACGTGGGATTACAAGAAATTTCCAAAGTGTTACTGAGCTGGGTCAGGAGCCTAACAACCCTTTTCTCACAATCAAGGATGGCCCCATTACTGGATAGCCAATCCATGCCCAAAATCAAACCATATCCCAAAAAGCCCAAAACAAAGGCACTACATTTAAATTCTACACTTAGAATAGAAATTTTCAATCCCACACAGATCATTGACAAATTAGCCGGGCCCCCAATTGGGTTTGAAACAATTAAGGGGTCCTCTACCATACTAGTATTTAGGTGTAGAGATTCTACTAAAGCAGACGAGATAAAGGAGTGTGATGCGCCAGAATCAAATAAAGTGCGAACGGGGTGATCATAAAGATAAACTACACTTTCTGCAGAAGTATTTATACCTCGCTGTTGCAGAGGTGGCGCTTCTAGCACATGAGCCTGTGCCCCTGAGGTGGATCCAGCCCTCTGCCCCTGTCCTCGTTTCTTTGGGCAATCCTTTGCCATGTGGCCTATCTCACCGCAAGAAAAGCACCCGCCATTCATCTTGGCCTTCTTTTTCCGGCAATCTTTCACTAAGTGCCCCACTTTCCACAGAAATTACACTTCCTTTTCTCTTTGTTGTCTTTCCCGCCCTTCTTAAAGTCTGTCTTCTTAGGCTGTAAACCCTCTTTCTTCCCTTGAGAGCTTTCTGCCTTTGTCTCCTTCTTGCCCTTATCCTCTTCGTTCGGCAATGCCATCTGTACCAATCTTTCATACGTAGCTCCCATGGGTTTATGGGTCATGGCCAAACTGTGTAATGGCTCATTCAACCCTTTGACAAAACGGAGAGCCTTCTTGTGCGGGGTGTTGACTAGGTCCAGTCCGAACCTAGCCAACTCATCGAACTGATTAACATACTCTTTGACTGTCTTGTTCCCTTGCTTAAGAAATAAGAATTTTCCAACTGCAAACTCCTTTCCGCGTCTGAGATAAATTTAGCCTCAAACCTTGCCCTAAAGTCCTCCCATGTTTCCACTGGTCTTTCTGCATTGGTGACTTCCCACCAGTAGGAAGCCTCACCTTTTAGTAGCCATACTGCCAGTTGTACTTTCTGCCTATCTTCTACCTCAAAGATGATGAATAAGTCCTCGGTTTCTTTCAGCCAATTTCAAGCTGCCACGAAGGACTCAGTTCCATGGAAATCCTTTCCTCCCATAGCTTTAAAATCTTTACATATCTTAGCAAAAGTGTTTCCCCACGGAGGAGTTGGAGGAAGAGGTGCTGCTGCGGCTGGATGATTTCCTACAGCTGGGGGAGGAGGAACGGTAGGACCTGGCTGAGTGGCCCTTGCTTCTAAGAACCGTCTAAACCAACCAGGTATTGGTACACTCTCTGGCAAGTTAAGTTCTTCGGACATGCTGAAACAAAAAGGATAGATTCAAAACGAAGGATAAGAGATAGTACCTATGGCTTTGGGGGACTTTGCCTTTTTAAAATAAAATAATATTTTATCTTTTAAAACTGCTTCTTTAAATTTTCTTTTGAAAATAAATTTTCAAAACTTTTTATCTTATCTGGTAAACCTATGCTCTAATACCAAGTGAAACACCCCACCTATGTTAGGGTCACTCTCAAAGGGAATACCCTAATTTTGGTGGAGGTTTATAAGTATAAGTCACAGATATACAAGACAGATATAAGAACACATATTTTTGAACAGCGAAAATCAACAACATCTTTTATTTCATTAAAATACGTGTTCACAAAAACATACCATACTTGTTTTACAATTCTTCCAAAAACATAACATCTTCATAACTGTCTTGATTACATTATTAAAGAAGCATAAAGAAAACATAAATAAACCGCAAAAGTCCCATCATTGCTGCCCAAAGCCATAGCCCAAAACGGAAAAAGATCCAAGCAATACATTCTTTCTCTTCAAGCTGGATGTGAAAACTGGTCAAGCAGCGGTGTTCCCTCCCTGTGGACCTCGGGGAGGGGGGGGGAACAAAAGAAAAGAAGGCGAAAGAAAAGTAGAGTCAGACATAAAGCCTGAGTAAGTCTAGGACTATTCAGTCTATGAATAAAGAACTGGGTATGATAAGCATAAACTGGAAATGGGAATGCACCATAAACTAAGTTAAGTTGTCTAAGGTCGAATATACTATCGTACTCCATATTAATCTCTGTACCCATATAAACTAGTTCCCAACAGGCACCCCATAATCAGGGTGAAGTGATCCATTTCTGATGATCGGATCCTACTCGCATAGTTACATATGTCTTACGGCCCCCGATGTTGTAGTTACCTATGCTGGTCCCACCATGGGGTGTATCAAGTCCCATGGTGGCGGCCCGACACAACTCTAGAATGCACAGGTATGCTACTGGTGCCCAGTGCCTTATTTTTCTGCGCCGGAGTGTGTGCACGCCCGCACCCCGTTAGAACCTACACTGGTGCACCACCGCCGTCGATTTGACCTCTTACTGTCAGCCCAGTAATCGTGCCCCACCCTGCCTAGTTCAGGTTATCCTGATACACCTTGTTGGGTTACTGCTGAAAAGGGTCCCCCACTACTAGGTTTTCTATTTCTAGCCAACATGCTAAGTTGGTTAAGTGTTTAATAAACCTAACCCCAAATCAGTCTGTTCAGTTTAGCATGTTCCATTTTGATTAAGTATTAATTTAATTTACTTAATCCAACCAATCCTGACTCAGCCTTAATTGTCTTATTAAAGCCTTGACCTCTCACATTAGACAGGTATTGTTGTGGCTGCCTGTTGCCGGTTGGGTCCGGGCAGTCTTACGCCACAACTCAGTCTAACCTCGGGTCCTTATTGGACTCCGTGTTTAACCACCCACATTGGATAGGTATTGTTGTGACTACTGGACAGCCGGGCGGTTCCGGGCAGGTTTACATCACAACTTAATCCAACCTCGGGTTAAACACATCGTATTTTCTACATTTACTTATTTTGTCTCTTTTCTTTTTATATGTAAATATTTGCGGCCCATTATTCAAATTCATCATAATTGGTTAAAATTTATTTATGCCACTTAATTGTTTTTCAAGGTTGTTGCCATGCGCCAAACATGCCAACACATATGTTCTATATTTTAACCCAAACGTCATTACCCCCGTTTTACACGTTCGCTACAATGTAAGGTGTGTTGGGTTTAATATTTAAACCCAATTTAGCCATATGAAAAGGGGAGGCTTATAACATGGTGTTTATAAGGTAACATGAAAAAAGGGAGTGTGAACGCATGAACATGCAACGAACGATTCAATTAACATAAAGCAGGCACATGTGAACTTGCAATTGTAACAACATATAATTACGGCATAAACAATACTTAAACATGAATCATTCTATTCATATAATCATGGCATAAACAATACTTAAACCTGAATCATTCTATTTGTATGATTATGGCATAAACGATACCTAAACATGAATCATTCTATTCATATAATCATGGCATAAATAATTCTTAAACATGAATCATTCTATTCATGTAAACTTGCAATTGGAATGTAACTCTAACTTAATTGTGTCACATATATCACCATATGGTTTTGATAACAACTTAGGCCTAAAACATGTTTCAACTAGGCATAATACCAAACATAGTTTAGTCATGTTCATAAAGATGCTTACTTTTTTTTCTAATACAAAAGTATGATTTGCAAATTTCAACATAGATTCATATAAATCATAGTACTTAGTTGAGTCCAATTACACACTAAAAATGATCATAAAAGTATGTACATCATATTGGCATATTAATGCATCATATACTTGCATGAATCCACAACATATAGTTGTCAACATAAATCGCATACTTGTATGAATCCCAAATCACATACTTGCAAAATATCCAATCGTATAACATTTCCAAATCGTTTAGAATCAAAATAACATACAAGTATAGATTATTATCGCCACAATTCCATTTCGTTGTTTACTTCCAACGTAAATCACATGCTTGCAAATATCCAAGCGTATATCACAACATTCCCAAATCATTTAAAATCAAAATAAACATACAAATATAGATTATTATCGCCACAATTCCATTTCACATTTTACACAAATCAAATGCAATTAATTATTCATATCGGAATAGCACTCTACTTACAACGTATGACGAATCTTCAATTCAGGAATCTGAATTCTGAATTTGGAGATGCTATCCTTTGTTGTAGGTGTTGCTTTGATTCTATTAACGTTGCTTTAAGCTTTTGATTTATCTCCTAATTGTCTCCCAATTTCTGACGGCTATCCTTAGTCTCTCCTCAGCAGCATGACGGTCTCATCTCCATTTTTGTTTGTGTGTATTAGGGTTAGTCTTAGGTCCTTTTTATAGAGTTTGTGAGTTGATTTAGACCGTCGATGAAGCTTGGTTTAATAATAGTCGTTCGTTCAAAGGAGAGACCAACCAGGAGCTGACACCTAGCCCTAGTGACAAGGCAAGGCTTAGAAAATCGACCAAACACAGACTAGGCCAGCCAGGGTGGGCTGGGTTCGACCTGGCTCAGGGGCCAGGTCGACACCCCAATCGACACCGTGTCGACTTGGCAGTCGACACAGGTTACCCAGGTCGACTGCCCATTCGACTTGGCTAGCCCCAGGTCAACTGCCAAGTCGACCTGGGTGCCTTGGGCGGGAATTTTCCCGCCCTGGCCAATTGGGCCCGATTTTTGAATTTTAAAGCTGTTTTCGTCTGTTTGAATTTTAAACTGAATTATGAAACTTCCGGAGGCCATAACTCCCTCATACGGAGTCCGTTTTACGCAAACTCGGACTCTATCTCAAGCAGAATTTCGAGACGAACGCAATGGCATATCCCGTTTCCCTTAATTCTTTGATTTGAAATTAATTATACTTTAATTTGTGAATTTTACTGTTATAGAATACACGGGGTGTTACACATCTATTTTCTGGTGCAAATTGGTCATGGCGGCAATGAACTCTTTTTGAGTTACATAATCCTAGGGTTGTCAATGGGTTGGGTCGAGTTCGGGTCATGTCAGGTCGGGTTCGGGTTGAGTTTGGGTTGGGTCAGCTCAACCCGTTTATTAAATGGGTTGGGTTCGGGTTGACCTATTTATAATCGTGCGGGTTTCGGGTTTGATTCGTGTAACCCGTTAAGAAAAATAATTGTATAAAAAGATGTGAATGAACATGAAAACATGAAAAGACATAAACCTACCATATAAAATCACCAATCGCCATATGCATGTGAAGCGCATGGTGCTAACTAGTGCACTCACCGATACATTCTTGAGGGTATCAAATAAAATTGACATTAATACAAATAATTAACATTAACTCTAAAAAAAACGCACAAATATAAATATTTGATACATAGATAGCGCACTAACGCACCATAATACAAAATATTTTATTGATAAGACACATATGCAATACAACAAAATGTTCTGTGTAACTCTAATAAAGAGAAAAATATACTCAAATTCACTCTTTTAGTCCATTCCATGATGCGTCTCCCAATGAACACACGTGCGCAAATTTCCTGCTTTAAAGGTTAATATAACCAAAACTAAATCCCTTTTCATTTTGAAATATTCTACATAAGTTGTTTAAGTTTAATTAGCACAAATATTTGAGGTTTTAAACCCGCAAATATTTCACAAAATTTTCCAGAATTTAGTTTTCTAAGTAATAACGTTATATTCACATAGACTTTCAGCTGCATAAACTGTCAGTCGTACATAAGCCTTCTGTGTTAAGGTGAGCTTACACTACTTCAGATGCTTGATATTTACAAGATAAGACTTGCATTACAATGTCATTATAACCGAGGTTAGTAAAAATGATTACCTCCATGACCAATGACACAAAAGCCAATAACCAAACAAATAGGCTGCTGCTGCATTATATTTTGTTGAGTAAACGTGCCGGGAAAAGTGATTTCATTTTAATGCATTATGGTCCTTTTTTTTAGTATTATAAACGGGTTTGGCGGGTCAAGATCAGGTTAGTGGGTCAACACTAAACCCAACCATTTATATGTCAATTTCGGGTTGACCTGTTTATGACCCGCCAACTAAACGGGTTGGGTTAACCTGCTAATTTCCGTGTGGGTTTCGGGTCGGATTGCAGGTCGGGTAGGAAATTGACAGCCCTACACAATTCCTTGGAGTTTCATTCATGGTTATATTGTTGGCTTGAGAAGCAACGGAAGAATCCACAATGACATTGTTAAAGATTCCTGCGAGCTTAATGTTATTTCCTGAGAAAGGCTCCTTGTCTTTATGTTGTCCCATAAGGCAGACATCAGCCCTTTTCCTTGAAATTTGTTCAGGCAAGTGATAACAGCTAGCAAACTGAGGGCTTGTATTTCCAGTCTGAAGAGATGCCCCTTCATTAAGATTTGCAACCTTCTGGAAAACATACTCGTTCTCGTGTCTTTTCTTTAATGGGACTTGTTTGAAAACTTTGAGATCTGTTTTGGGATCTTTAATGCTAGTTTCATTTCCAATATTCGACCGAACATCAACTTCCTCTACGTCGTGATCATGATTTTGATCCAACACCGATGAGTGCTCATTCCCATTTAGGTCGATCCCAATTTTATGAGGTGTCGGATTCGCTCGAGCAACAAGAAGAGTTTCCATCTTATCCACTAAAGTTCTATTTTGCTTATCGGAATTGGTGACAACAACTTTAAACCTACCATGGGTTACTTTAGCTTCCATATTTTCAACGGCGGTTGGGTCACTCATTTGTGGAATAGCAGAGACACCTTTTACAATTCTACCATATTTTTGCGAGCCAGCTTTTAAAGATATGAGATTCGTTTGAGTGACAGAAGCATATCAAGCTTATCCATTAAGGCTTTGTTTAAAATAGCCATTTGTTGATTCAAATCACCCACAACCGTATCCAGCTGATCTTGAGTTACGCCAACTCCAATTCCTAAGGATTGATCAATACTTGGAAGGTTAGCTCTTGGAATGGTGATAGCTTCATGATCCACACTCCTCGAACTTTCGGCAGACTTACTGTCGTACTTCTTCGGTAGAGGCATAACTTCGTAAAACTCTTCAGATTTCGGTAGAGACCTTTTGAATTTGAAAGAGAGTTCACTGGTTGGCTTAAATCCTAGATTTGTAGAATGTATGGTAGGAGAAGGCTCTTAAAACTGAGAGAAATGCGAATGTGACCCCACGATGGGCGCCAAATGTTTATTAAGAAATTAGAATGAACACCAAAGGTGCGAAAATCTCACTTCACCAATCGGTATGAAAAGAGGCCACAATCACAACAGAAGCAAAGAGACACGAATTTTATAGTGGTTCACCCTTGGGAAAGGTCTACGTCCACTTTAACAACTATCTTCATTATCAAATCACAAGTTACAAGGCTAGGATCATACAAGAGTACATTCTTATTGCTCATTGCACAATAGCATCACTCAAATCAACACAAATTAGTGAAGGAGTAAGTGAACTCCACAATATGGAAGGAATATGGTGATGAATCTTTGATCTCTAGGAAGCTTGATCACTTTTGGTTGATTTCATGATGAACTTCGTGCTTAATCTTCAATTGAAGGTTTTAGGAAAGACAGAAATCTTTTAGAAATGCTTAGAATCAATTGGGCATCCCTTCGGGGTCATCCCTTTCCCCCCTCCTCAATGAAGGAATGAGGGGCGTATTTATAGGTGATTTTCGGGCCAAGTGGAAGTTCTGTAAATATCCTTCTCATGCTTTAGCTCGTTGGGCGACCTAAAGGCCTCAAGCTAGTATTTCGCGGTCTAAGAGCAATGGTCTTGGGGCGGAATGGGCTAAAGCCAGGTGAAGTGATCATATACAACAGCGGCGCGGGCTAGAGCATGGCGGAGCGAACCAATGCAAGGCGGAGCGACCCAAAATCATTTGGGAAAAGGCAGATCGGGCTAAAGCCATCGTATGAAGCAGCGACACGACCCATAGCTTGGCGAGATGGGCCAAATACCTCCTGCGAGCTAAAGAGCGGGAGAGCTAAGAGGCATGGTGTAACACCCCATACTTTCTATTAACGTTATAATAATAATTCCTAAGATACTTAATTTAAAATGTGAGAATTAAGGGAAACGAGCTACGCCATTGTGTTCGTCTCGGAATTCTAGTTGAGATAGATTCCGAGTTTGCATGAATTGGACTTCGTATGAAGTAAGTTATGGCTGTTAGAAATTTCAGAAATGCGAATAAATTCAAACAGCTCAAAAGAACAAGTTCAAAATTCAAATGGAAACCAGAAGCGAGCTGGGCGGGAAAATTCCCGCCCAGGAAGGTCGACCAGGGGGTCGATCCTAGTGTCGACCTCCCCCCTTGAGGTCGACCTGGGGGTCGTCCTGGCTCCCGGCCAGATCTGAAATTTGAACGGTTTCTAACTCACTACTGAGTCACTAGGGTTTCTGGATGGGCCTGATTAGGTCTGAGTGGCTGTGATTAATCCTAGGTTCATCTGACGGCTATAATCAAACTGAAATTCTATATAAACAACTCAATGCCTAACTAAAAACACACAGAAAATTAAACCTAGAACTGAAATGCCGTCAATAGAGGACTTGGAGTAGCCGTCACCCTTTTCGATTCAAAAGACGAGTTAAAGAACTTGAATCAAGAATCAAATTAAAACTAGTTTAGTTCAACGATCTTCATCAAAGGCGCGCATCTCCAATTTCAGAATTCAGATTTCAGAACGCAAGAATTTCTTTTAGTTTGTAAGTTAGTTGTTACGCAGATTTAAACATTCCTTTCGATAAAATCATGACATGTTGTAATTGGAATATAGTACGATGCTTATGTATGAGATTTGATTCTTGTTTATCTTAAAATATCGTGGAAATTAATCTGGTCTATATGTTTGTGGCGATGAACATGTTGTATATTTCATGTCTATATGCTTATGGCGATGAACATGTTGTATATCTCATGTCTATATGTTTGGGTGATGCACAACATTATATGTTATTACGGTTGAATAAAGAACTTATTATGCCAACAAAATAGTAAAACATGTCATGCTGAAATTTTGGTGGTTATTTGCAAGTTTAGGATCTAAATCACATGTTTACATGTTAGATTTACATTATGAATATTTAGAACTATGCCAAGTTGAATCTATTTATGTTGTAAAAGTGGAATTGTAGTCCTCTTATGTTGTTAACATCATGCTAAATTGTGATAAGAAAATGATTATGATAGCTTTCTTATGTTTTGACATACATAAGATTATATGCCAAGTTGTAGTTTGAAACTGTGATTATATGCTAAACTTTCATGCTAGACCTTTGTCGAGTTTACATGACCATTAGATTCAACTTAGTCACAAGTTCACCTTTACCAAAGTGATTAAAGTTTAGTGGCATACATCTATGCCAATTTACATGTGAAAAGTTAAATGTATGTTGTTTATGATCATTTAATGTTCTGTGTTTGTTACCCCTTTTTCTTTATGGGTTTGGGCTAACTTGCTAGCCCAACATTTTATGTGATTTATGCATACGTTCCACGGGGGTAGTGATGGGAAATATAAAAATTCATGGCATAGATTTGTTCATTTAATGGTATATTTGATGTACCATTTATGTTGAGCAAAATCACAGGATAAATATGCCGTGATTAAATTAAATTAAATTCACATAAAGGAAATTTGACATATATAGAAAAATATGAATTTAGAAAAGACGAATATGCCTAACCCGAGGTTAGAGTGAGTTGTGGTGTAAATCTGCCCGGAACCGACCGGCATATCCAGTAACCACAAGAAGACCTGTCTAATATTGATGGTTAGTGCATCAAGCCCAAAAAAACCCCGAGGTTAGACTGATTTGTGGTGTAAATCTGCCCGGAACCGATCCGCATATCCAGTGACCATAAGAAGACCTGTCTAATGTGAGTGGTTGGTGCTTTAATAAATTAAAGCTGAGTCAAGACTGGTAGGGTTAAGTAAATTAGGAAAACACTTAACTGATTCAACATGTTAATTAAAACGAATGGGCTGGGTTAGGTAAACTTGGACACTTAACCAAATAAACATGTTGATTAGAAAACTCAAGTAACGGGGACCCATTTCAGCAGTAACCCACATAGATGTATCATGGTACCCTGAACTAGGCAGGGTGAGGCACGATTACTGGGCTGAACTATAAGCGATCAAAACGTCGGCGGTTGGTGGGCCAGTGTAGGTTCCGACGGAGTATGGGCGTGCACGTACTTCGGAGTGGAAAAATCAGGCACTGGGCATCAGTAGTGTACACTTTGCATCTTGAATTGTGTCGAGTTGCAACCAGAGGGACTAATGCACCCCATGGTGGGACCAGCACAGGTGACTACAATCAAGCAGGGCCGAAGGACACAGGACATGAATACGTGCGAGTAGGAGCCGATCATTAAGGGGATCGTTTGTTGTAAACACATGGGCTGGTTGAACCAATGGTTAAGTAGGTGCAGAGACTATAGTAATGGGTGCGATCACACGTCCCTCTTATCTTATATTAGGGTATTGTCCTATGTTCTGTTATCACTGTCATGACCCCTTTTCTTATTTAAATACTAGTAACCACTGAACTTACCAGACTTATTGTCTGAACCGTTTCCTGAAACACTCCACCTCCGTTAGGGTCACTCTCAAAGGGAATGCCCTAATTTTGGTGGAGGTTTATAAGTATAAGTCACAGATATACAAGACAAATATAAGAACACATATTTGTAAACAGCGGAAGAACAACAAACTTTTATTTCAAAAGGGCAAATACGTGTTACAAAACATCACCATGATTGTCTTACATCCTTTCCAAAAACATAACATAACTCCTTCATTATCTGTCTTGATTACATTATTAAAGAAGCATAAATAAAACATAGATAAACTGCAAAAGCCCCCATAGTGATTGTCCAAAGCCATAGTTCAAAGCGAAAAAGTCCAAGCAATACATTTCTCTTCTTCAAGCTAGATGTTAAGGCTGGTCAAGCTGCTGTGTTCCCTCCCTGAGGACCTGGGGGGGGGGAACGGAAGAAAAGAAGACGAAAGAAAAGTAGAGTCAGACATAAAGCCTGAGTAAGTCTAGTACTATTTTTTCTATGAATAAGGAACTGGGTATGATAAGTATAAACAAGAAGTGGGAAAGCACTATAAACTTGGTTAAGTTGTCTAGGGTCGAATATACTATCGTACCCCATGTAAATCTCTGAACCCATATAATCTAGTTTCCACTGGCACCCCATAAACAGGGTGAAGTGATCCATTTTACAATGATCGGCTCCTACTCGCATAGTTACATGTGTCTTACGGCCCCCGATGTTGTAGTTACCTATGCTGGTCCCACCATGGGGTGTATCAAGTCCCATGGCGGCGGCCCGACACAACCTTAGAATGCACAGGTATGCTACTGGTGCCCAGTGCCTTATTTTTCTGCGCCGGAGTGTGTGCACGCCCGCACCCCGTTAGAACCTACACTGCTACACCACCGCCGTCGATTTGACCTCTTACAATCAGCCCAGTAATCGTGCCCCACCCTGCCTAGTTTCAGGGTATCCTGATACACCTTCTAGGGTTACTGCTGAAAAGGGTCCCCCCGTTACTAGGTTTTCTATCTCTAGCCAACATGCTAAGTTGGTTAAGTGTTTCCTAACCTAACCCCCACCAGTCCGTTTAGTTTAGCATGTTCCATTTTGATTAAGTCTTTAGTTCACTTAATCCTAACAATCCTGACTCAGCCTTAATTGTCTTATTAAGGCCCTGACCTCTCACATTAGACAGGTATTGTTGTGGCTGCCTGTTGCCGGTTGGTTCCGGGCAGTCTTACGCCACAACTCAGTCTAACCTCGGGTCCTTATTGGGCTCCATGTTTAACCTCCCACATTGGATAGGTATTGTTGTGACTACTGGACAGCCGGGCGGTTCCGGGCAGGTTTACATCACAACTCAATCCAACCTCGGGTTAAACACATCGTATGTTCTACATATTTTTGTCTTTCTTCTTTATTTTCTTATATGTAAATATTTGCGGCCAATTATTAAGTTAATGGTGTAAAGGTTACACCAATCGTGGGCCCAACCCATGCTTGAATTTGGGCCCTTCTATTTTGTATTTTCATTCATTAGTAATTTTAACCCAACGTTATTTCCCCCGTTTTACACGTCCGTTTATTATATATATATATTGGGCTTAGCCTTTTAAAGCCCACTTTAGCCATGCGAAAAGGGGAGGCTTAAAGCGTGATTACATACACAAAAAGGGGAAGGTGAGCGTATGAACTTGCAATATGACGTTGGAAATACAAAATAGAAACTGGTGTACTTGCATAGTGGTAACATATACTTCGGTCATAAAGCATAGGTGACATGAATCAAAGCATGTAAACTTGTAGTTAAGTTAAGAATATCACTATTGACACATAGGCCTAACTACAACATAAACCTATATTTTTATTTCAGGCATAATGTCAGACATAAGCACGGCATAAATATTTCTAACATAAGCATGGCATAATGTCAAACATAAGCATGGCATAAGTATAGTTAAATTTGTTCACATAACCATGGCATGAAATCATGATTCTTACTTTAGTCATGTAAACTTACAAAAGGGGATTTTTGAACCTAACCTAGCTATGTACCACATATGTCATCATAAAATTCTTGTAAACAAGATAGACTTAATCATGGATTTCAATTATGCCAAATATCATTCATAGCCTAGCCATGTTCATAAGTTTGCAAATAGGTTTTCTAGTACAAAAGCATGGCTTAATACATGATGCCCAATTTTTTAACATAATTTCATATGGATTATGATAACCCAAACTTATTCCAATTACTTCACAAAAATGATGTTTGTATAAAAATACACATTATGATGGCATAGTAGCAAAGCCCCAAACTTGCATGAAATTAAATCAACTACATACATGTAGCTTCAACATGGATTACATAATTTGCGAAATATTCCAAACGTATACTTGCATAGAACCACTGCATGTAGTTCTTTATAATTGAATAACATAATTCAAGAATATCCAAACGTATATAATATTTCAAATTGATAAGAACGTACAAATAAGAATTACTTTATTGCCACAATTCAAGCATACAAACCAACACAATTATTTGTTCATACCAAAGTAATACTCTACTTACAATGGTGAGGCGAATTCTCAAATTTAGGGATTTGAAGATGCGGTTTGATTTGATTGAGTTGCTTTATGCCTTAGAATTTGCCTCCTAATCCTCTCTCTCCAATTGGCGGCTACTCTTAGTCGTTCCTCAGCAACATGGCGGCTTTGTTCTTATTTTTGAATGAATAGATTAGGGTTAGTCTAGGGTTGTTTATATAGAGGTTATAAACTGATTAGGACCATTGATGTTGCTTGGATTGATCGTAGCCATTCATTCGCAAGAGAGACCAATTAGAGCCTGCCACCTAGCCCTAATGACAAAGCAAGCTTCTGAAAATCGGCCAAACACAGACCTGGCCAGCCAGGGCTAGACCAGACCTGGCTAGCAGGTCATTTTTGACCTGGGCGCACTTGGCAGGTGCGCCAGGTCAAAAATGTACTGGCGCACTTCACAGGTGCGCCAGTTCATTTTTGTTCTGGCGCACTTCCCAAGTGCGCCAGTGCATTCTGACCCTTCTCCGGTTTTTCGCCCAACTTCGTTCGTCCATAACTTCTTCATACGATATCCGTTTTTCGAAAACCCGGACTCTATCTTGCGTAATTTTCCGAGACGAACGCAATGGCGTATCCTGTTTCCCTTAGTTCTTTGATTTGAAATTAATTATACTTTAATTTGTGAGTTTCACAGTTATAGAATTCGCGGGGTGTTACATTCTCCCCCACTTAAAAGGATTTCGTCCCCGAAATCTTCAAGTTAGGAGGAATGTATATCCTAACATCCAATCATCCATCTACTCATCCATCAAACACGAGCATCCATTGTCCTTAAAAGACTTCTAATGCTTCATGATCATATGCGAAGGGTGTGTGTACATGTACTTATCTAATGCAAAATCAGGCGATCTACTGATTCAGTTGACCTCCTTAATGCGAATTATGTAAGTGCCATGAATCCATTATGTATGCAAATTTTTCCTATTCATGATTCTACATGAGTGCACAATCATTCAATACAAATGCAGCATCCACATGACAACACATTAATGTTCAACCATATACGAATGCAAACATATATGCATATGCAATATGAAGTGACTGAGCCGATCTAAAACCTAGATTGTGTGTGTATATGCAACCACGAGCAACCACTAGCAATCACTTGCAACCACTTGCAACCATCATCCATAACATGTTTCAATTACATGTTTCCATCCAAAGGGTTTCTACCTAAAAGATAAGGTCGAGGAAATATACCTAAAAAGATAGATAAAAGCGCAACTTAAGGAAAATGAAAGATCAAGGATGTACCCCCGAACAGAAAAGGGTAGGCTGTAAGGATTCTAGCTTCAGTTTCCCAAGTCGCGTCTCCCTCGGCGTCGCTCCACTGAACTTTGACGAGCTTGACTTCACGGTTGCGTAGCTTCTTCACTTCCGTTCCTAAGATGCGGGTTGGAACTTTCCTTATGGTTGCTTCGCGTTCCACTTCGGCCTCTTCGAGGATATTTGGCTCTACCACCTCAGCAGACTCATGCAGACATTTTCGAAGATGTGAAACGTGAAAAACGTTGTGGACTCTAGCTAACTTCTCGGGTAGCTCTAATCTATAGGCCATTTTCCCAATTTTCTCGATGATAGGGAATGGCCCTACGAACCTTGGTGCTAGTTTTCCTGTGGTTCCAAAACGAACAACGTTCCTTAGTGGTGATACCTTGAGAAAAACTCTGTCTCCAATCTCAAATTCAAGGTCGGTTCTCCTCTTGTCGGCATAGGACTTTTGTCTGTCTTGGGCCGTCTTCATCCTTCTTCGTATTAAGTCTACTTTCTCTGAGGTCTCTCGGATCATATCTGGTCCAAGTATGAGCTTATCCGTGGACTCCCACCAACAAGTGGGCGATCGGCACGGTCTTCCATATAAAGCTTCGAAGGGCGCCATTCCGATGGTTGCTTGATAGCTGTTGTTGTAGGCAAATTCCACCAAAGGAAGGTGGTCTTCCCATGTCCCTCCGAAGTCAAGGACGCATAGTCTTAAGAGGTCTTCCAAAACTCTGTTCACTCTTTCTGTTTGGCCGTCGGTTTGGGGATGATAGGCTGTGCTCAAGCATAACTGCGTTCCTACTGCTTCTTGCAGACTTCGCCAAAACTCACTGGTGAAGATGGGGTCTCGGTCACTAACAATGCTAGATGGTATTCCATGGAGTCGAACGATTTCCTTGAGGTAAAGTGATGCTAGGGATGAGGCAGTTCTTTTACTTTTGACAGGTAAAAAGTGGGCGCTTTTAGTAAGCCTATCCACTATTACCCAAATGCTAGTGTTGCCTCTCCTAGACCTAGGCAGCCCATCGATGAAGTCCATTGAGATGCTATCCCACTTCCACTGCGGGACCTCCAGAGGATGTAGCAGTCCGCCAGGCTTTTTCTGTTCCGCCTTAACCTGTTGGCACACCATACACTTAGAAATGAACTCTGCCACGTCCTTTTTCATGCCGTTCCAGAAGAAAGTCCTTTTTATGTCTTTGTACATTTTATCTCCGCCTGGATGTATCGTCATCTTGGAGTGATGTGCTTCCTCGAGAACCTTCTTTACTAAATCTTTTGTCTGTGGGACGCACAGTCTTCCGTCTCGCCTTAGCAAACCCTTATCGTCGATGGAGTATCTGTTGAGGTGACTTGAAGTCTCACCCCTAATTAGCCTATCAATTGTTTCCACAAGCTGAGGGTCTTCGCGTTGTGCTGCCCCTACCGAATCCGCTAAAGTTGGGCGCACTTCGAGAGATGCTAGCAAGCCTGGTACGAAATCGGAGGAAGGCCTAAAGTCGAAGCTGGCTATAAACTCTAGGCTTTGTCCGTCGTTAACTTCACAATTTCGTAGCTTCTTAATTCTTGTTTCCAAAATATGAGTTGGAACCTATTTCTCGTTCCTCTTTCACTTATTCTCCTTCTAGTATGCTTGGCTCAAGCCTAACTGCGTACTCATGGTTCCATGCAAGCTCTCCAAAATTCACTAGTGAATCTTGGATCTTGTTCACTTACTAGAAGGTATTCCACATAGATGAATTATCTCTTGAAAATAAACAAATGTCAACTTTGTTGCCAAATGAACTTACTAAGGTGATTCTTTACGACTCATGCATAAGTGAAATGAACCTTCTGCGAGAAAAGATATTTCAACGATTTATGGTCAGTGTAAAGTTCGAACTTCTCACCTAGGAGATAGTGTCGCCAAGATTTGAGTGCAAAGACGATGGCGGCTAACTCAAGATCGTGGGTTGGGTAGTTCTTTTCGTGCACCTTCAACTGCCTTCCGCCATAAGCTACTACCCTTCCTTCTTGCATTAAGACGGCGCCTAGCCCTGTCCCACATGCATCCGTATAAACAGTGAACATCTTGCTCCCATCTGGCAGCGTCAAAACTGGGGCTGTTGTGAGAGCCCTTTTCAGTCGTTGGAAAGCAAACTCGCAATCCAAGTCCCAATTGAAC
Source organism: Allium sativum (assembly GCA_030737875.1). NCBI lineage: Eukaryota > Viridiplantae > Streptophyta > Magnoliopsida > Asparagales > Amaryllidaceae > Allium > Allium sativum. The sequence goes on along the minus strand of CM060921.1, from coordinate 425,232,762 downwards.
ACTAGATTCTTCTTGGTCAATTTCGTGAGCGGAGCTGAGATTTTCGCAAAATCCCTTATAAACTTTCGATAGAAACCCGCTAGTCCAAGAAAGCTTCGGACCTCAGTCGCATTCCTTGGTGTCTTCCGATCCTGTACCGCCACTACCTTAGCAGGGTCCACCGCTAACCCTTGTTTAGATACTATGTGCCCAAGGAACCTCACCTCTTCTCTCCAAAAGTGGCATTTGGAGAATTTGGCTTTTAGTTGATGGACTCGCAAAGTTTCCATGATTGCCCTTAAGTGTTGAGCATGTTCCTCTTCACCCTTTGAGAAGATAAGGATATCATCTACGAAGACCACTACGAATTTGTTGAGGAAATCTCTAAATACCCTACTCATCAGGTCCACGAAGTAAGCAGGTGCATTTGTCAAGCCGAAAGGCATGACAAGCCATTCAAAGAAACCGTCTGGGGTTCTGAACGCCGTTTTATCGATGCTATCTTCAGCCACCCTTAGCTGATGAAAACCGGTTGCTAAATCGAGCTGGGAGAAAACAGACGCTCCTACAAGCTGGTCAAACAAATCGTCAATTCTAGGGAGAGGGTGCCTATTCTTTTTCGTTAGCTTGTTGAGCTCCCTATAGTCAACACATAGACGGAGTGAACCATCCGCCTTTGTAGCGAACACCACTGGAGCGCCCCATTCTGAAATGCTTCTCCTAATGAACCCCTTTTCTAGAAGCTCTTTAATCTGTTTACTGAGCTCTTTCCTTTCCCGTGGAGCCATGTGTCTAACGGGCAATGCAACGGGCTTTGCATTATCTATAAGATATATGCGGAAGTCTATTTCCCGCTTCGAAGGCAAGCCCTTCACCTCTTCGAAGACATCCGGATATTCCCGGACCACTTTAACTGATTGCAAATTTTCAACAGAGGCATCTAGCGATTCAAGATAACTAAGCATGACCGCATACGAGGGATTACAAGAAATTTCCAAAGTATTTCCGAGCTGGTTTAGGAGCCTAACAACCCTTTTCTCACAATCAAGGATGGCCCCATTACTGGATAGCCAATCCATACCCAAAATCAAACCATACCCCGAAAAGCCCAAAACAAAGGCACTACATTGAAATTCTACGCTTAGAATAGAAATTTTCAATTCCAAACAGATCATAGACAAATGAGCTGGGCCCCCAATTGGGTTTGAAACAATTAAGGGGTCCTCTACCATACTAGTTTTTAGGTGCAGAGACTCTACTAAAGCAGACGAGATAAAGGAGTGTGATGCGCCAGAATCAAATAAAGTGCGAACGGGGTGATCATAAAGATAAACTACACTTTCTACAGAAGTATTTATACCTCGCTGTTGCAGAGGTGGCGCTTCCAGCACATGGACCTGTGCCCCTGGGGTGGATCCAGCCCTCTGCCCCTGTCCTCGTTTCTTTGGGCAGTCCTTCGCCCTGTGGCCCGTCTCACCGCAAGAAAAGCACCCACCATTCTCCTTTGCCTTCTTTTTCCGGCAGTCCTTTACTAAGTGCCCCACTTTGCCCCAGAAATTACACTTCCTCTTCTCTTTGTTGCCTTTCCCGCCCTTCTCAAAGTCTGTCTTCTCAGGGTAGTCTTTGCTGATGTGTCCAGTCTCCCCACAATGAAAACATTCTCCTTGCTTTCTTTTCCTCTTTCTACAATCCTTGGCTATGTGCCCCTCCGTACTACAAAATTTGCATTTCATTTTTTCTCGTTTCTTATTATTACTGTTACGATCCTTTCTTGTTGGACTATTATTCGTCTCCCTACTCTGGGACTCTTCCGCTTGCTGGTTCACGTGGAGGAGGAGGAGTGAAAGCGTCAGCAGCTGGGGAGTAAGGTCTCCAGACATGCTGAAACAGAAAGGATAGATTCAAAACGAAGGATAAGAGATAGTACCTATAGCTTTGGGGAGTGGAATTTGCCTTTTTAAAATAAAATAATATTTTTCTTTTAAAAAATGCTTCTTTAAATTTCCTTTTTGAAAATAAATTTTTCAAAACTTTTTATCTTATCTGGTAAACCTATGCTCTGATACCAAGTGAAACACCCCACCTCCGTTAGGGTCACTCTCAAAGGGAATGCCCTAATTTTGGTGGAGGTTTATAAGTATAAGTCACAGATATACAAGACAGATATAAGAACACATATTTGTAAACAGCGGAAGAACAACAAACTTTTATTTCAAAAGGGCAAATACGTGTTACAAAACATCACCATGATTGTCTTACATCCTTTCCAAAAACATAACATAACTCCTTCATAATCTGTCTTGATTACATTATTAAAGAAGCATAAATAAAACCTAGATAAACTGCAAAAGCCCCCATAGTGATTGTCCAAAGCCATAGTTCAAAGCGAAAAAGTCCAAGCAATACATTTCTCTTCTTCAAGCTGGATGTTAAGGCTGGTCAAGCTGCTGTGTTCCCTCCCTGAGGACCTGGGGGGGGGGGGGGGGGAAACGGAAGAAAAGAAGACGAAAGAAAAGTAGAGTCAGACATAAAGCCTGAGTAAGTCTAGTACTATTTTGTCTATGAATAAGGAACTGGGTATGATAAGTATAAACAAGAAGTGGGAAAGCACTATAAACTTGGTTAAGTTGTCTAGGGTCGAATATACTATCGTACCCCATGTAAATCTCTGAACCCATATAATCTAGTTTCCACTGGCACCCCATAAACAGGGTGAAGTGATCCATTTTACAATGATCGGCTCCTACTCGCATAGTTACATGTGTCTTACGGCCCCCGATGTTGTAGTTACCTATGCTGGTCCCACCATGGGGTGTATCAAGTCCCATGGCGGCAGCCCGACACAACCTTAGAATGCACAGGTATGCTACTGGTGCCCAGTGCCTTATTTTTCTGCGCCGGAGTGTGTGCACGCCCGCACCCCGTTAGAACCTACACTGCTACACCACCGCCGTCGATTTGACCTCTTACAATCAGCCCAGTAATCGTGCCCCACCCTGCCTAGTTTCAGGGTATCCTGATACACCTTCTAGGGTTACTGCTGAAAAGGGTCCCCCCGTTACTAGGTTTTCTATCTCTAGCCAACATGCTAAGTTGGTTAAGTGTTTCCTAACCTAACCCCCACCAGTCCGTTTAGTTTAGCATGTTCCATTTTGATTAAGTCTTTAGTTCACTTAATCCTGACTCAGCCTTAATTGTCTTATTAAGGCCCTGACCTCTCACATTAGACAGGTATTGTTGTGGCTGCCTGTTGCCGGTTGGTTCCGGGCAGTCTTACGCCACAACTCAGTCTAACCTCGGGTCCTTATTGGGCTCCATGTTTAACCTCCCACATTGGATAGGTATTGTTGTGACTACTGGACAGCCGGGCGGTTCCGGGCAGGTTTACATCACAACTCAATCCAACCTCGGGTTAAACACATCGTATGTTCTACATATTTTTGTCTTTCTTCTTTATTTTCTTATATGTAAATATTTGCGGCCAATTATTAAGTTAATGGTGTAAAGGTTACACCAATCGTGGGCCCAACCCATGCTTGAATTTGGGCCCTTCTATTTTGTATTTTCATTCATTAGTAATTTTAACCCAACGTTATTTCCCCCGTTTTACACGTCCGTTTATTATATATATATATTGGGCTTAGCCTTTTAAAGCCCAATTTAGCCATGCGAAAAGGGGAGGCTTAAAGCGTGATTACATACACAAAAAGGGGAAGGTGAGCGTATGAACTTGCAATATGACGTTGGAAATACAAAATAGAAACTGGTGTACTTGCATAGTGGTAACATATACTTCGGTCATAAAGCATAGGTGACATGAATCAAAGCATGTAAACTTGTAGTTAAGTTAAGAATATCACTATTGACACATAGGCCTAACTACAACATAAACCTATATTTTTATTTCAGGCATAATGTCAGACATAAGCACGGCATAAATATTTCTAACATAAGCATGGCATAATGTCAAACATAAGCATGGCATAAGTATAGTTAAATTTGTTCACATAACCATGGCATGAAATCATGATTCTTACTTTAGTCAAGTAAACTTACAAAAGGGGATTTTTGAACCTAACCTAGCTATGTACCACATATGTCATCATAAAATTCTTGTAAACAAGATAGACTTAATCATGGATTTCAATTATGCCAAATATCATTCATAGCCTAGCCATGTTCATAAGTTTGCAAATAGGTTTTCTAGTACAAAAGCATGGCTTAATACATGATGCCCAATTTTTTAACATAATTTCATATGGATTATGATAACCCAAACTTATTCCAATTACTTCACAAAAATGATGTTTGTATAAAAATACACATTATGATGGCATAGTAGCAAAGCCCTAAACTTGCATGAAATTAAATCAACTACATACATGTAGCTTCAACATGGATTACATAATTTGCGAAATATTCCAAACGTATACTTGCATAGAACCACCGCATGTAGTTCTTTATAATTGAATAACATAATTCAAGAATATCCAAACGTATATAATATTTCAAATTGATAAGAATGCACAAATATGAATTACTTTATTGCCACAATTCAAGCATACAAACCAACACAATTATTTGTTCATACCAAAGTAATACTCTACTTACAATGGTGAGGCGAATTCTCAAATTTAGGGATTTGAAGATGCGGTTTGATTTGATTGAGTTGCTTTATGCCTTAGAATTTGCCTCCTAATCCTCTCTCTCCAATTGGCGGCTACTCTTAGTCGTTCCTCAGCAACATGGCGGCTTTGTTCTTATTTTTGAATGAATAGATTAGGGTTAGTCTAGGGTTGTTTTTATAGAGGTTATAAACTGATTAGGACCATTGATGTTGCTTGGATTGATCGTAGCCATTCATTCGCAAGAGAGACCAATTAGAGCCTGCCACCTAGCCCTAATGACAAAGCAAGCTTCTGAAAATCGGCCAAAAACAGACCTGGCCAGCCAGGGCTAGACCAGACCTGGCTAGCAGGTCATTTTTGACCTGGGCGCACTTGGCAGGTGCGCCAGGTCAAAAATGTACTGGCGCACTTCACAGGTGCGCCAGTTCATTTTTGTTCTGGCGCACTTCCCAAGTGCGCCAGTGCATTCTGACCCTTCTCCGGTTTTTCGCCCAACTTCGTTCGTCCATAACTTCTTCATACGATATCCGTTTTTCGAAAACCCGGACTCGATCTTGCGTAATTTTCCGAGACGAACGCAATGGCGTATCCTGTTTCCCTTAGTTCTTTGATTTGAAATTAATTATACTTTAATTTGTGAGTTTCACAGTTATAGAATTCGCGGGGTGTTACATTTCCTTTCGTCTTCTTTTCTTCCGTTCCCCCCTCAGGTCCATAGGGAGGAAATACTCCATTTTAATCAGACTCTTTGCAAGCTTCAAGAAAGTAGATGTATGACTTGGACTCTCTTGCATTGGCTATGGCATTGGATATGACCCTTAGGGATTTATGCATTTTTACTTTTTGGTTTATGCTTCTTTATTGAATAATCAAGACAGAAATTATGGTGTAATGTTTTGAAGTCATTTTTAGACAATTTGATGTAATGCTTTTGTGTTGAACTACGTATGAAATAAATATTTGGATTCCACTGCTGAAATTTATCTGTCTTGTAAATTTTTCTGTGTCTTGTACCTATAACTCTCCACCAAAGTTAAGGCATTCCCTTTGTGAGTGACCTTAATGGAGGTGGGGTGTTTCACACGGCTTGCTGTGAAGTTCCAGCGGGCCAAATAGTTGATGGGCTAAGGGAATAACGAGCTAAAAGATCTGAGGTGTTAAGGACTTTTAATGGGCTAAGAGAAGGGAGATCCAAAGAGCTCTTGCGGGCTGAGAAAATTGGTAGTGCAGCGACCTAGAGTACCATGATAGCTTGGAGTTTCTGAACATCCGAAAGCTCTGTAATGGCTTATAACTCGGACGAACTAAGGCTTAGAACAACCTTAGCATATTACAATCCAAAGATATACTATCCAGCATTGCTTTTTCGAGAATGACCTTATCATACTTTGTATTTCTAAGCCATACTTTTATGGATTAACAATTACAGTGGTAAATTTATAATTGTCACAGCCTCAATGTAATAGCTTTTAAAATTTAAGTGGATTAAAAGGTTTCAATTTTTTTTATTTTACCTATATTTTTCGTTCTAAGTTTCACATGAAATTAATTAATTTAGCAGGATTCTTTTCTTCAATATCTTGCACTAGTTGTAATGATAGACTTAATATTTAATTAGGAATAAAGAAAAGATACAAATTTATTACTGGAATTAGGTAAGAATGGAGCGGTTAATCCCAGTAATAGAACAAATGGTATTTGACTACTCCATATAAATTAATTTTCTAATTTATGCCTGTTAAATTTTGAAAAGCATCTTTCAGATGTAAATAAATTAGGAAACAAGTTATGCTTTTGAACAAACCCTCAATGGTAGTAAAACTTTCCAAAACATGGATTGATTTTAAATTCCATATATGTAGCATGCATGGAAATTTAGGTTTTAAAATATAATAACAAAATAAATTATTAAACTTTAGTGTTAGAAAGAATATGAACTTCTAATAATATTTTAAAATGTACTTTTTAAAGTTGCAATATAATTGAAGAATATAGCAGTGAATGTTGTTAAGGAATAACTATCACTTAGTATGATTTTGGATACTTAATTAATAAGGCTTTTTTAAAATAAAATGAGCAATTATTTTTTTAAACCTTAAAACATTTGTCATTTTGGAAAGTATAAAAAACTGACATTCAAAATGTTAGTGAAGTCAAGTGTTAATATGAAGAGACGTTATTTCATACTTAATTAAGAAATTATGAACATCTAAAAAATGTTTCCAAATCTTTACAAATTTAAAAAGTATTTATTGTTCATCAATGAAACATTTTGTAAGAAATAAAGGAATTCTTATTAATGAATGTTTTGTTTAAAAAGATGCATGTAAAAACATTAAAGAAAAAAGAAACATTACACTTCTTTTAAAAGAGTTACATTTTAAAAAGAAAATGAAAATTTAATGCTTCAAAGTATGACGCTATGACTTGGTTGATTGCTTAGTTGCTTGGATCCGAAAGGGGTTCCTTTCGAGGGAATTGTAAGGTGCCAGATGGGTATCTTCTGGAGTAAATGATTGATTGGTTGTTTTATGAAGCCGAAAGGGGATGCCTTTTTGAGATGAATAATGAATGGTGCCGAAGCAGTTTTTCTTCGAAGTGAAAGACTGTTTTCATATTGAGCTAGAAGGGGGGTTCCTTTTGGAGATAAAGACCAATGTTGTTGGCGGGATATAACTGAAATTGCACATGTTATTGGTAGGAAACCATGGACATGACATTTGCATTTGTGCGAACCATTGGGAACCAATAGGTGAAATAAATTGGAGAAACCACTTTAACATTGAGAGAACTAATGGAAAAAGGGAACTGGGGGAACTAATTAAATTAAAGGGTAAGCCTTTGATCCGAATGTTAGTAGGGTTACCATACGAAGCATGGGAGGGGGTCGGAAGGAAGAATTCCATTGCTTTTCTCAATAGAGAAATTGTAATAAGAGAATGAATTTGTTGCTTCATGTAGTCCGGAAGTTACATTAATAAGAAAAGATGGTTTTGTTTCCTAGCAAGGGTGTACCTTGAGTTGCGCGGTGCAAATACCAAAGGAAAAGACCAATTGCATCATGTAGTGTGGGAGTTGTTTCGGTTTCGAATGCTAGCAGGGAGCTACCTTGCCAAATATGTAGGGGAATCAAATAAAAGGAAAATGATGGGAAATCATTAAAGTATGAAAATGGTGGGAATTCGTTAGAAGCTATTAGGATAAGAAATTTGGAATGAAGGGGATGGGGAATCCATCGTGTGTTGCATATTGCACATTTTTATAAAGTCACTTATGTAAATGTGGTTTCGCACTAACCACTGAGGTGTAGGTGTTCTGAGGATGTTTTCGGAGGTAGCTTGATAACAACTAAGGGGAAACCCATTCCGCAATGCGACATGGTCCCACTATATATTTATGTGTTAGGTTTAAAGGATTGTTATTCACACCAGTCGGTCAACTGACCTGAAGTTTTTGTTTCCTTTTTCTTTTAACTCTTGAGTGCTCATTTGAGTAAGCTAAGGTTTAGGACTTTTGGTTGCTTCGTCGAATAAGCTTCCAGAGATGAGCAGGAGGCTGTAGCTATTTAGGAGAATTGCCTTTTTTGTTTATGTGTGTACCGACAATATTTTTATTGCTTATGTATTTTGACTCTGATCGACCAAGGGGGAAACATCGTATGCTTCTCTTGGATTATATTTTGTAATAATTTGCATATTCCCTAAACAGGGCTACAAAAGGGTTATATGAATGGAATGATTGTTAGTGAATATTTTGTCAAGTTTTTCACATTCTATTGTTTACTATTTTTTGGTTTACCAAAATCCGGTTTTCTATCATCGAAAGCTGACACTAGATATGACTGTAGCATTTGTAGGGTTGTGATTTCAGTCTTGGCTGATGAGGTATTGTTGTTCTTTCTTATAAAAGACCCCTTTAATCCTTGCCTAAAAGTGGAGGCAAAAGCCACTTATGGAGTAGTGACTTTAAAAAAGTATAAGTATCGATACCAAAGCTCCTCTGAAATGTAAGAGGTAGATGTTTGAATGCTTCCTATACCATACATATGATATATAAAGCATTCAGCGCTACTGAAAGGTGGCTTTTGAGGGTATCAGAACATTGTTTCCGTAAAGGCAGTGACACTGACTGTAAATACAGATATATTGACTTATTTCTTTAAAAAAAATTATTTTATATCCACTCTATTATATTTGTTGAATTTTCATTGGATTATAAATTTAAATACTGACTGTATGCAGTCTTTTTACAATACTTTGGTACCGACCATGTATTTTATACATATATTTTAATTATCTTAATTAACATGCAAGCTTTCCTTATGCAATTCAAACTTAGAAAATTCATAACTAATTCATACAATCATGAAATTTGTGAAATTCTCTCATCTCCAAAATAGTATAATAAACATCATATCAAAATTCTATGACATTCAGTGATTTCTATCTATACGTTTTACCCTAAAACCTATCCATTTCCATTTGTGTAAAGTCATATAAACATGTTAACATAGCTATTGATTTACCACCAATTAGCAACAATTCAATCATGAAAAAGCCATCATGAACATACATTATTTTCAGCTAATTACCCAATGACTGAAACATAAATGTAAGAGTATTATTCACCTTGGTTAGCTGAGGTAGTAAGATTTATCACTGATGTTTCCATGCTTTGATCCTAGCTTTCTTTCTTTTTCTTCTTCCATAACTTAATGGTCGACCACCATAGGTTAAGTTAAACAAAATTTGGTAAGATATGAGGTTATATAGGGGCCAAAAATTTGCCACGTTACCCCCTCTCACATGCCTTCCTTAAGCATTATTTGATTTGTTTCGAAGGCCAACCTACTAATTAATTCATTAAATACAAAATTCATTTCTTCCTTCACCACATTAACCAATTAAATTCATGAATAATGTTATCAAATTTTAGGGTCATGATACATCTACACCCAAAGTTAATACAATGTAAGATGAATCTATCAAATAATAAATATGGCCAGGCCCACACTTATAAACAGAGGTAGAGGGACACTGTTCAAGTGGTCAGAAACTCTTTTCTCCTTCGCCACATTTTATGTTTTCAGTATAAGCTATCAAGTATTTGCATAACGTATTGATGACAATAAAAATATTTGAAATGAAATTTCATAATATGTAGCATATATGGGCCTTATTAATAGTTGAAATGCCCTTACATATCACATAATATGATTGATTATATAATTCGAACCAAATCGAACAATTCTTACCTAAATTGAACTATTTTATGCAAATTGACCTTGAATAAATTTGCATCGACTTGAATTGGTACAATACTTAAGCATGTCAACCATGAGCATCAACAAGCAGCTTTGATTTGATCACTTCTAGTAAAAACAAGATTTTGGATTTAAATTTTCAATTTGTTTTCCGAGCCAAACAAAATACCTCAACATTTTCGCTTCACGCTAGCTGTTTATGGTTTTAACGAAGAAACACATTATATTTGTACTTCCGATTAGCCGCAAAGGAACAAAAACGAATTATTGACTTATGTAATTGTAAAAACCCAAATTTTAAAGACATAATAATTACTTAATAAAATAATAAGTTGTATAATTTTCCGAATTTGGCTAACAAGTTGCATCATTATGTCCGTGGCAATTTTCTGGTCAATTTACATATAAAGTTTGTAAAAATCAAAGTTAATATGAAGCAATTATCAAAGAGACAAGTTATAAGTACGATTCTGGAATTTATAAAAGAAGTTAAAAAGATTTTTTTTTTTTTTTTGCAAATGGCCAAATTTGACTATGGTACCTTTTCCATTTCATCCATTATGATTTTCCAGATCATTTTCATGCATAATTTGTCAAAAGGCAAGTTCGTCTGAAATAGATATCGCAGAAACAAGTTCAGAACAAAAATATGTGACCCAAGTTACTAGCCATAAATCTGTTGTGGATTTTGCAGACAACAACAGACTGATTTGGGAAAATATCCAACCTAAGTTAATAAGCATATACTTGTTGTGGTTCATTCCGACAGCTGAAGGTTGATTAGGGAAAATAAGTGGCTAAAGGTTAAGGCCCGAATCAAAGGAGGTTTGGGCTGAAGTGCAAATTTATCCACTATGGGCGCACTTGGCAGGTGCACCAGTGTAAAATTGCCTTGGCGCACTTGTCAAGTGCGCAAGTTATCCCTATTTTGATCGTCAAACTTCTACCATTCATAACTTCTTCATACGATATTCGATTTACGCAAACCAGGTGTCAATCTAGACCAGAATTTCGAGATGAACGCAATGACATAATCTGTTTCCCTTAATTCTTAATACTAAATTAATTATTCTTTAATTTATCCACTTTGATGTTGTTAAAATTTTAGGGTGTTAAATTCTCCCCTACTCAAAGGATATCGTCCCTGAAATCTTCAAGTTAAGAAGAATGTATCCTACCATCCATATCCATCTACTCATCCACCAATCACAGGCATCCATTGTCCTTAAAATTTTCTAATGCTTATATGAATATATGCAAAGGTGTGTGTATATATCCTAATACCAATGCGAAAATCAGGCGGTCTACTGATTCAGTTGACCTCCTGAATGCAATGTATGTTAGTGCCATGTATCCAATATGTATGCAAATAATCCTATTATAACATGTGCGTTCTATATGTATGCACACTCGTTCATCCAAATGTCACATCCATATGCTAATACATCGATGAATGAAAAGAAAATGCACACACATCCATATGCAGTATGAGAGTAATTGAGCTGATCTAGTGCCTAATGTGTGTGTATATGCATCCATGAGCAACTACTAGCAACCAGTTGCATCCACTTGCATCCATCAAACATAACATGTCTCAAACACATGTTTATAATTATGGGATTCCTACTTAAAGGTCAAAGATTCGATCGATAGGATATACTCAGATGATAGAAGCAAGCAAGAATAAAAGCTTTTGGAAGAGAAGTTAAGAATATTCCCTTGAAAAGAAAAGGGTACAAAGATCAAAAATATTGTCTTCGATCTCCCCAAGTCGCATCCTCTTGGTTGTCTCCCCACTGAACCTTCACCAACTTGACTTCTTATTTGCGTAGCTTCTAAACCTACGATCCAAGTAAAAATCTTTCTATAGATCCCCACCAACGAGTCAGTGGTCTAGAGGGTCATCCATGTAATGTTTCGAAGGGTTCCATGTCAATGCTAGCTTGATAACTGTTGTTAAAGGCAAACTCTACTAAAGGAAGGTTGTAACACCCCGTGACTCTGTAACGCTAAGATTCACAAATCAAGGCAGAATTAAAAGTTAAAATCAAAATCAAGGGAAACGGGCTGCGCCATTGCGTTCGTCTCGGAATTCTGCATGAAAACGAGTCCGAGTTTGCGTAAATCGGAGTCCGTATGAGGAAGATATGGCCTCCGGAAGTTTCAGCAAGGTTCAAATTTCAAAACAGACTCAGAAGCGGGCTGGGCGGGAAATTCCCCGCCCAGGACCCAGGTCGACTGGGGAGTCGACTGGGTAGTCGACCACCCCCCCCCCCCCCCAGGTCGACTGGGTAGTCGACCCCCCCTCCCCCCGCTTTTTCCAGCTTCCTGAACCAGATTCGTTTTTCTGTATTTGGACGCCCTTCTGACCAGATTCGTTGACTTCTACACTATATAAACAGCCCTGGTCTTCTTCTCTATTCACAATTCTTTTCTATCCTTATGCTTCCTCTGTGAAAATATATAAATAAATAAAAATAAGAAGATAATACGAAAATCCAAGACAAGGTTATGCTGCTCAAGTTGTCTAGAAGAGATTCAAAGCTTCAAGATAAGGATTAAAGGCTAAACGTCGCACGAATCATAGCAACGCCTCCTTTCTATTCTAATATAATCTCTGTAAGTCAGTTATTTCTAGATTTGAATGTTTTTATCTGTTCGTGACATGAAATTAAAGGAATAAAAGAATATGCCAAATCTCTCTCTCTATATTCGAATCAGTGCCTATACTCTTGAACCTAATTAAGAACTGTTATGATTCGAGGACAAATAAGACCGTGACTATGAAACTATGGACCTTAAAACCATATGCCTATGACTATGAACATTTGCCTATGACTATGAACATTGCCTACGACTATGGACATTTCCTATGACTATGAACATTGCCTATGACTGTGACTGTGACTATGAGGATTATTTCCTTGACTAAGCCTATGCCTTTGATTAGGAAATATAAACTATTGCCTATGACATAACAAGGACATCTGTGATTAAACACCTGTGATTCATGACTAGGAAAGTGTTGCTTAAGTTTTGTGACTATGAAATTGGGTCTAAACCCGTTCATCTATTCTGTCTATTCTTGGTTATCTTTGGTTTTAGACCTTGGGAATTTACCTATTAAGTTAGGTCTACCCATGTTCTTGAACCTACGTCTCTATTCTGTCTATTCTTGGTTTTCTTATGTTTTAGACCTTGGGAATTTACCTATTAAGTTAGGTCTACCCATGTTCTTGAACCGACGTCGTTATTCAACCCTTTTTATGCCAGTTAGTATGTCTATCTTTCGCATAGCATCTTTGGTTCATTCCCTATTTTCTACGAACCTAGCTTTATTTACAATTTAGACTGAATCACGATTATACGAACGGTGGGAATGCGGTTTGGGCAAAATATGAAATTTACTAAAAACGTAGTTTAACTTGGAAATTGGCATAAATTGGGAACATGAATTATGGCATGTTCATAGAAATGCAAATTGGATAAATTTGACATGAATTATAAGATGTGTAATTTGAATCTAATATTGACATGTAAATCTAGCATTTACATGAATAGTGAACTAGAGTAATAAGTCTAGAATTAGAATGTTGAATCGGAATTGGATTAGCTAATTTGGCACGGTAAGTATATTGGCATAAATGTGAAATTGGCCATAATTGGGAGTAATTGGCAGGTTTAGCAAAATCATGGTTAGTGACACTTAATTTGGTATAGTCCACATACCAAAAAGCATAAATATGATTTAGAAGGGGAAATGGGCCATAAGAATGAATGTAGACAATTTACATTAAAAGAGTAATTAGGAAATAAGTAAATTAGAAATAATTTACTTATAGAATTTGGCCTGAATGAGAAAATATAAATTTAGACAAATTAAAGGTTTATTAACGACATCTCTTTTAATGACACACCAGAAAGTTCTAGAGTGACAGAGAAGATAGGGTCTAGGCTTGGGTTTGGAAAATACAAGTTTCCTGCTCTCCCTGGCTATTCCTAATTGATCCGACGAACGGGATGGTTACTTTCAAAACTTGATTTGAAAATAAATTGAAACCCTTTGAACTTAGAAAACACGAATATGCCTAGCGCGAGGTTAGACTGAGTTGCGATGTAAACCTGCCCGGAACCAACCGGCACATCCAGTAGTCGCAACAATACCTATCTAATGTGAGTGGTAGCGGCTTTAATTTATTTAGTTAAAGCTAGAACAAGAATGGTAGGGTTAAGTTAACTAAGACACTTAACCAGTTCTACATGATAACTAGACTGATGGGTGGGGTTAGGTTCAGACTGACACTTAACACAGTTAAGCTAGAATGGGAGGGTTAAGTCCATAGGAACACTTAACCAACTTAACACAGTTAAGCTAGAATGGGAGGGTTAAGTCCATAGGAACCATTAACCAACTTAACACAGTTAAGCTAGAATGGGAGGGCTAAGTCCATAGAGACACTTAACCAAACTCAAGGTAGCAAAACGAGACTTGTAGAGGTTAAGTAAAGTTAATACACTTAGCCAAATTAATATGTTAACTAGACTAGAGGTTGGGGTTAAGTAAAATCTAATACACTTAGCCAATTTTGATAAGTTAGCTGGGCTAGACCGTAGGGTTAAGTAAACCTAAACACTTAACCATCAGGTTGTGATAAAGGAATGAGGTTAAGTCTAAAACATGAAGGGATAATACTTAACCATTAATAACATGTTAGTTAAAACAGACGGGCAAGGTTAAGTTAAAAAGGAACACTTAACCAATACAGGATGAAGGGGTAGGGTTAAGTAATAAGAAATAGTTAACCAATATAACTTGGTTTGTGGTAGGGTTAAGTCAACGTGAATTGCTGATGACACTTAACCAGCTTAACAGGATAAATGAAGAGGGTTAAGTTAGCTTGAATTGACTAATGACACTTAACCAATCCAAATTGACGAGAAAGAGAACCAAGTAGTAAACCTTAGTTAAAAGTAGCTAAGTAGTAAACCTTAGTTAAGAAAACAACGATTCTGGAAACTAAGTGGTAAACCTTAGTTGACAAAACTAAGTAGTAATTCTTAGTATAACACGAGGAGGAGCGAACGTCCGTCTGATTAAAAAGAAGGCTCCAACGAATTGGGTTACAAAGCCCGAGGCTTCGAGGGGACGTGAGGGTACTCTTGGTATCCCTATGTGAGGCTGCAGATGATCCGCCTGGGCCCACAGAAGTTAAGGTCTGCGTAGAAGAACCAGGGGTATGCCTTGGTTGTAATACATGGCAACCTAAAGACTAGGATGGACCGGCGTGATTCGGCGAGCAAACGGTAGCCCTATTATAGCAACTCGTCGTCTACCATCCATCTTGAGTCAATCGAGATACGTGAAGCGGAAAGGTGGAGAACTCCAAAAGACCATATACTTGCTATCTAGTTATGGGTGAGGATGGCCATAGGATAGTGGGGAACCGGGGGGCCGGCGTATAGTTCTCATTTTATAAGGTATGCCTTTCATTAGTTGAGGGACGGGTCAAGTGGGACCATAGCCACTGGAATAAAAACAGACCTTAGCATCTACATCGGCAGATATCTGAAAGCTCCCAACCGAGTTCTATATTCCTTGATTTGCCCTGTCATAGGACTCGGACCGCATATTACAGGACATGTGCATCTAGACAAGCGATAACGATTCGCGATACATGTGTGGGGAAGTATAGGAACATATACCACTCTAGGTAGTGTGTCCTAGACTTGGGGGCATCGTTCGACAGGTAGTGTAATCCCTAGTTGGACTAGGTGGCATAAACCCTGAACTCGAGAAGCGTTCAGCAGATAGCGTAAACTCTAGTTAAATCTAGAAAGCACTTGATAGAAAACCCTAAATTAGATCTAGGTAATAAATAATAAATGTATGCCTGAAGGCAATGGAAACTACAGGGGTTGGGATCACGTTATCGTTACTAGTTGGAACATTAGTTAGGTGGTGCAGAGATATAGAAACCAGTATAACAAGGAAATAGTGAAGCGGCGAAAGTATTAGAGCATATCCAGTTTATCTTATCTTAGCATATCTTGTGATTATCTTGTCTAATCTTGCTGACCCTATGGTCATGGTGTAATCTTGGATTCAGTTAATTCATGTCGTTTGTTTTTCCATGTTCACATGCTAGAAGTTACTGAACTTACTCAGGCTTTATGTCTGACTCTGTTTTTCTTTCGTCTTCTTTTCTTCTGTCCCCCCCCCCCTAGGTAGTAGAGGAGGGAGTAGTATAGCTCAGGTTAAGTTGGACTGTCACTCTTTCCCAGCTTGAAGATTTGTCGAAGTTTTGCTTGGATTCTCTTTTCAGATGCTATGGCTGGTTCTTGCTACATTGGGGAATATAAATGTACTTTGTATGCTTCTTTATTTTGTAAGACAGATGACACTCTGATATTGTAAAGAAATCTTTGTACAAACTATTTTATCAATAAAGCAAAGTTTTATTTTCCGCTGTTTAATTTCTGTCTATCATGTAATTTATCTACATCTTTTACCCTAAATGCTCCACAGAACTTAGTGCATTCCCTTTTGTGAGTGACACTAACGGACGTAGGGTGTTACACATGGTATCAGAGCTGAAGGTTACCAGATCAGATAAAGGATTTGAAAAATTATTTTCAAAACGGTTTTAAAAGAAGCATTTTCAAAAGAAAAGTTTTGTTTTAAAGGCATATTCCCCAAAGCCATACGCACTATTTTCTCTTCCTCTGTTTTCTTATCTCCTTCTTTCTTGAGTCTCTGGGGCTCCTGGTTTTCTGGGAGGTAACCTCATCGAAGGGCAAAGTAGTACCCGACTTCCATCTAGGGTTGTGGTTGTTTCACTTACGGCCAGTTTTCTTTCAAGCTTATAGGGCTTTCTGTACGATGGAAGCAGCTTTCGAGAGATTTGTCAACATGACTACACATGGAAGGGGATGAGGAGTTTGGCTGGGGAGCACAACCCTAGGATGAGGAATTCATGGATGTAGATTTAGCTCACGAAAGAGGAAGAAATTATAAAACCTAAGACAAGAGGAAGTATCTTTACTAGGGAATGATAGGGCATATAATTAAGGGCAAGGGCAAGAACGAGGAACAAGGTTTTCAGAAGGGCAAGAACCTACTTTCGCCACCAAGCGTACCTAGGAGAAAGGTTGTAAAGTTCTGTTGGAAGAGTCTAGTTTTGTTGTTCGTACTCTTTCCTTTGGTTTTAGCTCTTCGCATATGTTCATACCCACTTCCATAGTTGAGTCTCTGCACCATAGTACTTATATAGTAGAAAGATCCCACTAGAGTCTCAAATCCAATTGGTGGTCCGACCAGTTTATTTTTGGTTAGTAGGGAGTTGAGAAAAGCTATCGAGTTTGTTTATATCATCTCACATAGATCGTCTAAGTTCGGAGGAGATATTCCTTGGATGCTTGTCTGATATTGGTTTAGGCCTTTGGGGCTTGTACTTAAGGGATGTCGAGTTCGACTAGGATGGTTTGCATGAGAAATGAATAGATGTGACAGGC
Source organism: Allium sativum (assembly GCA_030737875.1). Classification (NCBI taxonomy): domain Eukaryota; kingdom Viridiplantae; phylum Streptophyta; class Magnoliopsida; order Asparagales; family Amaryllidaceae; genus Allium; species Allium sativum. The sequence goes on along the minus strand of CM060921.1, from coordinate 425,215,380 downwards.
ACTCTAAAAAGCACGTAGTAACCTTTCGACCCTTATAGTTATGGCGGATAAGAGGGAGACCTCTAATCATCTTATTACATATACTTGGTGCTGTAATTGACATCTGTTTATTTTGGAAATGGAGATCAGAAACTTCACAATCGTGAAGTTAAATTAGTTAAGATACAGTGGAGTAAAGCTCAAGAAGGCTAGATACTAGCATCATACCCTTTTCCTTAAGGGTGCATCCTTGATTTCTTTGTTTAGGAGCTTTGCACATAATTGTTTCTCTCTTTCCAAAGTATATCCTCTAGGTCGTATCTTCGATCCTTAGGCAGAAGCCAATGGATGTAAACATGTATTTGAAACATGTTATGATTGGTGGTTGCTAATGGTTGCTCGTGGATGCATATGCATACGTATTAGGCACTAGATCAAGTTCGGATGCTTGCATATTGCATTTACAAATATGTATTTGTTTGTAAGTTGAACTTGATATGTTATCATATGGATGTTGCATATGGATGAATGGTTGTGCACGCATGTAGTATTTACATAACTAGGGATGCTTGCATACATGATTGCATGCATGGCACTGACATGATTCGCATTAAGGAGGTCAACTGAATCAGTAGACCGCCTGATTTTGCATTAGATAAAGACATATACACACACTATGCATATAAACATGAAAGAATTAGAGATCTTTTAAGGACAGTGAATGCATGTGATTGGATGGTTGAGTAGATGGGTGATTGGATGGTAGGACACATTCTTCCTAACTTGAAGATTTTGGGGACGAAATCATTTTAAGTGGGGGAGAATGTAACACCCCGTGACTCTGTAACGCTAAGATTCACAAATCAAGGCAGAATTAAAAGTTAAAATCAAAATCAAGGGAAACGGGCTACGCCATTGCGTTCGTCTCGGAATTCTGCATGAAAACGAGTCCGAGTTTGCGTAAATCGGAGTCCGTATGAGGAAGATATGGCCTCCGGAAGTTTCAGCAAGGTTCAAATTTCAAAACAGACTCAGAAGCGGGCTGGGCGGGAAATTTCCCGCCCAGGACCCAGGTCGACTGGGGAGTCGACTGGGTAGTCGACCCCCCCCCCCAGGTCGACTGGGTAGTCGACCCCCCCTCCCCCCGCTTTTTCCAGCTTCCTGAACCAGATTCGTTTTTCTGTATTTGGACGCCCTTCTGACCAGATTCGTTGACTTCTACACTATATAAACAGCCCTGGTCTTCTTCTCTATTCACAATTCTTTTCTATCCTTATGCTTCCTCTGTGAAAATATATAAATAAATAAAAATAAGAAGATAATACGAAAATCCAAGACAAGGTTATGCTGCTCAAGTTGTCTAGAAGAGATTCAAAGTTTCAAGATAAGGATTAAAGGCTAAACGTCGCACGAATCATAGCAACGCCTCCTTTCTATTCTAATCTAATCTCTGTAAGTCAGTTATTTCTAGATTTGAACTTTTTCTCTGTTCGTGACATGAAATTAAAGGAATAAAAGAATATGCCAAATCTCTCTCTCTCTCTATTCGAATCAGTGTCTATACTCTTGAACCTAATTAAGAACTGTTATGATTCGAGGACAAATAAGACCGTGACTATGAAACTATGGACCTTAAAACCATATGCCTATGACTATGAACATTGCCTATGACTATGGACATTGCCTATGACTATGAACATTGCCTATGACTGTGACTGTGACTATGAGGATTATTTCCTTGACTAAGCCTATGCCTTTGATTAGGAAATATAAACTATTGCCTATGACATAACAAGGACATCTGTGATTAAACACCTGTGATTCATGACTAGGAAAGTGTTGCTTAAGTTTTGTGACTATGAAATTGGGTCTAAACCCGATCATCTATTCTGTCTATTCTTGGTTATCTTTGTTTTTAGACCTTGGGAATTACCTATTAAGTTAGGTCTACCCATGTTCTTGAACCTACGTCTCTATTCTGTCTATTCTTGGTTTTCTTTGGTTTTAGACCTTGGGAATTTACCTATTAAGTTAGGTCTACCCATGTTCTTGAACCAACTTCGTTATTCAACCCATTTTATGCCAGTTAGTATGTCTATCTTTTTCATAGCATCTTTGGTTCATTCCCTATTTTCTACGAACCTAGCTTTATTTACAATCTAGACTGAATCACGATTATACGAACGGTGGGAATGCGGTTTGGGCAAAATATGAAATTTACTAAAAACGTAGTTTAACTTGGAAATTGGCATAAATTGGGAACATGTATTATGGCATGTTCATAGAAATGCAAATTGGATAAATTTGACATGAATTATAAGATGTGTAATTTGAATCTAATATTGACGTGTAAATCTAGCATTTACATGAATAGTGAACTAGAGTAAAAAGTCTAGAATTAGAATGTTGAATCGAAATTGGATTAGCTAATTTGGCACGGTAAGTATATTGGCATAAATGTGAAATTGGCCATAATTGGGAGTAATTGGCAGGTTTAGCAAAATCATGGTTAGTGACACTTAATTTGGTATAGTCCACATACCAAAAAGTATAAATATGATTTAGAAGGGGAAATGGGCCATAAGAATGAATGTAGACAATTTACATTAAAAGAGTAATTAGGAAATAAGTAAATTAGAAATAATTTACTTATAGAATTTGGCATGAATGAGGAAATATAAATTTAGACAAATTAAAGGTTTATTAACGACATCTCTTTTAATGACACACCAGAAAGTTCTAGGGTGACAGAGAAGATAGTGTCTAGGCTTGGATTTAGAAAATACAAGTTTCCTGCTCTCCCTGGCTATCCCTAACTGATCCGACGAACGGGATGGTTACTTTCAAAACTTGATTTGAAAATAAATTGAAACCCTTTGAACTTAGAAAACACGAATATGCCTAGCCCGAGGTTAGACTGAGTTGCGATGTAAACCTGCCCGGAACCAACCGGCACATCCGGGAGTCGCAACAATACCTGTCCAATGTGAGTGGTAGCGGCTTTAATTTATTTAGTTAAAGCTAGAACAAGAATGGTAGGGTTAAGTTAACTAAGACACTTAACCAGATCAACATGATAACTAGACTGATGGGTGGGGTTAGGTTCAGACTGACACTTAACACAGTTAAGCTAGAATGGGAGGGTTAAGTCCATAGGAACACTTAACCAACTTAACACAGTTAAGCTAGAATGGGAGAGTTAAGTCCATAGGAACACTTAACCAACTTAACACAGTTAAGCTAGAATGGGAGGGCTAAGTCCATAGAAACACTTAACCAAACTCAAGGTAGCAAAACGAGACTTGTTGGGGTTAAGTAAAGTTAATACACTTAGCCAAATTAATATGTTAAATAGACTAGAGGTTGGGGTTAAGTAAAATCTAATACACTTAGCCACTTTTGATATGTTAGCTGGGCTAGACCGTAGGGTTAAGTAAACCTGAACACTTAACCATTAGGTTGTGATAAAGGAATGAGGTTAAGTCTAAAACATGAAGGGATAATACTTAACCATTAATAACACGTTAGTTAAAACATACGGGCAAGGTTAAGTTAAAAAGGAACACTTAACCAATACAGGATGAAGGGGTAGGGTTAAGTAATAAGAAATAGTTAACCAATATAACTTGGTTTGTGGTAGGGTTAAGTCAACGTGAATTGCTGATGACACTTAACCAGCTTAACAGGATAAATGAAGAGGGTTAAGTTAGCTTGAATTGACTAATGACACTTAACCAATCCAAATTGACGGGAAAGAGAACTAAGTAGTAAACCTTAGTTAAAAGGAGCTAAGTAGTAAACCATAGTTAAGAAAACAACGATTCTGGAAACTAAGTGGTAAACCTTAGTTGACAAAACTAAGTAGTAATTCTTTGTATAACACGAGGAGGAGTGAACGTCCGTCTGATTAAAAAGAAGGCTCCAACGAATTGGGTTACGAAGCCCGAGGCTTCGAGGGGACGTGAGGGTACTCTTGGTATCCCTCTGTGAGGCTGCAGATGATCCGCCTGGGCCCACAGAGGTTAAGGTCTGCGTAGAAGAACCAGGGGTATGCCTTGGTTGCAATACATGGCAACCTAAAGACTAGGATGGACCGGCGTGATTCGGCGAGCAAACGGTAGCCCTGTGATAGCGACTCGTCGTCTACCATCCATCTTGAGTCAATCGAGATACGTGAAGCGGAAAGGCGGAGAACTCCAAAAGTCCATATACTTGCTATCTAGTTATGGGTGAGGATGGCCATAGGATAGTGGGGCACCGGGGGGGTCGGCGTATAGTTCTCATTTTACAAGGTGTGCCTTTCATTAGTTGATGGAGGGGTCAAGTGAGACCATAGCCACTGGAATAAAAACAGACCTTAGCATCTGCATCGGCAGATTTCTGAAAGCTCCCGATCGAGTTCTATATTCCTTGATTTGCCCTGTCACAGGACTCGGACCGCACATTACAGGACATGTGCATCTAGACAAGCGATAACGATTCGCGATACATGCGTGGGGAAGTATAGGAACATATACCACTCTAGGTAGTGTGTCCTAGACTTGGGGGCATCGTTCGACAGGTAGCGTAATCCCTAGTTGGACTAGGTGGCATAAACCCTGAACTCGAGAAGCGTTCAGCAGATAGCGTAAACTCTAGTTAAATCTAGAAAGCACTTGATAGAAAACCCTAGATTAGATCTAGGTAATAAATAATAAATGTATGCCTGAAGGCAATGGAAACTACAGGGTTGGGATCACGTTATCGTTACTAGTTGGAACACTAGTTAGGTGGTGCAGAGATATAGAAACCAGTATAACAAGGAAATAGTGAAGCGGCGAAAGTATTAGAGCATATCCAGTTTATCTTATCTTAGCATATCTTGTGATTATCTTGTCTAATCTTGCTGACCCTATGGTCATGGTGTAATCTTGGATTCAGTTAATTCATGTCGTTTGTTTTTCCATGTTCACATGCTAGAAGTTACTGAACTTACTCAGGCTTTATGTCTGACTCTGTTTTTCTTTCATCTTCTTTTCTTCCGTTCTCCCCCCCCCCCCCCCCGGTAGTAGAGGAGGGAGTAGTATAGCTCAGGTTAAGTTGGACTGTCACTCTTTCCCAGGTTGAAGATTTGTCGAAGTTTTGCTTGGATTCTCTTTTCAGATGCTATGGCTGGTTCTTGCTACATTGGGGAATATAAATGTACTTTTTATGCTTCTTTATTTTGTAAGACAGATGACACTCTGATATTGTAAAGAAATCTTTGTACAAACTATTTTATCAATAAAGCAAAGTTTTATTTTCCATTGTTTAATTTCTGTCTGTCTTGTAATTTTTCTGCATCTTTCACCCTAAATGCTCCACAGAACTTAGTGCATTTCCTTTTGTGGGTGACACTAACGGACGTGGGGTGTTACAAAGGTGCTCTTCCTAAGTCCCTCCAAAGTCTAGGATACAGAGCCTTAAAAGATCTTCAAGAATTCTATTCACCCTCTTCGTCTGTCCATCGGTCTGAGAATGATAAGTGATGCTCAAACACAACTGTGTACCTAATGCTTCTTGCAAGATCCTCCAAAATTCACTGGTGAAGATGGGGTCATGATTGCTCACAATGCTGGAAGGTACTCCATGAAGATGAAATATCTCTCGGACATAAATTGCTGCCAACCATGATGTCGTCTTCTTACTCTTAACTGGAATAAAGCGAGCACTCTTAGTGAGTCTATCTACTACCACCCAAATGCTGTTGTTGCCTTTCGTTGATCTAGGCAAACCATCTATGAAATCCATGGAGACGCTCTCCCACTCCCACTGCAGGACCTCTAAAGGATGAAGTAAACCACCGAGCTTCCTTTGCTCAGCTTTGCCTTGCTGGCAAATCAGACATTGAGAAACAAACTCTGCTACACCTTTCTTCATCCCATCCCTAAATAAAACTCATTCTCAAGTAGCTCCCTTACTTGTTTGCTGAGCTCCCTTCTTTATCTTGGAGCCATATGGCACACGGGAAAAGCAACTGGCTTTGCATTGTCCACCAAATATATGCGGAAATCGATCTCGCGCCTTTGGGGTAAACCCCGAACCTCATCAAAGACATCAGGATACTCACAGACTACTGGTACCGATCGCAGATCATCGATAGATGCATCAAAAGACTCTAGGACACTAAGCATGACAGACCCTTGCAGGTAACAAGAAATCTCGAGAGTCCTCGTATGGCAAGTCAAAAGTCTATCGACCCCCCTCTCACAATCTAGAATGGCACCACATATGGTTAACCAATCCATCTCTCGAATCAAACCATAACCCATAAAACCGAGCACATACGCGTCACATTCAATCTCGATGCTTAACACAGATATTCTCAAACCCTGACAAATCATAGATTAATGCACCGAACCACCTATGGGGTTTGAGACAACAGCGGGCTCCACTATCATACTAATATTTAAGTGCAAAGATTCAACTATAGAACTGGATATAAATGAATGTGAAGCACTAGAATCAAAAAGAGTTCTTATAGGAAGATTGGAAAGAAAAATCAAACCATCCATGGAAACATTCCTACCTCTATCTGGTGCACTAGCCATGAGAGCATTCGCTTACCCTCCAGAGGTTCCTATCATTTGACCTTGCCCTTGCTTCCTTGGGTACTCCCTAGAATAGTGTCCAACCTCTTCAAAAACGAAGCAAGCATTCTTCCTTTTCCTGCAGTCCTGGGCCAAGTGACCCTCTCACCCGCAACTATGGCACTTCCTCTTACCCTTAGCCTTATCATTCTTTCTGCCCTTCTTCTGTTGTTGTTGTTGTTGTCCTTTCTTGGGCCATACCTTTTTATTTTTTGTTTCAAGCTAACTTGTCTCTCGAAAGCTACCTCCATCACATAGAAATCCTTACGAAGATCGAGAAAATTAACTGTAGGTGATACTATTGTAGCTACAATGGAGGTTTGGCACTGCATTGCCCTTCGACATGTGCCGCAGTTTAAACATGCCTACGGTATCATGCCGGAATGGGGGGCACCATTCGGGAAGAATCGGTTTCCCAGACAAAAAGGGAAAAGGAATCAAGTGGAGAATCGAGAGAAATTACATATGGCTTTGGAGAATATATTTTTCAAAATAGACTTTTCTTTTTGAAAATGCTTTCTTTTAAAACCTTTTTTTTAAAAATAATTTTCAAAAACTTTATCCAATCTGGTAACCTTCAGCTCTGATACCAAGTGTGACACCCTATGTCTGTTAATGTCACTCACAAAGGGAATGCATTTAAGTTTCGTGAAGACTTATAGGTAAACAGACAAAGAATATTACAAGACAGATATATAGAAAACAACGAAATAAAAACTTTATTTATCATAAGATACCGTGGTCCAAAAACATCACATGTCTGAAACATAAAAGCCCTTTACAACAAAAAAGTTACTGTCTTGTACTTCAAAAATATCAGCGTACATAAAAGAAGTAAAATTCCCCAAGAACAAAATATAGCCGTAGCAACAAGGATAGGAGCTTGAGCCATACATATCAGCAGCTCTAGCAAAAGCAAGCAGAATCACGGTCAAGCCTGAGTGTTTCCTCCCTGAGAACCCGTGGGGGGGGGGGGGGAACGGAAGAAATAAGGAGAAACAAAAAGGGTCAGACATAAAGTGTGGCAAGTCTAGTGGCTTTTCACAAGTAAATAAATAAAAGTAGCATGACAGACATATAAAGTGGATAAAAGAGATCACTACATAAATGACAGGTGTTACAAGGTAGTTAGGATAAGGTGTATATGCTTATAATGATTACTCTGCACTGTTACTAGTATAACCAGAATGAGATGATCCCTTACACTTTAAGGTGGTAGACTTGGTTATACGTCCAAATATACCCTAACTACTACACTAATCGATCAGCTCCTTCTCCGTAGATACTCTGTGCCGGCCCCACTGCAGAATGTATCAGGTCCTAATTTGCAACCCCTCACAGACATGCACAGCCCCATATCTACAGGTGTCACGGTTGTCTTATCCCCCTCTGCCTAGCTCATGCACGCACATGGCCCAGTCGGTTTGCGTCGCCCACACTGTCGTCCACGTTTGGATCTCTTACAATCAGTTAGTAAGTGTGCCCCTTCTCCGCCTAGTACGGAGTACTTGTTTGATACCTACTCCGGGTTACTGACTGTGTAACACCCCACCTCCACTAGGGTCACTCACAAAAGGAATGCACTAGTTTTGGAGGAGCATTATCGAGGTAAACAAACAAAGAAATATTACAAGACAGAACATAGATAAAACAGCGGAAGAATCAAAAGATAAATTTCATTACTTTCAAAAAGAGTCAAAACCTTTCACATCAAATAGCTAAGGTCATTATTTTCCATTACAATAAATTCTGTCTTGCATAAACAAAGAAGCATAAACTTAAAACATCAAAAGTAGCTTAATTCCCCAAAGGTAGCAGAAAATGTAGCCATAGCATAGACCAAGATCAAACCGTACATGAGCTGAATCAAAAGCAAGCGAAGTCCAAGCTAAGTGCTAGAGTTTCCTCCCTGAGAGACTGGGGGGGAACGAAAGAAAAAGAGGCGAAAGAAAACGGGTCAGTCATAAAGACTGGAAAGTCCAAGTGACTTTCAGCATAAAAACAGATAAAGGTAACATGACATGTATAAACTTAAAGTAATCATACGGATGATGACAAGATGGGCAAGATAGACTAAGATAACAGGATAAATTAAGTATAGCATCACGTATTCAAGGTTCGTTGCATCAACTGTACTAGAATCCCAAACCCATGTCTTATGTTAATCATGAAATGATTCCTTGGCCCAATATCATGAAATGACCCATTTCTAGGTCCAACGAAACGATCCACTAGTCGATCGGCTCCCTACAAGTTCTAGCTTGTCATGTGTCTATGTCATAAGGCCCTATCACAAATGTAGTCACCTGTGCTAGGTCCACAATAGGGCGTATCAAGCCCTATGGCGCCAACCACTGACACGAATCAAGAATGCACAGATAAACCTACTAATGCACAATGCCTGCTTTTTCAACTCCGGACCACGTGCACGACCATAGCCCACTTGAACCTACACTGGCGCATCAACACAGCCGTCGTTCTGGTCGCTTACAATCAGCCCAGTAATCGTGCCCCACCCTGCCTAGTTTCAGGGTACCATGATACATCTAGTGGGTTACTGTTGAAATGGACCGCGTAACTAGGGTTTCCGTCCAGCAGGTTAAGTGTTGTCATTTAAATTCGAGACTTAACCCTTATCAGTTTAGCATGTCAAATTGGCTAAGTGTTGTCATTTAAGTTCGTGACTTAGCCCTACAATTCACGTGTCAAGTTAGTTAGGTGTTGTCGTTCAAGTTCATGACCTAACCATACCAATCATGTCTCAAGTTGGTTAAGTGTTGTCTTTCATGTTCATGATTTAACCCTATCATGTAGCATTAATTCATTAATGCACCCCAACCTCTCACATTAGACCTGTTGTTGTGGTCACTGGATATGCCGGGCGGTTCCGAGCAGATTTACACCACAACTCAGTTTAACCTCGAGTTTCAAGCGCGATATGACCAACTACTCACATTGGATCCTATTGTTTGTAGTCACTGGATTTGCCAGCCGGTTCCGGGCAGATTTATACTGCAAACTCAAACCAACCTCGAGTTGGCCATTTTCAAGTTCATTCTAGTGTCATGTCCATGTTCAAGTTTTCATGTCAAGTTCGTGTCAAGTTTTCAAGGCAAGTTTCATGTTAAGCTTCCTATAATTACCAATTTTTCCCAATGTTACCCCATCTAAATAATAGGCTAACAATCTTAGCCTAATTTTCCGTCCGCATGGTTTTTGGCATATAATATTAGGCTAAAAACTTAGCCTAATTTAACGTACACAAAATTGGCATAAAGCAATTTATTAACATAAGCATGACATAGGCGTAAACTTGGGCATAGTCAATATGAACATCATAGGTGTGAACTTGCAAAATAATCAACATGAATATCATAGGTATGATCTTGCAGCGTATACTGAACCAACATACATATATGTGAATTTGCAACATAGACTAAATCAACTTACATATATGTGAACTTGCAAATCAATCACGAACATATGAATAAGTGTGAACTTGAAATATGACATAGGTTTAACATATACACATAAACATGTAGATCTAACATTTGGTCACATATGTGATACGATTTCACAACCTAAAACTTACATAACATGATAAACTGCACAACTTGTCATAACGGGTTATACTACAAGTTCATATACATATGAATAGACTTATTCATTAATTCCCGATTCAACATGATGATAGAATAGAACCACAGGCATAGATCAACATAATAAACATTGCCCTATTATCAATTTATTTCCAAGGCATGACCTAACTGAATAAATTGATTAAAACATCGCACGCATAACATTATGAACATGAAAAGGTTTGAATAATAATCTAGATTAAATTTCATAGTCATAATTCTAGACAATACCCTTTTGGTCATGAATCATAGGTGATTAGTCACAATTGTCCTTGTCATAGTTATAGGCAACAGTCTTATGTTCACCGTCATAGGCATAGGCATAGGCATAGTCTTATGTTCACAATCATAGGCATAGTCATAGTCTTATGTTCACAATCATAGGCGTAGTCATAGTCTTATGCCATTAACAAAAGTTTCAACGTCGTAGATAATATTCCCAATAGTCAAGATCCAAGAAGAAAACAAGAATAGATATGAACCATACATAAATCAATTCCAATTTATCATGTTGATATTAGATTTATAGTTTTTAACTAAAAGTAACTGGAACTTACAGATCGTGGTCTAAGAAATTTAGATGCAGAAGTCAAGTCTAGAAATTGGTCGTTGAATTGTTGAATCGTTGGATCTTGATTTGATTATAGAAGCAAATCCCCAAATATGCAATTCCTAGCCGTAGTCTTCAAGGAATAATCTTCGTGTTTTAATTTAATTTAATTTAATTTAGAGGAAGAAGAAGAAGCCATGATCATCAGGAGTTTGAGCAGCATAAGGTTAGAGAAGAATGGTGTAAAGAGAATGAGGCTAGGAGGCTGTTTATATAGGGTTTCAAACTAATTAGAGCCGTCGATGCAGCTAGAAGAAATCAAGGCCATCCAACTCCAGAAAAGCCAATCAGAAAATAACAAGTCAGCCCTAGTGACACACCAGAGCTTAGAAATTCGACCAGAACCCGACCTGGCCAGCCAGGGATTGACCAAGCAGGTTTCTGCTCGGCCTGGGCGCACCTGCCAAGTGCACCAATGCAAAATTGCATGGGCGCACTTCCCAAGTGCGCCAGTGCAATTTTGTTCTGGCGCACTTCCCAAGTGCGCCAGTGCATTCTGGCCCGTTTCTGGTTTTTCTGCCTAACTTCGTTCATCCATATCTTCTTCATACGGTATCCGTTTTACGCAAACTCGGACTCTATTTCAAGAAGAATTCCGAGACGAACGCAATGGCATAACCCATTTCCCTTGATTCTTATTTTTAAAATTAATTCTGCCTTGATTTATGGTTTTAACATGTTACTAAAATTTGGGTTGTTACATTCTTCCCTCCTTAAAGGATTTCGTCCCCGAAATCTTCAAGTTAAGAAGAATGCATCCTATCATCCAATCATCCATCTACTCAAAACATCATCCACAAGCAACCATTGTCCTTAAATGATTTCTAATGCTATATGAACATATGCAGAAAGTATGTGTATATGTTCCTTATCTAATGCAAATGATCAGGCCTGATTGATCTTCCTAATGCAAAATATGTTTAGTGTCATGAATCCAACATGTATGCAAATAGTCCTAGTCACATAAACACTATATGTGTGCACAAACATCCATCCATATGCAACATCCACACGATAACACATTCAATTTCATCCATAAACAAGTATAAACACTCATTCATATGCAATATGAAAATGTGTCTGAGCCGATCTAGTGCCTAATGTGTGTTATGCAACCACGAGCAACCACTTGCGACCACTTGCAACCATTTGCAAACATCAACCATAACATGTTTCAGTCACATGTTTACATCCAAAAGGGTTCTACCTAAGGTTCTCAAGATAGGATTGAGAAGATAAACAAGATAAAACAAGCATCTAGAAGAAGTTAAAGATGTACCCCAAGAAGGTCCTGCCTGTGGGGATTGCCCTTGCTTCTTAGGGCAGTTCTTGCTGATATGTCCAATATCACCACACTGAAAGCATGCTCCCATCTTCATATTTTTCTTTCTACAATCTTGGACTATATGCCCCTCAATACCACAGAAGTGGCATTTTCTTTTCTCACGTGTCTTGTTATCCTTATTGTTGTTGTTCTTGCCTCCTTTCTCGGAGTCTACCTTCTTATTTTGAGATTCATTCGCCTTGACCTCCTTCTTGCCATTCTTGTCTTCTTCACTTAAGAGCGCCATGTCTACTAGCTTTTCATAAGTAGCCCCCATAGGTACATGGGTCATGGCCAAGCTGTGAAGTGGCTCATTAAATCCTTTGACAAAACAGAGAGCCTTCTTATGAGGGGTATTTACTAAGTCCAGTCCAAACCGAGCCAGCTGATTGAATTGATTGACGTACTCCTTGACCGTCATACTTCCTTGCTTAAGAGATAAGAACTTTTCTAGCTGTAGACTTCGTTCAGCTTGCGAGAGGAATTTCATCTCAAACCTTACTCTGAAATCCATCCATGTTTCAACCGGCCTCTCGGCGTTAGTGACTTCCCACCAATAGGAAGCTTCGTCTTTGAGCAACCATACCGCCAACTGCACCTTCTGCCTATCGTCCACCTCGAAAATAACGAATAGATCCTCAGTTTCTTTGAGCCAGTTCCTCGCTTCTACGAATGATTCAGTTCCCTTAAATCCTTTCCACCCATGGCCCTAAAATCTTTACAGATCTTTGAGAAAGCAATTGCACGAGGAGGGGGCGGAGGAGGAGGAATCGCTGCAGCTGGAGGAGGAATATCTGTTGGGCTTGTATCGTTGGCCCTAGCCTCCAAGTGCCTCCTAAACCAACCAGGTATTGGCATGCCCTTTGGAAAGTTAAGATTCCCAGACATGTTGAAATGAAAAAGAAGAGATTCAAACGAGGAAACAAAGGATAGTACTAATGGATTTTGGGGAATAGCCTTTAAATAAAACAAGATTTTTCTTGAAAAATGCTTCTTTGTAAACGGTTTTGAAAATAATTTCAGAAGGTTTTAAAAACTTTTGCACAGTCTGGTAACCTTCTGCTCTGATACCAAATGTAACACCCCACCTCCACTAGGGTCACTCACAAAGGGAATGCACTAGTTTTGGAGGAGCGTTATCGAGGTAAACAAACACAGAAATATTACAAGACAAAACATAGATAAAACAACGGAAAAATCAAAAGATAAATTTCATTACTTTCAAAAAGAGTCAAAACCTTTTACTTCAAATAGCTAAGGTCATTATTTTCCATTACAATAAATTCTGTCTTGCATAAATAAAGAAGCATAAATTTAAAACATCAAAAGTCGCTTAATTCCCCAAAGGTAGCATAAAATGCAGCCATAGCATAACCCAAGATCAAACCGTACATGAGCTAAATCAAAAGCAAGCGAAATCCAAGCTAAGTGCTAAAGTTTCCTCCCTAAGAACCTGGGGGGGAATGGAAGAAAAAGAGGAAAAAGAAAATGGGTCAGTCCTGAAAGTCACTTGGACTTACCAGTCTTTATGACTGGTAAGTCCAAGTGACTTTCAGCATAAAAACAGATAAAGGTGACATGACATGTATAAACTAAAAGTAATCATACGGATGATGACAAGATGGGCAAGATAGACTAGAATAGCATCCCGTATTCAAGGTTCGTTGCATCAACTGTACTAGAATCCCAAACCCATGTCTTATGTTAATCATGAAATGATTCCTTGGCCCAATATCATGAAATGGCCCATTTCTAGGTCCAACAAAACGATCCACTAGTCGATCGGATCCCTACAAGTTCTAGCTCGTCATGTGTTTGTGTCATACGGCCCTATCACGAATGTAGTCACCTGTGCTAGGTCCACCATAGGGTGTATCAAGCCCTATGGTGCCAACCACCGACACGAATCAAGAATGCACAGATAAACCTACTGATGCCTAATGCCTTCTTTTTCAACTCCGGACCACGTGCACGACCATAGCCCGCCTGAACTTACACTGGCGCACCAACAAAGCCTTCGTTCTGGTCACTTACAATCAGCCCAGTAATCGTGCCCCACCCTGCCTAGTTTTAGGGTACCATGATACATCTAGTGGGTTACTACTGAAATGGACCGCATAACTAGGGTTTCCGTCCAGCAGGTTAAGTGTTGTCATTTAAATTCGAGACTTAACCCTTATTAGTCTAGCATGTCAAATTGGCTAAGTGTTGTCATTTAAGTTCGTGACTTAGCCCTACAATTCACATGCCAAGTTGGTTAGGAGTTGTCGTTCAAGTTCATGACCTAACCCTACCAATCATTTCTCAAGTTGGTTAAGTGTTGTCCTTTATGTTCATGACTTTAACCCTATCATGTGGCATTAATTCATTAATGCACCCCAACCTCTCACATTAGACCTGTTGTTGTGGTCACTGGATATGCCGGGCGGTTCCGAACAGATTTACACCACAACTCAGTCTAACCTCGGGTTTCAAGTGCGATATGGCCAACTACTCACATTGGAACCTATTGTTTGCAGTCACTGGATTTGCCGGGCGGTTCCGGGCAGATTTACACTGCAAACTCAACCCAACATCGAATTGGCCATTTTCAAGTTCATTCTAGTTTCATGTCCATGTTCAAGTTTTCATGTCAGGTTTTCAAGGCAAGTTTCATGTCAAGCTTCCTATAATTACCAATTTTTCCCAACGTTACCCCGTCTAAATATTAGGCTAACAATCTTAGCCTAATTTTCCATCTGCATGGTTTTTGGCATATAATATTAGGCTAAAAACTTAGCCTAATTTAACTTACACAAAATTGGCATAAAGTAATTTATTAACATAAGCATGACATAGGCGTAAACTTGGGCATAGTCAATATGAACATCATAGGTGTGAACTTGCAAAATAATCAACATGAATATCATAGGTATGATCTTGCAGCGTATACTGAACCAACATACATATATGTTAATTTGCAACATAGACTAAATCAACTTACATTGAACTTGCAAATCAATCACGAACATATGAATAAGTGTGAACTTGAAATATGACATAGGTTTAACAAATACACATAAACATGTAGATCTAACATTTGGTCACATATGTGATATGAATTCACAACCTAAAACTTGCATAACATGATAAACTGCACAACTTGTCATAACGGGTTATACTACAAGTTCATATACATATGAATAGACTTATTCATTAATTCCCAATTCAACATGATAATAGAATAGAACCACAGGCATAGATCAACAGAATAAACATTGCCTTGTTATCAATTTATTTCCAAGGCATGACCTAACTGAATAAATTGATTAAAACATCGCAGGCATAACATTATGAACATGAAAAGGTTTGAATAATAATCTAGATTCAATTTCATAGTCATAATTCTAGACAATAACCTCTTGGTCATAAATCATAGGTGATTAGTCACAATTGTCCTTGTTATAGTTATAGGCAACAGTCTTATGTTCACCGTCATAGACATAGGCATAGTCTTATGTTCACAGTCATAGGCATAGTCATAGTCTTATGTTCACAGTCATAGGTGTAGTCATAGTCTTATGCCATTAACAACAGTTTCAACATCGTAGATAATATTCCCAATAGTCAAGATCCAAGAAGAAAACAAGAATAGATATGAATCATACATAAATCAATTCCAATTTAACATGCCCATATTAGATTTATAGTTTTTATCTAAAAGTAACTGGAACTTACAGATCGTGGTCTAAGAAATTAAGATGCAGAAGTCAAGTCTAGAAATTGGTCATTGAATTGCTGAATCGTTGAATCTTGATTTGATTGTAGAAGCAAATCCCCAAATATGCAATTCCTAGACGTAGTCTTCAAGGAATAATCTTCGCGTTTTAATTTAATTTAATTTAATTTAGAGGAAGAAGAAGAAGCCATGATCATCAAGAGTTTGAGCAGCATAAGGTTAGAGAAGAATGGTGTAAAGAGAATGAGGCTAGGAGGCTGTTTATATAGGGTTTCAAATTAATTAGAGCCGTCGATGCAGCTAGAAGAAATCAAGGCCATCCATCTCCAGAAAAGCCAATCAGAAAATGACAAGTCAGCCCTAGTGACACACCAGAGCTCAGAAATTCGACCAGAACCCGACCTGGCCAGCCAGGGCCTGACCAAGCAGGTTTCTGCTCGGCCTGGGCGCACCTGCCAAGTGCGCCAATGCAAAATTGAATGGGCGCACTTCCCAAGTGCGCCAGTTCAATTTTGTTCTGGCGCACTTCCCAAGTGCGCCAGTGCATTCTGGCCCATTTCTAGTTTTTCTGCCTAACTTCGTTCGTCCATATCTTCTTCGTACGGTATCCGTTTTACATAAACTCGGACTCTATTTCAAGCAGAATTGCGAGACGAACACAATGGCATAACCTATTTCCCTTGATTCTTATTTTAAAAAATAATTCTGCCTTGATTTATGGTTTTAACATGTTACTAAAATTCGGGTCATTACAGACTGAAATTGGTCCCACACAATATTATACAAGCTCTCCCCTTTGTCTTGTATCCCCCACTAGGTTTTCACTGACTATGCATACCACTAGGTGTCTTTAATTACATAGCCCTATTCATTTCCACTAGGCTTACCCTAAAAGGTGTCTTTAATTACATAATTTTTATATTTTCCACCGGTTATGTATACCACTAAGTATCTTTAATTACATAACCTTATCGGGTTAACTTTGTGGGCCTATATATATATATATATATATATATATATATATATATATATATATATATATATATATGCACACACTAATATTACCCGCCTACCCAAGATTTACTTAACCCTCCCACTGATCCAAGCATGTTTATTTAACGGTTAAGTTTGTGGGCCTATATATACTAATATTACCCACCTACCCAAGATTTACTTAACCCTCCCACTGATCCACGCATGTTTATTTAATGGTTAAGTTTGTGGGCATATATATACTAATATTACCCACCTACCCAAGATTTACTTAGCATTCTCACTGATCCAAGCAAGTTTATTTAATGGTTAAGTTTGTGGGCCTATATATACTAATATTACCCATCTACCCAAGATTTACTTAACCCTTCCACTGATCCAAGCATGTTTATTTAACAGTTAAGTTTGTGGGCCTATATATACTAATATTACCCACCTACCCAATATTTACTTAACCCTCCCACTGATTCAAACAAGTTTACTTAACCCCAATTCATGTTTATGTTCACACAATCCCTTTGGATTCAAATAGGTTAAGTATTACAGACTAACAGGTTATCCCCATTCACATTGACTGCTTTTTACTTGCTAAAGTTTCACTTGCTTATTAATTTAATATAGATATAACTTAATCCATTTAAGTTCATTAATAAGCCCTATTACATGTTATTCTTTAGATTGTAATTAACAGAAGTAATCTTACAATCTTTCACCCTTGGATTGTAACTAACGGAAGTAATCATACAATCCCTTTTGTATTGTCTATTTTCTTAGTTACTATAACATGTTTTACTTAATATTTAATTAAGTATACTTCTTCTCAGTTCACTTGTTTCTGTTAACATATCACTACAACTTGACGTTGTTTACTTATTAACTTAGTTTTCTTAACTAAGGTTTACTAATAAGCTTTCTTTCCTTTTATTATAACTAATATTATAATTTCCACTTGTCCCTAGGACAAGCCTACCTATGATATACAACATTTTCATTAAGTAATTAATCATAATAGGTTAATATCATTCCATGTTTACTCCAGTTCATTTCCATATACATTTATGGTTATAATGGGATAGACCTCCCACATTAGGCCTACAACTTGTGGATGCTGGATATGCCGGTCGAGTCTGGACAGACTTCTTCCGCAAGTTGGGCCTAACCTCGTGTCTTAGCCCGTCTCGTATTTGCGCATTTAAACCTCTCACATTAGGTTCAAAATTAGTGGCTGCTGGATATGCCGATCAGGTCCGGGCAGACTTCAACCACTAATGCAACCTAACCTTGTGTATAAATGTGCAATTGCAATTTCTTATTGTAATTATTAAACATTCCATTTTTATCCAATTCTTACCTATGTCTTTATAGGTGATTATGACCCCACTCCCCCCTTTTAATTATATGTCCAATTCATATTGTTTAAATTGTGCCAATTCTAACATTTTTCCCCCGTTCCCTAACTAATGTATTCACATATATTTGGCAGCACCTAGGCTAGAAAATAGCCTAGTCATGAACAATAAAAATGGAAAGGTGATGGGAAAAATGACAAAAGTGATCATTCTAAAAGTGACATAAGCATATATATTGGCATAGAAAAGTAATAGGCATGATAGGGTGGACATAAAAACAGATCTAGTAAAAAGGGTAATGATAAAACTAGATCCAATATACTTAGGATGAACATATCCATACAAGAACTCATATGTCCAATAATAACAGATCTCAATTAATCACAATATGATCATTAAGTTGGACATAAAAACAGATCTAGTAAAAAGGGTAATGATAAAACTAGATCCAATATACTTATGATGAACAGATCCAAATAAGAGTTCCTATGTCCAATAATAACATATCTCAATTAATCAAAATATGATGATCTAGATATAAACAAAGGTTTAACTGTCTAGAAAATGATAATCCTAAATTAACCACAAACTTAGAGAAAAGGTAAGGTCCGCATATGTGACATGATGAATTAACCACAAAAGGAATATATCTAGAGAAAATAGATCTAACATAGTACAAGTTAAGATCCCAAATATGACATTATAAGTGAATTAGATCTATAGAAGTAGATCTAGCATAGTACAAGTTAAGATCCCAAATATGACACCACAAGTGAATTAGATCTATAGAAGTAGATCTAGCATATTACAAGTTAAGATCCATGGATATCATAGATTCAAAATTTACAATAGATCCAATATGATAAATATTGAAATTGAAGCCATAGAATATTTCAGATTCACAAAATATGATAAATCCAAGATGATTTAATCACAGGTGTATATCCAAATCATTGTCATAACATGTTTACTTTTAATCATTTAAACCTAAAATTAACTATACTCACAAGGATCGGATCTATGAGAATAGAAGGAGAAAACTGAAATTTGAATCTCAGATCTATACTTGAGGCGCTTGATTTGTAGAAGAACAAAGGGTTAGATTCGGTTCAAACACCGACGGCATCTGGCCTCCCTTGTTTTTAGAATGAGAAAACAAGAGAAATGAAGATATATTTATAGTTGCCAGCCTCCAGAATTCGAATGCCACCTCAGCCCTAGGGTGAATCGGGTTATGGGTCGATACCCACTTGAAAAAAGGTATGAAAGCCCAAAAACCGCTATGGGCGTACTTGGAAGGTGAGCCAGTGTAAAATTTCCTTGACACACTTGTCAAGTGCGCCAGTTATCCCTGTTTTGATCGTCAAACTTCTACCGTTCATAACTTCTTCATACGTTATTCGATTTACGCAAACCAGGTGTCAATCTTGACCAGAATTTCAAGATGAATGCAATGACATATTCCATTTCCCTTATTTCTTAATATTAAATAAATTATTCTTTAATTTATCCACCTTAATGTTGTTAAAATTTTGGGGTGTTACAATCCTTATATTTTTTATTCACGTAACAAACCATATGGACTCATAAGAACTAGTCTAGAGTTTCGATTCAATTGTTTATGAAAAATCATCTTATTAAATCGTCAACTGAATAATTAACGGTCAATATTTAAATAAAAATAATTAAATGTCCAATCTTTAAAAATATAGTTTGTTAAATTCTCCTCTCTTTAAAGGATTTCTTCCTCGAAATCTTCAAGGACAAAACAACGCAACCCAGTGCTTTCAACTAAGTGGCGATATGAGATAAATTATCACTTAATACACTCAACAACAACCATTGAAAGCGACTACCAAAAAGGAAATAGACTTTGAATTTGGCATGGAGCCAAAACTCTCATTCCTTTGTACAACCACCATCAAATTGGGATTGATGCAGCCAAGCCAAATACCTAACTTGTACACTTATTTTCCAAACTAATATATAATGGAAAATCAAAGTGATAACTTATTATTTGGAAGAAAATTCAATTTAGCATCGCATATTGAATTTCTTTCCAATTTTGGCAAAATTCACGAAAAATTTCGATAACACATTCCCTGTATGGTTTGGTCCGGAAAAATCCCAAATCGTTATGCAAGGCTCATCCTAACAAAAGAAAACAAAATCCCCAAAGTGGTTATGCATACATAGGGGAAAAATCACCAAAATGCAGCAAATAGCGAAAACCACAACTCTATGTCTATTACATACCTTTTTAAAGTAAGCTTAGCATTTAGATGCAAATAAAAGTTAATTAGCAACCAAACAATCAAATCTTTCTTCTGCGTACCTGGGCATGTACTCAACAAAGAGGATTAGATGCAAAAACAGAAACAGTAACAAGGTAATTAACATGTTAAATAAATAAAATTCACCTAACATGAGCATGTCAAATCATATATGGAATTTATCTTGAATAAATAAACAATACAATGATAGAACTACCCTGCATGCCTTACAATCATGTAAACATAAATAAACATGCAAACATCATCAATCAACATATATAAACAAAAAATAATAATTACATAAAATAACATCCATACCTATCCTCACATTCAGGATACAAACCTTACTAATACGAGACATTAAATATTAAATTCAATCTATATATTACTCAACTTTTTGGTTGCCATTCCAAAACCAAGAAATAATTCTAGCACCTCTCGTCAATATATTGAGTATGACTTGAGCGTTATCATACTATTCCTAATTTCTGTCAGCTTCTCGTTCCTGCTCAAAACAAGAAATCGATATACATATGGGTCAACCTCAACTTCCAAACATCAAAACTATTATGAGGCATATATAAACATCCTACTCGGGACGATGTGACCCAAGTACTTCACTTTTCTCAACGAAAAGTGAAACTCCAATAAACCGACAACAAAATACACCGACTCACTAGTTGGTACGAATAGCCTAACTAATTAATCAAAATCAAAGCAGCGTATGAGACGCTGTAATCGGCATACACTAACCAATTGCGCAC
Source organism: Allium sativum (assembly GCA_030737875.1). Taxonomy (NCBI): domain Eukaryota; kingdom Viridiplantae; phylum Streptophyta; class Magnoliopsida; order Asparagales; family Amaryllidaceae; genus Allium; species Allium sativum. The sequence continues at coordinate 425,194,124 of CM060921.1, read as the reverse complement.
AATCTATAAATTGCCCTTGGGATTCCCAATTGAAAGAACATCCATAACCAGATCAATACGGAACTCAACTCGAACATGGTGGAAATCTGGTTACCTCATTAAATGTATCTAGTTACTCTCAAGATAAAAGCTCGAGTGGCGACTTGCTACTAGAGAACTGTCGTCCTATCATAAGCAATTCGCCTACTGAACATCTAAGTCTCAGCTCACTACCGCTAAATCTAAGATGAATCACTATTGAAGAGCATTAACTAGCCTATTATCGTCGCCAATAACCTCTCACTACCACCTATGTTCAGTATCCTCCTAGTTATTGAACTATTAGAATCAAAGATTAAGTGCAGTTAAGTTCAACTGTCAACAAGCAACTAACTTAGCAAACATGGAACCATGAATCGATGAATTTAAGTTTTGACGAACCCTATATGCTGCCAAGTACAGATTAACTATGTCATAACACTTCCTTACCTCGAGGCCTAAAATCAATCGTTATGGATGTTGCAGTCATCTATAGTATTAAGTTTTGGCAACCAAACACAAGATGTTAAACACACACATTTTTTTTGAAAATTGGTTCATTTTATTGCTAAAACCAATTAAAAACCTCCTTTATAAGCCTCGTTAAAACCCTGTAACCCCCTAACCTAAATGGGTACCTTACAGGGAAAAAGAGTACTCATAAATTTGGTATAACATCAACAAAGTAAAGCAATTCAAGTTTGAATTAATACAAGCATCAAAAAAAGAAAAAGAAAATAAAAGCCCAAACTATCAGCCCAACAAGGCCGTTCAAAAGTCAAACTCCTGCCGCTTCAAAGATTTTGAAATCAAAACCAAAATTAACCTTTGTCCTTCAATTCAATGTCCCATCTCTGAAGAATTAATTCATTTCTCCAATTATGAGAAGACCTGCTTCCATTATAATGCACCAGAAAATGAATTTCTCCCTCAATCTTCAAAAGAGTAACCGTTGATTGCATCCTTTTATCTTGAAAAATCCTTAAATTTCTTTCTCTCTAAATGAAGTAGATCGCAGAAGTGAATGCACCACAAGCTAAATCCCTTAACTGATCCTTTACTTTAAATTGGGAATGCAAAAAATTAGCTTCTTCTCTCAGATCTGAAAAAATATGAAGAGGCAAATCCAATTTCTGTTTTAAGGGGAGCCAGATGAATGATGAGTAATCACATTGGGAAAAAAGATGTTGAATTGATTCAGGTTGATGATTACACAGAGGACACATTGTGCTTGAAACATTGCCAAACCAAACACAGAGGACACATTGTGCTTGAAACATTGTGCTTGAAACATCAGTCTTCCTAAGAATGCCATTTTCCTACAATTTTTCATGTGCCAAATAATTGAGAAAATGGAATCTACATCTTCATGAGATCTTATATGTTCCCAAACTTTATGAAAAAAAATGAACCCCCTTCACACCTTTCATATTCATCCATATGTGCATTAGAATTTGGATAAATTGAGCAAATCTTTGAAATTAATTCCCTTGTTGCAGGATGGATTTCAGGTTGGAATTCTTCGTTTCTGATAATATAGCTTACCTTCTATTCTAGATTACCAATCAGATGCATTTTGTCAAAACCAAGTAAATCCACCATGCATTGGCAATTAATCCATGGTTCATGCCATAGGTAAGTGTCTTCTCCATTATATACGACTTTATTGAAAAGCTGCTTCGGATTTGTTCTCAATCTAAGCATAGATTTTCAGGAACTAGATGCATTGCTATCAATTGACATTGTCCAAAAATGCTTTCCACTACAATATTTATTGTGAACCCACTGACTCCACAAAGATGAATTTGATATAAAATTCCAGAGCAATTTAATACATGACACTTTTTTTAGATCTATAAATTTTTTTAACCTAATTCCTCCTTCTCCTTTTGGTTTGCATAAATTTTTCCAAGCAACTTTATGAGAAGTGCCCCCCAAAAGAAATCAGCACACAAAGACTTCAGTTTATCTAATGTAAATTCTAGAATTTGATAAATAAAAATCCAGTAAAGGATGATTGGAGTGATCATTGAATTAATCAATTCTGCTCTTCCTGTAAAACTTAAATTTTTTGTCTCCCATCCTTGATTTTTATTTTGGATTCTTTGAATTAGGGAACTGCATTCAGAGTAGTGTAGATAATTAGTTAATAAAGCGCTCCAAGATATTTGATTGGTAAAAAACCTTGATCAAAACGCAAAATATTAAGAACTTCTGAAACATTACTTACTGAATCACTGAAGAAGACCTTAGTTTTAGATGCATTTACATTAAGACTAGCATATAAACTAAGGTTCAGAAATATCCTCTTTAAAGTAGTTGCATTCTGAACTAAAGCTTTGCCAAAATCATTAAATCATCAGCATAAAGAAGATGGGAAATAATAGGCTGAATCTTGTTGCTTGGTTGAAATGCTTTAGACATAGTAGCTTCATCCATCAAAAAAGTGAAATACTGCATTGGTAAAGCAAAAAATATGGGGATAAAGGATCCACCTATCTTATGCCTCTTGATGATGTTATAAATCCTTTTGGTATGCCTTGAATAAGTATTGAAAACGTTGGGGTTGAAATGCATTCATAAACGAGATTTACAAAATGTTTAGGGAAATTCATTTTTGACATTACATAACAAATAAATTCCCTATTCACTTTATCATAGGCCTTTGTAAATCCACTTTTACACACAATTTAGGCATCCCATTTTTCTTAAAGTCCCTCAACAGTTCATGAGCTAATAGGATATTGTCACCAATATACCTATTGTTGACGTCAAAAGTTGGTCACAAGTGACGATCAACCCCCAATCGCGTGATCTACACACGAATAAAGATAATATACGCAAAGTAAAAGTACGGGGAGCGCACACAAATTTTTATAGTGGTTCAGCAAAGATAATGCCTACGTCCACTTTATATATTATTTCTCTCTTGTTTTTTTTATTACAAATACAATACTTTTTCCGTTTGGAGAAAAGAAAGAAAATGACTATTTTTCTTTCTTCCTTTTGAGAGATTAAGATTCTAGAGGAGAGTAGAGATGAAAAGTCTGAAGAAAGCCGTCTGGCCAAAAGAAGTCCTCCTTTTTCTCTTTAGGCTTGGAGGTATTTATAGGTGGAAAATGCTGCTTGGGCTGTTGTGAAATGATCCGGCTATTTCGGGAAGGTTCAGACACGTGGAATCCGTCCATTGGCTCGAATTGCGGCTGGAAGACTGATTCCACTGCTCATAAATAGTATCCTCGAAAATTGTGGCTGACGTGGCATCCGTGTAGAGGTATATCAAAAGCATAGCTTTGCCCGCATATGTTTGACCGCCTTTATCTCCTTGGAAGTCGGGATATTAAATGGACTGGCTCTGTAGAAATCTTCCACGCTGGCCCGAGATATTCTGTCGACGAGTTCTTTCTGAAAGCGAGAAACTCGGTCGTCCTGGTGAGCGATTCTTCAGGTAATGCGCAGTCATTCTGACTGAGTTGGATTTGGGCCGATATACCATTGCTTGATGTAGCGCCCCTGATGGGCCTCTTGGTGCGCGATTTGTGCGTTTGGGCTTTGGTTTTGGCCTGATGAGATTGGTGCCAAAAAGAGGGCCAACACTTTACCCCTCAGAATGCATCTTCATCGACAGAGGGGGATGTATTCTGAAATCTGAACTGAAGCACAAACGCTCGAGCTGCTATGGTCGCGCCGGACCATATTAAGGCCAGAAAACCGACGGTCCGATGTTGTATTAAGACTAGAAATCTGACGACCATGCCAGGTCGTATTAAGGCCAGAAAACCAACAACTATCGGAGACCATATTAAGGCCGAGATGATGATCGCCATTTGTACAAAAGTTGGTTCCTGCAAATACAAAAGAAACCATGGGTCGAGCATTTTATTCCACTTGGCTTTATAGGGTGGCGAGCATAAACCATACTCGGCTTAGTGGTAAGCATAAACCATACTCGGCTTAGTGGCGAGCATAAACCATACTTGGCTTAGATAGTGCGAATATTAACCATACTCGGCTTAGATAGTGCGAGTATTAACCATACTCGGCTTAGATCGTGCAAGTATTAACCATACTCGGCTTAGGGCAAGTGTTTCTCATGCTTAACTCATGTTGGGTTAGTTAATTTAGCGAGCTATGCATGCTCGTGGTGTAAAGAAAGGGAGTGTAATCCACACTCATGTTTAAGAAAAGGCGACCTCTCTCACTTGAAAGAGTAGGTGTTTGAAGTAGTGGTGGGCTTTCGCGCTAACCACATAGAACTGGGGGGCGAGCATTAACCATGCTCGGCTTAATGGCGAACACTAATCTGGTTCAGCTTAGAAATTTTACAGCAATCGATCTACTTTTGCAAAAAGTAAAGTTCATAACTGCTAAGCAACTACTACAAAGAAAATCTACGGGGACAGCACATCAAGGCGTCCCTATTATTGAAAGAAATACATCGAGAGAAAAGATAAAAAATCTAATCAATGATAATGCCGCGAGTGCTAGTCTCAGGGTCCTTTCCATTTCTAGGAGCTTGCATACCAGCCTGAGGAGCTTGGGCAGAAGGTTGCGGCAGCATGGCCAGGGCGCAATTTTTGACATACTCATCAAGTTCCCCTTTTCTGACTCGTCCTTCGATGAGATCGCGTAGATGTCGGCAATCATTTGTATTATGTCTAGCTACGTTGTGGAATATACAATGCTTGCCGGAGTCAAGTTCCATCTGGGTCAATTCTCGTTGAGGTGGCTTTGGAGTGGGGAAGGACTCGCGCATATCAAGATAGATACCGAGCAAAGAGGAATTGAGTTCGGTGTACCGATTATATTTGTTTTCATTTCGAGGTCGTGCATTGTGTTTATCCTTTTCCGGGGCCGTCCCTCTTCATTTATTCTGGCCATTGCCATTGAGTTGACCTTGTTGTTTGGCTACTAAAACTTCAAGGCTCTCCATCTCAAGGCTGGCATCCTCTTGTCGGAGGAATCTTTCGGCCTCGGGGTATAAATCATCTATGTCTTTGGGAGGATCCCTAGTTAAGGAGTTCGAGAATTCTGATCTCTTCTGGACTCCCGCGTTGGCTGCCATCAACACCATCGATGGCTCGGGTCGATCGACAGATGCTACAGTTGCGTTGAACCTTTCGAGGAAGGAGCTTAGCGTCTCTCCGGATCGCTGCTTGATGGTAGATAGAAACATGACACTTTTCGGTCGAGAGATATGCACTCGAAACTGTTCGATGAAGCGAGTGACCAGAGTATTCCAACTACTGATCGACTCCGTTGTTAGCTACCGAAACCACATACCGGCTATATTTGTGAGAAAGAGTAGAAAGCACTTAGCCATGAAGCTGGTCGATGCACCAAGTACTTCCATATGTCACATGTATCGCATAAGATGAATGGTCGGGTCAGTGCGACCGTTGTATGGTTCGATGGCGGGGAACCTAAAATCCGGAGGGTTTCGAGTATTTCTGATTTCTCTAGTGAAGGGGCTGCGATTGACATTATCTATGTCTTGCTGCGAAGAATTGCCCCGAGTGAAACGTCGGATGATGCTTGCAAGCTGACTCCCATCTTCGAGGAGTCGTTGCCATGAACTTAACTCGGTATCCTGAGGGGGTTCTGCACGAGGATCCGGCAAAAGCATGCTCGGAAGGGTGGTCGTTGGTTGGGCTCGACCTCCGAGAGTTGAGTGAAGGTGTGAGGGAAGTGAGATCTGGCAGGTGGTTCTGGGAAGAATGACCCCTCTGGAACCTGATGAGTTGTGGATCGAGCCATATTTGTAGCTAAAGGTCTAGGCTGATCCAGCATAGCATGTGATGTTCGGGGGCCGGGGTTGCCCCCGTTTGAAGCGAGGTTAGGAGGGTCTACGGTAGCGTTTTCTTCTGCTACGGTGAGGACCGGCATGGTAGGGTGGCTTCCCTCGTTCAAAGGAAAGGTTACTCCAACTCTTCCTTGAAGAGGAAGAGTGGTTAGACTGGTCTGCGGCAAGATCCCGGGTTGTAATGGGAATGGCGTTGATTCTGAGGGACCTGGGGGTAGCTCGACTGATTCGGTAGGTCGAGATGTTCCAAAGAGTGGAGGCATATTTGCCAGACGACCTAGATCTTGGTCGCCTGCCTCCTGTGGTACTGTTGTTGCAGTCACGCTGGTTGCTGGAAGCGATATTCTCGGCTGGGATCGATCGGTTGGTGGAACCAAACCAGGATGAAATAAAGGTGTAGTCTGATCAGTGGCCTGATTTCGTGCAGACCGAAGATCGGTTATTGCCCCAGCTTCGGTCGATGGAGGAATTGATGTTGAAGCGTTCAACCCTGTTTCTAGTCGACCGAGAAGGTGATCCACCAACTGCTTTTGTCGTTCGAGGACTTTACCCTGAGATGTCATACGGTCTCTGAGTTCAACCATGATTTTATCCATGTCATCCCGGGTAAGAAATCGGGACATGTTGTCATGAGAGGAGACTTCGTGGCTTGCTTATGTAGCATCGGCATCAGCTGCATCGGTGTTTGCGGGACTAGAGGATGTTGCATCTTTCTTTCGTTTGTTCGCCATGACCTGGGATGAGTAGGAGCTCGATGGCGGTGTCGGTGCGCACCCCTTCCTGGCGCGCCAAAGTGTTGGCGTCAAAAGTTGATCACTAGTGACGATCAACCCCCAATCGCGTGATCTACACACGAATAAAGATAAAATACCCAAAGTAAAAGAACGGGGAGCACACACAGAATTTTTATAGTGGTTCGGCAAAGACAATGCCTACGTCCACTTTATATATTATTTCTCTCTTGTTTTTTTTGATAACAAATACAATGCTTTTTCCGTTTGGAGAAAAGAAAGAAAATGACTATTTTACTTTCTTCCTTTTGAGAGATTAAGATTCTAGAGGAGAGTAGAGATGAAAAGTCTGAAGAAAGCCGTCTGGCCAAAAGAAGTCCTCCTTTTTCTCTTTAGGCTTGGAGGTATTTATAGGTGGAAAATGTTGCTTGGGCTGTTGTGAAATGATCCGGCCATTTCGGGAAGGTTCAGATACGTGGAATCTGTCCATTGGCTCGAATTGCGGCTGGAAGACTGATTCCACTACTCATAAATAGTATCCTCGAAAGTTGTGGCTGACGTGGCATCCGTGGAGCGGTATATCAAAAGCAGAGCTTTGCCCGCATATGGTTGACCGCCTTTATCTCCTTGGAAGTCGGGATATTAAATGGACTAGCTCTGTAGAAATCTTCCACGCTGGCCCGAGATATTCAGTCGACGAGTTCTTTCTGAAAGCGAGAAACTTGGTCGTCCTGGTGAGAGATTCTTCATGTAATGCGCAATCATTCTGACTGAGTTGGATTTGGGCCGATATACCATTGCTTGATGTAGCACCCCTGATAGGCCTCTTAGAGCGCGACTTGTGCGTTTGGGCTTTGGTTTTGGCCTAATGAGATTGGTGCCAAAAAGAGGGCCAACACCTATCTTGAATGAAAGCACTCTGATTTGGGGAGACTAAAAAGGAAAGAAAAATTTTCAGACTATTGCACAAAACTTTTGAAAAGATTTTGTAATAAACATTACAATAAGTGATTGGCCTGTAGTGAGCTATTTCGGATGCCTGTCATTTTTGGGAATTAAGGTAATGAAGGTATGATTGAGGGATTTAGGCAGTTTACCTAACTAAAAATGTCTTTGATAGCATCCAGAAGGTAGTTCTTTAATATATCGCAATGATTTTTGAAAAAAATTGAGTTCATGCCCTCCGGACTAGGGCTTGAATCATAATGGATTGAAAAAAGAACTTCTTTGATTTCATTCATTTCCACAGTCTTTATAAAAAATTGTTGACCTGACTGATTATTTGAGGATATTGGGCTAAAATCTAGAAAAACATTAGATACAGGACCATCGAACATGTTTGAAAAGAAGTTAATGGCTTCCTTTTCATTTTCTTTTGATTTAAACAGCAAATAACCATCTCTATCAATCAATGCTCTAATATGGTTGAAAAATCTTCTGTTTGACATTCTAGAGTAAAAAAAAAATTGAATTTGTATCTCCCTGTTGCAACCAAGAGATTTTAGCTTGTTGTTTTAAACCACTGAAATAAACATGTTGAAAATTTAGATAGTCTTTTTTGGCTTGCCCGTAATTATCATATGAAGAAATTGCTGCATACATATATTGTTCACCAAAATTTTGTCAATATGTGTTGCAATTCCTCGCCTACACCAAGTATAATTAAAACCCATAGGTTTTATTTCTGTCAAACCTGTTTGAATCAGAAAATTTTGAAATCCTCTTAAGTGTTGAAATGGAATTGGTAGCCCACATCTTTTATCTCCAGGTGACAAAGTATTATTGAAATCTCCCATTAATACCCATGCTATATCATATGAAAATGATTCTTGAACCAACAACTGCCATAGTTGTTGCCTGTCATTAAAAAAACTACTGCCATAAACCTCTATGAAAATCATATTAAAACCTCCTTTATTCATAGCATTTGTTGTTAAATGGTGAAAGGAGTAAGCCATCACATTCACATCCCATACATTAGAGTCCCAAATGATTAAAATACGACCTCTTGAAGCAGTTCAATCATTAGTTATGTATTTCTAGGAGCTAGGAAGAAAAGAAGCAAACATCACTAAATTAACTTTAGACAATTTAGTTTTAACTAAACCAACAAGTGTTGATTTAGTATTATTTAGGAGAGTGATCACATCCTTCATTCTAGAAGTAGTGTTCATTCCCCTAATGTTCCATGATACAATTGTTGTTTAATTGCAGTAGAGCTCATAGTATTTCTTTTAGGAGGAGCAGGGGTGTTTGCATTACCAGCCTTTTGTTTTGGTGCTTATAAATAACTAGTATTCTTGTCAATATACTAAGATACGTCAACTTGTTTTCCTTTGGCTTTTTCTGTTACTTTATCATTTGCTTCAATAACATCTACAATGTTATTTAAATCATTTGGCATAACATTTTCAGGTAATTTAGGATTGAGAAAATTAAGATTATCAACCAAATCTGGAGAAGATTGAGCAACTTTTTCAGAGGCAAGTTCATCCAAATTAACAGAGGGTTGATTTGGCTGTTCATCATTACCCTGAACTTCAGAATGCATATTCAAAGAGAAGGTTTCAACTATATCTGGGTTATCTACTTGATTATCCTCATTTGAATCAGGAAAAATCCATCTTCACCATAGATCATCATGACCAAAGACACCACACTAAAGACATTTATTAGGAACAAACTCATACTCAACTAAAATTAAAAGCTTCTGCCCATTATACAATAAAGTAGGAATTTGTGTTTTAAGTTCAGTTTGAGTGTTTATAGAAATGAGAACTCTAGCATATTTAGGGAACCTATTTTCTGCAGTATTTTCATCAACTAACAGAGGAAAAGAAATAAAACTAGATAACATTTGAATCACATCTATAGTCCAAAGTTCCAAAGGAAGATCTAGAAGCCTTATCCAGATCTAAACCTCATTACTTTGTTTATTAAATTCAAAACTAGAATGCCAAGCTTCAACAAACAAAAGTCTACCAGAATATGAGTATGTTGAACTTTCAATAATACGAGAGAAATCCTCTGCTCTTTCAAACTGAACAACGAAATTATAATTAGGAGAAATATGAACATTGAACATACCCAGTGATTTCCATACTTTCGATATATACTCTTTCAGTTTGATCGTTGAGAGACGGAAATGAATCAGAATAAGAGCCACAGTGTTGATCCATGAAGATTCAGATTTATTGAAGGTTTTATCTGTAATGAAAATATAATCCAAGGAAGGTTTCACGTATTCCAACTTCCTATTATTCGATTCTATTTGATCCAGATTTGAAATAGGATTAGATGAAAGATTTGGTTGAGGATCGGCTGAAATTGATGAAGATGAAGGTTTAAATGATGAAGAAGAAGGTTTTGATTTAGAGAGAGAGAAAGAGGTTGTATTTGCATGAATATTGTCTGCCATTAGAGGACAAGGAAAACCGTTAGAAAGTTATCACCCCCCCCCCCCCCACACACACACACACATATATATATATATATATATATATATATATATTCTAACTAAGCCCTTAACATGGTAAGTCACAATCAAGATAGATAAATCAATTCACGAGTCCCAATCTCATTCCACCCATCGAATCATAAGATCAAATGGAATGATGGAATCTCGATGCCAAACTAAAATATGAATGGAAACACAATTAATGAAAACATATATCTAGCAATGATGTCGTTATTTCCCATTTCATCAAAGGAGCACTTGATGGAATGAGAACAACAATCAATATATATGTCTTCAGTCCCAAAAAAAGTAGGATGAACTTCTGCATTGGGTGTAAGCTCAAACATCGTGAGCTTACTCAATCGACTCCTCCGAACTATCATTCCAATGGAATAAAATCAACCACCCTCCGAGTTGATCGTTTAACCGAGCCACAAACTCCTCACTTCAGAGTGACAAAGGAGAGAATTAACCTTACTTCGATATCACATTGAACTCAGTCAAACTCTCCAACACAAACACATTGCTTAAATTGGCAAACTCCTCATCAACTTCTAAGAAGTCGGCACAAATTATTTTCGAAGCAAATCATTAATCGGTTTCGAGCGAATAGATTTTGAGAACTCAAAACGATAAAAACTCATGACCAATTCAGGTATTATCCATGGAGTTTATTAGGAATAAACTCCTAATTTATTAATCACTCAACTCCAAGTCGTCGAAGAAAACCCTACGAAAACTCAAAAATTTCTTATACCAAAACAATCGATTCCGTTCCAAGGAACAGTACGCCAGAGCTTCACACAAGTACCCATACAACGCGACATATCTGATTCACCAACTTTAACGCCATAATTAATTAGATATTTTGGGGCATCTCAGTTAATGGATCTTACCAATACTAAAAACATAAACTGTAAATCAAGGAAAATATTCTCGATTTTGCCTGACTTTCAACCCTAAAGATTGAGTAATTAGGAGTATTCCTCATTTGCTCGACCATCCATGACAAGTGGTTAGGACGATTAGTCGCTAACAGAGAAGACTATTCCTATGGCATTTATGTGCAAAACAGCCTATACTGTAAAGGCCCGCAAATCCGTACTATCTGAGAGGACTAAAAACACCACACGTCCAACCCAAATTGAACAGAAATACGAATCATTATTAGAAATAAGTTAGAGGATGAGAAATAGAAAGAAAGAAATATTAGAATAGGAGAAAACAAAGAAGACAAATCTCACAGCGGAACGAGTAAAATATATTATATAACATAACTTTTGAAATACAAATCAGTAACTTTATATACATACCATTATCAGAGCACAACAGTTACTCCTGGAAAAGTTATAAATACCTGTTTCCAGATACAACATAGTACACAGCGGAAATATGATAATCTATAGCTAACAGGTATAGCCTCCTGCTTCCAGCTCCTCCAAATGAATATGTAAAATCCCGACTACTTGACTGCCCGTACAAATTTGGGCACCCAAGAGTTTAGGGAAAAAAAACAAAATAAACTCAAGGTCAGTCATGGGACTGGTGTGAGTAAACTCCAACCATTTTTTTAACTTTAAAAATCCTTTCTAAAGAAAGATAATAGTAAGACCAGCCCACACATAAACATGGACGGTTTTTACCTTACTATGACCCAAAACACTTTGACACAAAAATCCAGTGATATTATAATAGTGTCTAAATAAATTTAATAGAATCTAGCGGAACGCTTGCATCTCACGCTCCACATACATAGTATAAAAACAAAAACCGCAGGGCGCTTATTGGAGATTGGATTTCCAACATGACAAGGTATGGAACCACCTTCCGATAGTGTATCTCTAGAGAGGAATACATTGGGTTCAACAAGAACGTCTTGCAACTCGGCCCACACATGACCGACCACTCATTTCGCTTGAGTGTATCGAATGTATATCACCAACGGTTGGGATCAGCAACCGTTTCCCGAATGGGACAGCATCAAACAGAATAAAGAATTAAATGAATCTTTAGATAGGTGGTTATACACCCTAATGGGAGCGACCCACATAACCATGCTGCCTGCCCGATTTTTGTCATTCCACAGTTGTTGAGGCCTGAAGTTACGATTACTTTCTATTCATTGATAGCACAATCACTTTGAATGCCACATTGTCAGATCCGTTAATCACTAATTGATTTGCACAAATATTCTGGATGTTATGCTAAGGGAATAAATCCGTTGCAACCATATATATTTATACAGACCAACTCATGCGATCATTGGAAATACTTTGTCAGACATTCGTCCATATAGGTTCGTTCTGGGACTGAATGAAACCGAAGGCACAATTTCTATTAATAGAAAAATCCCTTGCACTTCACTCCGTCTTCGATTATCTTCATATAATCTGATTCGCAACGCTTCTGCCAATATAGAGTGGTTCACGGATAATAATCCAACCGGTCTCTCCATATTGACAACGATATTGGCAAATACCTCGATAGACGGTTATTTAACTATCGAAGAAAAACAAACATCCATTCAAAACAATCAAACAATCACTGGGCCCCTTGATTACCATTCATTAATTAAATCACCCTTTCCTTTTCCTTCTCAATATTTGTTAAACAAATATTTTCAATTATCATCTCGGTCTCTTACATTCTTTGGAAAACATTTCAATATCTCGCCTTCTTTTATTTTCTACACTTAGAAAATATATTCTATTTGAAATTGAAACAATTTCAATCACTTATCTCTTTCCCGACTACTTTAATTATACTCAGGAAATATTTACTTTTATATTTCCAAAATTCCATCACTTGGTTTAAAACGAATGTTGTGTAAAACATCGTTACAACAACCCAAAATATTTTATTCAACTAACTATTATTTAAACACTTCTCTTCGAGACTGGATTTTGCTATTTATCAAATTAAAATGAAATCAATCAAGTTGGGGTAAAATTACCTCTCAGACCTTGACTGAAAACATCCTCAACTTCAAAATGGCAAAACCACTTACCTCGAATAAACACACTATAAAACCCAATTATTCATTTTTAGAACATGTATATGGTTCGCTTTCTATTTTTAATTTATAGATTTCCCTTTTTGTTTACAATATTTTATTTTTTTATTTCGGTTCCTTATAGAATTCAATATATTTTGATATATTGATTTTTAACTATCAAAATTTCTTGAAAATATTCTAACTCCTTAAATTTTCGGAAAAAATCGCCATAACTTCCCTTGTACCGGGAGCATCGGGATATTTCAAATAGCCTCCCATGGCCCTCACCAATCTAAACGAAAAAGGAAAATCCAAGCGGCTTGCCGATACGGCGCATAAAATCTCATATATGAATTTAAATGTGTACCTTTTTGTCGGGCACATAAATTAAAATCTTCATATACTTACCTGTCTAACACATGTTCACCTATTTTCAATTCAATTCAACTCAATCCAATCATTTGAATTCAATTTCGCTCATTTATTCTTTAATTAGCTATTTTGCCTATTTCAATTCTTTTTTTGAACATAACATGTTCAAACAAAATATTTAACTTGCTCATAAATAAATTGAATTTTAATTTCAATTCTAGTTTCCTTTTCGATTTCTAGTATAAATTTTCAAATCAAATTCACTTATTCAAAGCCCAATATCAATTCAAAATCTTATTAATTAATTACTATTTAAATTAGTTAATTCTATTAAATAATAAAAAATCTGATTTTTATTTAAAAAAATCAATTCATTACCCCACTTGAGTTCACATATAGTTTTTACTCAAATCTGACATTTTCTAAATAGAAATTTGGATTTTATTCGCTTAAAATCCTTTGATAAAATTAAATAAACCGTTATGGTCTTTAAATGGTTATGGCGCTGTTTTTCTGAAAATTTGATTTTGACATAACTCAAAATCTATTCGACGAAAACCATATTTTTCTCCTCCATTAGAAAACTATTATCAAATCGGTCCTGATGTTTCTTGTTTCAAAGAATTCCGACTTCAATTGAGTTCTGTATACTCAATTGAAGTTCGAAAAGCCAATTTATGAACTGCAGCGCTGCGGCGAGTTCGTTTTAATTATATTTACATATATAAACTCTTAAACTTCGCTTAAACTAAATTCAACTCTATTCTGATATGTGTTAATATATATCAAATCCATTTTTCCAATTCAACATAATATTTTCGATCTTCTATATCCAATTTTCATTTTAATTCTATTTGAATTTCCTATATTTAAACTCCATTTGAATTCTATTTGAATCCTTATATTTAAACTCCATTTGACTTTTCTTTATTCAAATCCATTTGAATTCCTTTGAATTCAAATTCTATTTCAATTCCTTTGAATTCAAATTCTATTTCAATTCCTTTGAATCCAAATTCTATTTCAATTCGAACTGAATTTCCTATATTCAAATTCCATTTTCAATCTCCATTTGAATTTCTATATTCAATCTATTTTCAAACTTCATTTGAATTTCTATGTTCAAATTCCCATTTCAAATTCTATTTTGAAATTCTATTTTCCAATTCCATTTCAATCCCTTTGAATTCTATATTCAAATTCCATATTTAAATTATTTGAATTCTATATTCAAATTCCATATTTAAATTATTTGAATTCTATATTCAAATTCTATATTTGAATTCCATTGAATTTCTCCTATTCAAAATTCTATTTGAATTTCTATGTTCAATTTCTATCTGAATTTTCTTTATTCAAATTCTATGTTAAACTTTCCTTATTTATTCCTTAAACAAGTCTCGATTTCAATTCCTTTTGAAATCGATATTTCTACTTTTGGAAAATAAATTTCCCTTTTTCAATTTCACACTTGTATTTTTATTTTTGAATTATCCAATGATAATTCTTTTCACTTCATTTATAAACTTCGTTTATAAAAGAACTATGTATAAACTTCATTTATAAAGGAACTACTTGTTTTATTTCTTTAAACAAGTAAATATTTTTATTCTATTCAAATTTCAAATTCTATTTTAGAAAAATAGAATTTCCTTTTTAACTCTGGAAATTTTCCTTTTCGATATTTTTAAAATATCAGCATTTAGGCCCAATGATATGTAAACACCAAACAATCAATTATTTATTTCATGTTTTCTAACACATCATATATGAAAGTATATATGCACACAAATAAATAAACAGATAATATATTTTTGAGGAATCCAGTTGGATCCCTCCAACCTGTTTTCCTGCATCCACGTACGTTAGTCAACATAAATAATACCCATCCTGCTTCAAGGCAGGATATCGCGGTATAAAAGGGGATCCACTTATATACGTGGGCGTAGGGTCATCCGCTAATGATACTGCAGGCATCTGCTAATGAGACTGTGGGAATCCAACCAATTATCAACCCAATATATATATAATAGTCAACCCTAAATAACTAATATATTTAAAGCAACCAGAAAAATCCAAATAAGCAACAACAATTATTTTTACCGAATAAAAATAATTGTAAATAAAGGTGAGTGAGATTTACTCACATTGATCTTTATTTTCGATCCATTTTCTATTTCTCTATTTAACTCGACTTTGGAAAAATATTGAATCGACTTGAATACTTTCTCCTTCATCTACAAATTCCATTTTTCCGACTTCATGATTTATGGACCTCGCACGAATTCATTTATGATTTATATAAGTTTAAATAAAATTTAAACTAATTAAATTTAAATAAGGAGAACACTACTTGACAAAATTTTGAATTACCCTAATTAACTTGATGATTTCGCTAACCATTTTCTTTTACTGTCAAAACCCCGATCTCCTCCATGTTCAACAGCTTTCCGACCTCTTCTTCCTTAATTGCTCCTCGCGGATGGAAATAACAACCCACAAAACCCATCCTCTTTATAATTACTGCAAAGTCACTTCCTATGTTTGAAAACTAACGCAACAGCGCCCTCTTCCCAGTGAATCCAGATTGCACAGTTCGAATATCATATTCCAACTCCATCTTGCAAACAGCCTAGCATCACCCCTATTCATCATCACACATACACTGTCGAACACCTTTCCATTCAAGAACCCTTGCAGTATCGCTACAGGCAACACTCACTTCACTGTACATCGTACCTTCTTCAGGTTGACCCCAAACTGTCGCTCCTCCTCAAGATGCGCCCCAAATCAATGTCGACATCCACCCACTTGCCAAATCGAACACCACACTGGCCTCCACTGAAATCACGAGCACCCTACTTCCTAGAATCTCGATGCCAACTACGTTTGCCCTAATCTCGAACACCACCAATCATGCGTCGCACCCAATTTCAAAATAACCAGATTGAAGTCGGAGTCTGTTAGAGTTCCAAGAATCCATCGGTGACTGATTTCGAGATGAACAAATGGATTTGGGAAATAGGCAGGCTTGATTTCAAACGAGGAGAGTGCGGCGTTTCTGATTTTGGTAAAAAGAACAGTGGCCATTTTAATTGAAGCTTTGGTCCTAATTACAAAAGGAAAAATAAAGGAGGAAACAGAAGGATTAAAAAGGGGAGCGACATTTAGAAATTATCTGGAGGATTGTATGAGAGAACAAAAGAGCTTACGTGCGATTTATAGGTGAAGCAGACTTAGTTACGTAGGTGCTTACTAGGATAATGTTTATTAGAGGCAGGTTACTTTACTTGATTTGATGTAGTGCTTATCCACTTATATTTAAAATAATAAAATTCAGGGTTCATTAATTTAAATCACGAACCGCTATTTCAACATACCGACCGTCATTCCAATATTATAATGCTATTCTGAACTGAGCATAAATGATTATAAAATCTAATTCAAACGTAAATATAACATAACTGTATTAAATTAATATAATTAAAAATTCATAAATAATCAGTCCCTCGATAATAAATTATTATTATCATCGTATATATTCAAATAGAATTCATACCAGTCATCTGAATTGTACTGATTTAGTTTGAAACTTCGATTTCAACTATAATTTGTATCTCAATAATTTAATATATTTGATACAAATTCAAAATTTTATTTTTAAATCGATTACATAATATAAAATTTGATTTATATTATCAATTCAATATTTAAAACCATATTAAATATTTAAAATAAACTGTTCGAAAATCCGGGTCGTTACATTCTTCCCCCTTAAAATAGTTTCGTCCTCGAAATTGCTAAGGTAGAAAAATGGTACAAATCCATTACTTTTAAAAATCTCACTTATGTTGAAATTCAACTCCTCATATTTCAACAAATTTAATTCCACCAAAACTTTTGGTTTTCCTTTATATGCATTTTAATTCATTCAACTTGATTCTGATTCAATTTATTCACTTTGATTCATTTAACTTGCTTAAGTTAAATTTTAATTCCAGAATCCAAATCCCAGGGTTTTCGTTTCAAATCCTTTTTGAAATCACATATATTTATATCTAATTCAAATTCAAAACATTTGAATTTTCAACTTAACTTGTTTTCTTGCAAACAAATTCCATCAAAAACTTTTCAAAGGTAGCCATTCGTCACTTAGAACTCGAAAATGAATACTGATGAAGCTGCAGTCATCATCAGAATTATTTCCCAGCCACTGAAGTGAGTTCAGTGCTTTACCACTTTTTAAAAAAATCCATCTAAATTGATTTTTAATCGAAATCCTTCCATAACAAAGCTATATCATTTTAATATATTTCAAATATATATTTCAAATCTCCCAGGATTTTAAATTCTTAATTCAAAATTTGAATCCAATTCCAGTTCATTTTATTTGTGTATACTATTCATATACAAATTTTGTTTTGGTTATATATAACCATTTCATTTCTTATAATCTCATTGGATTATAATAATAACAACCAGTACATCTATATATAATAATTTCAGAAAATTATTCCTTTTCTATCAAAATAGAATTTTGGGTAAAATTATTTCACTTACCCAATTTAAAACAATATTGTGTCAATTTCACTGTTCAAGCGTTTAGAAATTCCTATCGACTTCGTGGCGTCCCACGATTCGATCAAAATTCATAAACCACTAACCAGACTGGCTAAAACAATATAAAACAATTTTTATATCAATTAACAAATACGCTCTCTCGTGTGTGTATATATATATATATACACACACTCGACTCATTCTAGGGTACTACTAACCCTATCTCTAATGAGCACTTGCCACACAAGCCTAAGTATTCGCTCAACCAAAGCTCTGATACCAACCGTAAAGGCCCGCAAATCCGTACAATCTGAGTGGACTAATAACACCACACGTCCAACCCAAATTGCACAGAAATACGAATCATTATTAGAAAGAAGTTAGAGGATGAGAAACAGAAAGAAAGAAATATTAGAATAGGAGAAAACAAAGAAGACAAATCTCACAGCAGAACGAGTAAAATATATTATATAACATAACTTTTGATATACAAATCAGTAACTTTATATACATACCATTATCAGAGCACAACAGTTATTCCTGGAACAGTTATAAACACCTGTTTCCAGATACAACATAGTACACAGCGGAAATATGATAATCTATAGCTAACTGGTGAAGCCTCCTGCTTCCAGCTCCTCCAAATGAATCTGTAAAATCCCAACTACTTGACTGCCCATACAAATTTGGGCACCTAAGAGTTTAGGGAAAACAAACAAAATAAACTCTGGGTCAGTCATGGGACTGGTGTGAGTAAACTCCAACCATTTGTTTAACTTTAAAAATCTTTTCTAAAGAAAGATAATAGTAAGACCAGCCCACACATAAACATGGACGGTTTTTACCTTACTATGACCCAAAACACTTTGATACAAAAATCCAGTGATATTATAATAGTGTCTAAATCAAATAAATAGAATCTAGCAGAACGCTTGCATCTCACGCTCCACATACATAGTATAAAATCAAAAACCGCAGGGCGCTTATTGGAGATTGGATTTCCAACATGACAAGGTATGGAACCACCTTCTGATATTGTATCTCTAAAGAGGAATACACTGGGTTTAACAAGAACGTCTTGCAACCCGGCCCACACATGACCGACCACTCATTTCGCTTGGGTGTATCGAATGTATATCACCAACGGTTGGGATCAGCAACCGTTTCCCGAATGGGACAGCATCGAACAGAATAAGGAATTAAATGAATCTCTAGATAGGAGATTATACACCCCAATGGGAGCGACCCACATAGCCATGCTGCCTGCCCGATTTATGTCATCTCCCAGTTGTTGAGGCCTGAGGTTACAATTACTTTCTATTCATTGATAGCACAATCACTTTGAATGCCACATTGTCAGATTCGTTAATCACTAATTGATTTGCACAAATATTCTAGATGTTATGCTAAGGGAATAAATCCGTTGCAACCATATATATTTATGCAGACCAACTCATGCGATCATTAGAAATACTTTGTCAGACATTCGTCTATATACGTTCGTTCTGGGATTGAACGAAACCGAAGGCACAATTTCTATTAATAGAAAAAGCCCTTGCACTTCACTCCGTCTTCGATTATCTTCATATAATCTGATTCGTAACGCTACTGCCAATACAGAGTGGTTCACAGATAATAATCCAACCGGTCTCTCCATAATGACAACGATATTGGCAAATACCTCGATAGTCGGTTATTTAACTATCGAAGAAAAACAAACATCCATTCAAAACAATCAAACAATCAATGGGCCCCTTGATTACCCTTCATTAATTAAATCACCCTTTCCATTTCCTTATCAGTATTTGTTAAACAAATATTTTCAATTATCATCTCGGTATCTTACATTCTTTGGAAAACATTTCTATATCTCGCCTTCTTTTATTTTCTACACTTAGAAAATATATTCTATTTGGAATTGAAACAATTTCAATCACTTATCTCTTTCTCGACTACTTTAATTATACTCAGGAAATATTTACTTTTATATTTCCAAAATTCCATCACTTGGGTTAAAACGAATGCTATGTAAAACATCGTTACAGCAACCCAAA
The DNA here is from genome assembly GCA_030737875.1 of Allium sativum. NCBI lineage: Eukaryota > Viridiplantae > Streptophyta > Magnoliopsida > Asparagales > Amaryllidaceae > Allium > Allium sativum. Next base: position 425,174,134 of record CM060921.1, on the reverse strand, counting down.
ATATTTTATTCAACTAACTATTATTCAAACACTTCTCTTCGAGACTGGATCTTGCTATTTATCAATTGAAAATGAAATCAATCAAGTTGGGGAAAAATTACCTCTCAGACCTTGACTGAAAACATCCTCAACTTCAAAACGGCAAAACCTCTTACCTCGAATAAACACACTATAAAACCCAATTATTCATTTTTAAAACATGTATATGGTTCGCTTTCTATTTCTAATTTATAGATTTCCCTTTTTGTTTACAATATTCTATTTTTTTATTTCGTTTCCTTATAGAATTCAATATATTTTGATATATTGATTCCTAACTATCAAAATTTCTTAAAAATATTCTAACTCTTTAAATATCCGGAAAAATTCGTCATAACCTCCCTTGTACCGGGAGCATCGGGATATTTCAAATAGCCTCGCATGGCCCTCACCAATCCAAACGAAAAAGGAAAAGCCAAGCGGCTTGCCGATACGGCGCATAAAATCTCATATATAAATTTAAACGTGTACCTTTTTTCGGGCACATAAATTAAAATCTTCATATACTTCATCCCATACCTGTCTAATACATGTTCACCTGTTTTCAATTCAATTCAACCAAATCCAATCATTTGAATTCAGTTTCGCTCATTTATTCTTTAGTTAGCTATTTTGCCTATTTCAATTCTTTGTTTGAACATAACATGTTCAAACAAAATATTTAACTTGCTCATAACTAAATTGAATTTCAATTTCAATTCTAGTTTCCTTTTCGATTTCGAGTATAAATTTTCAAATCGAATTCACTTATTCAAAGCCCAATATCAATTCAAAATCTTATTAACTAATTACTATTTAAATTAGTTAATTCTATTCAATTATCAAAAATCTGATTTTTATTTAAAAAAAAAAAATCAATTCATTACCCCACTTGAGTTCACATATAGTTTTTACTCAAATCTGACATTTTCTAAATAGAAATTCGGATTTTATTCGCTTAAAATCCTTTGATAAAATTAAATAAACCGTTATGGTCTTTAAATGGTTATGGCGCTGTTTTTCTGAAAATTTGATTTTGACATAACTCAAAATCTATTCGACGAAAACCAGATTTTTCTCCTCCATTAGAAAACTATTATCAAATCGGTCCTGACGTTTCTTGTTTCAAAGAATTCCGACTTCAATTGAGTTCTATATACTCAATTGAAGTTCGAAACGCCAATTTACGAACTGCAGCGCTGCGGCGAGTTCATTTTAATTATATTTACATATTTAAACTTTTAAACTACACTTAAACTAAATTCAACTCTATTCTGATATAATTTAATATATATAAAATCCATTTTTCCAATTCAACATAATATTTTCGATTTTCTATATCTAAATTTCATTTTAATTCTATTTGAATTTCCTATATTTAAACTCCATTTGAATTCTATTTGAATCCTTATATTTAAACTCCATTTGACTTTTCTTTATTCAAATCCATTTGAATTACTTTGAATTCAAATTCTACTTCAATTCCTTTGAATTCAAATTATATTTCAATTCCTTTGAATCCAAATTCTATTTTAATTCAAACTGTATTTCCTATATTCAAATTCCATTTTCAATCTCCATTTGAATTTCTATATTCAATCAATTTTCAAACTTCATTTGAATTTCTATGTTCAAATTCCAATTTCAAATTCTATTTTGAAATTCTATTTTCCAATTCTATTTCAATCCCTTTGAATTCTATATTCAAATTCCATATTTAAATTATTTGAATTCTATATTCAAATTCCATATTTAAATTATTTGAATTCTATATTCAAATTCTATATTTGAATTCCATTGAATTTCTCCTATTCAAAATTCTATTTGAATTTCTATATTCAATTTCTATTTGAATTTTCTTTATTCAAATTTTATTTCAAACTTTCTTTATTCATTCTTTAAACAAGTCTCGATTTTAATTCCTTTTGAAATCGATATTTCTACTTTTGGAAAATAGATTTCCCTTTTTCAATTTCACACTTGTATTTTTATTTCTGAATTATCCAATGATAATTCTTTTCACTTCATTTATAAACTTCGTTTATAAAAGAACTATTTATAAACTTCGTTTATAAAGGAACTACTTGTTTTATTTCTTTAAACAAGTAAATATTTTTATTCTATTCGAATTTCAAATTCTATTTTAGAAAAATAGAATTTTCCTTTCTAACTCTGGAAATTTTCGTTTTCGATATTTTTAAAATATCAGCATTTAGGCCTAGTGATATGTAAACACCAAACAATCAATTATTTATTTGATGTTTTCTAACACATCATATATGACAGTATATATGCACACAAATAAATAAACAGATAATATATTTTTGAGGAATCCAGTTGGATCCCTCCAACCTGTTTTCCTGCATCCATAGACGTTAGTCAACATAAATAATACTCATCCTGCTTCAAGGCAGGATATCGCGGTATAAAAGGGGATCCACTTATATACGTGGACGTAGGGTCATCCGCTAATGATACTGCGGGCATCCACTAATGAGACTGCGGGAATCCAACCAATTATCAACCCAATATATATATAATAGTCAACACTAAATAACTAATATATTTAAAGCAACCCGAAAAATCCAAACAAGCAACAACAATTATTTTTACCGAATAAAAGTAATTGTAAATAAAGGTGAGTAAGATTTACTCACATTGATCTTTATTTTCGATCCATTTTCTATTTCTCTATTTAACTCGGCATCAGAAAAATATTGAATCGACTTGAATACTTTCTCCTTCATCTGCAAATCCCATTTGTCCGATTTCATGATTTATGGACCTCGCATGAATTCATTTATGATTTATATAAGTTTAAATAAAATTTAAACTAATTAAATTTAAATAAGGAGAACACTACTAGACAAATTTTTGAATTACCTTAATTTACTTGATGATTTCGTTAACCATTTTCTTTTACTGTTAAAACCCCGATCTCATCCATGTTCAACAGCTTTTCGACCTCTTCTTCCTTAATTTCTCCTCACGGTTGGAAATAACAACCCACAAAACCCATCCTCTTTATAATTACTGCAAAGTCACTTCCTATGTTTGAAAACTAACGCAACAGCACCCTCTTCCCAGTGAATCCAGATTGCACAGTTTGAATATCATATTCCAACTCCATCTTGCAAACAGCCTAGCATCACCCTCATTCATCATCACACATACACTGTCGAACACCTTTCCATTCAAGAACCCCTGCAGTGTCGCTACAGGCAACACTCACTTCACTGTACATCGTACCTTCTTCAGGTTGACCCCAAACTGTCGCTCCTCCTCAAGACGCGCCCCAAATCAATGTCGACATCCACCCACTTGCCAAATCGAACACCACACCGGCCTCCACTAAAATCGCGAGCACCCTACTTCCCAGAATCTCGATGCCAACTACGTCTTCCCTAATCTCGAACACCACCAATCATGCGTCGCACCCAATTTCAAAAGCACCAGATTGAAGTTGGAGTCTGTTGGAGTTCCAAGAATCGATCGGTGATTGATTTTGAGTTGAACAAATGGATTTGGGAAAATGGCAGGCTTGATTTCAAACGAGGAGAGTGCGGCGTTTTTGATTTTGGTAAAAAGAATCGTGGCCATTTTAATTGAAGCTTTGGTCCTAATTACAAAAGGAAAATTAAAAGAGGAAACAGAAGGATTAAAAAGGGGAGCGGCATTTAGAAATTATCGGGAGGATTGTATGAGAGAACAAAAGAGCTTGCGTGCAATTTATAGGTGAAGCCGACTTTGTTAGGTAGTGTAGCAACCTGAAAATCTGGGCCAGTTTAAAATTTTTATTTTGGCGATTTTAGCGAATTTTGATTATTTAAAATGAGTTATTTTAAATAATATTGACGTAAAATTTATTTTGAATATATTTAGAACGTATATATTATATACGTCGTCGTTAGAATATAAATAATTATATATAATTATAAATAGAATTGAAAATGGCGTGGTAGTTCGATAATTTGATTTCAAACTTCAATTGAATGTACCGGGTGCAAAATAAACCGGATTTTAGTGAAACCAAAAACATTAGGATCTAATTGAGAATATCTTTCCAGCGAATCCGAAAAATTGAAATTTCATAGCGGGAATCAAAAGAAATGTCCAGTTGAAAATTCTGAATAGTCGCTATGAAATTCAGGCCCTTAAAAATGGAAATTTTGCAAACGACCTCGGATTTCGACGAAACCACTTTTGTTGGGTCCGTGATGTCAAATTATTGCTAGGTTTCAAATTTCATAATTTTTCGAATCAATATTTGAGCGTAGCAAAGGAAAACGCGTTTGACCAGTTTCAGTTGATTTTAATCGACTGGAAAATGGCCATTTTTCCAACGGTCTCAGAATTTGACGAAACTAGTTTTGTTAGGACCGTATCGTCAATACGAAGCTAGAAAATATTTTTCTGGAATTTTTAGAGTTTGTATGTGACCCCGGTAAATTGAAATGCGCGTTCGAATTCAATATATAGAGTTATATGTTGATTTTAACGGAAACTGATTGTAACAGCCGAATCAGCTTACGATATATATCCCATTGTGTTCGGAGTGGGAGTGGAACGCTATGGACGACAGGCGATGGGCCTCGTTTAGAGGTCGAAAATAAAAGTTGCTTTTTAGTGAAAAATTAAACAATTAAATAATAATAAAAAAAACCTCTCTCCTCTCTTCCTTAATTCCCCACAGCCCCCCCCCCCTCCGATTTCCCTTTCTTCAGAAAAAAATTGAAAAGAAAAAGGGGGCGCCCACGATCGGGCCCCCCCACCTTCAGTCGCGCCGCGCCGCATCCAGGCACCCGCCACCCCACAAGCCGCGCCGCCGCTCCCCCCTTCTTCTTCTTCCCCTCGCGTCGCAGAAACCCCCCCTCCTTCCTAATCGACGTGATACCCCCCCCCCTTTCCCTACTGCCGACCGCACCCCCACTTCAGCCTCCCCTCGCGTCGCCGAAACCCCCCCCCCCCAGTCGGTCAACACAGCGCAGAAACCCCCCCCCCCCCTCCTTCGAATGGATGTAAGTTTTTATATTTGTTTTATTTGTTTATTTAAGCATTAATAATCTGTTTTTTTCATTGTAAAATTCTGATTTTATTTATATGGAAGCTAGGACTCTTCCTTTATTTAAATGTGATATAAATCGGATTTTTATCAAATGAGAGATGTGATTTTTCATGTCAGAAAAGAATATAATTTCAAATTGGAAAGATTAGATTTTTCAAATAGGAAAGATTAGATTTTTTAAATAGGAAAGATTAGATTTTTCAAATAGAAAAGATTAGATTTTTGAAATTGAGAAGGCGAAATCTTTATAGTTGAAAAGGCGCGATTTTTCTATATTGAATAGCATAGCAAAAATTCGATTTTTATATATTGAATAGCGAAGAAAAAAATTCGATTTTTATATATTGAATAGCGAAGTAAAAATTCGATTTTTACATATGTAGAGAATACGGGCAACAAAGATGACAAAAAGGCGAGAACGGCGAAGATTTCTATAAATGAAGTGTCGTGAAGTTGGGATAGCTATCGGTGAGAACTTCTCATTCTAAATTTCTTTTTCTAGTTATATATATACTAGGATGCAGACGGTTCTTAGCAGCACCCGACACCCGTCATCCACAGACCATGGATGGCTTGTTTGTTTAATTGTTTGGTTGTGTAGTTGGTTAGATTACTTGGTTTGAATTAAATTGTTTGGTGAAATGAAATTGATTTGATTGATGTGTGAATGGCGTGGGCCTTCACTAGACCGGGGATAAGGCTAGGCCTTGTCCCGTTTCTAGTATTGTGCCGTTATGCCGCCGAAATTTTTCTAAAAATAAGTTGGAAAAATAAAGATAACATTTTATTTAATAAATGAACCGAATAGAATATTCATAGGTTGAATAAAATAGTTTGATCGTTAAAAATATAATTTTTAACGTGAATGTGAATAAATAAATATTCATTTACAAACCGGACGGTTTGTTTATGTACCCCTATTTGAAGGACATTGATTGGGACGATAAATTTTACACATCGCCCAACTGCACAAATAAAAATCTGTGTTTGATTGCTTGAAACCCCACATGGGTATTGGGATGATATTTGACGTACACTAATCCTGATTGTTTAGTTGTATGTCGATCGATTGATCGACAGGCTGTTATAAGCGTTGAATATTTATGTTTGATGCTTATACAGTGTAGAATGCACTTTGGGTGATGGTTGATTATTCATCGTTGTTGATATATACATGTGTTGTAGAAAATCCATATAATTAACATTATATGGTAATTGATTGGGCCTCATTCCAGTTTTGAAAAAGAAAGTTTTGAAATAGAAATATTTGAATAGAAATATTTGAAAAAGAAATATTTGAAATAGAATATTTGAAAATAGAAATATATGAAGCCGTGTTGATTAGATTGACGCCATTTTGACGTGAACGATATTTATATCGATTTTATTCATTTTATAATGAATATCGAAAGTGATTTCAAAATCTGATATTTTGAAAAGAATTGAAATTCGAATGGAAATTGAATATGAATGAATTCGAATTGAAATGGAATATGAATGAATTCGAATTGAAATTGAATATGAATGAATTCAAATTGAAATTGAATATAAATGAATTCGAATTGAAATTGAATAGAAATGAATTCGAATTGAAATTGAATAGAAATGAATTCGAATTGAAATTGAATTGAATTGAAAACGAACTGAAATTGAATTAGAAATCAATTTGAATTGAAATCAATTTGAAATGAATTTAAAATGAATTTAAATTGAAATATTCAATTTTGATTTGAAATTGAATATGAAGTTGAAACCGTTTTGAAAATGAGTTTAAAACGATTTATAAAGCACGATTTGAATTGAAATCGATGAAGTATAAATTATATATATAATATAATGGCCTGAATAGAACGCGCCGCGCCGCGGCAGTTCACGAATTTCGACAATTGACTTCGAATGGATATTACGGGAGATCCGACCGTCGGATTCTCCTGGAACCGGAACCATTGGGTTCGTATCGAAAAGAGCTTTCTAACGAATATTAGAAATTTAAAATCTAACGGTTGGATTTGGAATTATGTCCAAATCAAATTTGAAAAAGGTCGCTGTAAGTGCAGTTCGACGACCGTTGATGGAAATCGACTGTACGCGCCTTGATAAAATTATTAAAAATAGTAATAATTTGTGTAAAATCATAAGAAATGATTTATAAAGGATTGGGATGAAAAACTCCATATTTGAAAAGATAAAAATAGATTTTTATCGAAATGAACTAGTTTTAAACTAGAATTATAATTCTATTTATTTTTAGATAAATAAATTGAATTTGAAAAGGGTTTTAAAAATAACCAGAATTTCCAATGATTGCATTGGAGTGGATTTGAATCGAAATTGTCTTCGGAATATTTCGATGTTGGAATTCGTGATTATACAGATGTTGTTAGGGAAATTTGAAAGATATATATTTATATCGTTATTTCCAATACGACATTTGTTAATCGTAGAATTTGATATTGAATATAAGCCGATATATTTTCTATTTAGAGCCTTGTATTGAATATCAAATGTGATTTGGGTTTGTCGTGAATGGTGTCTTCACTAACACTATTCTTGAACCCAGTTGAGAAAAGATAAATCTTTTTATTTAGATTTAATGAAGTGTACCAATTAAATAATATTTAATTAGAATTGAATTGATATATATTTTTGGGTTTATCGTGGACAGTGTTTTAAATAACACTAGTTCTTTAACCCGATAATTAATGGAATGTGATTTTGGGTTTATCGTGAACTGTGTTTTCAATGACACTGATTCTTTAACCCACTTAAAGATTAAAACTAAGTGGAGTTTTAATGAATCTTTAATTAGATTGAAATAATCAAGAATGGAGTATCACCAGTTTTACTCCAGGCGATAGTTAAATCTTTAATTAGATTTGAACGCGAAATGGTAATTGAATTTACCGATAACACCGTGGTGTTAGATATGAAGTATTACCAGTTTTACTTCATGGGATGAATAGGTTGGGATTGGGAAATTAAAACAAATGATTACTTCGGTAAGGTTCGTTAATCCCGACTAGTTGAATCAAAATTCAAAAGAAGATTAAAGAATAAATTCAAGGAATTTATCTTTGATAAAATTAATGGGAACCTCTCCCTATGAATGTGAAATTTAGAAACTAACTGTCGGTTAGCCAAGCAGAATGGTTTTCTGGATATTGATCTGATGTTGGTTTCGGCCTTCGGGGTTAATATTTAGGGAATTATTCTCTTGATTAATTTACGGTTAGTGACTGATGAATTGGAATGAGGCGTATGTTGTGTTTGTGTAACACTTATTTAAAATATACGCGAGTTATTCGGGAAGACTGGGTTTATCCCATTCTGAATAACTGATACGACGATAAGTCGAAGATGAAGACGATGGTCGAAGACCGGAGGTCTTCACGTCGTTTGGGTAATTACTGATGATCTTGATTGGGCTGTACACCCAAGAAGATGGAAACAGTTGGTGATCGTCCAAACGTACTTGGAGATCAATGGATATGCAGGGTACTAGGTGCCTCCGGTTTCGTTCAGACACAGAACGAACTTGTAAATGGACTGTGTGTATGACATTGGATTTTAGTCCGTGTGATTGATCTCTATTAAATATATATCTGTTTGGCAGCGGAGAATTTATTCTCTTGCTTAACGCCCTTCTCTGAGACGTACAAGCTCAGAGGTTATATATTGATGGATATCTAACACATGGAGTAAATTGCCTGTGTGGCATGCCTAAGTGGCAATTGATCGAGGCTTCTGTTGAAAAGAAAAGTCTTGTGGTGATGATCAAAGCACAGCCTGTGTGGCACAGCTTTGTGTAACGTGAATTCGCGAGCCTCGCACCCCGGTTGTGAACCAAAAACGGGAGAGGACCTCAGGGAGGGCATGCGTTTCCTTCTAGCTAGGGTGGTGTCAGTGACCTACCAGCCCTGACATTTATATACTTTTCACCTGTGTGGTTGTTGCTGTTGCGAGGCGCCTCGATTAGATCGGACGATCCGGGTCCGATAGAGCCATTCGTTGGCTCATTTACGCCCCAAAGGGCGGGGAAACATAGTGTTCAAGAATTTTAATCCACATCGTTGGACCGGCCCTGTCGCTCCAAGGGTCACTCGAGCTCTGATCCTAAGACTCGTGCTAGACAGTCTCGAATCGGTAGAGGACTATCTTTTGCCTCGGTTCATAGATGGAAATCCAACTTCCAAATACATGATTTTGCGGTTTTAATTGTAGAACTAGTATGGCGACATGATATATGGTACCCATGCCGCCTATGATTGATACTTATGATTTGAAGTTGTTTTATACACTATGCACCTATAATAGTATCAAATGATTTGTTTTAAACGTATCAAGCATTCTTTGGCTGTTATAAGGGAAAACTCTATCCCCCGGCTTGCGTTGCATTGTGTGATAGGACCTGGGTCTTATAACAGCTTCATTTTTCTTTATTTAGCATTGCGTTGTTTTTTTTATGCACTGGTATTCTTGGGAGGAAAACCGTTCCGTGTTATACGGCGTGGTCCCTTGATTTACCTAACTTTAAAATAAAGATTTATAACTGTTTTAGTTCTCACACCAGTCACATGATTGACCTGGAGTTTATTGTTTTAACCTAAACTCTGGGTGCCCTTATTTTGACACGGACAGCTAGTAGTTTTGGTTTTGCAGATTTATATTCACAGGATCCTGGTTTACAGCTGGAACGATATCCGGAAAGCTTTGTATCCGTATATCTCTTTCTAGTTGTGTATTGTATTATTTTCCGCTGCGATGTATTTAAATGTAATCTCTGATATTTTCTGTGTAATATTTATTCATTTATACTCTGTATATTCTTGTAATCTGATGCATTGTTGTAATATACAATGAAATGTTTTCCCGTCTGCGTTCTATTTTGTGGCTTGTTCTCGAACAATCCGCGCTTTCCTTTACGGGGAAGTTCGGGTCGTTTCAGCGTGGTATCAGAGCTTTGGTTTACAAAGTTCAGAGAACAAGACACATTAGAACCATATGAAAGAATTCATCAGATATTGGATTAGTAATATCCAATTAGAATAACTCGTTAGAGATGGGATCAGTAGTATCCTTGTAATGACCCGCATTTTCCAGGGGTATAATTAATTTAATTAATTATATAAATAGTGATTTAGGGAATTAAATCATCGTTAATTAAATTTTAGTGAATATTTAATTAAATTAAATAATAGAATAATATATTTAATTCAGAAATAATCAAAATATTGAAAATCACAATATTCTGTGAACTGGGTCATCCCTAGGATTTAGTTCAGCTTAGAGTTGAATTATATTGACGAATATATTCAATCGACGTCAGTTTGATCGTGGAATTTTAATATAATTATAATCGAGCTCAGAATGGCACGGCAGATCGCTATTTGGCGATTTGAACTTAAAATGAATATATAGAATCTGTTTTAAGCCGGATTTCTGTGAAACAAGAAATGCGTGGAGCGGGTGGAGTATATCTTTCTAGTGGAAGAGAAAAATCGGGATTTCGTCGTGTAGATTTTGATTTACGTCCAAATCAAATTCTAGAAAAGTCGCTGTGGAATTACTTTATAATTTGCGACGCTTTATTTACGTTATAAAAGGGTTCTTCAATATAACTAGATACGGGGTTTGAATTTAGACGTGGTTCTTTTGAGGTGTAGCGATAATTTAATTTTTAGAATTTTATGGTAATTTTTAATTAATTAAATAAGCAACTTCTTATTTGAAGTATTTCGCATCCTGAAAATCAACATTTTGAAGTTTCAAAATATGAGTCCACCTACCGGTATTATTATATTTTTGAAATCGTAGAGCACTGCCCGATGAAATGGTATCTTTATCTCTGTAAATTGCAGTTCGTATAAAAACAGAAATAGTATGAATTGGTTTTGTGGGGTACTTCATCATTAAGTTTTAATATAATTTAATAATATAAATTGATCCAAATCCTTATAAGAGGATTGCGTGGCCTAGTTCTTATCTTCAAATGTTTCCGTGGTCCAGATAAATACAGCAGCCACTCTAGCAAATTGAACGGCTTAAAAACCCCCATCTTCTTCTATAAAAAGGAGACAACGCTAAACCTAATTCGATCGAACACAGCAGAAACAATGTTTCCGCCGCCAACATCAGAAAAGAACCGATACAAGCTAAACTCCTCTAAATAAAATATAAACCGTCTGCATGCACGAGTAGCAGCAGGAAGAGACAGACGTTGTTTCTACAGCATGGCGGAAGTCTGAACTGGAACGGAACAGAAAACTTGCGAGTTGATGTCTTCACGGCCGGGACAGCAGCGGATCTTGAATTGAAAGTCTGGAAGAGGATGGTCGGGGCGGTGTCTGACCTGAAGGCGAGGGACTCCGACAGCGGAGGCCGGTGTTCCGGAAGACTGTAGGGGCGAAGGAAGGTGACTAAATGTATTGGGATGGGGGTATGGAACTCACGAAGCGTGAATACTGGACGCGAGTGGATTGAGGGAGGAGTATGCAACAAAGAGGAATGGACGAGCAGGGGTGAAGTCGCATATATTGTAGCGAGAATTAAATATTTATGCTGGGGACGTGTTGTGTGAAAGTAAATGAAGTGAGAGTGAAGAGGAGAAGGGGTACAATGGGGATTAAGTTGGTTAATGGTGTTGTGAAAATGTTGGAGTTCATTGGTTTCACTTGACTGACGGGGAGGACTGGAGTTCAACGTACTGTGAAATGGGAAAAAAGTGCATGGATACTTTGTTTTGAGAAATTCTTGAAAGTAAAATTTTCATGTTTCATGACAGAAACAAATAACTGGGATCGGTTATATTTTGGAGAGGAAGGGGAGCTGTAGAAGTGGGCTTCGGTAGCGTGAGAAGGAAATTCGGCCAAGTTAAAAACATGAGACCTAAGTGAAAAGAAAAAGAATGGAAAATATAGCATTGGTGCGGGTTTTAATTGCGTGAAGAGTTGGAGTCAGGGGAAGGAAGCAAAGTTTGAAAATATTACAGGAGTGCGGTTTTTAGAATGAAGAAAGAAGGGTGTACGTAGCGGGCATGAGGGTAATAGGCCAAGAATAAAGTGAATTCAGAACAGCTTGTCACACTGGAATCGTAAGGACGATGACAACAACAATGGAATTGATTCAGAATGGATTGGAGCTCGTCTAGAATTTATTACAAAATAAATTGTACGATCCGGATCAATGACGCAAATCGTTATTTAACGGTTAACGGACAATGTGAGTAAAACTCACTAACTCTCCTCAATTTATATTTTAATATAAATTGTACTTTATTTATTGACTGTTGTATATTGATTGTTAAACTGGATTGTTAAATAGATTTGATTGAAAACGTAGTTATAGTTAATTTATGTATTGTTAATCAAATATGGTTCTGTACAGCAGGATATTTCATTTCAATATGAAATATGATATATATTATACTGTGTAACATCTGTGGATGCAGGGAGACAGATTGGAGGAATCCGACTGGATTCCTCAACAATTATTTTACTGTTTTCATATATTGTGTTATATGATGTGTTATATAATCTGTTATGGATTATGTGTGTTAGAATGATATTAATCATTGTTCTTCGATATTTTACATATCATAAGAAACCCTGAGTTGTGAAAAGGAATATTTCAATGTATATTGAAATAAAGGAATTTTATAAAATCACAGGATTTTATAGAAAGGAAATTATTTATAAAACGAACACGGTTTTATAAAAGGAAAGTATTTATAAACGAATAGAGTTTTATAAAAGGGAAAAATGTTGATAAAACAAATAGAATTGAAAAGGGAAATATTTATTTAGAAAATAAATAGAATAAAGGAATATTTATTTAGAAGATAAATAAAACGTTATAAATAGGAAATATTTGTAACGGTAAATAGAAGTTATAAATAGGAAATATTTGTAACGGTAAATAGAAGTTATAAATAGGAAATATTTGTAACGGTAAATAGGAGTTATAAATAGGAAATATTTGTAACGATAAGTAAACGTTATAAAAAGGAAATAGTTGTAACGGAAAATGTAGTTTATCAAAAGGAGTTAATCAAACGTAGTTTATCAAAAGGAGTTAATCAAATGTAGTTTATCAAAAGGGGTTAATCGAATATAGAAATTAAGAAGTGAAGTTAAACAAAAATTAGAAACTGACTAGAGATTAGTAAGTTGAATAGTTTTCTGAGTATCGATCTGATGTTGGTTTCGGCCTTTGGGGTTTATACTTAGAGAATTGTTCTCTTACTAGTTTACAGTTAGGGACTAATAGTTGTGAAATGGTAGTGATGCGCAAATGAGGATTGGAGATGTTTTCCAATGTTGAAAACGTATATTTTCTAATTTTAGAAAATAAGGAAATATATATATATATGATTGATGATTGGATCGATAATTCCATTTGGAATTAAGATCGTTGTTTGTACACCGACATGTTTTCATTTGATAGTTAAATCACAGACTATCAATTTTTGACCATTTTACGTTGTTAATATGGAGAGACCGGTTGGATTATTATCCAAAGAACCACTCCGTATTGACATAAGCGTTGTGATCAAATACGATGAAGATAATTAAAGATGGTGTTATGCAAGGGCTGTCCTGTTTACAGAATAGTGCCTTCGGTTTCGTTCAATCCCAGAACGAACGTATATGGACGATTGTCTGACAAAATATTTCCAATGATCGAATGAGTTGGACTGTACAAATATATATGGTGGCCAACGGATTTATTCCCTTCGCATAATATCCAAAATCTATTTGTGCAGATCCAACTAATGATTAACGGATCTGATAATGTGGCATTCAAAGTAATCGTGCTATCAATGAAAGATAGATAAGCGTAGTTTCTAGCCTCACATCCGGTAAATGACAAAAATCGGGCAGGCAGCATGGCTAAGTCGGTCGCTCCGAAGTAGGGTGTATAATCACCTATCTATAGAATATTCATTTGCTTCTTTAATCTATCAATGCTGTCCCATATATATATATATATACGGGAACGGTTGCTGATCCCAACCGTTGGTGATGTACATTCGATACACTCAAGCGAAATGAGTGGTCGGTCATGTGTGGCTGAGTTGCAAGATGTTCTTGTTGAACTCCAGTGTATTGTTCCTAGAGTACACTGATCGGAAGGTGGTTCCATACCTTGTCATAGTTGGAAATCCATTACCCAATACGTGCTTGCGGTTTTGATTGTATACTATATTTGTAGAACGTGAGATGAAAGCGTTTCTGCTAGATGATTATTATAGTGTAGTTGATAGACATTATTATAATATCAAAAGGTTTTGATATAAAGATATTTTGAATTCTCATAAGGGAAAAACCCGTTCCATTATACGGCGTGGTCTTATGAGATATCATTGAGTTGTTCGAACTGTTTAAAACTGTTTTACTCACACCAGTCCATGACTGACCCGGAGTTTACTTTGTTGTTTTCCCTAAACTCTTGGGTGCCTAATTTGTACGGGCAGTCAAGTAGTCGGGATTTTACAGATACACTTGGAGAGCTTGGAGCAGGAGGCTTCAAGATTCTATAGCCATTATTATTTCCGCTGTTGTTGTAAGTGTTGTACTCTGAAAGGTTATTGTATACATATACTGTTTGTATTTCAAAAGTTATGTTATATTTTATTCGTTCCGCTGTGAGATTCGTGTTACTCTGATGATGATGTTCTTTTTCTTCTTCTATTCTAATAGTTCTACCTTATCTATTCTCACCCTCTATCTTCTTTCTATTAGTTTCTTGAATTTCCAGTGCAATTTGGGGTTGGACTTGTGTTATTTAGTCCGCTCAAATTGGACCGGATTTTCGGGTCATTACAGTTGGTATCAGAGCTTAAGTTAAGCGAATTACCTTGGCTCTGTGGCGTTACTCGGTAGAGATGGGGTTAGTAATACCCTAGACTGAGATTGAGTGTATATATTTGAGTGAACGTGTTATTTATTTGATATAAAAGTTTGTTTTATATTGTGGAGCTTTATTGGTTGAGTGGCTTATGAATTCTGGTCGATAGTGGGGCACCACAACATCGATAAGGGTTTCTAAACACTCGAATACGATGAACCAACATGATATGTTTTGACATTAACATAGTATAATTGGTTGTGTTGGTTGTTATTATAATCAGATGAGATTATAAAAAGGAGAAATGGTTATAGATAACTAATCAGAATTCATATAAGTAAAGTATATGAAATAAGATGAATTAAATCTGAAATTAAATCAGGATTAGGAAGTAAAATAAGGAAATTTTAAGTTCCTGGGAGATTTTGAAAATGTTTTCAAATTGGAAGTGTTATAGTATTGAACTCACTTCGATAAACTGGGAAATAACCCTGATGAGTGTGGCCACATCATCAGTGTTCATTTTCGAGTTCTAAGTGACGGATTACTACCAAAGGTTGTGTTTTTGAATTGTTTAAGGAAAACAAGTGTTTAGAAATTCAAATGTTTTGAATTGGTATTATGGTTTCAAATTGATTTAAAATAAACCCAGGAATTTAAATTCTGGAATTAAAATTTAACTTATGAGGTTAAATGGATTAAAATATTGAAAGTGAATAAATAAATTTGAAATTTAACTTACACAAAGTTAAATGTAATCAGGAATGAAATTGAGTTGTAAAGTCAAGGGTTTAAAATTGATATTGGAGTTTGAATGGAATTCGACTTAAGTATAAGCGAATGATTTGGTTGAGAACAAACTGACAGGAGTTTGATTGGATTAGTATTTGTATATGTTGAGTTGATAACAGATAAAAGGGATATAAGGATATGCCCGACAAAAAGGTACAAGTTTATATTTCATATGAGTTTGGATTTTATGAGCCGATTTGGCAAGCTGCTCGGCTGTTTGATTTTCTTTTTGGTTGGAGATGGCCTAGAGAGGCGAGTTGTGGTTTTACCGATAGGGCTGTACAAAGGAGGTTAAGGCAAAATTTTCCGAAAATTTAAAGTGTTAGAAAATTTTCAGAATTTTTGAAAATTTTAGCTAGTCGGAATGAATAATTATTTTAGTCGATATTAATTAGTTCAGTTGAAATCAGAAATAAGTGGTAAACAAATCTTAGGAATTCCAATAGATAGGGTCGTCCTCTACCTTAACAATTTCGAGGACGAAATTATTTTAAGTGGGGAAGAATGTAATGACCCGCATTTTCCAGGGGTATAATTAATTTAATTAATTATATAAATAGTGATTTCGGAATTAAATCGTCGTTAATTAAATTTTAGTGAATATTTAATTAAATTAAATAATAGAATAATATATTTAATTCAGAAATAATCAAAATATTGAAAATCACAATATTCTGTGAACTGGGTCATCCCTAGGATTTAGTTCAGCTTAGAGTTGAATTATATTGACGAATATATTCAATCAACGTCAGTTTGATCGTGGAATTTTAATATAATTATAATCGAGCTCAGAATGGCACGGCAGTTCGCTATTTGGCGATTTGAACTTTAAATGAATATACAGAAACTGTTTTAAGCTGGATTTCTGTGAAACAAGAAACTCGTGGAGCGGATGGAGTATATCTTTCTAGTGGAAGAGAAAAATCGGGATTTCGTCATGTTGATTTTGATTTACGTCCAAATCAAATTCTAGAAAAGTCGATGTGGAATTCCTTTATAATTTGCGACGCTTTATTTACGTTATAAAAGGGTTCTTCAATATAACTAGATATGGGGTTTGAATTTAGACGTGGTTCTTTTGAGGCGTAGCGATAATTTAATTTTTAGAATTTTACGGTAATTCTTAATTAATTAAATAAGCAACTTCTTATTTGAAGTATTTCGCACCCTGAAAATCAACATTTTGAAGTTTCAAAATATGAGTCCACCTACCGGTATTATTATATTTTTGAAATCGTAGAGCACTGCCCGATGAAATGGTATCTTTATCTCTGTAAATTGCAGTTTGTATAAAAACAGAAATAGTATGAATTGGTTTTGAGGGGGTACTTCATCATTAAGTTTTAATATAATTTAATAATATAAATTGATCCAAATCCTTATAAGAGGATTGCATGGCCTAGTTCTTATCTACAAATGTTTCCGTGGTCCAGATAAATACAGCAACCACTCTAGCAAATTGAACGGCTTAAAAACCCCCATCTTCTTCTATAAAAAGGAGACAACGCTAAACCTAATTCGATCGAACATAGCAGAAACAATGTTTCCGCCGCCAACATCAGAAAAGAACCGATACAAGCTAAACTCCTCTAAATAAAATATAAACCGTCTGCATGCACGAGTAGCAGCAGGAAGAGACGGACGTTGTTTCTACAGCATGGCGGAAGTCTGAACTGGAACGGAACAGAAAACTTGCGAGTTGATGTCTTCACGGCCGGGACAGCAGCGGATCTTGAATTGAAAGTCTGGAAGAGGATGGTCGGGGCGGTGTCTGACCTGAAGGCGAGGGACTCTGACAGCGGAGGTCGGTGTTCCGGAAGACTGTAGGGGCGAAGGAAGGTGACTAAGTGTATTGGGATGGGGGTATGGAACTCACGAAGCGTGAAGACTGGACGCGAGTGGATTGAGGGAGGAGTATGCAACAAAGAGGAATGGACGAGCAGGGGTGAAGTCGCATATATTGTAGCGAGAATTAAATATTTATGCTGGGGACGTGTTGTGTGAAAGTAAATGAAGTGAGAGTGAAGAGGAGAAGGGGTACGATGGGGATTAAGTTGGTTAATGGTGTTGTGAAAATGTTGGAGTTCAGTGGTTTCACTTGACTGACGGGGAGGACTGGAGTTCAACGTACTGTGAAATGGGAAAAAAGTGCATGGATACTTTTGTTTTGAGAAATTCTTGAAAGTAAAATTTTCATGTTTCATGACAGAAACAAATAACTGGGATCGGTTATATTTTGGAGAGGAAGGGGAGCTGTAGAAGTGGGCTTCGGTAGCGTGAGAAGGAAACTGGGCCAAGTTAAAAACATGAGACCTAAGTGAAAAGAAAAAGAATGGAAAATATGGCATTGGTGCGGGTTTTAATTGCGTGAAGAGTTGGAGTCAGGGGAAGGAAGAAAAGTTTGAAAATATTACAGGAGTGAGGTTTTTAGAATGAAGAAAGAAGGGTGTACGTAGCGGGCATGAGGGTAATAGGCCAAGAATAAAGTGAATTCAGAACGGCTTGTCACACTGGATTCGTAAGGACGATGACAACAACACTGGAATTGATTCAGAATGGATTGGAGCTCGTCTAGAATTTATTACAAAATAAATTGTACGATCCGGATCAACGACGCAAATCGTTATTTGACGGTTAACGGACAATGTGAGTAAAACTCACTAACTCTCCTCAATTTATATTTTAATATAAATTGTACTTTATTTATTGACTGCTGTATATTGATTGTTAAACTGGATTGTTAAATAGATTTGATTGAAAACGTAGTTATAGTTAATCTATGTACTGTTAATCAAATATGGTTCTGTACAGCAGGATATTTCATTTCAAAATGAAATATGATATATATTATACTGTGTAACATCTGTGGATGCAGGGAGACAGATTGGAGGAATCTGACTGGATTCCTCAACAATTATTTTACTGTTTTCATATATTGTGTTATATGATGTGTTATATAATCTGTTCTGGATTATGTGTGTTAGAATGATATTAATCATTGTTCTTCGATATTTTACATATCATAAGAAACCCTGAGTTGTGAAAAGGAATATTTCAATGTATATTGAAATAAAGGAATTTTATAAAATCACAGGATTTTATAGAAAGGAAATTATTTATAAAACGAACACGGTTTTATAAAAGGAAAGTATTTATAAAACGAATAGAGTTTTATAAAAGGGAAAAATGTTGATAAAACAAATAGAATTGAAAAGGGAAATATTTATTTAGAAAATAAATAGAATAAAGGAATATTTATTTAGAAGATAAATAAAACGTTATAAATAGGAAATATTTGTAACGGTAAATATAAGTTATAAATAGGAAATATTTGTAACGGTAAATAGAAGTTATAAATAGGAAATATTTGTAACGGTAAATAGGAGTTATAAATAGGAAATATTTGTAACGATAAGTAAACGTTATAAAAAGGAAATAGTTGTAACGGAAAATGTAGTTTATCAAAAGGAGTTAATCAAACGTAGTTTATCAAAAGGAGTTAATCAAATGTAGTTTATCAAAAGGGGTTAATCGAATATAGAAATTAAGAAGTGAAGTTAAACAAAAATTAGAAACTGACTAGAGATTAGTAAGTTGAATAGTTTTCTGAGTATCGATCTGATGTTGGTTTCGGCCTTCGGGGTTTATACTTAGAGAATTGTTCTCTTACTAGTTTACAGTTAGGGACTAATAGTTGTGAAATGGTAGTGATGCGTAAATGAGGATTGGAGATGTTTTCCAATGTTGAAAACGTATATTTTCTAATTTTAGAAAGTAAGGAAATATATATATATATATATATGATTGATGATTGGATCGATAATTCCATTTGGAATTAAGATCGTTGTTTGTACACCGACATGTTTTCATTTGATAGTTAAATCACAGACTATCAAGTTTTGACCATTTTACGTTGTTAATATGGAGAGACCGGTTGGATTATTATCCAAAGAACCACTCCGTATTGACATAAGCGTTGTGATCAAATACGATGAAGATAATTAAAGACGGTGTTATGCAAGGGCTGTCCTATTTACAGAATAGTGCCTTCGGTTTCGTTCAATCCCAGAACGAACGTATATGGACGAATGTCTGACAAAATATTTCCAATGATCGAATGAGTTGGACTGTACAAATATATATGGTGGCCAATGGATTTATTCCCTTCGCATAATATCCAGAATCTATTTGTGCAGATCCAACTAATGATTAACGGATCTGATAATGTGGCATTCAAAGTAATCGTGCTATCAAGAAAGATAGATAAGCGTAGTTTCTAGCCTCACATCCTGTAAATGACAAAAATCGGGCAGGCAGCATGGCTAAGTCGGTCGCTCCGAAGTAGGGTGTATAATCACCTATCTAGAGAATATTCATTTGCTTCTTTAATCTATCAATGCTGTCCCATATATATATATATATATATATATATATATATATATATACGGGAACGGTTGCTGATCCCAACCGTTGGTGATGTACATTCGATACACTCAAGCGAAATGAGTGGTCGGTCATGTGTGGCTGAGTTGCAAGATGTTCTTGTTGAACTCCAGTGTATCGTTCCTAGAGTACACTGATCGGAAGGTGGTTCCATACCTTGTCATAGTTGGAAATCCATTACCCAATACATGCTTGCGGTTTTGATTGTATACTATATTTGTAGAACGTGAGATTAAAGCGTTTCTGCTAGATGATTATTATAGTGTAGTTGATAGACATTATTATAATATCAAAAGGTTTTGATATAAAGATATTTTGGATTCTCATAAGGGAAAAACCCGTTCCGTTATACGGCGTGGTCTTATGAGATATCGTTGAGTTGTTCGAGCTATTTAAAACTGTTTTACTCACACCAGTCCATGACTGACCCGGAGTTTACTTTGTTGTTTTCCCTAAACTTTTGGGTGCCTAATTTGTACGGGCAGTCAAGTAGTCGGGATTTTACAGATACACTTGGAGAGCTTGGAGCAGGAGGCTTCAAGATTCTATAGCCATTATTATTTCCGTTGTTGTTGTAAGTGTTGTACTCTGAAATGTTATTGTATACATATACTGTTTGTATTTCAAAAGTTATGTTATATTTTATTCGTTCCGCTGCGAGATTCGTGTTACTCTGATGATGATGTTCTTCTTCTTCTACTCTAATAGTTCTACCTTATCTATTCTCACCCTCTATCTTCTTTCTATTAGTTTCCTGAATTTCCAGTGCAATTTGGGGTTGGACTTGTGTTATTTAGTCAGCTCAAATTGGATCGGATTTTCGGGTCATTACAATCCTAGAACGAGTGTGAAGTGTATATTTTTAAAATAAAAACAATTTTTGTTTTGAAAATTTAAATCAACTATTCGTATTTGATTATTTATTTCATATTGATTAGGACAGTCCAGTATATAGAGATTTTGCATATACGTCTTGCAAACGTGTGTTCGAAATTTTAATATATTGGATAGATATAGAATCACACTCTAGTCGCCCGGAGATGATTCTGATGATGAGGCCTCATCATCAGTGTTTATATTCGAGTGACGAAAGTGAGATTTCTATATATTTCCTATTGACTGGTGTGAGAACCAAAATTAGATAGGGCCTATTGTTGTGATTTGGCATCAAAAATCTGATTTTTGACTATATATCAAAGTTATGCATTTGAAACGTTAATCCACTAATTGATTGATGTTTGTGTTATTTGTTTATTTGTTTGATAATTTTGAACCATTACGCCTAATTGTATCAAATATTGAATTGTATTGAAAATTAGTCGTATTTTCTTGCATATACATGTACTTACATTTAACAGGTCATAGCAAGGAGGCTAGAGCAGAGGAATAAAATTTGTTTGCCCGACAAATAGGTACATGTTTACCATAATTTACTGTTTTGTTTGGGTGATGATGATTTTATGAGCCGATTGGCTAGCCGCTTGGCTTTTTCTTTTTCTTTTTGAGATCAGAAGGCCTATATGGCAATTTCGGGATTTTCCCGTGGCTCCCGGTGCAGGGGAGGTTATGGCGAAATTTTTCGAAAATTCCAGGTATTAGCCAAATTTTTGAAAATTTGAAAATTCTCAGAAACTGAAAAGTTGGAGAATGGAAGCCAGATCGAACGTAGAGTTGATTAATAAAACCACTTTCGACTTTGTTCCTTTTCGGGGACGAAAAGTTTTAAGTGGGGGAGATTGTAACAACCCGAAAATCTGGGCCAGTTTAAAATTTTTATTTTAGCGAATTTTGATTATTTAAAATGAATTATTTTAAATAATATCGACGAGAAATTTATTTTGAATATATTTAGAATGTATATATTATATACGTCGTCGTTAGAATATAAATAATTATATATAATTATAAATAGAATTGAAAATGGCGCGGTAGTTCGATAATTCGATTTCAAACTTCAATTGAATGTACCGGGTGCAAAATAAACCGGATTTTAGTGAAACAAACAACATTAGGATCTAATTGAGAATATCTTTCCAGCGAATCCGAAAAATTGAAATTTCATAGCGGGAATCAAAAGATATGTCCAGTTGAAAATTCTGAATAGTCGCTATGAAATTCAGGCCCTTAAAAACGGAAATTTTGCAAACGACCTCGGATTTCGACGAAACCACTTTTGTTGGGTCCGTGATGTCAAATTATTGCTAGGTTTCAAATTTTATAATTTTTCTAATCAATATGTGAGCGTGGCAAAGGAAAACGCGTTTGACCAGTTTCAGTTGATTTTAGTCGACTGGAAAATGGCCATTTTTCCAACGGTCTCAGAATTCGACGAAACTAGTTTTGTTAGGACCGTATCGTCAATACGAAGCTAGAAAATATTTTTTTGAAAATTTTAGAGTTCGTATGTGACCCCGGTAAATTGAAATGCGCGTTCGAATTCAATATATAGAGTTATATGTTGATTTTAACGGAAACTGATTGTAACAGCCGAATCATCTTACGATATATATCCCATTGTGTTCGGAGTGGGGGTGAAACGCTATGGACGACAGGCGGTGGGCCTCGTTTAGAGGTCGAAAATAAAAGTTGCTTTTTAGTGAAAAATAAAATAATTAAATAATAATAAAAAAAACCTCTCTCCTCTCTTCCTTAATTCCCCACAGCCCCCCCCCCCCCCCCGATTTCCCTTTCTTCAGAGAAAAAAATTGAAAAGAAAATGGGGGCGCCCACGATTGAGCCCCCCCCCTTCAGTCGCGTCGCACCGCCTCCAGGCACCCGCCACCCCACAAGCCGCGCCGCCGCTCCCCCCTTCTTCTTCTTCCCCTCGCGTCACAGAAACCCCCCCTCCTTCCTAATCGACGCGATACCCCCCCCATTTCCCTACTGCCGACCGCACCCCCCCTTCAGCCTCCCCCCCCCCCCCGTAGTTGGTCAACACAGCGCAGAAACCCCCCCCCCCTTCCTTCGAATGGATGTAAGTTTTTATATTTGTTTTATTTATTTATTTAAGCATTAAAAATCTGTTTTTTTTATTGTAAAATTCTGATTTTATTTATATGGAAGCTAGGATTCTTCCTTTATTTAAATGTGATAAAAATCGGATTTTTATCAAATGAGAGACGTGATTTTCCATGTCAGAAAAGAATATGATTTCAAATTGGAAAGATTAGATTTTTCAGATAGGAAAGATTAGATTTTTCAAATAGGAAAGATTAGATTTTTCAAATAGAAAAGATTAGATTTTTGAAATTGAAAAGGCGAAATCTTTATAGTTGAAAAGGCGCGATTTTTATATATTGAATAGCATAGCAAAAATTCAATTTTTATATATTGAATAGCGAAGAAAAAAATTCGATTTTTATATATTGAATAGCGAAGTAAAAAATTCGATTTTTACATATGTAGAGAATACGGGCAACAAAGATGACAAAAAGGCGAGAACGGCGAAGATTTCTATAAATGAAGTGTCATGAAGTTGGGATAGCTATCGGTGAGAACTTCTCACTATAAATTTCTTTTTCTAGTTATATATATACTAGGATGCAGACGGTGCTTAGCAGCACCCGACACCCGTCATCCACAGACCATGGATGGCTTGTTTGTTTAATTGTTTGGTTGTGTAGTTGGTTAGATTACTTGGTTTGAATTGAATTGTTTGGTGAAATGAAATTGATTTGATTGATGTGTGAATGGCGTGGGCCTTCACTAGACCGGGGATAAGGCTAGGCCTTGTCCCGTTTCTAGTATCGTGCCGTTATGCCACCGAAATTTTTCTAAAAATAAGTTGGAAAAATAAAGATAACATTTTATTTAATAAATGAACCGAATAGAATATTCATAGGTTGAATAAAATAGTTTGATCGTTAAAAATATAATTTTTAATGTGAATGTGAATAAATAAATATTCATTTACAAACCGGACGGTTTGTTTATGTACCCCTATTTGAAGGACATTGATTGGGACGATAAATTTTACACATCGCCCAACTGCACAAATAAAAATCTGTGTTTGATTGTTTGAAACCCCACACGGGTATTGGGATGATATTTGACGTACACTAATCCCGATTGTTTAGTTGTATGTCGATCGATTGATCGACAGGCTGTTATAAGCGTTGAATATTTATGTTTGATGCTTATACAGTGTAGAATGCACTTTGGGTGATGGTTGATTATTCATCGTTGTTGATATATACATGTGTTGTAGAAAATTCATATAATTAACATTATATGGTAATTGATTGGGCCTCATTCCAGTTTTGAAAAAGAAAGATTTGAAATAGAAATATTTGAATAGAAATATTTGAAAAAGAAAGATTTGAAATAGAATATTTGAAAATAGAAATATATGAAGCCGTGTTGATTAGATTGACGCCATTTTGACGTGAACGATATTTATATCGATTTTATTCATTTTATAATGAATATCGAAAGTGATTTCAAAATCTGATATTTTGAAAAGAATTGAAATTCGAATGGAAATTGAATATGAATGAATTCGAATTGAAATTGAATATGAATGAATTCGAATTGAAATTGAATATGAATGAATTCGAATTGAAATTGAATATAAATGTATTCGAATTGAAATTGAATAGAAATGAATTCGAATTGAAATTGAATAGAAATGAATTCGAACTGAAATTTAATCGAATTGAAAACGAACTGAAATTGAATTAGAAATCAATTTGAATTGAAATCAATTTGAAATGAATTTAAATTGAAATATTCAATTTTGATTTGAAATTGAATATGAAGTTGAAACCGTTTTGAAAATGAATTTAAAACAATTTATAAAGCACGTTTTGAATTGAATTCGACGAAGTATGTATTATATATATAATATAATGGCCTGAATAGAACGCGCTGCGCCGCGGCAGTTCGCGAATTTCGACCATTGACTTCGAACGGATATTATGGGAGATCCGACTGTCGGATTCTCCTGAAACAGGAACCGTTGGGTTCGTATCGAAAAGAGCTTTCTAACGAATATTAGAAATTTAAAATCTAACGGTTGGATTTGGAATTATGTCCAAATCAAATTTGAAAAAGGTCGTTGTAAGTGCAGTTCGATGACCGTTGATGGAAATCGACTGTACGGGCCTTGATAAAATTATTAAAAATAGTAATAATTTGTGTAAAATCATAAGAAATGATTTAGAAAGGGTTGGGATGAAAAACTCCATATTTGAAAAGATAAAAATAGATTTTTATCGAAATGAACTAGTTTTGAACTAGAATTATAATTCTATTTATTTTTAGATAAATAAATTGAATTTGAAAAGGGTTTTAAAAAATAACTAGAATTTCCAATGATTGCATTGGAGTGGATTTGAATCGAAATTGTCTTCGGAATATTTCGATGTTGGAATTCGTGATTATACAGATGTTGTTAGGGAAATTTGAAAGATATATATTTATATCGTTATTTCCAATACGACATTTGTTAATCGTAGAATTTGATATTGAATATAAGCCGATATATTTTCTATTCAGGGCCTTGTATTGAATATCAAATGTGATTTGGGTTTGTCGTGAATGGTGTCTTCACTAACACTGTTCTTGAACCCAGTTGAGAAAAGATAAATCTTTTTATTTAGATTTAATGAAGTGTACCAATTAAATAATATTTAAATGGAACTGAATTGATATTGATTTTTGGGTTTATCGTGGACAGTGTTTTAAATAACACTCGTTCTTTAACCCGATAATTAATGGAATGTGATTTTGGGTTTATCGTGAACTGTGTTTTAAATGACACTGATTCTTTAACCCAGTTAAAGATTAAAACTAAGTGGAGTTTTAATGAATCTTTAGTTAGATTGAAATAATCGAGAATGGAGTATCACCAGTTTTACTCCAGGCAATAGTTAAATCTTTAATTAGATTTGAATGCGAAATGGTAATTGAATTTACCGATAACACCGTGGTGTTAGATATGAAGTATTACCAGTTTTACTTCATGGGATGAATAGGTTGGGATTGGGAAATTAAAACAAATGATTACTTCGGTAAGGTTCGTTAATCCCGACTAGTTGAATCAAAATTCAAAAGAAGATTAAAGAATAAATTCAAGGAATTTATCTTTGATAAAATTAATGGGAACCTCTCCCTATGAATGTGAAATTTAGAAACTAACTGTCGGTTAGCCAAGCAGAATGGTTTTCTGGATATTGATCTGATCTTGGTTTCGGCCTTCGGGGTTAATATTTAGGGAATTATTCTCTTGATTAATTTACGGTTAGTGACTGATGAATTGGACTGAGGCGTATGTTGTGTTTGTGCAACACTTATTTAAAATATACGCGAGTTATTCAGGAAGACTGGGTTTATCCCATTCTGAATAACTGATACGACGATAAGTCGAAGATGAAGACGATGGTCGAAGACCGGAGGTCTTCACGTCGTTTGGGTAATTACTGATGATCTTGATTGGGCTGTACACCCAAGAAGATGGAAACAGTTGGTGATCGTCCAAACGTACTTGGAGATCGATGGATATGCGGGGTACTAGGTGCCTCCGGTTTCGTTCAGACCCAGAACGAACTTGTAAATGGACTGTGTGTCTGACATTGGATTTTAGTCCGTGTGATTGATCTCTATTAAATATATATCTGTTTGGCGGCGAAGAATTTATTCTCTTGCTTAACGCCCTTCTCTGAGACGTACGAGCTCAGAGGTTATATATTGATGGATATCTAACACATGGAGTAAATTGCCTGTGTGGCATGCCTAAGTGGCAATTGATCGAGGCTTCTGTTGAAAAGAAAAGTCTTGTGGTGATGATCAAAGCACAGCCTGTGTGGCACAGCTTTGTGTAACGTGAATTCGCGAGCCTCGCACCCCGGTTGTGAACCAAAAACGGGAGAGGACCTCAGGGAGGGCATGCGTTTCCTTTTAGCTAGGGTGGTGTCAGTGACCTACCAGCCCTGACATTTATATACTTTTCACCTGTGTGGTTGTTGCTGTTGCGAGGCGGCTCGATTAGATCGGACGATCCGGGTCCGATAGAGCCATTCGTTGGCTCATTTACGCCCCAAAGGGCGGGGAAACGTAGTGTTCAGGAATTTTAATCCACATCGGTGGACCGGCCCTGTCGCTCCAAGGGTCACTCGAGCTCTGATCCTGAGACTCGGGCTAGACAGTCTCGAATCGGTAAAGGACTATCTTTTGCCTCGGTTCATAGATGGAAATCCAACTGCCAAATACGTGATTTTGCGGTTTTAATTGTAGAACTAGTATGGCGACATGATATATGGTACCCATGCCGCCTATGATTGATACTTATGATTTGAAGTTGTTTTATACACTATGTACTTATAATAGTATCAAATGATTTGTTTTAAACGTATCAAGCATTCTTTGGCTTTTATAAGGGAAAGCCCTATCCCCCGGCTTGCGTTGCATTGTGTGATAGGACCTGGGTCTTATAACAGCTTCATTTTTCTTTATTTAGCATTGCGTTGTTTGTTTTATGCACTGTTATTCTTGGGAGGAAACCCGTTCCGTGTTATACGGCGTGGTCCCTTGATTTACCTAACTTTAAAATAAAGATTTATAACTGTTTTAGTTCTCACACCAGTCACATGACTGACCTGGAGTTTATTGTTTTAACCTAAACTCTGGGTGCCCTTATTTTGACATGGGCAGCTAGTAGTTTTGGTTTTGCAGATTTATATTCACAGGATCCTGGTTTACAGCTGGAACGATATCCGGAAAGCTTTGTATCCGTATATCTCTTTCTAGTTGTGTATTGTATTATTTTCCGCTGCGATGTATTTAAATGTAATCTCTGATATTTTCTGTGTAATATTTATTCATTTATACTCTGTATATTCTTGTAATCTGATGCATTGTTGTAATATACAATGAAATATTCTCCCGTCTGCGTTCTATTTTGTGGCTTGTTCTCGAACAATCCGCGCTTTCCTTTACGGGGAAGTTCGGGTCGTTTCAGGTAGGTGCTTACTAGGGTAATGTTTATTAGAGGTAGGTTACTTTACTTGATTTGATGTAGTGCTTATCCACTTATATTTAAAATAATAAAATTTGGGGTTCATTAATTTAAATCATGAACCGCTATTTCAGCATACCGACTGTCATTCCAATATTATAACGCTATTCTGAACTGAGCAGAAACGATTATAAAATCAAATTCAAACATAAATATAACATAACTATATTAAATTAATATAATATAATTAAAAATTCATAAAAAGTCAGTCCTTCGATAATAAATTATTATTACCATCGTATATATTCAAATAGAATTCATACCAGTCATCTGAATTGTACTGATTTAGTTTGAAACTTCGATTTCAATTATAATTTGTATCTCAATAATTTAATATATTCGATACAAATTCAAAATTTTATTTTTAAATCGATAACATAGTATAAAAATTGATTTATATTATCAATTCAATATTTAAAACCATATTAAATATTTAAAATAAACTGTTCGAAAATCCGGGTCGTTACATATACTATGTACTAATAATATATAGATTTAAAAACCAAAATATATGCAAATACGTACTTTCTCATATACATTAACTCTCGAATTCAGTATTGCTTAGGCTACAACACAACCTAAGATCTGGTACCAAATGTGATGCCCCGCCATATACCGTCGGTGCTTAGGACTAAAAATTTGTGATGTACTAGCACCCGATCGATGTAAAGTGATCGTCAGGAGAAAGAAACAGTAGAATAAAAGAGAAAAAGGAAAGGAAAGAAGGAAATGTAAGAGAAAGGAAAGAACATAAAACTTAAGCACGGAACCTGTTGCATATCTCACAACGCATCAGATAATATATAATAATCAGATCGCAGTTATAAAACAGGTAAGACATTAATAATTATATAAACTAGATAATCAGAGCATACAAGCCCATATAGTTATACAAAACAGTAATGATAGAGTTTATACATGAGATAAATAAACTAGCTGATAAACTATCTCTAACAAAACACATAACACTGTCAAGGCTCCACAGTATGACACAACAAAAACAAAAATAATGATACAAGTATAAATACATAAAACACGCCTTTTGCGAATCCACCTATGCCGCTCTAGATAATATCCATACCTGAGACCTGGTCTACTCATCAGCATCGTCGATGAGCACCCAAGGTAATAAGAGGGACATAAAACCTCGAGTCCAACAAAAGTCTGGTATGAGCAATAAACAAATCTCAAAATACTATAAAGTTGTAATAGTATATATGGCACGGAAGGTATGGATAATAACTGTCGTCATGCCCATGCACCCGTAGAGTTAGCACGTAACAGTCGATATATGCTACACTATGATAAACATCATATAACCAAGGTGTGATAGATGTTTAAGTACTGATTATGATAAATAAACAAGCATCCATAGCATCCAGCATCCATCCTTACATTCACTCACTCAGTGCGTTTGATATATGATTACACTCAGTTTCCATGATAATTGAATTCATACCACTCAGTCGGTTAGGACCAATGTTGTACCAACTTGTACGCTCCAAAGGTAAGGACCCACCATGGATCCATTGAATTCCATAAGTCCCTCATTGTTGGAGACTAGTTGAACTCATCTAGTCCAAATGAGAATCCATCTGGTTCAAATAGACATCACACACACTACCCTCTCTTTACGAGTAACTGCTAAAACCTTGAGTTATCGATAATCCCTTAGCACACATTCTCCATAGCAGGATCCATCACTAGACTATCCAAAAGACTCCTATCCGAAGTCGTAACAATATGGGAATTATCTTCGATGGTCATCATATGTCATAGGATATCATCATGTGCCTCTCATCTCTTTCACTTCGACAATCACCTCAATACAACTTAAGGTCATATTTTCTGCATTTTGGAGTAAACAATCCACTGCAGCAACCTCGTCTCCATTCTGGAATCATCATCGTCGAATGACGCATAACTGCATAGAAACACTGCATCTCATCTTATGATAAATGCATTGATCGCAGAATCATCGTATCGAAATTGCTATTGAACGAACCATCATATCCTACTCCTCGAATCAGCATCATCGTCGATGTCAAATTGGCCAAAATGGCCACAACAATAGTTATCGATATCGACCACTTCACAGTGATCGATAATGACTACTAGATCACTTATTTAACCAAAATTAGTTAAATTCAGTACGCATCCCAAGAAAACGTCCTGCATTCATTGCGAAATCCAACTCATTGCCAAGTCCACCTTCATCTTTTGATCGACCATCATGCTTCAGTGTCGCTCCATCTTTGAATCGGTTACTAAGCTCCAATCATGCTCCATCGTTGTGTCCATCCATGTGCTCTGAAGCTTTTTTGAGAATTTAACTCATCCATTTGAGTTTACTATCCTTGTACGCTCAATCAGTAATCGATTCCAAACTCTTACAAACGAGATTTTCCTAATACTAGATCGCCTACGAATGGCGATTTAAGCTAAACTATGCAAATAAGTCAACCATGGAACTGATAGTCATCCAAATTCCTAAACAAGAATATAAAAATCCATAATAGCAACAATACATCAAACAAAACCTATCTACCACAATCAAAGTGAAATAAGTGTCCATCTAACCTATGTCTAACAATATAGTTAAAATAGCGCGTACAGTGGGTAAATGGGTAAATGGTGTATAATAGCGCGCAATCAGATAAAAATGTGGAAATCATATTAAATATACTTAAATAACTATTTAATCTTTTTATTTATTACTTACTAGATTCAACAATCCTAAATATTACATTTTATAATTTTAAATCAATTTATAACATCAAAATTATATTATACGAACAATTACGATCCAATGAGAGATAATATCACTCACCTTAACCAAATCAGCCCAAACCAACTCTAAAATGTTGATCTCATCAACAAGAGCCCATAAGAAGGGACGTTGTCCAAATCTAATTAAAATCAATCCTTCTTCCACACTCAAACACATAGGTGAACATGTGTAGTGTCCTGTATTTTTGGTAGTCGAATATTTAAATTGTTTTATTATTTTAAATATTATATTTGGAATATTTATGGATTTTAATATTTATTTCGCTTATAAAACGAAATGTGAACGTTAAATTTCTATATAATATAAAATGAGCTCGAATGGTGTGGTAGTTTGTAATTTTGAGTTTTGAACTTCAATTGAATATACAGGATTCGATATAAGTCGGATTTCTATGAAACAAGAAACGTCAGAATCTTGTTGATTATAATTTTCATATGGAAGAGAAAAATCCAGATTTTGTATTATAGATTGTTAGTTATATCCAAATCAAAATTTAAAATAGTCGCCATGGAAATCGTTATTAAAATATAACATTTATTTATTTATATAATAGGGTTTTAATATAATTTTGAAACCACTGTAACTCGAAAATGTCAATATTTAGTTGTAAAATCCATATTGTTTATAATTGAAGCTATATACAATATTTTGTTTGGATATTTACGATAATAATAATAATATTTTATTATTATTTTATTTGATTATTTTGGAATTTATGTAATATTTATGAATATTATATAAGCCTTAAAATAACGATTTGTGCAAACTGTCTCCGTTTTCGATGAAATTAGTTTCATTGGAACCTTAACATTAAATTATTGTACAGTATTAAATTTTGTGGCAAGCCGACGTCGTATGTGACAACAACAGCCGTAAACACCCATTCATTTTCTATAGCATGCAATTAACTTAATTTAATTTTAACAGAGGGGACATGAGCAGACGATCGAATTAAGCCACGAAACCAATTCCGTTGAGTTCGTATCGTCGACTAGAGTTAGGATAGGTAGGTAGTTTGCTATTTTTGGACATCGGGTAATTTGGTGTCCAAAATAACATTTATTGTGCGTATAGAAATAACGTATTGGGAAACAGTCTCGGAATGCGATGAAACTAGTGTCGTTGGATTTGTATTAATTAATTATTATAAGATTTCAATTTTCGTATCGATCGGACTTCCTGTTTGACCATGGCAACGATAACGCCTTAATTGTTTATATTATTTTGGTCAATTTAGACAGGGGTAACTTTAAAGGAATAAACGTGTAACACCCCACCTCCGTTATGGTCACTCATAAAGGGAATGCCTTAACTTTGATGGAGCGTTTTAGTAGACAGAACAGAAATTTACAAGACAGATAAAACAGTATTTGAAAATTTTATAACTTTATTACAACAGAAACCGAAGTAAGTTTGGTTACATCTTTTCAAATCACAATATCAGAATTCAAGTATAAAATATCAGTCTTGTACAAAAGCCTTCAGAATGCATAGTTTTTAAAATCATAATCCCCAACATAAACTGCCATGCCAAAGCCAGACGATACTTCAAGTAGAGAAGATCCGAATCAAGCTCCTAGATTTCCACCCTACAAACCTGGGGGGAACGAAAGAGAAGGGGGTGAAAACAAGCAAGGTCAGACATAAAGTCTGGCAAGTCCAGTGACTTTCAGCATATGAACAGATAATAATATCATGACATGAAAATAAAGCTGGATAAGAGACAACAGCAACAGAAGTAACTGGTATATTTAAGCTAAACAGAAGAAACAGAATGATATAGCCCAAGTTATGCATCTTACTTATATTTTACTTCTCTGCACTAATACTAGTATAATAGGATTAGGTGTTACCCTAATGTCTAACTGAAACAGAAACGGAGTAGAATAATTTATACAGAAATAGAATGCCAGTAATGAGCCTTTACCACCCCAACAGACAGAAGGTACATAAACGAAATCAGAGACGGAAACAGAATAATCCCTACGTAAACAGAATTTTAGAATTAGGTGTACACTAGTAAATGGGCCTTTACCACCCCAATAGACGGTACCATGCAGAAACAGACAGGTGTTACCACCCAACAGAAACAGGCGGTACCCAACGGAAACAGATAGAACTAAGTGTACCCTAAATCTACCCTAAGCGATCGGCTCCCTAGTACATAAATACCCTGTGCCGGCCCCATAGAAGGGTGTATCACTCCCTAAAGTGGCAACCTTTGAATGACACAGACCTATTTACAGATGTCACGGCGTCTTACATCCTCAGAGGCATCCATGCACGCACATGACCCGGTTGGAACGCACCATCAACACCCCTCGCCATTATCAGAATGAACCGCTTATAATTAGTTCAGTAAGCGTGCCCAGACCCTACCTACTGTTGGGTCATAGTTTTGATACCAGAAAGGGTTACTGACTAATATGGGTCCCAAACAACAGATGACACAAGTATTTTCCCTCCTAACCTTGTGTCCCCAAACTAACGGATTTCAGATTAACTTGTTTACATGTTTTCAAACATACAGATTTCAAGTCAACTAGTTCATAGATCAGAAAATCAGGTTAACAGGTTTTCAGACTAACGGATTAGATGTACAGTTTTAACAAATTTACAGATTGTCTAACTTTGTATTGGGCCCACAGATTCATGAAACGGGTTTATTAAATTCATCAGTCTAGTTGGTTTAGCCCTATCCACCCAACACTTTTTAGACATCATATTTGTCTCAGGTTTGCATTAATTAAATATTAATGCACAGACATCTCACAATAGGTCGGTAGCTTGTGGCCGCTGGATATGTCGGGTGGTTCCGGACAGACTTCTACCACAAGCCAGACCTAACCTCGTGTCTAAGCATATTTTAGTTATGCCTACGACCTCTCACATTAGACTAGCAGTTTGCGGTTGCTGGTTAAGCCGGTTGGGTTCGGGCAGGCTTCTACCGCAAACATGAGTCTAACCTCGTGTCTCAGCATTTTTATTATAACCCATTTATTCCATTATAAATTATACAACTATCAGACTAGTTCTATTAATTTTACAGATTTGACTTCCTTTCAAGTCGCAGCAGAAAATAAATTAACATGTTTTACACAATCTTAAATCTAGCCTACACAAATTACAATCATTCAGCTTTTTAACGGATTTAACGGATTTAGCAGCTCAGGCAGTACAACAGATTTAGCAGATTAGGCAACTCAACAGATTTAGCAAATTAGGCATAATTAGCAGATTAGGTGATTCAACATATTTAACAGTTTAGGCAATTAAACAAGTAACAGATTTAGCAGATTAGGCAAATTTAACATATTAAGCAGATAGCAGATTTAGACATTTCTCAAAGTCTTATTCACATATCTTGCCTAATCATGGAGTGAGCCTAAACTTACATGCCTAAGTTATGGTCATAATTTACCATATAACATATGTCCCAAGTTTTGGTTAAACTTGCATAGTTCAGAATATTCTCAAAAAAAAAGCTTACATATAAATTATGCCAAATATAGCCATTGATTACAATGCATGTCACATACTGAAAAACCCACTTTGAGGTGTGTTCACATTAATGGTTATCCTATTTAATATAGGTACTTACGCCTAAGTTATACAAAATAATCCTCCTTCTTCTAAATTACAGACTATAATATATAAAGTATGTCCAGATCAAGAATTACAACTTATGTCCTTTATATTCTAAATCATAAACAGTCTCATATAATATGCCTCCAACTTATGTCCTGAATTACAACATGTGCTATGCATCTAAATCAATTGCTTATTTACAGTTAAATCTTTACGCCCAAATCCTGAGTCATATGTCTAATATTACTCTATGCCTCAAGTCATATGTTCAATACACTTTATGTTTCAAACATGTCCAGCCATATGTCCCAGATTTATGTTCTAGTTACAGCCTATATTCTTTCCTCAAATTAGTCACAGATCAGTCATGCCCAATTTATGCATCATTCATTATTTGCCCCAAAACTTTGGCATTCGTGCGTCAATCTCCATGAGATTTGGCTCAAGCTCGTGGTAGCCTGGCTATAGAATAGAAAGAAGAGAGATACAGAATAGTTACAATAGGATAGATCAAAACAGAATAGAATATGCATAACCTCAGATTCAGATTTACAACCATGTCACGATCATAATTAAAATTCATATCTAAAAATAACTGTGCTTGCCTTGGTTGGATTATAGAAGAAGAGTTGCAGTTGTTCTCTTTTTAATCTTATTCGGATTTGGAAGAAGTTGCACTATTTCTAGTTTTGATTCCAGCAGAGTAGCGACGCCATTATTTTATTTATTTATAATATTTCAGAGGTAGCATAAGGAGAGAATGAAATGGTGTAAAGAGAATGAGGCTAGGAGGCTGCTTATATAGGATTAGGCGGACGAATCTAGACAGAAAATGTGACCAGATACATCAGAATGAACACAAGCTCAGAACTGGGTTCTGCCACCAGGTCGACCCCCAGGTTGACCATAGGGTCGACCTGGTCCCTGGGAGGTCGACCATAGTGTCGACCCCCAGGTCGACCTGGTCCTGGGCAGGAAAATTCTCGCCCAGTCTACACTGGCGTTTGAATTCGAATTTCGAATTCGAATTTCGAGCTGTTTTCGGTTCTGAAAATTCCTGAAATTTCGGAGGGTCATATCTCCCTCATACGGACTCCGTTTCTCGAAAACTCGGACTCGTTTCCAAGTATAATTTCGAGACAAACATAATGGCGCAACCCATTTCCCTTGATTCTTATATTAAAAATTAATTATTCTCTGATTTTTTACTTATACGTTCACAGAAAATACGGGGTGTTACAAAACGACTGGCCAAATGAATTCCGATTTTAACGAAACAAATTTCATTATATCTATAAGGAAAAGGTCAAGTAGAATTTCAAAGCTTCAAGTTGATTGGATTTATTTTGTCATCGTTGGAAATTTAAACACGTGATCTTTAGCCTGTGATTTATAAGTACTTTTTACAAACGACCTCAGAATTTGACGAAACATGTCCCATCGTGTCTGAAATATTTTTCTATGCTAAGATTAGGAGTTTCATCTCGTTTGGAAGTTGTTTATAGGGGTTTTAAAATGATAATTTGTGCTTAAGTTTCAATGAAATATTATAATATTGAAACGGAACTATAAATACTATCCGTCACATACTAACCCTAAGTCAAATTATTTCGTAGTCAAGATAAATTTCTGCCGCCACAACAGGAAACGATAGACCAGAATTACGAAACTTCTTTCCCCCAAATCTTCGGAATCATTGTTTCTTACGCATATTGTTCTACTGCAATATCGTTATGCTCGAGGAGTTCTAATATCTGTACAATGGCGATCAGATTCAGAGGCCCAGAGTAGCCAGAAATCGGCTCGAAACAATGGCCGCTCGTGGAGCTACTGGTAGAATTCGGTTCAATCTAAAGGCATGAGAATCGAGGTGAACATGGATGAGGCAAAGGCGAGTTCGCAAGTGATCGCCGACGGACTTCCGGCGATCTAATTCCGGCGCGGTGGTGGACTTTTTGGTGCATGCTTATGTGTTGAGGCTTAAGGGATGGTGAACAATGGTTTTAAAAGAAAAAAAGGAACTGGGTGATATGTGTATGATATCGCAATTGGGTTAGAAGGCAAGGTGTAGTTCGAATTAGAGCAGATGGGTCTGACGTAGTGGTTTAGAAGGTGGTTCATGCAGTAGTGGAAAGAGGACGTCGGCCGTAAATTAAGATCAAGTGATTAGCATAGTAAGTTAGTTATTAGCGAATTAATTATAATCTAAGGATTTATAGTTAAATCTGAAATTCCAATCTCTTAAACTCAGAAAAATAGGAGGGAAGCAAAATAAATGATGCCGTTATGGGGAAGATGAGATACAAAGGAAGTTAAGGATCGGCCGATCTTATTTGCCAGTATAACCATATGTAATTAAAACTAAATAGTTAATTACCTATTTAAATTATTACACCAAAATTTTTATGATAAACTAATCATATAATGGCTTAAACAAATTTGGGCTAGGGTCTAAGAAGTGCAAGTTGCGATTTACCAACCTAGGAAGAGTGACCCGTTAACTTGTTAAGCTATGTAATTTAGCTTAATTAATTTGTAATTAGAAAATTATTTATTTATTAATTAAATCGCATTAACCTTTAAACGTTAATAATGTATTCATATGTGATCAGAATGGGATAAACTAAATTGCGTCGGACTCGCATCTACAAGCACTACGCTATGGAATAAAACTAGAATGAATTGGAATCAACTGGATTTTTTAGTTAAATTAAACGCTGATTTAATTTAACTGAAATATGCCAATTTAACAACAAAATTAGATCAAGGTGAGTTAAACTCACTCAGTTCTTCCTACTTATATTTAATATAAGTCGGGTTTTATAATTTTGTGCTCTGGTTGCTAATGGTTGATTGTTTGTTAATTATATATTCATTTGCTGATTTAACCGATGAAATTAAATTATTGTTTAATTTCAGTGAAATACCAAATCGTTATTTTAACGATTGGTTCCAATTAAGGTAACTTACCTTATTGGTCACATTTATAAATTAAACGTGTTTAATTTAATGAATTGTTATGGCTGTGTGAAATAAATTGGTTGATACTGACTTGTCGTTATAGACTTTTACGAAAACCATTATTTATTTTTAATTGAATGATTATATTTGAGATAGCGTATTGAGATGTAGGGAAGTAAAGGTTGGAGGGATCCAATCGAATTCCTCAAATATATTAAATGTTATTTATTTTCATATTATCAATATATGAACTTTTCTAATTAAATGATTGATTTGGCTATTGACCGTTGACCTAAATTTCAACATTTGTTTTGTTTAAACCAATGGGGATATTGGTTGGGTAATTGGCAGTATATGGCCTATAAATCAATCGTTTCCCAAATATTAATTTACCACAAGGTAAAAAACTAAGTTATAAATTTATTTTATAACTGAAAATAGATTTTAAAATCTATTATTTTTAATGAAAGATTATTAAATAAAAAGAAAATAAATATTTATTATTTAAGTTTATAATTAATTATTAATTGGTTTTATAAAGTAAATTCTGATGTTAATCAAATTTATAAGCAAGAGAGTAGAAGATTAACTTAACGGTTAAGATTTGAATAATTGTTTGAGAAACAACTAAATGGAATTATTTAAATTAATTATATTATTAATTAATTTAAAGGAAGGACCAATTGAATTTGATCAATGAGATAACTGGGTTTTGAGTTGACAAAGTCAACCATTTAAACTGGGATTGATTATTAAATTAATTTGTTTTGAATTAATCTAATAAAATAGTTTAACGAATATTTGTTTTAATTTTAATAAGATTTTAAAAGGGGAATTTATTATTTATCTTAGTTAATAAAGAAATTAACTACTACTGCTGCAGTTAATGATCAAAGCAAATTATTATTTTAATGATAATATAAGAGATTACTTTTTATTTGAAATTCATTTAAAAAAGAAATTAAAGTTGAAACGAAATCTAATTGAAGTGTGAAAGGAGTTTATGAACGGGTTTGATATTAAAACCCGAGATTTTATAACAAAATTGTAAAAGGGATTTTTAAGCGAATAAGATTGCTTAAATTATGCTTACTTAATATCTGAATTAAGTCAAAAGGAAATATAGAAAAAGTGGTTTTATATTAAAACCCGCGTTTTGTAAACAAAGGTTATAAAAAAGAGATGTGAAATTATAGCATTAATTTTAAGTTAACGTTATTAAATAATGGAATTTGAGATAAATGAATGGAATCGAAATGAGATTTTAAAAAGGAAAGATTTAAAAAGGGATTTCTAATTGAACTTGGTAAAAGATTTAGTAATGGGATTGGTAATAATAATTCGAGTTATAAAATGAATTCTTTGAAGAAGTGGTTTTATAAGAGATTACTTAACCAACATATTAAGTAATAATAAGTTATATTTAAAGGGAAATATTTCCAAATGTAAGAAGGTTTTATAAACCATATTTTTAAAAAATAGTTTAATAAGGTTTGTTTGAATTAGAATGAATATGGGTTTTTGGATTACGACTCATACCTATCTTAAGATAAGAACGTTGTTGATCAAGGTCTGAGAGGTAAATAAATACCCCAACCTGAACGACTTCAGGATTATCTGAAGATGATATTAGTTTGTAATGGGAAAGTGGTTAAGAATAATTTATTATTTCCATATGTGAAATAATAAAGCAATGTTAATCGCAAGATTTGAGAATATATACTGAGATTTCCAAAGTAACGGAAATAGTAAGATTTGAGAATATATATATATTTTTATATATATAACGATATTTCCAAAAGTAAAAGTAAATAAAAAGGTTAAGTTTTTGGAATGAGAGTATTCTGGAAGAATAGAAATTGGATATTGTTTTCAAATAACAATGTTTACGTGAAATTTGTTAAAACCAAGGTAGGGAATATATATATGATTTAATTCTAATGTATTTGAAATAGTTTTTAAAATAGATCTTATGTTAAATAAGAAGTAAACACTGTGTCAAAATATTGAGATATTTAGAAGTTTAATTAACTAATCGTTAATTATTTTCAACTAAAAGGACAAGTAATGCTGAGTACTAAACCAGTGAACTCATTTTATTCTCATGATAATTTATTTGATAGTTAAATAACCGGCTATCAAATCTAGCCAATACGATTGTTGGTACAGAAAGACCGGGATCGAATTTATATTCGAAAACCATTCTGAATCGGCGACATGGAAGATGATTATTGAAGATGGAGCAATTGAAGACCGTTGATCTTCCTGAGCGGAAGAACTAATTGTTGAATTTTTTTGGTTTGGTAGCTAGAGATATTTCGACAGTGATTCTGTCGTGATTGGAATCTGCGGATTGCAAGGACTACTCGCTAACTATCCTTGGGGTGATACCTATATAGAATGTGGTTGGAGAGTGCTTTCGGTTCATCATGTTCCTGGATGACTTGTATGGACGGGTGTCTGATAGAGTATTTCCAAAGGAATCAGGTGTTGTTTTCTTCAAACATACCAAGTTGTTGGCATAGAGGGGAAACTTCTTTTGCTTAACAACCAGAGTATTTTTATGGAAATCAATTAATGATTTTCTGTACGATCTGACGTTGTGGCATTCAAAGTGAGTGGTGATCAAATGTTCTAAAAATATCTATGACCTCAAGCCTCATCAGCTGGGAAATGGCACAAAATTGGGTTGGTCGCATGGCTGTGTGGGTCGCACCTAAGGGTATAACATTACCTGATCTTGAGAAATCAATTGTCGTCGGTTATCCCTTTTGATTTTTGTATGTATGCTATCGGTTCGGTTGGCTGGCCCTCCACAGCGGTGATGATATATTCGGTAATCTCAAGAGAAGTGAGGGGTCGGTCATGTTTAGCCGGGGTTGCAAGATGTTCTTATTGAACCCCAATGTATTCATCTCTGGAGGTACATTGTCGAGAAGGTGGTCTCATACCCTTCCAAGAAATCCATTCTCCAATAAGAGCCCACTGTTTTGATTGTATACTATGTACGTAGAGCTTGAGATGCAATCGTTCTGCTAGATTGATATTTATTTGTATTTAGACACTATTATAATATCGGAAAATATATTGATTTCAAAAATGTTTTGGGTTATCGTAATTTAAAAACCATCCATATTTATGTGTGGATTTGTTCTTACAATTATCCTTTTCTTTCGAAAAGATTTTGACTTTAAAATCAAGTTGTGTGATACCTATAAACTTAGTATGTTTTTCTCACTCTGGTTCACCATATTGATCTAATGTTTGTAATGCTCGGGTTAGACCGGGTTGTATAGTTCCAGGTTATCGGATGTTGCGAAC
The DNA here is from genome assembly GCA_030737875.1 of Allium sativum. Lineage (NCBI taxonomy): Eukaryota > Viridiplantae > Streptophyta > Magnoliopsida > Asparagales > Amaryllidaceae > Allium > Allium sativum. The sequence goes on along the minus strand of CM060921.1, from coordinate 425,133,295 downwards.
TTTAGAGATGAGCCAGAGGTGTTCAAACGTATTATATCTAGTATTTATTCCGTTGTGTGTTGTATATAAGGACAGGTTAAAATAACTGTTCAGGTGTGTTGATGTACTCTGATGATTGTAAGTTTTTATTAAAAGCTCTCTAAAGATTTGTTTCTATATTATATTTTGTTCTGCTGTGATGTTAGACTCTGTGTTGTGTTGTTTCTTCTTCTTCTATTCTGATATTTTTTTCTTTCTTATCTCACCTTCTAATCTCTTTCTAATAGCTAGCTGGTGTTTTCAATACTTGAGTTTTGTCAAGTAATAAAGTTTTATGTATTATGGTCATAATTCGGGCGTCGAATTCTTTTACTGGGTGGTTACACTGGTATCAAAGCATACGATTTAGTAATTACCTTGGCTCTGTGGTATAACTAGATAGAGCTGGGGTTAGTAATATCCTAGATCGAGTTGAATGTATATATTTGAGAGCGTATTTGTAAATTTTATATACAAATGTTTTGTATTGTGTTTGTTGATCAGTTCGAGCGTTGAGAAGCATTGAACTGGTAATGGGTACAATATTATTTTATAAAGAGGGTAAATGAAATGAGTTTACCCAAAATATATTTTTATATAGAAAAGAAATAATTTTCTCAAATTATTAAGATATTGTGTGTTGATTGATTTGAATAATATTCAAATTGGATTAAAATTTGGAATTGGAACTTAACCTGGTTAAGCGAGTTTAAATTAAGGAACGATTTTGAAATTAAATAAAATAAGTTTGGGATTTAAAAATTTAATGAATAGTAATTAAATAGAAATCAATAGGGTATTAACCAATTGATGTTCAAATCTATTAAACCAAAATAAATAGTAATATAGAATGTAAATTCAATGGATTTGGTTATGTATTGGTTGTTGATTGTGAATTTTTTGTTATGGGAAGATAAATTGTTTGAATAGAAATAATCAACAATTTAATGGAGCTGAATGAATTATAAACTAAAGAATAAATTCTAGTATAATTAAATTGGAATGAAACTGCATGTGAATTGAAATTAATGGTTTGGCCCTGTGTTTGGAAATGAGTTGATGCTATCTGTTTGATTTTGGAATTCGTGCTGTTATATTTGATGATTAATGAAAATATTATTTAAGAATTTCAAGTGATTGTTACTTACATGTTGAATTTAGTTGAGTACAGGTGCCACATGACTATGAGATTTGAGTTTAGTTGCGTATACTACACGTAAGATGACTATGAGATTTGAGTTTAGTCGTGTATACTACGCGAAAATATAAATTTCAGGTTCCAACCGAGTCGGTCGATGTATATATATTATTTGTTCCTGCAATATCACAGATGTCACTCTGTACAGGGGAGGCTCTGCCGAATTTTTCCAGGAATTTAAAGTGTTAGAATATTTTCAATATTTTTGAATAGTTTTATTACCAATAAAAGAATTGGTTTTCGATTTAAAATAAATGGGATTTTGAAAATCTACGGGATTATGACATTTTTCTTACCTTAGTAATTTCGGGGACGAAATTCTTTTAAGGGGGAAGAATGTAAAGTCCCTTTTTTTGGTAGTCGAATATTTAATTTTTTTTATTTTAAATACTATATTTGGAATATTAATGGATTTTAATATTTATTTCGTTTATAAAATGAAGTTTGAACGTTAAATTTATATATAATATAAAACGAGCTCAAAATGGCGTGGTAGTTCGTAATATTGAGTTTTGAACTTCAATTGAATATACAGGATCTGATATAAGTCGGAATTTTGTGAAACAAGAAGCCTTAGAATCTTGTTGATTATAATTTTCATATAGAAGAGAAAAATCCAGATTTCGTATTATAGATTATTAGTTATGTCCAAATCAAATTTTAAAGTAGTTGCTATGGAAATCGTTATTAAAATTTAACATTTATTTATTAACATAATAGGGTTTTAGTATAATTTGGATACCGTTGTAACTCGAAAATGTCAATATTGATTTGTAAAATCCATATTGTTTATAAGTAAATCTCTATATAATATTTTATTTGGATATTTACGATAATAATAATTTATTATTATTTTATTTGATTGTTTTGGTATTTATATAATATTTATCGATATTATATAAGCCTTAAAATAGCAATTTGTGCAAACGGTCTCTGTTTTTGATGAAATTAGTTTCATTGGAACCGTAACGTTGAATTATTGTACGGTCATGGCAAACCTTTATCGTATGTGACGACGGCAGCCGTAAACGCCATGTCATTTTCTATTGCGTGTAATTAAACTAATTTAATTTTAAAAGAGGGGTATTTGAGTGTAACTTGAGCAGACGATCAAAGTAAGCCACGTAACCAATTCCGTTGATTTCGTATCGTCGATTAGAGTTAGGATAGATAGGTAGTTTGTTAGTTATGGGCACCGTGTGTTTTGGTGTCCAAAATAGCATTTATTGTGCATATAAATATAGTGTACCGGGAAACAATCTCGGAATACAACGAAACGGGTATCGTTGGATTCATATTAATTAATTATGATAAATTTCGTATCGATCGAACTTACCGTTTGATCATGGAAACGATAAATGCCTTAATCGTTTATATTATTTTGGTCAATTTAGATAAGGGTGACTTTAAAGGAATAAACGACTAGCCAAATGAATTCCGATTTTAATGAAACAAATTACATTAGATCCGTAAGGAAAAGGTCAAGCAGAATTTCAAAGTTTCAAGTTGATTGGATTTATTTTGGTCATCGTGGGAAATTATAAAGGACTTTTTAAGAATGACCTCGGAATTCGATAAAACCTATCCCATCATTGTTCGGAATATTTTTCTATGCTAAGTTTAGGAGTTTCATTTAGTGTGGAAGTTGTTTATGGGGGTTTTAAAACGATAATTTGTGCTTAAGTTTCGATGAAATATTATAATATTAAAATGGAACTATAAATACTATCCCTCACATACTAACCCTAAGTCAAACTATTTCGTAGTCAAGATAATTTTCTACCATCACAACAGGGAACGACAGAACAAAATGCACCAAACTTCTTTCCCACAATTCTTCGGAATCATTGATTCTTACGCATATTGTTCTACTGCAATATCGTTATGCTCGAGGAGTTCTAACATATGTACGGTGGCGATCAGATTCAGAGACCCGGAGTAGCTGGAAATCGGCTCAAAATAGTGGTTGTTCGTGGAGCTGATGATAGCGTTTGGGTAAATCTGGAGGTGTGAGACTCGAGGTGAACATGGATGAGGCGAAGGCGAGTTCGCAGGCAATCACCGATGGATGTCCGGCGGTCTGATTCCGGCGTGGTGGTGGATTTTTTGGTGCGTCCTTATGTATTGAGGCTAAATGGATGTTGAACAATGGTTTTGAAGAAACAGAAGGAACTGGGTGATACGTGTGTGATATCGCAATTGGGTTATAAGGCAAGGTGTAGTTCGAGTTAGAGCAGATAGGTCTCACGTGGAGGTTTAGAAGGTGGTGCGTGCAGTATTGGACAAAGGACGTTAGCCGTATGTTAAGATCGAGTGATTAATATAGTAAGTTAGCTATCAACTAATTAATTATAATCTAAGGATTTATAGTTAACCTGAAATTCCAATCTCTTAAACGTAGAAAAATAGGAGGGAAGCAGAAGAAAGGAAGCTGTTATGGGGAAGATGAGATACAAAAGAAAGTTAAGGATCGACTGATCATATTTGCCAGTATAACCACATGTAATTAGAACTAAATAGTTAATTATCTATTTAAATTGTATCACCTAAATATTTATGATAAACTAATCATATAATGGCTTAAACAGATTTGGGCTAGGGTCTAAGAAGTGCAAGTGGCGATTTACCTACCTTGGAATAGTGACACATTAACTTGTTAAGCTATGTAATTAAGCTTAAATAATTTGTAATTAGAAAATTATTTATTTATTAATTAAATCGTATTAACCTTAAAATGTTAATAACGTATCCATATGTGATCAGAATGGGATAAACTAAAATGCGTCGGACTCACATCAACAGCACTACGCTATGGAATGGAACTGGACTGAATTGGAATCAACCAGATTTTTTAGTTAAATTAAACGTTGATTTAATTTAACTGAAATATGCCGATTTGAAAATAGAATCTGATCAAGGTGAGTTAAACTCACTCAGTTCTTCCAACTTATATTTTATATAAGTCGGGTTTTATAATTTTGTGCTCTGGTTACTAATGGTTGACTGTTTGTTATTTATATATTCATTTGCTGATTTAACCAATAAATTAGACCGTTATTTAATTTCAGTGAAATACAAAATTGTTATTTTAACGATTGGTTCCAATTAATGTAACTCGCCTTATTGGTCACATTTATAAAGTAAACATGTTTAATTTAATGAATTGTTGTGGCTGTGTGAAATAAATTGGTTGATATTGACTTGCCGTTATTGACTGTTATGAAAACCATTATTTATTTTTAATTGAATGATTATATTTGAGATGACGTATTGAGATACAAGGAAGTAAAGGTTGTATGGATCCAACCGGATTCCTCAAATATATTAAATGTTATTTATTTTCATATTATCATTATATGAACCGTTCTGATTGATTTGGTTATTGACCGTTGACCTGAATTTCAACATTTGTTTTGTTTAAACCAATGGGGAATATTGGTTGGGTAATTGGCAGTATATGACCTATAAGTCAATCGTTTTCCAAATATTGATTTACTGTCAGTTAAATTGAGGGAAATAAAGTTATAAATTCATTTTATAACTAAAAATAGATTTTTAATTAATTATTAATTGGTTTTATAAAGTAAATTTCGATGTTAATAAGTTATATAAGCAAGAGAGTAGATAATTAACTTAACGGTTAAGATTTGAATAATTGTTTGAGTAACAATTAAATGGAATTATTTAAATTAATTATATTATTAATTAATTTGAAGGAAGGACCAATTGAATTTGATCAACGAGATAACTGTGTTTTGAAATGACAAAATCAACCATATAAAATGGGATTGATAATTAAATTAATTTGTTTTGAATTAATCTAATAAAATAGTGTAACGAATATTTGTTTTAATTTTATTAAGATTCTAAAAGGGGAATTTATTATTTATTTTAGTTAATAAAGAAATAAACTACTACTACTACAGTTAATGATCGAAGTAAATTATTATTTTAATGATAATATAAGAGATTACTTTTTATTTCAAATTCATTTAAAAAAGGAATCAAAGTTGAAATGTAATCTAAATGAAGTGTGAAAGGAGTTTATGAACGGGTTTGATATTAAAACCCGAGATTTTATAACAGAGTTATAAAAGGGATTTTTAAGTGAATAAGATAGCTTAAATTATGTTTACTTAATATTTGAATTAAGTCAAAGGATATAAGAAAAAGGGTTTTATATTAAAACCTGAGTTTTGTAAACTAAGGTTATAAAAAAGATGTTAATTTATAACGTTAATTTTAAATTAACATTATTAAATAATGGAATTTGAGAGAAATGAATGGAATCGAAATGAGATTTTCAAAAAGGAAAGATTTTAAAGGGGATTTGCAATTGAACTTGGTAAAAGATTTAGTGATGGGATTTGGTAATAATAATTCGAGTTACAAAATGAATTCTCTGAAGAAGTGGTTTTATTAAGAGATTACTTAATCAACATATTAAGTAATAATAAGTTACATTTAAAGGGAAATATTTCCAAACATAAGGAGGTTTTATAAACCATATTTTTTAAAAATAGTTTAATAAGGTTTTTTTGATATTAGAATAAATAAGGGTTTTTGGATTACAACTCATACCTATCTTAAGATAAGAACGTTGTTGATCAAGATCTGAGAGGTAAATAAATACCTCAACTTGAACGACTTCAGGATTATCTGAAGATGATATTAGTTTGTAATGGGAAAGAGGTTAAGAATAATTTATTATTTCCATACGTGAAATAATAATGCAATGTTAATCGCAAGATTTGAGAATATATACTTAGATTTCCAAAGTAACAGAAATAGGAAGATTCAAGAATATATATATATAATTATATATATAACGATACTTCCAAAAGTAAAAGGAAATAAAAAGGTTAAGTTTTTGGAATGAGACTATTCTGAAAGAATAGAATTCAGATATTGTTTTCAAGTAACAATGTTTATGTGAAATTTGTTAAAATTTAATTCTAATGCTTTTGAAATAGTTTTGAAAATAAATCTTATTTTAAATAAGAAGTAAATACCGTGTTAAAATATTGGGATATTTAGAAGTTTAATTAACTATTCGTTAATTATTTTTAATTAAAAGGCCAAGTAATGTTGAGTACTGAATCAGTAAACTCATTTTATTATCATGATTATTTATTTGATAGTTAAATAACCGACTATCAAATCTGGCCAATACGATTGTTGGTACGGAAAGATCGGGATCGAATTTATATTTGAAAATCATTCTGAACCGGCGAATATGTGGAAGATGATTATTGAAGATGGAGCAATTGAAGACCGTTGATCTTCTTGAGTCGAAGAACTACTGGTTGAATTTCTCTGGTTTAGCGGCCAGAGATATTTCGATAGTGATTATGTCGTGATTGGAATCTACCGATTACAAGGACTACTCATTATTGATCCTTAGCGTGATACCTATATAGGATGTGGTAGGAGAGTGCCTTTGGTTCATCTTGTTCCTGGACGACTTGTATGGACGGGTGTCTGACATAGTATTTCCAAAGCAATCACGTACGTTGTTTTCTTCAAACATACCAAGTTGTTGGCATAGAAGGGAAATTTCTTTAGCTTAACAATTATAGTATTTTTATGGAAATCAATTAGTGATTTTCTGTAAGATCTGACGATGTGGCATTCAAAGTGAGTGCTGACCAGATGTTCTAAAAATATCCATGACCTCAAGCCTAATCAACGCGAAAATGGCACAAAATCGGGAAGGTTGCATGGATGTGTGGGTTGCACCCATCAAAAGGGTATATCATTACCTAATCAGGAGAAATCAAATGCCTTTGGTTGTCCCTTTTTATTTTTTTATGTATGCTATCGATTTGGTTGGCTGACCCCCAACCATTGTGATGACATATTCGGTACTCTTAAGAGAAGTAAGGCGCCGGTCATGTTTTGCCTGGGTTACAAAATGTTCTTGTAGAACCCCAATGTAATAATCTCCGGAGGTACATTTTCGGGAAGGTGGTCCCGTACCTTGCCAGCAAATCCATTCTCCAATAAGATCCCGTGGATTTGATTATATACTATGTGCGTAGAGCGTGAGATGCAAGCGTTCTTCTAGATTGATATTTATTTGTATTTAGACACTATTATAATATCAGAAAAGATATTGATTTCATCGCTTTTTTGGGTTATCGTTAGGTAAAACCAACCGTATTTATGTATGGATTTGGTCTTACGATTATCCTTTTCTTTCGAAAAGAATTTGACTTTAAAATCAAGTTGTGTGATACCTATAAACTTAGTGTGTTTTTCTCACTCTGGTTCACCAGACTGATCTGACTTTTGTAATGCTTGGGTTAATCCGTATTGTACAAGTCTAGGCTATCGGATGCTGAGAAGTCTAGAGACAAGCTGGAGGTGTTCAGACGTATGATGTCTAGTATTTATTCCGCTGTGTATTGTATATAAGGACAAATTAAAATAACTGTCCAGATGTGTTGATGTGCTCTGATGGTTGTAAATTTTTATTTAAAGCTCTTTATAAAGATTTATTTCTATATATTTTGTTCCGCTGCGACGTGAGACTCCGTGTTGTGTTGGTTCTTCTTCTTCTTCTTCTTCTTCTATTCTGATATTTCTTTCTTTCATATCTCACCCTCTAATCTCTTTCTAATATTTATCTCATGTTTTCGATACTTGAGTTTTGGAAAGTAAAATAGGTTTATGTATTATGGTCAGAATTCAGGAGTCGAATTCTTTTACCGGGTTGTTACAACATGGCCGTGCATTTCCTTATACTCCCTTCGTTGATTTCTCATTCAATACTCAACGATCACTACGTCGTCTTCACCAATGGGTTTGTCTCCATGTCCTCTCTGCAATGAACTCAACTTCGTGCAACTCTATCGAACCATACAAAATTCGACCCAAAACCGTCTTCACCTAGCAAAAATCGTGACGTCCAATTGGATCGGTCCCCTTCTAACTTCGTCTAGTTGCGCACTTCTCTTAGCTTGATCCACCGATAGCCTTTGCGTCCCCTAAATCCGACCGTAAGCGCAGTAAATCGGAACCATAATTTTGAACCCGATTCCTCAGCCATCACCGCACACACTCAAATTTGTATGCATAGGTAGCTCCTTCTAGTACGAGAATAATGATGGTTGTTTTGTGATTTTACACCAAGTAGATTAGGAGCTTTGATTTATTGATTGAAAATAGAGTGGAGGCCATTAAAATGAATAGAACTGTATCCTGCATTTGTGTGGAGAAGTATTGGATCGGTTTTGAAACGTTAAGGGATAGACATTTATTAATTTAACATTATCTAATTGCTTAATTTCGAATTCTCCATTGAAAATGATTGCTCATTATAATTCACGATGAACAAATGATACAAAACTTGACGGCATGCTTCATTGTGACCGTACGGTTCTGGTGGTACAAGTTTCGTCAAAATCCGAGAATATTTCCCAAAATAATATTTTTATACGTATTTCAAGACTGTTTGACCCTAAAAATATCCCGATTTCGAAATATAGCAATTCTTATACTTTTTATTCATGTAACGAACCATACAAACTCAATGAAATTAGTTGCAAGTCCTGATTCGGTCGTTTGTTAAAAATCGTAATTTGGAAATGTTAATTGAATAATTAACAATTAATATTTAAATAAAAATATTTAAATATCCAATCGCTAAAATAAAGGTCGTTACACAACACAAGTGCCTAAGCTCGTGGAGTTTAACACCAATTAATGGTTTGTCCAAATTCCTTCGCTTACGGAGATTCTATTTTAAGCACCAACATGACTTAAGTACATCACTTCATCTATGCGCAAATGCATATTCTCCATGAGTCCTGCGGTTGAATATGCTTTCCCATTTTAATATACTCTAACGACTCCTGTTTTCATTTCCTTTGTAATTTATATTAAATATCCACACCATCATAAATGAATATCAAAAGTTACATATATACACATTCCATGTTCATGTATATTTATTCTTCTTATTCTTTCTTCATTGTCTGCACGTTTTCATATTGGCTCTAGGACTTTGTTTTATTATTTTTTATTTATTTAATGAAATTTATTTGCTGCTTCTTATCGTCACTTATTAATATTCTTGATACTGCTTTAATTGGTTTTAACTTTGACTTCTATTACATTTCATTTCATTTTATATTATCTTTTGTTCATTCCTATAACCCCACATTTTCCGTTTCATCACTTCCTATCTTATTGATATTTTTCACTAAATCTTTTCTTAACACTCACTCTTTGATATTTACTAAAGTTTAGTTTCTTGGAATTAACCTCTGTCGAATAATTTTTAACATGGTAAATTTTCACAACTTATCCAAAAGAGGAGTTTTGTTCAGTATTTGTAATCATAATGAATTACATTTTTATTTATTGAAATAGACGATGCAAAACGTGGTAATTATCTCTCCTTTGTTCATCATTTTCTATTACAAATACAATTATTCTTTATGGTTTCAACCATCGTACTTTCATAAGTTTTGAACTTGATAATATATGGAAACCTACTAGCAACAATAAAAATCCCAATATATTAAAATGTCGCTAAAACCCAAAACTAAAAATAAACAGCATTTTCGGTTTAATTCATCAACGTCAAATGAGTATCAAGGGTTTAATCATTATGTTATACAATAAGATATTATATGTTCTTGCAAAAAAACTAATTCTAGTCATTATGCAATTTTAACATCTTAATCCTAATCCTTACACAATTTTTACATTTTAAATTCTAATCATTACGCTATTTCGGTCAGTTTCACAATATGAAAGTACTTGATTCATAATATAATTAATTCATTGGAAAGATAAAATTAAACATTTTTTATATTGAAAATCAACTTGCAATTTAAATTAAATTATCAAGCATATAGAAACAGATCTGCAAAAATATAATCTTATACTATATTAAAGTATATGTATTCCCACTCATCTTTATTAGCGCTTCCAATTCTCAAGATCTAACTTTTATTATCTGTATTTTCCTATTCTGACTCTCCATTCAGATCCACAATCAACATATACCTACAGACCTATTATCATTTGGATTAGAGAATAAATTTAATTTATAAATAAGAATTACATTTATGGCTTATCTTTGATGTAGCGCCTTGGTTTGGACCTATTTTATATTCTCTATCACTTTTATTCCTTCTCCTAAGGATAAGTATGCAGTCTAGATCTGCTTTTATGCATTTAGAATTTTGGATGAGAAAAGTATATAGCACAAATTCCACACTTATTAGAAAAATATTAGTTGGAAATGAGCCCTAGGTCCAAATTTATAGAGGTTCAAATCAGTGTTAATCGTGGGATTAAACCATTTCAAATCTGGGCTCCATATAGCTTTTCTAAAATTTCTCCATTGGAAGCATGCAGGTCGGCTGCCCTCTACCTATGGTCGACAATTTATGGTCGACCTAGGCTACCTAAGCTTATTTAGGGTTGACCTATGCCTTTATAAATATAATATTTAGATCAATGTTTTCCCTTTGCATCAATTAATGTTATCTTATTCCTTGCTTGAATTTCTTAAATGCAAAGTAACCATTAATTTTAACAATGTTAAACTAATGTTAAAATGTTAATTAATTTAAATTATTTTATTATATATATATATATATATTTCCAAGTGTGAAAATTCAAATGTTAATAACTTTTTGTATGAACTCCGATCGAAAAGTTTATATTTGAAAATTGATTATAAAATCTCTCTGGCTTCAATGGTACGAGTTTCTTAGCCAAATCCCATTACTTGGAAAAATTGTATATTTCACTAAATTATTATCTATTAATTAATTTCATTTTTTTAATTATCCTAAAAACCATGGATTGTTACAAATATTTATCGTTAAATTCTATGTTTATTGGGAATACTGAGTAATTAATGCATGTTTGTTTAATTGTTTAAAAATGTTGTTTGCAATTAAAGTATATTGTTATTATTATAATATTACCCTCGATATTGGTTGTTTGTACCATAACAAAAAAATAAAAATTAATTATTTGTATTGTGATAAAATTATGTTATTATGAGAACATGATATTTGGAACTTTGAATTTATCCAAAGCATTTAGATTCTAGCAAAACTTTATCTTTGGTTATATAATTAAAAGTATTTTGTAGGTTCTTATTTAGTGAAATTTTAAACAATTGATTTTCAAAATTATTATTTTCTTTTTTCCCCTCTTATTTTGTTTGAGAAATTTTCTTAAGAAAATTAGTTACTGAAGAAAAAAAAGATAATCACAAATATTTTAGTTGTAAAACCCTAAGGTACAAAATATTTGATGGCAAAAACATAAATTAACAGGTACTTGAAAAGCAAGTTCGTACAAAATTAAAATTTCAAAATATTAGCTTTTCATAATTTATACAAGCATAGGCTTATGCTTCGCTGATGAATTGTTTTTCTAAAAATTATATACGATTAACACATTTAATATATTTTCCTAATTATTTAGTCATGTTTCAATGCTAAAATCATGTATAGGTAATTTAAATTTTTATTTCTAAGACAAACACCATTGTCACTACAAGAAAAACCGAGATTAGCGACAGATTTTTAGCAATGGAAAATTCCATTGCTAATTAGCAGCGAATTTCCATGGGCTTTGTAAGAGAAAATATTTTGGATTTTATATGTCATCTTATTATAAATTATTACCGTCGAATAATAATTCTGTCGCTAAATCAATGGAAATTGCAGCTCTTTACCATCATATAATATTTAGCGCTAAATTCTGTTGCCAATAGAGTCAGATTACCATCGACATAATTTTGAAGCTATTTTCCTGCAGTTTTCCAAGAGATTTGAAGCGAACTTTTATATTTATTATTTATAAAATGTTTTAAATTTGTGTTATTACTTAGTAATTAATTAGTAAATTTAAATTTTAAATAATTAATGTTAATAATACATTAGTAATTAATAATAAATAATAACCATTAGAAGTAAATAAAATTCAATAGTTAATGTTTATTTATTTTTTGAAAATTAATGCTGATTAATTATTAATTACTATATAATATAAATAAGAGGTAATAGTAATTAATAAAATACATTGTTGTTCAATGTTTATTAAATTTGTTTTGATAATCAATGATTATTTAATAGTCTTTAATACGATTAATTAAATTAATATCAAGAAAGTATTAATACATATTTGCTTTTAAGAAATTGATTGGTATGTATTACTTGATAAATAATTAGCAATTAAGAAAAACAAAATGGTCAAAGTTTAAAAATAAGAAGTAAAATAAATATTAAAGAATTTTGAAATTCAAAAATTCTATATTACCATACAAGTTGTTATTTTCATGCATATTAATGTACTATTAAATAATTAATAATTGACATGTGATAATTAATATAAGTATATAATAGTTATTATAAATTAATATCTACTATTAATAATTAGTTGTTGGTAATCTATAATTAATAATAAATATTTAATTAGTGATTAATTACAGCTGAGCATAAGATTTAAGTAGTGCACTTGTCTTTAATATATTGTGAGACAACAGATTTTCAGTTTATAAAGATTAGAATTTAAACTGTAATTAAGATTATATATACATATATAATATCATGTTCTTTTATACTGGTGTATAATGTGATTTCAGTATACATCTTCCTAAATTCAATAAGTATTGCAATTATCTTTAATATAATTTGAGACAACACATCCTCAGTTTATACAATTCAAAGTTATATATATAATGTATGTATATAAATACACATACATAATATATATATATATACATACATTATATGTATACATATATATGTATATATATGTGTGCTTTTTTTTATGAATTTTTAGAATTCTTTACTTGATCATATAAGATAAAAAGATCTTCTACCATGTTAATAAACAAACCGAAAACATAGCCTGCAAGGTTTAAGATTACCATCCTAATTGCAGAAATTAAGAAAAAAGCCAAGTCATAAGAATTCATACCTTGATTATTTTTCTCTCAAACTTTTACGCACAACAGGAATGAAAAAGCTTACACAGAGAAATGAAGAGGAAGTTTATGCTGCCATAAATAATTACTAAATAATTAAGGGGCAATAATTAATAATATAGATTAACATGTAATCTTTAATAATCAAATATTTGTAAATAATTTTGAAAAGCATGCACATAATTAATGACCAATAATTAATGTTTATTCATAAATTATGGTTGCCCTTGTAATAGAATGTTATTGATCATTTATAATTAATATAACAAATAACTATTCGTATATTATTCATAATTAATGATAATTAATAATCACTAATAACTTGTGATAATTATTTTGTTAGTTCCCTCTTTTGTTTAAGTGTAATGACATCTAAAACATATAGAACATAAATATAAGTTAAAGAATAAATATATTTATTATTTATGGTAAAATATTAAATATATTTATTATTTATGGTAAAAAGATTAAATATATTTATTATTTATTAAAATATTATAGTAAAAAATAACTTAAAGTTAATAACAAATATTAAAATACAATTAAATAATTTATAAATGGTAATTAATAACTTATAGTTGAAAACTTAGAAGGGTTAGTTATCCACAATTTATAATAAATGATTACAAATAAATAATTTATAATTATTGTTTATATAATAGTAACTAAATTTAATGTTTTATTATGGTTAATTTTGAATAGTTAGTAAATCACACATAATAATTTACATTAAATTTTGTTTGGTGCCAGTTAAAACTTTTAGCTCCAAATTCAAAATTTTGACTTAAATTTAGGCGATAATTGGCTCCAGGAAGAAACAATTTCATCTTATAGGAAAATGTAGCCGACACAAACCGTGGGCTCCACAATTTTCACGAGCTTAAAAAAAGCAAAAAAATGGGGATGAAAAAACTGGTGATAGAAACCATTGGAAAGGGGACTAGGGTTACTCCGCCACCTTCATTTTTTCATCTGTTTCTCTTCTCTTCTGCCTTTCTTCATCATGTTGCCATTTTTTACAGATCTCCAATTCAATTTCAGATCCAAAGTAAAACCGCAGATCCAAGTAAAACATTTCCTGCTCATTTCAATTTCAGATCCAAGTAAAACCATAAATCGCTTTTCTCTCATCCATGGTCGTCCTCTCTCCCATCCATCGCCGCGAACCGCAGATCCAAGTAAAACCGCAGATCAAGGCCTACTGTTATTCGTGATAAAGCTCCGATTACATTTCTGGTAGCTTCTTATTCATTTTTTTTTGTTTGTTTGATTTTCTAGATCTAGTTTGTTTTTGTCACAATTTTGTTAGTCCGATTACGTCTTGTTTTGACAAAGGTGAGACAGAGTATGCTAGTGGATTAGTAATGAGAACGAGAAGTTGACGGACGAATATTCGAAGGTTGCTAGATTTGAATGTAAAGAAGAGTACTGTTGGGATCGTGATTATGGCCGCAACTATAACAGGTAATTTCATCTTTTGATGTCAATATCCAAGAAATTATACTATATTTAATTAATCACGGATGTTTGAAATTTGATTAGGTCCTTTAAATTCTAATTCTTTTATGTTATGCATAATTCATATCAATTGTCAATACATGTTATAACATGGACATATTTCACTAGTATTGTAGTCCTGTTATGGTGATGGAAGATTTTCTTCTGTTAGCATACCATAAACACTGAATTTGTTATTATCTAAGAATTGGTATACTAGTTCATTCGGCATGATAGCTGTTAATTTATCATTTACAGTACGGTAAAATTTGCGTAAAGTTATTTCAAACTTGATGGTGGTGACTCATTTATATTTTTCAGCTTCATATCTTCTTTCTACATTTGTTCAAGAAGCAAGTGATTGACTTGTTTCAAAAATTCAGTTTAATTGGTATTATTTGCATTTTGTTTCTCTAACGTCTTTTATTAGATGATCTGGTGAAATGTATATTGACGCATCATTATGGTACAAAAGATTAGAATTAATATAAACTGAACTTTTCTATTTTTGGGGTATACGACGATTCACCCTTACTAGTGTAACAGATGCTAATTTATTGTTATATCAACATTTGGTATACTTACATTATTGATAGTGGTAACCAAATTTGTTTTTTGTTTTATTGTTAAAGATGAAACGATAGTGATATATTGAAATAGATAAGATTTTTTTGATGATACAAAGTAGAAAGGGAATGATAACCCAGCAGCAATAAAGGCAACTAAGCCTGTAGCAACTATTACGTTACGCATCTAAGACATGGAAACTGTCCAGGTGAAGTTTAATATAATGTCAGGAAATAAATATTAAAAAACGATATAAAGCATTCATCATTGGTTACTGTTTCCAAACAGTCCATATAATCCAGTTAAGTGCAGAAGCCAAATTTGTGAGATGGTTCAAGCATAGAAGTATGGCAAACAACTATTTTTGATGATTCAGAAGTAGAAAGCATATTCTAAAACAATTTTATTGTCATCAATATTTGCAGATATTAGTACATTTTTATCTAAGAGCAACTTATGAGGCAAAGCTTAAAATTGATGAAACCATTCAAGTTGCACGCTTTCTCAGTACTTTTCATGGGTGTTATCAATATAAGCATGTTGAAAAAAAATACATTGATATAATCTGAAGCGTGCTATCCGATAACTCACATTTGGGTTAATTTTATTTTCAGGTCTCACCTTACCAGCATTGTTTGGGCAGAAGCATTCTCTCATATTTGTCTACAATAAGGAATTAAAGAATAGTGGTTATGTTAGTGGTATGTAAACCTTATGTAATAACCCGGAATTCCGAGCCAATTTAAAAAATTTATTTTGGCAATTTTAGCGAATTTTGGATATTTAAAATGAATTATTTTAAATAATAACAACGAAAAATTTATTTTGAATAGACTTAGAACGTATATATTTATTTGAATCGACGTTAGAATATAAATATTTTATTTAAAATTATAAAAGGAATTGAAAATGGCGCGGTAGTTTGAAATTTCGATTTCAAAGTTCAAATGAATGTACCGGGTGCAAAATATACCGGATTTTAACGAAACCAAAAATATTTGAATCTATTTGATAATATCTTTCCAAAGAATCTGAAAAATTGAAATTTCATAGCGGGGATCAAAAGATATGTCCAGTTGAAATTTCAGAATAGTCGCTATGGAATTTCGGCCCTTAAAAATGGGAATTTTGCAAACGACCTCGGTTTTCGATGAAACCACTTTTGTTGGATCCGTGATGTCAAGTTATTGCTAGGTTTCAAAATTCATAATTTTTCGAATCAATATGTGAGCATGGCGAAGGAAAACGCGTTTGACCAGTTTTAGTTGATTTTAATCGACTGGAAAATGGCCATTTTTCGAACGGTCTCAAAATTCGATGAAATTAGTTTTGTTAGGACCGTATCGTCGTTACGAATCTAGAAATAATTTTTTTGTAATTTTCAGAGTCCGTATGTGACCCCGGTAAATTGAAATATACGTTTGAATTGAATATATAGATTTATATTTTAAATTTAATGGAAACTGAACGTAATGGCCGAATTGGCTTACGAAACATATCTTGTTGTGTTCGGAATGGGGGTAATTAGCTAGGGACAACACTCGTTGGGTCTCGTTTGGAGTTAGAAAGAAAAGTCAACTTTATAAAAGAAAAATAAAATAATAAAATAAAATATAAATATACATCAGCCCCCCTTTTTTATTATTTTCCCGATTCCTCCTCCTTCCCAAATCGGGAAAACCCGATTTCGATCTCCCACGCCACCCACGTCCCCTGTCAGTCGCCATCGCCTCGCGCAGGCCGCCAGCCTCCCCAGCCTCCGGCCGAACCCCTCCTCCTTCCATCTTTCCCTCTCTCCAATTCCTCGAACCCTAGAAACCTCGTCGAGAACCAGAGGCCCATCGCCTCCTTGCCTGGCCTCCGCCCCCGTTACCGAAGTCCGGCGCCGCCCTGCCAGCACCTGACCCCCCTTCTGAAGAACATTGTAAGTTTTAGTTTTTTATTATTTTCTTTTAAATTTAATTACAATACATTGTTTATTTCCTAATCTTAATGTAAACTGAACAAAGTTAGGATTTTTATTTTAAACCAATGTGAGATTTGTTTTTAAATATTAAATAAAATATGATTTTTATATAGTGGCGATAATAAAAATATGATTTTTATATAGTGGCGATAATAAAAATGTGATTTTTATATATGTAGTGAAGACGGACGACGAAAGTAACAAAAGGCGAGCACGACGAAGATTTCCTACATAAGAAGAGTCGTGGCGTTTGGTTTAGCTAGTGGGTGAGAACTCCTCACCTTTAAATTTATTTCTAGTTGAATTATATACTAGGATGCAGACGGTGTTTAGTAGCACCCGACACCCATCGTCCACAGACCATGGACGGCTTGTATGCTTGTTTGTTTGATTTTGATGTGTAGTTGATTGTGTGATGTGATGTGAAATGAAATAAAATATTTTATAGTTGAAAATAGAATTTTTAACGTGTATTTAAAATAAAATAAATATAAACAAATCGGACAATTTGTTTATATACACACATTTGATTGATATTAATTGGGACGATAAATTTCACACATCGCCCAACTGTAAAAATAAAATATGTGTTTGATTGTTTGAAACCCCACACGGGTATTGGGATGATATATGACATACACTAATCCCAATAATTAGTGGTATGTCGATCGATTGATTTACAGACTGTTATGAGCGTTAAATATTTATATTTGATGCTTATACAGTGTAGAATGCACTTTGGATGATGGTTGATTATTTGTCATTGTTGATATATACATGCGTTGTATGGAAATCCATAGAAATAAAATCTATGGTAATTGATTGGGCCTCATTCCAGTTTTGAAATAGAATATTTGAAGAGAAATATATAAATAAAATATTTGAGAAGAAATATTTGAAACGAAATATCTGAATAGAATATTTGAAATAGAAATATATAAAGCCGTGTTGATTAGATATGCGCTATTTTGACGCGAACGATATTTATATTGATTATATTCGTTTTTATAATGAATACTGAAAAGTGATTTCAAAATCGAATATTTTGAAATGAAATTCGAATTAAATTGAATTGAAACGAATTAGAATTCGAATTGAATTGAAACGAATTAGAATTCAAATTGAATTGAAACGAACTAGAATTCGAATTGAAAATAAAATGAATTCGAATCGAATTGAAATTGAATGGAAATCAATTTGAAATGAATTCGAATTGAAATTGAATTGAATTGAAAATGAGCTGAAATTGAATTAAAAATCGATTTGAATTGAAATCAATTTGAAATGAATTTAAAACGAATTTGTAAGGAAATATTCAATTTTGATTAGAAATTGAATATGAAGTTGAAATCGTTTTGAAAACGAATTTATAACGATTTATAAAATACGTTTTCAAAGGAAATCAACGAAATATATTATATATATAATATAATGGCCTGAATAGAACGCGCCGTGCCGCAGAAGTTCGCGAATTTCGACCATTGACTTCGAATGGATATTGCGGGAGATCCGACCGTCGGATTCTCCTAAAACCGGAACCGTTGGGTTCGTATCGAAAAGAGCTTTCTAACGAATATTTTAAATTAGAAATATAACGATTGGATTTGGAATTATGTCCAAATCAAATTTGGAAAAGGTCGCTGTAAGTGCAGTTCGATGGCCATTGATTGAAATCGACTTTACGGGCCTTGATAAAATTATTAAAAATAGTAATAATTTGTGTAAAATCATAAGAAATGGTTTGGGAAGAATTGGGATGAAAAACTCCATATTTGAAAAGATAAAAATAGATTTTTATCGAAATGAACTAGTTTTGAACTAGAATTATAATTCTATTTATTTTTTAAAATAAATAAATTGGATTTGAAATGTTTTTGAAAAAAACCAGAATTTCCAATATATATAGTGGAAATGTATTTGAATCGAAATTGTCTTTGGAATATTTCAATGTTGGATTTCGTGATTATACAAATATTGTTATGGAAATTTGAAAGATATATTTATATCGTTATTTCCAATTCGATATTTGTTGGTCGTAGAATTTGATATTGAATATAAGCCGATATATTTTCTATTCAGAGCCTTGTATTTAATATCAAATGGGATTTGGGTTTGTCGTGAATGGTGTCTTCATTAACACTGTTCTTAAGCCCAGTTGAGAAAAAGATTAAATCTTTTTATTTAGATTTAATGAAGTGTACCAATTAAATAATATTTAATTGGAATTGAACTGGTATTGATTTTTGGGTTTATCGTGAATAGTGTTTTAAATAACACTTGTTCTTTAACCCGATAATTAATGGAATGTGATTTTGGGTTGTCATGAACGGTATCTTCAATAATACTGTTCTTATACCCAAAGGAGTTAAGAAAATCAGAAACTAACTGGAGATTAGTTAAGTTGAATGGTTTCTGGGGTATTGATATGATGTTGGTTTCGGCCTTCGGGGTTAATACTTAGGGAATTGCTCACTTGCTAATTTACGGTTAGGGACTGAATGAAATGTGATGTGATTTTGTGGTTTATCATGAACCGTGTTTTAAATGACACTGATTCTTTAATCCAGTTAAAGATTAAAACTAAGTGGAGTTTTAATGAATTTTTAATTAGATTGAAATGATCGAGAATGGAGTATCACCAGTTTTGCTCCAGGCGATAGCTAAATCTTTAATTAGATTTGAACGTGAAATGCTAATTGAATTTACCGATAACACCATGGTGTTAGATATGAAGTATGACCAGTTTTACTTCATGGGATGAATAGGTTGGGATTGGGAAATAAAATAAATGATCACTTCGGTGTGGTTCGCTAATCCCGACTAGTTTGAATTGATATTCAAAAGAAGATTAAAGAATAAATATAAAAGAATTTATCTTTGATAAAATTAATGGGAACCTTTCCCTAAGAAAGTGAAATTTAGAAACTAACTGTAGGTTAGCTAAGATGAATGGTTTCCTAGGTATTGATCTGATGTTGGTTTCGGCCTTCGAGGTTAATGTTTGGGGAATTATTCTCTTGCTAATTTACGGTTAGTGACTCATGAATTGGAATGTGTTGTGTTTGTGTAACACTTGTTTATTATATACGCGAGTTTGTCAGAAAGACCGGGTTTATCCCATTCTGAATAACTGATTCGACGATGAGTCGAAGATGAAGACGGTGGTTGAAGACCGGAGGTCTTCACGTCGTTTGGGTGATTACTGATGATCTTGATTGGGTTGTACGCCTAAGAGGAGGGAATCAGTTGGTGATCGTCCAGACGTACTTGGAGATCGATGGATATGCGAGGAATAAGGTTCCTCCGGTTTTGTTCAGACCCAGAATGGACTTGTAAATGGACTGTGTGTCTGACATTGGATTTCATTCTATGTGATTGATATCGGTTGCATGGAATGGTTTGCTTGTGTGGCATACTAAGATGCAAGTGATCAAGGCTTCTGTCGAAAAGCAGAGTCTTGTGGTTGATGATCAAAGCACAGCATGTGTGGCATAGCATTGTGTAACGTTGATTCATGAGCCTCACACCCCGGTGTGAAACAAAAACGGGAGACGGACCTCAGAGAGGACATGCGTTTTCTTCTAGTTAGAAGTGGTGTCGGTGCTTGAACTGGTTGACATTACTTGTGTGGTTGTTGGAATTGGAGGTGCCTCGGATTTATCGGTCGTTCTCGAACCAATGGAGTCTTTCATTGGCTCATTGACGCCCCAAAGGGTGGGGAAACGTAGTGTTCAGGCATTTTAATCCACATCGGTGGACCGTCCCTGTCGCTCCAAGGGACGATGCGTTCTGTTCCTGAGACACGGGCTAGAGCGTCTCGAATCGGTAGAGGACTATCTTTTGCCTTGGTTCACAGATGGAAATCCAATTTCCAAATACGTGATTTTGCAGTTTTAAAATTGTAGAACTAGTATGGTGACATGATATATGGTACCCATGCCGTCTATGATTGATACTTATGATTTGAAGTTGTTTTATACACTATACACCTTAATAGCATCAAATGATTTGTTTTAAACGTACTAAGCATGTTTGGCTATTATAAGGGAAAACCCTATCCCCGGCTTGCGTTGCATTGTGTGATAGGGCCTGGGTCTTATAATAGCTTCATTTTTCCAAAAAGCATTGCGCTATTTTCTTATATGCACTGGTATTCTTGGGAGGAAGCTCGTTCCGTGTTATACGGCGTGGTCCCTTGATACATTTGATTTAAAGTAAAGTTTTAAATAACTGTTTTAGTTCTCACACCAGTCCCATGACTGACCTGGAGTTTATTGTTTTAACCTAAACTCTGGGAGCCCTTATTTTGACACGGGCAGCTAGTAGTTTTGGTTTTGTAGATTTATATTCACAGGATCCTAATTTATAGCTGGAACGATATCCGAAAAGCTCTGTATCCGTGTATCTCTTTCAGTTGTGTATTGTAATATTTTTCCGCTGCTATGTAATGTATTGTAATCTCTGATATTTTATAATGTGTAATATTTATTCATACTCTGTATATTCTTGTATTCTGATGAATTGTTGTAATATACAATGAAATGTTCTTCCGTCTGCGTCCTTTTGTGTGTTGTTTCGAAGTATCCGCTCTTTCCTTACCGGGGAAGTTATGGGTTCTTACAGTGGTATCAGAGCTCTGGTTTACAGAGCTTGAGAACAAGACACATTAGAATCGAACGAAAGAATTCATCAGATATTGGATTAGTAATATCCAATGAGAATTACTCGTTAGAGATGGGATCAGTAGTATCCTAGAACGAGTGTGAAGAGTATATTTTTAAAATGAAAACAATTTTTGTTTTGAAATTTAAATTGTTGTATTCGTATTTGAATATTTATATTAAGTTAATTTGGACAATCCAATATATAAAGATTTTGCATATATGTCTTGCAAACGTGTATTCGAAGTTTTAATGTACTGGATAGTTATAGAATCACACTCTAGTTGCCCGGGGATAATTCTGGTGATGGGGCACCATCGCCAGTATTTATTTTCGAGTGATGAAAGTGAGATTTCTATATATTTCCAATTGACTGGTGTGAGAACCGAAACTAGATAGGGCTTGTTGTGGTGATTTGGCATCAAAAATCTGATTTTTGACTATATATCAAAGTTATATGATTGAAATGATAATCAACTAATTGATTGCTGATTGTGTTGTTTGATTATTAGTTGATTAATTAAAATTTGAACCTTTAACCAAATTGAACCAAATAGTGAACTGCATTGAAAATTGATTACAATTACATGCATATACATGTACTTACATTGAACAGGTCATAGCAATGAGGCTAGAGAAGAGGAATAAAATTGTTTGCCCGACAAATAGGTACATGTTTACCATAATTTCCTGTTTTGTTTGGGTGGTGATGATTTTATGAGCCGACTGGTTAGCCGCTTGGCGTTTTCTTTTTCTTTTTGATTGAAGAATGCCATGGGAGGCTATATGAAATATCCCGAAGTCCCCGGTGCAGGGGAGGTTATGGCGAAATTTTTCGAAAATTTAGGGTGTTAGCCAAATTTTTGAAAAATTTGAAAAGTTCTTAGAAACTGAAAAGTTGAAGAACTTAAGCCGTAAAGAAAATAATGAAAGTTGAGTTGATTTGTGAAACAACTTTCGGCTTCGTTCCTTTTCGGGGATGAAAAGTTTTAAGTGGGGGAGATTCCCGGAATTCCGGGCCAATTTAAAAATTTTATTTTGGCAATTTTAGCGAATTTTGGATATTTAAAATGAATTATTTTAAATAATAAAAACGAGAAATTTATTTTGAATAGAATTAGAACGTATATATTTATTTGAATCGACGTTAGAATATAAATATTTTATTTAAAATTATAAAAGGAATTGAAAATAACGTGGTAGTTTGAAATTTCGATTTCAAAGTTCAAATGAATGTACCAGGTGCAAAATAAACAGGATTTTAACGAAACCAAAAATATTTGAATCTATTTGATAATATCTTTCCAACGAATCCGAAAAATTGAAATTTCATAGCGGGGATCAAAAGATATGTCCAGTTGAAATTTCAGAATAGTCGCTATGGAATTTCGGCCCTTAAAATTGGGAATTTTGCAAACGACCTCGGTTTTTGACGAAACCACTTTTGGTGGATCCGTGATGTCAAGTTATTGCTAGGTTTCAAAATTCATAATTTTTCGAATCAATATCTGAGCGTGGCGAAGGAAAACGCGTTTAACCAGTTTCAGTTGATTTTAATCGACTGGAAAATGACCATTTTTCAAAGGGCCTCAGAATTCGATGAAATTAGTTTTGTTAGGACCGTATCGTCGAAATGAATCTAGAAATAAATTTTCTGTAATTTTTAGAGTCCGTATGTGACCCCGGTAAATTGAAATGTACGTTTGAATTGAATATATATAGATTTATATTTTAAATTTAATGGAAACCGAACGTAATGGCCGAATTGGCTTACGGAACATATCCTGTTGTGTTCGGAATGGGGGTAATTAGCTAGGGGCAACAGTCGTTGGGTCTCGTTTGGCGTTAGAAAGAAAAGTCAACTTTACAAAAGAAAAATAAAATAATAAAATATAAATATACATCAACCCTCCTTTTTTATTTCATTTTCCCGATTCCACCTCCTTCCCAAATTGGGAAAACCTGATTCCGATCTCCCACGCCACCCTCGTCCCCTGTCAGTCGCCATCGCCTCGCGTAGGCCACCAGCCTCCGGCCGAACCCCTCCTCCCTCCTCCTTCCTTCTTTCCCTCTCTCCAATTCCTCGAACCCTAGAAACCCCGTCGAGAGCCAGAGGCCCATCGCCTCGTCGCCTGGCCTCCACCCCCGTCACCAAAGTCCAGCGCCGCCCTGCCAGCACCTGACCCCCCCTTTCTGACGAACACTGTAAGTTTTAGTTTTTTTACTATTTTCTTTTAAATTTAATTACAATACATTGTTCATTTCCTGATCTTAATGTAAACTGAACAAAGTTAGGATTTTTATTTTAAACCAAGGTGACATTTGTTTTTAAATATTAAAAAAAATGATTTTTATATAGTGGCGATAATAAAAATATGATTTTTATATAGTGGCGATAATAAAAATGTGATTCTTATATATGTAGTGAAGACGGACGACGAAAGTAACAAAAGGCGAGCACGGCGAAGATTTCCTACATAAGAAGAGTCGTGGCGTTTGGTTTAGATAGTGGGTGAGAACTCCTCACCTTTAAATTTATTTCTAGTTGAATTATATATTTGGATGCAGACGGTGTTTAGTAGCACCCGACACCCGTCGTCCACAGACCATGGACGGCTTGTACGCTTGTTTGTTTTATTTTGATGTGTAGTTGATTGTGTGGTGTGATGTGAAATGAAATAAAATATTTATATAGTTAAAATATTTTTATAGTTGAAAATAGAATTTTTAACGTGTATTTAAAATAAAATAAATATAAACAAATCGGACAATTTGTTTATATACACACATTTGATTGATATTGATTGGGACGATAAATTTTACACATCGCCCAACTGCACAAATAAAATCTGTGTTTCATTGTTTGAAACCCCACACGGGTATTGGGATGATATATGACATACACTAATCCCAATAATTAGTTGTATGTCGATCGATTGATTTACAGACTGTTATGAGCGTTAAATATTTATATTTGATGCTTATACAGTGTAGAATGCACTTTGGATGGTGGTTGATTATTTGTCATTGTTGATATATACATGCGTTGTATGGAAATCCATAGAAATAAAATCTATGGTAATTGATTGGGCCTCATTCCAGTTTTGAAATAGAATATTTGAAGAGAAATATTTAAATAAAATATTTGAGAAGAAATATTTGAAACGAAATATTTGAATAGAATATTTGAAATAGAAATATATAAAGCCGTGTTGATTAGATATGCGCTATTTTGACGCGAACGATATTTATATCGATTATATTCGTTTTTATAATGAATACTGAAAAGTGATTTCAAAATCGAATATTTTGAAATGAAATTCGAATTAAATTGAATTGAAACAAATTAGAATTCGAATTGAATTGAAACGAATTAGAATTCGAATTTAATTGAAAATAAAATGAATTCGAATCGAATTGAAATTGAATGGAAATCAATTTGAAATGAATTCGAATTGAAATTGAATTGAATTGAAAACGAGCTGAAATTGAATTAAAAATCGATTTGAATTGAAATGAAGTTGAAATGAATTTAAAACGAATTTATAAGGAAATATTCAATTTTGATTAGAAATTGAATATGAAGTTGAAATCGTTTTGAAAACGAATTTAAAACGATTTATAAAATACGTTTTCAAAGGAAATCAATGAAACATATATTATATAGATTATATATGTAATATATGTAATATAATGGCCTGAATAGAACGCGTCGCGCCGCGGCAGTTCGCGAATTTCGACCATTGACTTCGAATGGATATTGCAGGAGATCCGACCGTCGGATTCTCCTAAAACCAGAACCGTTGGGTTCGTATCGAAAACAGATTTCTAACGAATATTTGAAATTAGAAATCTAACGGTTGGATTTGGAATTATGTCCAAATCAAATTTGGAAAAGGTCGCTGTAAGTGCAGTTCGATGGCTGTTGATGGAAATCGACTGTACGGGCCTTGATAAAATTATTAAAAATAGTAATAATTTGTGTAAAATCATAAGAAATGGTTTGGGAAGAATTGGGATGAAAAGCTCCATATTTGAAAAGATAAAAATAGATTTTTATCGAAATGAACTAGTTTTGAACTGAAATTATAATTCTATTTATTTTTAAAATAAATGAATTGGATTTGAAATGGTTTTAAAAGAAACCAGAATTTCCAATAATTGAATTGGAATGGATTAGAATCGAAATTGTCTTTGGAATATTTCGATGTTGGATTTCGTGATTATACAGATGTTGTTATGGAAATTTGAAAGATATATATATATATATCGGTATTTCCAATATGATATTTGTTGGTCATAGAATTTGATATTGAATATAAGCCGATATATTTTCTATTCAGAGCCTTGTATTGAATATCAAATGTGATTTGGGTTTGTCGTGAATGATGTCTTCATTAACACTGTTCTTAAGCCCAGTTGAGAAAAAGATTAAATCTTTTTATTTAGATTTAATGAAGCGTACCAATTAAATAATATTTAATTGGAATTGAACTGGTATTGATTTTGGGTTTATCGTGAACAGTGTTTTAAATAACACTTTTTCCTTAACCGGATAATTAATGGAATGTGATTTTGGGTTGTCATAAACGGTATCTTCAATAATACTGTTCTTAGACCCAAAGGAGTTAAGAAAATCAGAAACTAACTGGAGATTAGTTATGTTGAATGGTTTCTGGGGTATTGATCTGATGTTGGTTTCGGCCTTCGGGGTTAATACTTAGGGAATTGCTCACTTGCTAATTTACGGTTAGGGACTGATTGAAATGTGATGTGATTTTAGGGTTTATCGTAAACCGTGTTTTAAATGACACTGATTCTTTAATCCAGTTAAAGATTAATACTAAGTGGAGTTTTAATGAATCTTTTATTAGATTGAAATGATCGAGAATGGAGTATCACCAGTTTTGCTCCAGGCGATAGCTAAATCTTTAATTAGATTTGAACGTGAAATGGTAATTGAATTTACCGATAACACCGTGGTGTTAGATATGAAGTATGACCAGTTTTACTTCATGGGATGAATAGGTTGGGATTGGGAAATAAAATAAATGATCACTTCGGTGTGGTTCGCTAATCCCGACTAGTTTGAATCGATATTCAAAAGAAGATTAAAGAATAAATTTAAAAGAATTTATCTTTGATAAAATTAATGGGAACCTTTCCCTAAGAAAGTGAAATTTAGAAACTAACTGTAGGTTAGCTAAGATGAATGGTTTCCTGGGTATTGATCTGATGTTGGTTTCGGCCTTCGGGGTTAATGTTTGGGGAATTATTCTCTTGCTAATTTACGGTTAGTGACTGATGAATTGGAATGAGGCGTATGTTGTGTTTGTGTAACACTTGTTTGTTATATACGCGAGTTATTCAGAAAGACCGGGTTTATCCCATTCTGAATAACTGATTCGACGATGAGTCGAAGATGAAGACGGTGGTTGAAGACCGAAGGTCTTCACGTCGTTTGGGTGATTACTGATAATTTTGATTGGGATGTACACCCAAGAGGAGGGAATCAGTTGGTGATCGTCCAGACGTACTTGGAGATCGATGGATATGCGAGGAATAAGGTTCCCCCGGTTTCGTTCAGACCCAGAACAGACTTGTAAATGGACTGCGTGTCTGACATTGGATTTCATTCTATGTGATTGATATCGGTTGCATGGAATGGTTTGCCTGTGTGGCATGCTAAGATGCAAATGATCAAGACTTCTTTTGAAAAGCAGAGTCTTGTGGTTGATGATCAAAGAACAGCCTGTGTGGCATAGCTTTCTGTAACGTTGATTCGCGAGCCTCACACCCCGGTGTGAACCAAAAACGGGAGATGGACCTCGGGGAGGACATGCGTTTTCTTCTAGTTAGAAGTGGTGTCGGTGCTTGAACTGGCTGGCATTACTTGTGTGGTTGTTGGAATTGGAGGCGCCTCAGATTTATCGGTCGTTCTCGAACCGTTGGAGTCATTCGTAGGCTCATTGACGCCCCCAAAGGGTGGGGAAACGCAATGTTCAGGCATTTTAATCCACATCGGTGGACCGACCTTGTCGCTTCAAGGGACGATGCGTTCTGTTCCTGGGACACGGGCTAGAGCGTCTCGAATCGGTAGAGGACTATCTTTTGCCTCGGTTCACAGATGGAAATCCTATTTCCATATACGTGATTTTGCGGTTTTAAAATTGTAGAACTAGTATGGCGACATGATATATGGTACCCATGTCGTCTATGATTGATACTTATGATTTGAAGTTGTTTTATACACTATGCACCTTAATAGTATCAAATGATTTGTTTTACACGTACTAATCATGTTTGGCTATTATAAGGGAAAATCCTATCCCCCGGCTTGCGTTGCATTGTGTGATAGGACCTGGGTCTTATAATAGCTTCATTTTTCAAAAAAGCATTGCGTTGTTTTGTTATATGCACTGGTATTCTTGGGAGGAAACCCGTTCCGTGTTATACGGCATGGTCCCTTGATATATCTGATTTAAAGTAAAGTTTTAAATAACTGTTTTAGTTCTCACACCAATCCCATGACTGACCTGGAGTTTATTGTTTTAACCTAAACTTTGGGTGCCCTTATTTTGGCACGGGCAGCTAGTAGTTTTGGTTTTGCAGATTTAGATTCACAGGATCCTGATTTATAGCTGGAACGATATCCGGAAAGCTCTGTATCCGTGTATCTCTTTCAGTTGTGTATTGTATTATTTTTCCGTTGCTATGTAATGTATTGTAATCTCTGATATTTTATAATGTGTAATATTTATTCATACTCTGTATATTCTTGTATTCTGATGAATTGTTGTAATATACAATGAAATGTTCTTCCGTCTGCGTCCTTTTGTGTGTTGTTCTCGAAGTATCCGCTCTTTCCTTACCGGGGAAGTTACGGGTTCTTACACCTTATATGTTGTGAACTCTTCGATGTAGTTTCTGGTTTGGGTAATTAATGTTGTAAGCCTTGTTAGACTTTATTTTGATTATTCATATATTATTTTTATCAGAAAAAAGGTTCAACACTTTTTGGTTTATTTATTTTGTATCTTATTTGCTGCAGTATTTTTTCATTGATTGTAAATGACGTGTATTATATTGTATTATTTTGTGTTAACCGTCTTTTGTCATTGATTATAACCGTCTTTGCATACAACCCATCTTCTCATCGGCTGTCTTTGCACACGTCCAACGGACGTGCGTACGTACTGGTATATATATATATATATATATATATATATATATATATATATATATATATATATATAGGCAGATCAGCAGGGAAATAGCAGCGGATTACCAACAAAAAAAGTAAGGTTAAGTTTACTTTAGTTTTGTTTCCGCCGCTAATCCCATGGCAATTAGTATGGGTTTACCAACGTCTTTTATAATTAATAATTTATTATAAATTACTTATCCATCGGTAAATAGTCGGTAAATAAATCAAAACTAAATTAATAAATAAATAATTTTTTTATTAAAAATAGTAAAATGACGGAAAACTGTCGGAAAACTCATGTTATATTCCGTCGCTAAATCTGACACAATTACCGTCATGGTTTTTACCGACCACCAAATTACGTAGGAAATCCGTCGCTAAGGCCTATTTAGTGACGGATTTGAAGCAGATTTTGCCGCCGCTATTTGTTGTTTTTCTTGTAGTGTGTACAATTGGTAAGGCACTTCAACATGGTGGACAATGTTATACATTTGAATCCTGCCCTACGGGATTTAACCCACTTATCATCAGGCCCGACCCTAGGTAAGGAAGCCGAGACATTTGTCTAGGGAAACGTCGCTGGAGGTGGTGGAAGGGGCAACTGGTGGTGGTTGCAGCTTTGAGAAAGAAAAGGTTATATTAATGTGAAAGGGAAAGAAAACTGAGTAATCTTGTGGTGTGATGTTCAATTTACAAATGAATAGTGCGCAGTTCGAGTCCTGCTGTTGTTACTTATTCAACCTATTTTTTTGCGCATTTCCTTGCCTTGTCTATTTCTCTCTAACCTTTCCTAAGGCAACACAAGTCCTAGGGCCGACACTGCTTATCATGTAGTATGCTATAAACTACCATAAGAATTGGACATAATAAGTCTCAACCACTAGATTTTCCCATGAATTACACTTTCCACAGAAAGATAAACAAATCTAATGGTCAAGCGTTTGTGTCTCTATCTTTGTGTTTAGTGCAACTACTCTCTCTCTCTCTCACACACACACGTATATATATATATATATATATATATATATATATATATATGTGTGTGTGTGTGTGTGTGTGTGCGTATGTGCGCATATATACATACATATATATATATATACTTGAAATTTTATAAATTTTTATTTTGAAAACATAGAAGCCGACTCGGCCTATACAAATATAGCCTGTTTATACACGAGTATGATACATAATACATCCAACATATTACATTTTCGCATAACATTCTCTGAAAAGGGGGAAAGTAGAAATTAGGGCAAGCAACAAATCATGGCGGGCGTTGATTCTCTCCTCGCGTTTCTTAAGTCTCTCCCTTCCAGCTCCACTTCGTCAATAGCAATTGTCCTTGTTCCCATGCACTGGTGAGAAACTTCTGCTTCATTCTTCCAATTAGCACTGCTACTTCTCTATTAATTGCACAGGCATTGACTATTAGTTTTATCCTCTTCTTCTTGAAAGAACGGGCATTGCGTTCTCGCCATGTCTGCCACATTATGGTTGTGAGGCAAATCTTGCCAACCTCTACCACCAGTTGAGGCATATTACTCTGATTGATATATATATACACATACACACACATACACATACATACACATACATATATATATATACACATATATAAAAGCTCTTAGCATGCTATTCCGGGTTTCGAGCTCATGCAACTGTAACCATGGCGCAAAGTCCTTAACCGTTGGGCTACTGCTGTGGACCAGGTTAGTTGCACTAGGGAGGGTTTTACGAGTCTGGTCGATTTCCCTCCTAAACAAATTCAATATATATATACATATATATAGTGGTGTTAAGGTTAATTCTTCCTAATACCTATTGGAAATCATCTGCGAGTAAGAGATGGGTATTGACGAGGGGATGAACAAGTATGGGCTTGATCGAGATGGATGGCTTAGAAAGAACAGGAGATTAGTTGTACCTAATGACCGTGGATTGAGAGATGAAGTGCTTAGAGAATGTCATCACTCAACACTGACTATACATCCCGGTGGTAACAAAATGTATCGAGACATGAAACAGACCTACTACTGGGAAGGGATGAAAAGAGACGTTAGGAAGTTTATATCTAAATGCATGAATTGACAGCTAGTTAAAGCCGAGAAAAAGAAGCCTAGTGGTTTGCTGCAACCATTGGAAATTCCAGAATGGAAATGGGAACAAGTCTCAATAGATTTCATTGATGGGTTACCAAGGACTAGATCGGGCCATGATAGTATTTGGGTGATTGTGGACCGATTGACCAAGAGTGCAAGGTTTATACCCGTCAAGTCGAACAGAACAACAGCTAAGTTAGCAGAACTGTATATGGAGTGGGTAATGAGATTTCATGGAGTACCTAAAGGCACTGTGAGTGACCGAGATCCGTTGTTTACTAGTGGATTTTGGAAGAGTTTACAAGAGGCTTTAGGGTCAGAATTACATCTCAGTACTGCGTACTATCCTCAAACCGACGGTCAAACAGAGAGGGTGAATCGAGTATTATAAGATCTCTTGAAAGCTTGCATATTAGATTTTGGAGGGTCATGGGATGACTATTTGCACCTAGTGGAGTTCGCATATAATAATAGTTATCAGTCTAGTATTGGTATGACTCCATTTGAAGCTTTATACAGAAGATCGTGCAACTCACCATCATGTTGGTTAGAAACCGGTGAGAAGTTTGTGCTTGGACCGGATGTGATAAGAGAAACCTCAGATAAGATCAAGATTATCCAACAGCGAATGAAGGCTGCCCAAGATAGGCAGAAGAGTTATATTGATAAGAGGCAAAGAGATTTAAAATTCTCCGTTGGCGACTTGGTGTTCATCAAGATTTCTCTGTTGAAGAGCGTATTCGATTTGGTAGGAGAGGCAAGTTAACACCAAGATTTGTTGGTCCATTCCCAGTTCTCGAGCAAGTTGGGAATTTGGCATATAAAGTTGAATTGCCTGACAAGATGGCGGGAGTTCACAACTTATTTCACGTTTCCCAGTTAAGGAAGTTCGTGCACAACCCCAATATAACTATTTCACCGGACAGTTGGATGACATCGAAGTAGAACCTGAGGCGGTTGGGAACCGCTAGCCGATCTGTATTGTCGAGTACGATATGAAGCAACTTCGAAGGAAGGCGGTGAAACTGGTCAAGGTTCAATGGGGTGATAATGAGCATGACTGTGCTTGGGAAACAGAGGAGAGCATAAGGAAGTTGCATCCAGAACTCTTTGTCTGGTAAGATTTAATAACGATAGTTATTCCCTTGTTAGTAAACTGCATGCTAGGATAGACTCGTCGTGTTATTATGTGTGTTCGATTGTTTAGAAATGACTGTTAGGCATGCGGGACCCATTATATGTTTTGACTAAGGAATTTCGGGGGCGAAATTTCTTAAGGTGGGAGAATGTAACGACCTGCATTCTCCGCATCGGAGGATCGTAGAATATTAATTTCATTTTCGTACGAGGTTGTATAGTCGTGTAACTTTTAGGAACGACTATTGGGATCATTTCCCATGTTCACAATTTTTATCGATTTTGAAATGACCGTTTTCCCCCTAGAGAATCTTGTCTCGCCTATAACTTTTAATTGGTAAGAAGTTTTGACTTGAAACCACTTCCATTAGATTTATATGATAGTTTACCTTTCCGTAGAGTGGTCACATTAGCCAAACGGACTTATCGTTTGAGAGATATGGCTGAAATAAGGTTTGGAAGGTGAAAAACAGCTTAAGCGGGCCTAATTATGGTTATTAGCAGCTAGGCCCATTAGGTATTTCGGGATTAGCATTGCATAAGGGCTGATAGGGGCTAGAGAAACCCTCCTTTGTCATTTTCCAACCACCACAGACTTTCTCTTCAACCCTAACAATGGCTTCCACCTTCTAAATCTCTTCTAAACAACTCATATTCGCTTTCTAATCAAGGATTAAGCTAAGCCACATCAAATCAAAGCAAATCAACACCAAATCAGAGTTGGAGTTGCTGTGTTGCATAGGAATTCGACCCAAAATAGTAGTAAAGTTCAGATCTATAACTCATTTGTGGCTAAGGTGAGTGATTTGCATTGTTTTTCACTAATTACGGGTAATTAGGGGTGATTAGTGATAATTAGCAAAATTATGCACGTTAAAATTCTGGAAAAATATGTAAAAATTCTTAAATATTATTTTAGGGCTTTTATAGAAATTTGGGTTAATTTGGATTTGTTTTGCTAATCCTATCATTAGTTATGGTTAAGCATAATTAAGGGGAAAACCATGGGTTTTGGGTATGTCTGATCGATAATAGCCTATATGCTTGATGTTTTGACGTTGTTGATTGATCCTATATGTTAATACTACTGTTTGGAATGTTGTATGATTGATTAGTAAAGTTAGAATGGTTGAAATCGCCGTCGTATGGCGAGAATGGACGATATAAGCTCACTGTAAAAACTGTAGGGATCCGGATCGGATCAGATATGGGAAAGGGGTTCGGATCGGATAGGATTGGTCGAACCAGACCGACACCAGAGACAAGGAATCTGAACCGAAACGGAGTCCAGGCAGAGGAAAGAGTATGGCAACAAAGGAAGACCGCTAGCTTGGAGTTGGAGTTGGAGTGAAGCACCGAACCGGACCGAGATCCATGAGCATCGAACCGAACAGGGGACGTTGGACTTAAGTGAGATGAAGTATAGGAGCCGAACCAAGACATACAAATTGAACCCAGGCAGAAGATATACGAATCGAACTGATACGGGAACACCGAACCGAAGAAAGAAGGGGAGACCGGACCGAACTGGACATGGGTCTTGAGCATTATATACCCGAACTGAACCAGAGGTCCGAACCGAACCGGACGTATGCCTCTGCTTATACGCGATGACTCTTCTGAAGACCAACTCCAATTCGACCAAAACCCAAGAAGCAAAGGAAGTCCAAATGGGAGGTTATTACTCAGGATCCAAATGGGGATCAACGAGTTAACCTCATGAGTTGGACTTTGTTGCGAGATGTGTGCAAAGGGGTTATCGATGTCTATAGCTTTGACTCACCACTGAGAGACGAATATTGGCAAAGGATCAGTGCAGTGGAGTTATCATGACTCTATGGGACAAAGTGATCATAGCAGAGCTATGAGCCAGTGCAGTGGAGTTGTCATGACTACATGGGGGCAGAGTGGACATAGCAAAGGATCAGTGGCTATGGATCAGTGCAATGGAGCCGTTATGACTCCGTAGGGAAGAGCGATCATAGCAAAGAATTGGGTGATCAAAATGGTAGATATTGTATACTTTACGCACTGAGTGAGAGATGTGAGGATGATTGCTATGTTTGATGTTTGTTATCATCATGACATGCACACCCCCTCCCCATTATTTTCACACCATGTGTTAGTGTCACCTTAGAGTATTGTACTTGTGCTAACTCTTTGGTTGCAAGTCCAGGTTCAGGTATGGTTATGTATACCTGTTATGGTTCTGTTTTTGCTGCTTATCGCTCATACCAGAGCTTTGTCTGACCTAGAGTTTTATGTCTCTTCTTATTACTCTGGGTGCTCCTAAACGAGCAGACTAGAGACATGTTAGCTGGTTATGCACGAGTAGTTGTCCAGAGACGAGCAGGAGGCTTACACGTACCATTTTCATATATTATCCTTCTGTTGTTGTTGGTCACTACTTTGGGCACTAGTAGTGTACCTTCCTATTTTGCTTTAGAGACAGTTTTAAAAGTTGTAATAAAGATGGTTTAGATCATAAGCTATATTTTGAATTTTCCGTTACTATGATGATTTAGTTTTCAGCTTATGCACTGTCTCGCCTGTTTTATATCAAGTTATGTTATTATTATATTTTGTTCCATGTGTTGTGAGATATACTACAGGTTCCTCGATGATTCATAGTTTCAAATTCCTTTTCCTTTGACGACCGTCCCGTGCTGGTTGGACATCGGCACAACGCATTTCATTGGAAATGTCGGCTGGTACTGCTATGCCTATGGTCTTATAATTTTTTAACATATAATTTCATCTTAAGATTGTTGTGGCTCTTTAGGAAGATGAGATCATTACTTCTAGTTCCATATAGTCACAAGCAATATGAGGATTTGGCAACACCTTTTGCTTGCATTGATTCTTGTAAATTCAAGAGAAATTGTTTCAGATTCACAGTATTTGATTGGGCTTGGGAGTTATGACATAACGGGGCCAATCATGTCAAGATTTTCAATTTATGAAAGTCCATTTCTTTACTATATGGACTAAAATGAAGGAAATAATGTCAAGATTTATGAAATCAGAGACCCAAATACCAAATACTGGGAGTTTTCCTCTTAGTTCAGCTTTGCGTTGTTGGTGCTGAATGGCTAAGAAGAAGCAATCTGTCTTCAAGTGCTAGCTCTGTTAATCAGACATCTTTTGAGACCTACCGTTCCACCGGACGAAGCCTGCCTATTTTCGATGAAGATGGAAATTTAATCACCAATTCTGACAATGCAAAAGGCAACTAGGTATCTGGTTCAATAGCGGTTCAAGAGTCCCAAACTTCAAGTGGTTCAAGAAAGTGTACACTCTGCCTAAGTACTCACCATCACCCTACTTCTACTCCATGCGGTTATGTTTTTTGCTAGAACTGCATTATGGAATGGTGCAATGAGAATCCTGAGTGTCCTCCTTGTTGTACTCCTATTATTTGTTCTAGTTTAGTTTGTTTGTATCGTGTAGATTTTAGTGCATTAACAATGAATATATAGCTAAACGGTTACCTTCTCTCCTCTTCGATGTAAAAACAGTGAAAAAAATTACATTAGTTTGGACAACAACTTTAGAAAAAATACATCTTTATTGAAAGTTCTCCAAAGTAAAACTGAGAGAAAGGTGCATGGTATGTTTTCACAGCCTTGGAAATATTACTAACCCCTCCCCCCCCCCCCCCTTCCACAACCCCGAAAAACAAAAAAAAAAGATATAAATCAAAACTAGAAATACAAAAGAGCCTTGTCATTTTTGCATTCAGTTTACCATGACATGAATATTTTGTATTCATGCTCTCTATTGTGGATTGTCACAACATGCAAGAAAAGGGAGGGTGGATTATAATGTTTATAATGCATGTATGTACATTTTAATTTTAATGTGTGTGGGCCAGAGCAGAGATAAACTACAATTTTGTAGTGTAGAGCACTTGAACCTTCTGTAAAGTGAATACCTAGCTAGGTTGAAAGGCTTTGAAATCTAAATTTATTCCCGAACCCTTGAAATTTTTATAAGCTTTGGGAGTCAATTAGCTTTATTTCATGCACTGAATACAAACTTTTAGAAATTGAGGTTAGGCGGATTCTCCTCAACTATATATGAATTCACCCTAAAAATATATATACTTATGAAACAAAAATGTAGAAAAGAAGAATCCATGTGACTACTCTACTGATTTAATGCTGATGCTTCTATATAAAAATCAAGAGATTTTATTTTACATTGTTAAATGGGTTTGTGATAATAAGTTGTTCTCCGTCTGGACTCTAGATGCATTAGCTCCAAGTAAAATCTTTTTTTCCTATTTTTTTAGGATTTGTAATGTTGATTCGTGTTATAAGGCAGTTAATACCAAAAGAGCCTTTGACTCATGAACAATCAGTTTGTTTTACATTCAATCATGTTATATGCAACCAGGATAAAACTAACTTTGTGGCTATACCGTTGATCATCGGGAAACAGCTAACATAATTGGAGCTTTCTTCAGTCTTTATGCATATGTACATATAATAATCAGCAAATAGAACTTTCACTAATCAAACCGACCGTTAGGGAGGTTTCCCTACTGTAAGAGAGGCTAAATCAATTTGTCCGTCCCAATGAATATAGCCTCAAATATAGCAGCGTTGTCCGACACATAAACATTGCCTTAATGTCTTTAAAAGTTCAAATTCTAATTCCTAAAATTTCTCTAAAATATCCATTATATTTCAAATGTACTTCAGATCCACTTTTTACTACAATATGTTTTGGTATATCTAAATCTAAACAAAAATTAAAAAAACAATTTTTTTTTAAATCATTCATGTTTTTGTAGATTAATCTAAAAATACAACAGATTTTTTTAAAATTATATGATCAAACGGTTGGTTTTCCCACCGTTGTGCGGTTATACTAGTTTATTTGAAGTGATTATGTGAACATGATCACTACGTGTTGTAACCAATTTAATTGGATTAGCTGTAGCTGACAATAGATTTTATTGGTGGATTGATTCTATAGATGTTATCAATCTTTCCAAATATGAATTGGTTGGAGGATGTTTTTGAAAATGCAATATTTTTTACGGTGTTTAGCAATATTTTTTGCAATATAGACAATGATGAGTTGATGCCTGAGCTTAGGAGATAATGTCATATTTTCATTTAATTATCGTTCTTGTTGAGCAAGTAACGATCAATTTAGCGGTTGCAATTTGCTGCAGAAGCAAACAAATAAGTGGACCTCCACCCGAA
This sequence comes from Allium sativum, assembly GCA_030737875.1. NCBI lineage: Eukaryota > Viridiplantae > Streptophyta > Magnoliopsida > Asparagales > Amaryllidaceae > Allium > Allium sativum. Next base: position 425,095,764 of record CM060921.1, on the reverse strand, counting down.
GAAGGCATACCATGTGTGCGAGTCGGCGCCCACAGCAAATCTAAAGCCAAATCCACGGGCTATTTCGCCCTTTCCTTATCTTTTCAACCATCTCCAGAGAACGGGGAGTAGGGACAAAGAATTAAAAGATGTGGCGACACGATTCAAAATTAGTTGTGACCCCTTAGCCTTGGTTTTCTCCCTTGGTTTTGGAAATATTCATCACGTAAATCCCCTTTTTATATTTGTTTCCTTCCTATCTCCTTGGGCTCACCTCCCCATTCCCAAAGTACCCTTCCCCCCTCCACGCTTATCCCAAGGGCAAAGCCGTCATTCACCGATTCCGCCCACAACTTTAATGTGCAAATCCAACGTCCAGCTTTCCAAAACCGCAGTCCACAATCCCCACAACAAACCCACGCCTCCCCCCCTTTAAAAAACCCCTCCATCTCCGTTTCTTCATTCAAACAAAGAAATTAACTGCTCGTACATTTTGCTCCAGAGATGCGTCTTAGTTGCAACGGATGCCGCGTCCTACGCAAGGGCTGCAGCGAGAGCTGCGCCATACGTCCCTGCCTCACCTGGATCCCCTCCGCCGAATCCCAGGCCAACGCCACCCTCTTCCTCGCCAAGTTCTACGGCCGCGCCGGCCTCATGAACCTCATCAACTCCGGCCCGGCCAACGCCCGTCCCGCCCTCTTCCGCTCCTTGCTCTACGAGGCCTGCGGCCGCTTCGTCAACCCCGTCTACGGCTCGGTCGGACTGCTCTGGTCCGGGTCCTGGCAGCTCTGCCAAAACGCGGTCGACGCCGTTCTGAAGGGCGATCCGATCGTCAAGGTCTCCGATGAAGCGTTGGAGAAAGTCGACATCGATTTGATGGAGTGTGATATAAGGCATGTTGGGAGGGATCGTGAATCTGATTTGCATAAGGTTGGGAAGAAGAGCAGAGCCCGCTTCAAGCGGGCCGGGTCGAAGGTGACGGGAAGTGAAGGCGGCTCGATTGGGAGTCACGTGAGTGGGAGCCTTAGTTCGGAGGGTTCGCACGTGAGTCAGGGGGAGTTGGTTGACGACTGCGGTATTGACCTGGAACTGAAACTTGGATTTGGGCCGGTTTGCCGGGTTGCGAGCCCGAAACATGTGGGTTAAAGTTAGGTTACTTTCCATAGGCTGTGTAGTGTTTAGTTGTTTTAGTGTAAACAGTTTTAAAAGCGCATTTAGGTTTTTTGCCTGTTCAGTGTTTATATAATAAGATAATAAAGTTTATTTTATGATTAAAACGTCGGATACATGCATGTTTTACCTTGTCTCTTCAGAAATGCTTACATTTACTATGTTGCATGTGAGGATTTATGGACAAAAAAACTAATATGCTGAATGAAAATAGAAATTCAATTTTAGTGGATTTTCTTTTATATTCAGTTTGCAAATCTATTACAAATATAACTTTACTTATGTTGCCACTACCAACAAACGGGGTCTATTAACCAATATGCTTTTATTTTAAAATTATCATGTAGTTTACTATTTTCACTATTTATTACCAGTACGTATGGTACGTCCATTGGATGTGTACAAAGAAAAATGTAAATCAATTTCTTTTTAATGAAAAATAATTTTAAAAAAAGTGCCAGTTTCAATGAATATACAGACAACTCAGTATATTTTCGAAGTAAACTTATTTCAATAATGATCTCACTGGAAACTTATTACAAAAATATGCGCATTTATCATTTTTGTACTCATGAATTTTCAAATGCGAATGTACAAAATAATTTTGATATGCATGTAATGTTTGTTTTTAAACATTAATTAGTTTCAGTAGAACTCAAATTTATGACTAAATATACATACACACGTTGAAACAGAAGCAAATACCACAGAAAAAAATATAGTTTTAACCATCCAATTATTAAAACCTAGTAAGTTGAAAATGATAGAGTGTGCATACGTATTGACGAGTCTCCATAAAAAATTGGTAATAAAGTAACCTTTATATAAATTTCACATATTGTTGACGTCAAAAGTTGGTCACTAGTGACAGTCAACCCCCAATCGTGCGTAGGACACACGAACAATAATCACAAAGTGCAGAAAAGTAAATAAAAACAGGGAAAACGCAGAATTCTTATAGTGGTTCGGCAAAGATGGTGCCTACGTCCACTTTATATATATTGATTTGTTTTGATTACAAGTACAATATGTTTTCTTTTTGAAGAAAGTGGGAGATAAACACAAAATCCTTGTGTTGCAGAGGAAGATTTGGCTATTTTTGGAGTTAGCCCTAGAATTTGAACTTGAGAAAAGAAGTTCCGAAAAGAAGACCACTTTCTATTCTGGATATGGAGGTATTTAAAAATGAAGAAGTAGGCCGAGTCAAAGGAGACGTGACATGCAACTTTTTCGGAGCTTGGACACGTGGAGCTCGATACATGGGTATAGTTGCGGCTGGGGGACCCAGTCCACTGCCGAGCAATAGTATTCTCGAGAATTGTGGCTTGCATCACACTCGAGATTTGGGGTATCAAAAGTAACGCTTTGGCTGGAATTGTTTGACCGCCTTTAATGCCTTAAGAATCGGGCTAAGCAATGACCCATCTGGATATTTCCAAGTAGATCCAGGGATATCTGATCGATCCGATTTTTAAGGAAATACTTGACTCGGTCGGTTCGGGAGAACGACTATGCTGGAATGTAATATGTTGCTGCTTTGAGTGAGGCCGGCTCGGCCAATTCTTGCACGGGCTTTCTGTAATAAAGGTCATCCGTTGGTGCCGGTTGGCGCTGAATGATGAGCCTTTTGACATTGGGCTTCGATCCATTGAATCATGACGGCTTTTGCCAAAAAGTTAGTCAATACTTTCCCCCTAGAATACATCTTTCTTGGTAAAAGAAGGTGTGTTCTGGATGTTTATATCGGAGCTCAGTGTGCGGGTAGCTATGGTTACGCCGAACCATATTAAGGCCGGAAATCCGACGATCCCGATGGTTGTATTAAGGCCAGAAAACCGACGATTGTTGCGATCGTATTAAGACCGGAAAACCGACAACCATCAAAGACCGTATTAAGGCCTAGAGTGCTATGAAAGTAGTTGACAAGTTTTGTCGTAATATCCAATACCTGCAAAGATTGTGTAGGCCATTCTCGGTTTAGAGATGGCTTTGAACATCATTGGACGAGTATTAACCATACTCGGCTTAAAGAGTCGAAAAACAGTAATCACACTTGGCTTAAAGGGGCGACGAGTATCAACCATACTCGGTTTGGGTATTTGGCGAGTATTATCCATACTCGGCTTATGGAGGTTGTGAGTATTATCCATACTAGGCTTATGGAAGCGACGAATATTATCTATACTCGGCTTTTGGCAAGTGTTAACCATGCTCGGCTTATATAATCTTGTCTATGCTCGGCTAGTGGAGTCAGATATGGTGGCGGACATCAACCGTGTTGTTAGTGACGGTGGCAAGCGCCGACCATATTTTCATAAGTAATATTTGAGTATTGTGAAATTTGTTGAGTGGAAAACGTACTCGGTTTAGAGAAGGGGCGAGTATCATCCATACTTGGCTTATGGAGGGTTAACCATACTCGGCTTGTGGAGTTGGTTCGATATGGTGGCAGGTATCGATCGTGACTTAATAACAGTGGATAATGCTGACCATGTTTAGGTCGGCTAGCGTCAGTCGTGCCCGGCTTGAACATAATCCATGTTCGGAAAAAAAGTTTATTGCTGCTAAGGAGCTATTATAAGGAAATGAAAATAAACTTTTAGTGGGTGAAAGCCGATTCCAGAGCACACCTAAGAGCTAAATCCTAACTCCGTACGTGTGTACTTCAACATACTCATATTACTGAAAGAAAAATAGATTTCTAAAAATGTTTAAATTCTATTAATTGATGATGATGTTGCGATTGCTGGGCTCGGGGTTCTTTCCGTTTCTAGGAGCTCGAGGACCGGCCTGATGAGCTTGGGCAGAAGGTTGCGGCGACATGGCCTGTGCGGGCTTCTTGACGTATTCGGGTAGTTCTGCATGTCTTACCCTATCTCCGATGAGATCACGCAAGTGCCTGCATTCACTGGTGTTGTGGCCTGCCATGTTGTGGTACATGCAGTGCTTTCCAGAGTCGAGTTCTTTTTGCGTCGGCTCTCTTCAAGGAGGTTTTGGGAAGGACAGAGATTCTCGTACGTCAAGGTAGATGTCGAGCAGGGAGGAGTTGAGCTCGGCGTATTGGTCGTACTTGTTCTCTCTCCGAAGCCGTACGTTACGATCATTCTTTTCCGAGACCTTTCATTTTCCTTTGTTCTGGCCATTGGTGTTAGAATGACCTCCATCTTTGGTAGCAAGCACTTTGAGGCTCTCCATCTCGATGTTGGCGTCTTCTTGTCGGAGGAACCTTTCGGCCTCGGCATAAAAATCTTCGATGTCCTTAGGAGGATCTCCGACTAAAGAAATCCTGAATTCTAACTGGTTCTGAACACCTGCAATGGCGGCAATAAGCACCATCGATGGCTCGGGTCGATCGACTAATGCTATGGCCGCGTTGAATCTTTCTAGGAAGGACCGGAGGGTCTCATTGTGTCGTTGCTTGATGGAGGTCAGGAATATGACACTCTTTGGTCGGGAGATGTGAACTCTAAACTGCTCGATGATGCGGGTGACCAACATGTTCCAGCTGCTGATCGACTCTGTTGTTAGCTGCCGAAACCACATGTCTATGAGGAAGAGTGGGAATCACTTGGCCATAACGTTGGTCGATGCGGAGAGTACTTCCATGTGGCGCATGTATCACATGAGATGAATGGTCTGGTTGGTCCAGCCATTGTAGGGCTCTACAGCCAGAAACTTGAAGTCAGGAGGGTTTTGGGAGTTTCTGATTTCCCTGGTGAATGGGCTGCGGTGGATATCATTTATATCCTACTGAGAAGACACGCCATGGGTGAAGCATCTGATGATACTTGTAAGCTGGCTTCCATCTCCGAGGATTCACTGCCATGAATCCAGCTCTGTGTTGGGGAGAATCCCAATACTAGGATCCACCGAAAGCATGCTCTGAAGGGGAACCGTTGGTTGGGTTCAACCTCCTAGAGTTGAGTGAAGATGAGGGTGAGGGTGTACCCCAACTGTTGGTTATGGACAGACTGGCTCCGCTTGAGTAGAATGAGGATTGGACCAAGCCATGCCCGTGATGAAAGGTCCCGACTGATCCAACATAACATATTAGCATGTGTTCGTGGATCTGTGTTGCCTCCATTCGGGGAGATGTTAGAAGGGTTTATAGTAGTGTTTTTCTCCGCCATGTTGGGAACTGGTATGGTGGAGTGGTCTTCCTGATTCGAAGGGAAGGCGTCACCATCTCTTCATTGGAGGAAAAGCGGCGTAAGACGAGTTTGCGGTAAGATGCCGGGTTGTAATGGAAATGGCACTGATTTTGGTCGACCTAGCTGTTGTTCGGTCGGTCCAGGGAGTTGAGTTGTTCTCTGGAGTGGAGGAAAAATGGTCGAACGACCTAGATATTGATCGCGGACCTCCTAAGAATCTGCAGTTGCGGCTACTTTGGTCGCTGGAAGTGACACTCCTGGTAGTGGTCGGTCGGGAAGTGAAGTCGAGCCAGGAGGAAGCAAAGATATGGTCTAATCTGCGGCTTGTATTTGTGCAGACCGAATATCGGTTATTGCCCCAGCCTCGCCCAGTGGAGGAATTGGTGTTGAAGCGTTAGATCCCTTTTCCATCCGAGCGAGGAGGTTATTCATCAACTGTTGTTGATGTTCAAGGAGTTTACCCTGAGATGCCATCTGGCTCATGAACTCGGTCATAATCTTATCCATGTTGTCCCTAGTAAGATATCGGGACGTTCCTTCATGTGAGGAGGCTTCCTAACTTTCTTCTACAACATTTGTTTCTGCTGCATCAGCGTTTGTGGGACGGGAAGACGTTGCATCTTTCTTCCGCTTGTTTGCCATGATCGGCTTGGAAATTGCCGAAGGCGGTCGAAGTAGAGTATGTCTGGACGTATTCCCCTACCCGGTGCGCCAAATTGTTGACGTCAAAACTTGGTCAGTAGTGACAGTCAACCCCTAATCGTGCGTAGGACACACGAACAAAAATCACAAAGTGCAGAAAAGTAAATAAAAACAGGGAACACACAGAATTTTTATAGTAGTTCGGCGAAGATGGTGCCTACGTCCATTTTATATATTGATTTGCTTTTGATTACAAGTACAATATATTTTCTTTTTGAAGAAAGTGGGAGATGAACACAAAACCCTTGTGTTGCAGAGGAAGATTTGGCTATTTTTGGAGTTAGCCATAGAATTTGAACTTGAGAAAAGAAGTTCCGAAAATAAGTCCCCCTTTCCTATTTGGGTATGGAGGTATTTATAGATGAAGAAGTAGGTTGAGTCGAAGGAGACGTGGTATGCAAACTTTTCGGAGCTTGGACATGTGGAGCTCGATCCATGGGTATAGTTGCGGCTGGGGCTATGCAGTTAAAGCCCCGCTAAAGCCCCGCAATATCCCCGCTATAGCCCATAGCGCTCTTGAACCGCTACGCTATTTCAATTTAGCGCTGATGAACAGTAGATCCGCTTCTAGCCCCGCTATTTTCCGCTGCATCCGCTAAATCAAGGCTTTTTAGCATCCGATTTAGCAATATTAATATATAAAGCTTGATTTGACAAGTTCCCTTTTCAAAAAAATTAGTAAAGTTAGCGTAAAGGGATAAATTTAAGGCATAAGTGCCAAATATATGGTAACATTCAATTACACTCATCAAATTTAGCATGCAAAACTATGATATTCCATGATTTTCCTATATAAGATTAATTAATATTAGTTTCTTGTACACATAAAATGTGAGAAAGATGATTAATTAATTTTCAGATATTTGGTTTTACATTTAATGAACCTTTTTGCGCCTCCGCTATTTCCCCGCTTTATCCCCGCTACACCTTTTTGCACCCCCGCCGCTATGGAACCGCTAAGCGCTTTAACTGCACAGGGCTGGGGGACCCAGTCCACTGCTGAGCAATAGTACCCTCGAGAATTATAGCTTGCGTGACACTCGAGATTTAGTGTATCAAAAGTAGCACTTTGGCTGGATGTGTTTGACTGTCTTTAATGCCTTGAGAATCGGGCTAAGCAGTGAATGACCCATTTGGATATTTCAGAGTAGATCCAGAGATATCTGATCAATTCGATTTTTTAGAAAATGCTTGACTCGGTCGGTTTAGGAGAGAGACTATGCCGGAATGTAATATGCTGCTGCTTTGAGTGAGGCCGGCTCGGACCAATTCTTGCTCGGGCTTTCTGTAATAAAGGTTGTTCGTTGGTGTCTGTTGGCGCTGAATGGTGAGCCTTTTGACATTGGGCTTCGATCCGTTGAATCGTGACAGCTTTTGCCAAAAAGTTGGTCAACACATATTATCCCTAGTTTGTACATACATACTTGAATACTTAAACAAATACACATTTCAACATGCATTGTATGAAAACGTGTTGTTTTGTCTCATGACATATTCTTGCCGTCAGCATGACATGGTTTTCAAAACACGCATATCTGCAAATTCATTCCATAGATTAACAATGCCCATTAAATATACAAATTCAGATAAACAACATTGATTATTCAACCTCTATTATGTACATCATTACATATTTCAATCTTCAATATAGGCACCATTTTTTCTCCTATTAATAACTCAGAGTACCACTTAGCAATAAGTTTTAGGCATCTCTGACTCCCTTTTTTCTTAATGTTTACATGATATAACCCAAAGTTGGTTTGTAATCCACCCAGACCAAAGCTAGGTACCTAAAACAATCTATGAATGACCAAATGAAATATCTATGCTAGAACCATTCCAAAATTGAAGTAATCAATCTTTAGTGAAAAGGTTAATGTATATATTATACAATTAAAAAACTGGAAAGTATTCATCATCACAAACAATATATAGCTACCAAACTCACTCATCCTTCCCCCTCTATTCAAATATGTAAAAGAATGTTACATCTGGTTTACAATTTTATAAAAATCAATCTCCTTCAGGAGCAAGACCTACATCTTTGGCAACACTCAATTTTCCAGTATAAGACAAAGCATATTCATCCGGCTTTACATATTATTATTACTCTTTTAACTAGACTATGCTGCAAACTAACTAGAGCACAACTTCATTTTTCTTAGCATCTTCTGCTTCGTCATTGCTGCTTATTCCTATGTAGCTTAGTGTACCTTAAGCTCCCAATTCTACATTAGTTTTGGTTGCCGCTATAGTTACAGATGAGCTCCTTCATCATTATCAAGCTCCCAATTCTACATTAGTTTTGGTTGCCGCTATAGTTACAGATGGGCTCCTTCATCATTATCAAGCTCCCAATTCTACATTAGTTTTGGTTGCCGCTATAGTTACAGGTGAGTTCCTTCATCATTATCAAGCTCCCTATTTTACATTAGTTTTGGTTGCCACTATAGTTACAGATGAGCTCCTTCATCATTATCAGATGCGGCCAACCAATTTGTGTGAGCTTCTTCACTTTCCATGAATGCTCTGATTCAGACCTTCTCATCATTGCACAATCATATTTTGTGCCTATATGCACAAATAAATCATTAAGTCACAAAACGTATAAATTTACATCAACTTCTAGGCTTTGCACTATAGTTATATATACCATATAAGGAGTATACCCATTCAACATTATATAATCATTATCAAATGCAAAATTCTAAAAACAATATATTGTAACTGTATCATTTAGTACCATGTAACAAAGACTTATAGACCTTTTTATTAGAAAAAAAATCAAAAGGCAACTAAGATCTGCAACTTTTATTAATGAGCTAAAAAAGCCTTAAATAAGCACTACAAACGATACAGCGTGGAAGCACAAAACTAGGACAACCTTATACCTAATCTACTTCATACATGGAAGATATTTTACTGCATGCTACTGTTTATTTGATAATTACTTACCAGAATAAAAAAAAGAAAAACTAAATAAATTAAATGAAGATATTTAACAGCCACCATCTTTGACTGAATCACATTCCAACACCTCCCCTTAGTTCAAACTCTCTCATTCCAATCTTATCCATGAATAACCTGTGCTTAGCTTGACATAAAGCTTTTGTAAACAAATATGCACTTTGATGGTTTGTTCCATAGAACTTTAGTTCAACCTTTTCTTCAAGCACCAGCTTTCTGATGAAGTGATGATGCATATTTATGTGCTTAGTTCTGACATGAAAGACCAGCTTCTTTGTCATGGAAATTGCCGATTTGTTATCATACGAAACTTCAGTGGCTACCACTTAGTCACAACACAAATCTTTAAGTAATTTTCTAAGCCACAATGCTTGCCTTTTCAGCTGCTCATGCTGCAACGTACTCCACTTCAGATGAGGATAAGACCACTGCATCTCGGTTTTTCGAGCTCCATGTAATGACACCTGAGCCAAGACTGAATACGAGCCAGAAGTGCTCTTCCTATCATTAATATATCCTACCCAATCGCTATCAGTGTAGCCTAGCAATCTGAAGTTCTTCACACTTTCATACCAGATTCCATAATTTATTGTTCCAACAACATACTTGATATCCTACTTGCTACTCCAAAATGCTGCTTTGTAGGACTGTGCATATACCTTGATACTACACTTACAAAATAAGCTATGTCAGGCCTTGTGTGTAAGATAGTTTAGCCCTCCGACCATGCTCCTGAACTTCTTTTCATCTTCCTTTTCAGTCCCATCTTCTGTTTGGATCTTTTCATTTGTGTTCATAGGAGTTACTGTAGCCTCACTTTCTTTAATGTTGAATTTTTTGAGAAGATCATTGGCGTACTTCTTTTGGCACACAAAAATGCCATTTCTACTTTGATGCACTTCCAACCTAAGAAAATAGTGTAGTATACATATCTCCCATCATTGAGTGTTTAAACTCATCAAGCAGGTTCTGTGTTGAGTTAAAGTATATAATATCATCAACATAAATACATACTATTATGAACTCATGTTCACCTTGCTTCTTGATATATAAAGTAGGCTCATTCTCACTCCTTTTAAAACTGTTGTTGATGAAGAAAGCATCAATATTACTGTACCAGGCTCTAGGCGCCTGTTTTAATCCATAGAGTGCCTTCTGCAGTCTATAAACTTTTCCTTCCTCTCCTTTATTTATGAAGCCTTAAAGTTTCTCAACAAAAACTTCTTTTTGCAGCTCTCGATTCAAGAAGGCTAGCTTCATATCCAGTTGAAATACTAGCAGCTTCGCTTGTGCAACTAATGTAAGCACAACTCGTACCAATTCAGATCTTGCAACAGGTGAGAAGGTCTCTTCAAAGTCTTCTCCCTTTTGTTGAGCATATCCTTTGGCAACAATTCGAGCCTTGTGTTTTTGAATGCTTCCATCTGTGTTGTACTTGGTTATGAAAACCCACTTCAAACCAATCACATTCCTCTCGTTTGGAGGATCCACCAACTTCCAAGTGTTGTTCTTCTGTATGGACTTCATTTCTTCCTCCATAGCAATCTTCCATTCTGCTTCGTTTGTTGCCTCTTCAAAGGTTGCAGGTTTGGTGGCTAGCAGAGCATAGTCACAGCTCTCATATATCTCTGACAGAGTCCTTATTTTTCTTGGTGAGAAGTCAGTTGTTGAGCTTGAAATTATAGGATTTGCAGAGTTCCTACTTGATGCAGAAGTTGATGAAGAGTAGCCACTTTGATTACTTGGTGTTGTAGGAGAGCTTGGACATGATTAGTTTGCATCTATCACTTGAGTTGAGTCCACCGCTGTGTCAAAAGTGGCAACATGCTAGCTCTTTTCATTCTTCTCTTCATATTTCCAGCTCCATACTCCATCTTCATTAAATATTACATTCCTACTGATAATCACTTTGCCACTAAGAGGGTTATACAACCTATATGCTTTAGATTTTGTTGAGTAGCCAATAAAAATACATTTCACAGACTTATCATCAAGCTTGACTCTTAGATTAGCTAAAGTATATGTTGTACAACCAAATGTTCTTAGATGACTTACTTTTGGCTTCTTAATTTCCACTCTAAGCTTCATAAGGAATTTATCCATGACTGCTTTTGTTGGGGAGATATTCAGGATGTACACTGTTGTAGCTACTGCTTCACTCCATATCTTATTTGGTAATCCTTTTGCTTTTAACATACTCCTTGCCATTTTAACCATAGTCCTATTCTTTCTCTATGCAACTCCATTCTGTTCTGGGGTATATGGCACTGCCAGTTCTCTCCTCATTCCTTCCTCTTCACAGAACTTAGTGAATTCATGTGAAAGGAACTCTCTTCCTTGATCTTTCCTTAGTGCATTGATGGTCTTCTCATGTTGTTTCTCCACCATGATCTTGAACTTCTTGAAGTTGGCAAATGCTTCTGACTTTGTCTCTTGGAAGAACACCCAACTCATCCTGCTGTAATCATTAGTAATCAATAAAAAATGCTTACTTCCCCCTAATGATGTGGTTTGCATTGGCCCACAGAGATTGGCATGAAGAAGCTCTAAGCATGCATTAGCTCTCCATGATTTTCCGTTTGGAAATGAGCATTTTGACCGCTTCCTATAGATGCAACCCTCACACAGATCCAGCTCACTTATCTGTGGTATGCCTCTTACCATTTCTTTTGTAGCTAGCAACCTTGGGCCTTGTACATTCAAATGACCATATCTTAGGTCCTAAAGTTTTGCATTTTCGTCACCTTTTACCATCAAGGCTTTGCTTATATTTCTTTGTAGATCCAGAGGAAACATTTGGTTCTTTCCCATAGATACTCGTACCACAATTTCTTGTGTTTTCTTGTCTTTTATTAGACAAGAATCATTCTCAAAAAACATAGAATAGCCACTACTCAACAACTGTCCTACACTTAGTAAATTATGAGCTAGGTTTGGAATGTACTGAACATCATACAAAAGCTTGACATTACCTTGTTCTGTTTTGAGGGAGATGGTACCTCTTCCCTCAACATCTAGTTATTTTCCATCACCGAGCCTTACTTTTTTTTTCTTGCATCATCCATACCTCTAAACATAGCCCTGGTTCCTGACATGTGATTTGAACATCCACAGTCAATGTATCAAAGGCTTCCTTTGTCGTTTTCTGTTGAGTTGTGTGCAATAAATAACTTTTCCTCATGCTCCACAAAATTTGACCTTTGATCCAGCTTTTGTTCTCACTTTTCTTCATTCTTCTTCTAGCAATTAATTTCTTTGTGACCTTACTTATTATAATAGTAACACCTAATGGTATTCTTGTAGGAGCTTTCCTCCTTCCCTTCACTGCTTTGCCATCGACCACGGCCTCAACCGCCTGATCTTCCTCTGCCTTTTCATCTTCCATTGAACTATCGTGTTCTATCTCTGCTAAAGGATTCGTCCATTGCTTGAAAGGAATTCTACTCCTTCTTCTCAATTGTTCTATTCAGCCTCTCTTCATGAGCATGTAATGACCCCATCAACTCATCAAAGGTATATTTTGTTATATCCTTTGATTCTCCTATGGCAGCCACCACATGATCAAACTTGCTTATGAAACTTCTCAAGACCTTTCCAACAATGTGCTCATTACGGATTTCTTCCCCATATGATCTCATCTGGATCACAACACTTGGCACTCGAGATAGGTAATCCTGCACAGATTCCTTCTCCTTCATAAGGGAAGTCTCGAACTTCCTTCTCAGTGATTGCAGTCTAATTGTGATATCAAGAGTATTCCAGGCTTCAATGGATGTTGCTATAGATGTTATCCTTGGGAAGATCTCATCATCCAAAGCTTGTTGTATCATAAACAATGCCTTGGAGTCCTTCTTCCTTTTCTCTTGAAGTGGTTGGTTTGGATCCTCCGTTTTATCATCTGCAAAACCCTTTCCAACCAATCCCCATACCTCATGGGATTTGAACAAGGTTTTCATCTTCAAACTCTAGAAATGATAATTTATGCCTTTAAAGATAGGCAGTTGTGATAAGCCATTGCTGTTTGATTCATTCGATTACATTTTAATCAAACCTCACTCTTCACCTCTTAGATCCCTGGATATTGGAATATCTATGATACCAATTATTAGAAAAAATCAAAAGGCAACTAAGATCTGCAACTTTTACTAATGAGCTAAAAAGCCTTAAATAGGCACTACAAACGAACAACGTGGAAGCATAAAAATAAGATAACCTTATACCTAATCTACTTCATACATAGAAGATATTTTACTACATGCTACTGTTTATTTGATAATGACTTACCAGAATAAAAAAAACAAAAACTAAATAAATCAAATGAAGATATTTAACAGCCACCAATTTTGACTGAATCACATTCTGACACTTTTTGCTATTTATTACCCATTGCAACTTGTTTTTATTTTAGCTCAATTTATTGTTCATTAAGTCTATGAATGATGATCCAGTTTTAACATTGTTTATAACAATTTGTATTTATTTTATGCATTAATAACAAAATTCTAGCCGATATTTAGAATTGTGTACATCAGAAAATTGATGTACCTTAAATAAAGACAAATTATTATATAGTTAAGGGAAAAGTTAACTTATTTTATTATATGAACTGAAGGAATAGGCATTTGTAAGGCAATCATGAAGATTTTTACAAAAAAAGTATAAAAGATGTCTCCAATCAGTTTTCATATATTTAGGCATTCAATGAAAAATAACATATGAAAGTGAAAGAGAACATAAAATTGTACTGTTCTTCAAAACACACACACACACACCCTCTATACCTGCCAGCTTGCAAGGAGACTTTAGGTATAAACCAACAACTCTGAACAACAACGCCACAGTAGGTTTATGCACCTGCAATCTACCATGCAGTGTAACCATTATCACTTGACTTAGAATCGGGCCTTTTGATTGATAAGGAAATTCTACATAATTAGAGCAGCATCGCCAAATATAAAATTGATCATTGTAAACAAAATTTAATTCCAGTGGTGTAACACCCCACCTCCGCCAGGGTCACTCACAAGAGAATGCACTAGCTTTGGAGGGGCGTTGTCTAGGTAAACATGCACAGAAATATTACAAGACAGAAAATATAAAAACAGCGGAAGAAAAACCAAATTTCATTACTTCATAAAATCATAAGGTCTAAAGCCTTTTACATCAAAATGCCTTTAAAAACCATTACATTGGAAACCTGTCTTGCAATAGTTAAAGAAGCATAAAACCACAGTCATAAAATATTCCCCAAGTAAAACGGTAAAGCAGCCATAGCCAAGAAAAATCCAAGCCATACATGATGACCTTGAAGCAGAAGAAGTCCGAGCTAAATAACAGTATTTCCTCCCTGAAAACCTGGGGGGTGGGGGAACAGAAGACAAAGAGGTGAAAGAAAACGGGGTCAGTCATAAAGACTGGTAAGTCCTATCTACTTCCAGCATAAAAACAGGTAAAGGTAACATGACATGCATAAACTGAAAATAACATGATAACAAGATAGACAAGCTAAACTAAGGTAACAGGATGAACTACTGTATCAAGATAAACTACGATCACTATGAATCAAGTATAACATCCCAAGGTTCTATCGAGTATAACATCCCAAGGTCCTATCAAGTATAACATCCCAAGGTTCTATCGAGTATAACATCCCCAGGGTTCTATCGAGTATAACATCCCAAGGTCCTATCAAGTATATTTGCCCTGCACCTTCCATACTAGTATCCCTACACGTGTCATGTGTTAGCTACAAAATGTCCCTTGCCCAATGTCATGAAATGGTCCATGTCAACCTAATGTAGGCTTTCCCAACTCGTATGTTTCTTTCCATGTATATGTTTAGTGCTTTGCCGTAAATCCTACGGGCTTCCTCACGTAGTTCTATACTATTTCAACGTAGTTCCATTATCCTTGAAATCGTTTTGGACTGTCACCCTTGATCTAGCTGTATTTTCTTACCATGAATTCTCGAATGTTCGGCTAGGATTTATGCCACCTAGAACCACTAGGGATTACGCTACCTACTAAACGTTTTCGTAACTCGGTTTAGGTTTAAGCCACCTAGGACCGCTAGGGATTACGCTACCCGTCAACCACGCCTTTTTCCCACGTATGTGTCGTGAATCGTTTTTCCATGTCTAGATGCACATGTATCTCAATGTGACATCCGAGTCCCGTGCCAGGGCTAATCAAGAAATACAGGACTCAGTCGGGAGCTTTAGGTTATCTGCCGATGCAGATATCAAGGTCTGTTTTTCTACCGGTGGTTATGGTCCCACGTGACTCCTCCCTCAACTACTAAAAGGCAATCCAAGAAAATCATGCACGAGAACTATACTCCGGCCATCTATGCCCCACTTTCCTATTTGCCAACCTCACCCATAACTAGATAGCAAGTATATGGTCTGTTGGGAGTTCTCTGCCTTTCCGCATACGTACACGATTGACTAAAGATGGTAGGTAGTCGACGACATGCTATCACAGGGCTAGACCAAGTATCGCCGACTCCACGCTAATCCACCCCAGTCTTTAGGTTGCTCGCACAGCAACCAAGGCATACCCTTGGTTCTTCTACCGCAGACCTTAACCTCTGTGAGCCCAGGCGGATCATCTGCAACCTCACAGAGGGATACCAAGAGTACCCTCACGTCCCCCGAAGCTACCGCTTCGTCACCCAGTTCGCTGGAGCCTTTATCTAAGTCAGATAGACATTCGCTCCTCCTCGCGTGTTTGTTTAAACGATGACCTACCGTATCATGTTACTCATCTATTTGTGGACTAGTCCAATTCTCTTGACTTAGAATTATTACTTAGTTATCCTTAACTAAGGTTTATCACTTAGTTTCCCCTTCCCGTTATCCTTGTTAACTACGATTTTCCACTTAGTCCCCTGAACTAGCGTTTTGTCTAATGGGTTAAGTGTTGTCATTCGAGTTCATGACTTACCCCGCCTACGAATCATGTCAAAATTGGCTAAGTATTCAAGTTCAAGACTTAACCCTACAAACCATGTATCAAGTTGGTTAAGTATATCAAGAAGTTCATGACTTAACCCTAGGTTATCATGTCAGATTGGTTAAGTATGGGTTAACTTAACCCTATCAAATTACCGTGTCAGATTGGTTAAGTATAGGTTATCTTAATGTAACAACCCGAAAATCTGGGCTAGTTTAAATTTTTTTATTTTGGCAATTTTGGCGAATTTTAATTATTTAAATTAGATTATTTTAAATAATATCGACGAGAAATTTTATTTTGAATATATTAGAACGTATATATTATATACGTCGTCGTTAGAATATAAATAATTATATATAATTATAAATAGAATTGAAAATGGCGCGGTAGTTTGATAATTCGATTTCAAACTTCAATTGAATGTACCGGGTGCAAAACAATCCAGATTTTAGTGAAACCAAAAATAATGGGATCTAATTGATGATATCTTTCCAACGAATCCGAAAAATTAAAATTTCATAACGGGAATCAAAAGATATGTCCAGTTGAAAATTTTGAATAGTCGCTATGGAATTCAGGCCCTTAAAAATGGACATTTTGCAAATGACCTCGGATTTCGACGAAACCAGTTTTATTAGGACTGTATCGTCAATACGAAGTTAGAAAATATTTTTCTGGAATTTTTAGGGTTAGTATGTGACCCCGGTAATTTGAAATGTACGTTTAAAATTCAATATAGTGATTTAAATGTAAATTTAACGGAAAACTGATTGTAACAGCCGAACCAGCCTACGATACATATACCATTGTATTCGGAATGAGGGTAAAACGCTGTAGACGACAGGCGGTGGGCCTCGTTTCGAGGTCGTATGTAAAAGTCAACTTTTAGAAATTAAATAATATAAAATAAAAATAAAATAAAATAAAAAAACCTCCCTCCTCCTTAAAATCGTTCTGCCCCCCCCCCCTATTTCATTCGATCCAATACAGATAAAAAAAAAAGAAACCCAAGAAAATCGCGACGACCTGGCAGCCGCCGCCCTCCCCGAGACCACCGCCGCCGGCGTCCAAGGCGCGCCACCCCCACCTCCCTTCCCCTCCCCTCTCTCGACGCCCTCCTCCAGCTGAATCGATGTCGCCAGGAACCCGCACCCCCGTCGTGATCCACCACCCCCACCCCGCATCCCCTCCGCCTGCTCGAGAGCCCCCCATCCTCCGACGAAGCAGGAAGACCCCCCCCCCCCCACGGCTGTAAGTTTAATTTTAGTTTTTTTTATTTTATTTTCTTTGTGGTTTATTATTTAATTTACATTCATATAATAAACCTGCGAATTCAAGCCATAGGAAAATAGGGTTTTTGAAATAAAGTTAGGATTTTTATAATTTTTAACCCATGAAGAAAATAGAATGTGATTTCTATATTTCAGAAAGGTAATAAAATAAAATAAAATATATAATTTTTAATTTATAAAAAGGTTAAAGATATAACTTTTATATATGAAGTAATAAAAATATGATTTTTATATTTTTAAAGTATTAAAAATATAATCTTTACTATATAGAAGATGTAAAAATATGATTTTTGGTTAGGTAGAGAATTAAAAATATAATTTTTACATGATAGGAATATTAAAAATATCATTTTTATATGTGTAGGAAAATAAAAATGAGATTTTTATAAAGATGAAATCTTTAAATTTGAAAAGGCGAAGTCTATGTTTTTATAAAGGCGAAATCTTTATTTTAGAAAAGGCGAAATCTTTATATGGAAAATAGCGTGATAAAAATATAATTTTTATCTATATAACATAGTAAAAATTCGATTTTTATATATTGTATAACATAGTAAAAATTCGATTTTTATATATTGAAAAACGTAGTAAAAATTCGATTTTTATATATTGAATAACAAAGTAAAAATTCGATTTTTATATATGGAATAGAGAAATAAAAATGTGATTTTTATATATATAGTGACTAGCGGGCAATGAAATCGACAAAGTGCGATAACGATGAAGATTTCTATCAAAGAAGAGTCGTGGATTCGGGATAGCTATCAGTGAGAATTTCTCACCTTTCAATTTCTTTTTCTAGTTATATATATATACTAGGATGCAGACGGTGCTTAGTAGCACCCGACACAATCGTCCACAGACCATGGACTTGTTTGTTTGGTTGTATAGATTAGTTAGATGATTTGATTTGAATTTGGTTGTTTGGTGATTTTGATTGATGTGTGAATGGCGTGGGCCTTCACTAGACCGGGGATAAGGCTAGGCCTCGTCCCGTTTCTAGTATCGTGCCGTTATGCCGCCGAAATTTTCTAAAATATGTTAGAAAAATAAAAATATCATTTTATTTAAAGAATGAACTGAATAGAAATTCATATGTTAAAATAAAATGTTTTATCGTTAAAAATATAATTTTTAACGTGAATGTGAATAAATAAAATATTCATTTACAAACCGGACGGTTTGTTTATGTACACCTATTTGAAGGACATTGATTGGGACGATAAATTTTACACATCGCCCAACTGCACAAATAAAATCTGTATTTGTTGATTTGAAACCCCACACGGGTGTTGGGATGAAATATGAAGTTCACTCATCCTGATTGATTAAATATGTCGATCGATTGATTGACAGGCTGTTATAAGCGTTAGATATCTATATTTGATGCTTATACAGTGTAGTGCACTTTGGTTGATGGTTGATTATTTTTCAATGCTATTATACATGTGTTGTATGAAAATCCATATAATTAACTTTATATGGTAATTGATTGGGCCTCATTCCAATTTAGAAAATAAAGAATATTATTATATAAAGGTTCATGTGTTGACTATACTCATCCGTTGAGATTAGTCATGTGTTGAACGAAATATTTTTATAATAAAATTTACATCTTTATCAATATAATATAAAGGTTCATGTGTTGACTATACTCATCCGTTGAGATTAGTCATGTGTTGAACGAAATATTTTTATAATAAAATTTACATCTTTATCAATATAATATAAAGGTTCATGTGTTGACTATACTCATCCGTTGAGATTAGTCATGTGTTGAACGAAATATTTTTATAATAAAATTTACATCTTTATCAATATAATATAAAGGTTCATGTGTTGACTGTACTCATCCGTTGAGATTAGTCATGTGTTGAACGAAATATTTTGATAATAACAAATATTTTGATAATAGGAAATATATGAAGCCGTGTTGATTAGATTGACGCCATTTTGACGCGAACGATATTTATATCGATTTATTCATTTTGAAATGAATTGAAAACGATTTCGAAATGAAATGAATTGAAAACGATTTCAAAATGAAATGAATTGAAAAAGATTTCGAAATGAAATGAATTGAATAGAAAACGATTTCGAAATGAAATGAATTGAAAACGATTTCGAAATGAATTGAATAGAAAACGATTTCGAAATGAAATGAATTGAAAACGATTTCGAAATGAAATGAATTGAAAACGATTTCGAAATGAAATGAATTGAAAACGATTTCGAAATGAAATGAATTCAAAACGATTTCGAAATGAATTGAAAACGATTTCGAAATGAATTGAATATATAACGATTTCGAAATGAATTGAATATATAACGATTTCGAAATGAATTGAATATATAACGATTTCGAAATGAATTGAATATATAACGATTTCGAAATGAATTGAATATATAACGATTTCGAAATGAATTGAATAGAAAACGATTTCGATATGAATTGAATATATAACGATTTCGATATGAATTGAATATATAACGGTTTCGAAATGGATTGAATAGAAAACTAATTTGAATTGAATCGATTAGAAAACCAATTTGAATTGAATTGAATAGAAAACGAATTCAAATTGAATTGAAAGCGAATTGAAATGAATTCAAATTGAATTGAAATTTGAATTGAATAGAAATGAATTTTAAAACGAATTTATAAAGAAGAATTCAATTTTGATTTGAATTGAAATGGAAGTTGAAATTGCTTTTGAAACGAATTTTAAAACTATTTATATAATTCGTTTTAAATAGAAATCGACGAAATATATATTATATATATAATATAATGGCCTGAATAGAACGCGCCGCGCCGCGGCAGTTCGTGAATTTCAACCATTTATTTCAAACGGATATTACGGGAGATCCGACCGTCGGATTCTCCTAAAACCGGAACCGTTGGGTTCGTATCGAAAAGAGCTTTCTAACGAATATTTGGAATTCAAAATCTAATGGATGGATTTGGAGATACGTCCAAATCAAATTCGAAAAAGGTCGCTATAGGTGCAGTTCGATGGCCGTTGTTGGAAATCGACTGTACAGGCCTTGATAAAATTATTAAAAATAGTAATAATTTGTTTAAAACCATAAGAAGTGATTTGAGAAGATTTGGGATGAAAAACTCCATATTTGAAAAGATAAAAATAGATTTTTATCGAAATGAACTAGTTTTGAACTAAATTTAAAACCCAATTATTTTTAAATAAATAAATTAGATTTAAAAAGGGGTTTTAAATAATCGGAATTTCTAATATATTTGATTGAATTTGAAATGGGTTTATCGTGAATAGTGTTTTAAATAACACTAGTTCTTTAACCCGATAACAAATAGAATGTGATTTGGGTTTGTCGTGAACTGTGTTTTAAATAACACCTCGTTCTTTAAACCAGTAAAAGGAGTTCTAACGAATCTGCAATTAGATTGAAATGTGAATCTATAATCTAAATTATCAAATTTAGAAATGAGCGAGAATTGAGTATCGCCAGTTTTGCTCCAAAGCGATAGTTAAATCTTTAATTAGATTTGAACGTGAGATGGTAATTAATTTTACCGATAACACTGTGGTGTTAGATATGGAGTATTACCAGTTTTGCTTCATGGGATGAATAGGTTGGGATTGGGAAATAAAATAAATAATTACTTCGTTACGGTTCGCTAATCTCGACTAGTTTAGAAAACCATAATTTGATTTGAAACGACATCCAAAGGAAGATTAAAGGATAAATTTTAAAGAATTTATCTTGGATAAAATTA
Source organism: Allium sativum (assembly GCA_030737875.1). Taxonomy (NCBI): domain Eukaryota; kingdom Viridiplantae; phylum Streptophyta; class Magnoliopsida; order Asparagales; family Amaryllidaceae; genus Allium; species Allium sativum. The sequence continues at coordinate 425,074,789 of CM060921.1, read as the reverse complement.
ATGGGAACTTTTTCCCAAAAGATGTGGATATTTAAATAACAGAATATTCAGAATTGGAATGAGGCGTATGTTGTGTTTGTGTAACATTTGTTTTTAATATACGCGGGTTGTTCGGAAAGTCCGGGTTTATACCCATTCTGAATAACCGAGTCGACGATATGTCGAAGATGAAGACGGTGGTCGAAGACCGGAAGTCTTCACATCGCTTGGGTAATTACTGACGATCCTGATTGGGCTGTACACCCAAGAGGATGGAAATAGTTGGTGGTCATCCAGACGTACTTGGAGATGGATGGATATGCGAGGAAAGTGCCTCCGGTTTCGTTCAGACCCAGAACGGACTTGTAAATGGATTGTGTGTCTGACATTGGATTTTATTCTGTGTTGATTGACTTCTATTAAATATACATCTGTTTGGCGGCGGAGAATTTATTCTTTTGCTTAACGCCCTTCTCTGAGATGTACGAGCTCAGAGGTTGTATATCGATGGACATCAATCGCATGGCATGAACTGCCAGTGTGGCATGCTGAGTTGCATAGATCAAGGCTTCTGTTGAAAAGCAAAGTCTTGTGGTTGATGATCAAAGCACGGACTTTGTGGCATAGCTTTGTGTATAACGTGAATTCGCGAGCCTCACACCTCGGTATGAGTTAAAAACGGGATACGGACCGCTGGGAGAGTACGACGTTTCTTTCTAGCTATGGTGGTGTCAGTGACTTACCAGCCCTGACATTTTTATACTTTTCACCTATGTGGTTGTTGGAATGCGAGACGCCTCGATTATAGGTCTGTAAGGACCGGGAAACGTGTGTTCAGGAATTGCCAATCCTCTAACGTAAGTGAGGACCGGCCCAGCCGCATCCAGGGTTGCCCAGAGTGCGTAACCCTGAGACATTTGCTAGAGTGTCTCGAACGCGGAGAGGATCTTGCCCCTTGCCTCGACTCATGACGGAATCCAATTTCCAATACGTGTAATTCGTCTTTAATTGTAGAACTAGTATGGCGACATAGTAGATGGTGGCTATGCCGCCTATGATTGATATTTATGATTGAAATGTTTTGACACTATACACTTATTATAGTATCAAATGATTTGTTTTAAACGTATCAAGCATGCTTTGGCTGTTATAAGGGAAAACCCTATCCCCCGGCTTGCGTTGCATTGTGTGATAGGACCTGGGTCTTATAACAGCTTCATTTTTTCTTTATTTAGCATTGCGCTGTTGTTTTATGCACTGGTATTCTTGGGAGGAAACCCGTTCCGTGTTATACGGCGTGGTCCCTTGATTTACCTAACTTTAAAACCAATATTAATAACTGTTTTAGTTCTCACACCAGTCACATGACTGACCTGGAGTTTATTGTTTTAACCTAAACTCTGGGTGCCCCTATTTTCCGCACGGGCAGCTAGTAGTTTTGGTTTTGCAGATTTATATTCACAGGATCCTGGTTTACAGCTGGAATGATATCCGGAAAGCTCTGTATCCGTATATCACCTTCAGTTGTGCTTCGTATTATTTTTCCGCTGCTATGTAATTTATTGTAATCTCTGATATTTATCGAATGTAATTTATTCATTATACTCTGTATATTCTTGTATTCTGATGGAATTGTTGTAATAACAATGAAATGTTCTTCCATCTGCGTTCTGTTTTGTCTTGTTCTCAACGATCAGGGGTTTCGAACGGTCTAGATCGGTTTAACGACTGATTCAGATCAAGCGAAATTCCCGGACGTCACATTTGGTATCAGAGCTTTGGTTTACAGATCTCGAGAACAAGACACATTAGAACCATACGAAAGGATTCATCAGATATTGGATTAGTAATATCCAATTAGAATGACTCGTTAGAGATAGGATCAGTAGTATCCTAGAACGAGTGTGAAGAGTATATTTTCCAAATGAAAACAATTTTGTTTTGAAAATTTAAATCGTTTTAAACGTATTTGAATATGGACAATCCAATATATAAAGGTTTTGTATATACGCGTCATGAACGTATATTCGAAGTTTTAATATACTGGATAGATATAGAATCACACTCTAGTCGCCCGGACCTGATTCTGATGATTGACGCGTCATCATTAGTAATTAGTTTCGTGTTTTCAAAGGTGTGCTTTCTATATATTTCCATTAGACTGGTGTGAGAACCAAAACTAATATAGTTAGAACACTTTGTTGTGAATTGGCATCAAAAACATGATTTTTTGTATATGTACCAAATTATGAATTTGAAACGTTAAATTCACTAATTGATTGATGTATGTGTTGTTTGTTTAGTTGTTTGCTAATTTTGAACCATTATGCCTAATTGAATCAAATATTCAATTGTATTGAAAGTTGGTCGCATTTGCTTGCATATACATATACTTACATTGAACAGGTCATAGCAAGGAGGCTAGAGCCGAAGAATAAAATTTGTTTGCCCGACAATAGGTACATGTTTACTACATAATTTACTGTTTTGTTTGGGTGATGATGATTTTATGAGCCTATTGGCTAGCCGCTTGGCGTTTTCTTTTTCTTTTTGAGATTAGAAGGACCGGGGAAGCTATTTGAAATTCCCCGATGCTCCCGGTGTAGGGGAGGTTATGGCGAAATTTTTCGAAAATTTAGGGTGTTAGCCAAATTTTTGAAAATTTGAAAATTCTCAGAAACTGAAAAGTTGGAGAATGAAAGCCAGATCGAACGTAGAGTTGATTAATCAAACCACTTTCGACTTTGTTCCTTTTCGGGGACGAAAAGTTTTAAGTGGAGGAGATTGTAACAACCCGAAAATCTGGGCCAGTTTAAAATTTTTTATTTTGGCAATTTTGGCGAATTTTGATTATTTAAATTAGATTATTTTAAATAATATCGACGAGAAATTTTATTTTGAATATATTAGAACGTATATATTATATACGTCGTCGTTAGAATATAAATAATTATATATAATTATAAATAGAATTGAAAATGGCGCGGTAGTTCGATACTTCGATTTCAAACTTCAATTGAACGTACCGGGTGCAAAACAATCCAGGTTTTAGTGAAACCAAAAATAATGGGATCTAATTGATGATATCTTTCCAACGAATCCGAAAAATCAAAATTTCATAACGGGAATCAAAAGATATGCCCAGTTGAAAATTCTGAATAGTCGCTATGGAATTCAGGCCCTTAAAAATGGACATTTTGCAAATGACCTCGGATTTCGACGAAACCAGTTTTATTAGGACTGTATCGTCAATACGAAGTTAGAAAATATTTTTCTGGAATTTTTAGGGTTAGTATGTGACCCCGGTAATTTGAAATGTACGTTTAAAATTCAATATAGTGATTTAAATGTAAATTTAACGGAAAACTGATTGTAACAGCCGAACCAGCCTACGATACATATACCATTGTATTCGGAATGGTGGTAAAACGCTGTAGACGACAGGCGGTGGGCCTCGTTTCGAGGTCGTATGTAAAAGTCAACTTTTAGAAATTAAATAATATAAAATAAAAATAAAATAAAAAAACCTCCCTCCTCCTTAAAATCGTTCTGCCCCCCCTATTTCATTCGATCCAATACAGATAAAAAAAAAAAAGAAACCCAAGAAAATCGCGACGACCTGGCAGCCGCCGCCCTCCCCGGGACCGCCGCCGGCGTCCAAGGCGCGCCACCCCCACCTCCCTTCCCCTCCCCTCTCTCGACGCCCTCCTCCAGCTGAATCGATGTCGCCAGGAACCCGTACCCCCCCTCGCGATCCACCACCCCCACCCAGCATCCCCTCCGCCTGCTCGAGAGCCCCCCCATCCTCCGACGAAGCAGGAAGACCCCCCCCCCCCACGGCTGTAAGTTTAATTTATTTTTTTATTTTATTTTATTTATTTTCTTTGTGGTTTATTATTTAATTTACATTCATATAATAAACCTGCGAATTCAAGCCATAGGAAAATAGGGTTTTTGAAATAAAGTTAGGATTTTTATAATTTTTAACCCATGAAGAAAATAGAATGTGATTTCTATATTTCAGAAAGGTAATAAAATAAAATAAAATATATAATTTTTAATTTATAAAAAGGTTAAAGATATAACTTTTATATATGAAGTAATAAAAATATGATTTTTATATTTTTAAAGTATTAAAAATATAATCTTTACTATATAGAAGATGTAAAAATATGATTTTTGGTTAGGTAGAGAATTAAAAATATAATTTTTACATGATAGGAATATTAAAAATATCATTTTTATATGTGTAGGAAAATAAAAATGAGATTTTTATAAAGATGAAATCTTTAAATTTGAAAAGGCGAAGTCTATGTTTTTATAAAGGCGAAATCTTTATTTTAGAAAAGGCGAAATCTTTATATGGAAAATAGCGTGATAAAAATATAATTTTTATCTATATAACATAGTAAAAATTCGATTTTTATATATTGTATAACATAGTAAAAATTCGATTTTTATATATTGAAAAACGTAGTAAAAATTCGATTTTTATATATTGAATAACAAAGTAAAAATTCGATTTTTATATATGGAATAGAGAAATAAAAATGTGATTTTTATATATATAGTGACTAGCGGGCAATGAAATCGACAAAGTGCGATAACGATGAAGATTTCTATCAAAGAAGAGTCGTGGATTCGGGATAGCTATCGGTGAGAATTTCTCACCTTTCAATTTCTTTTTCTAGTTATATATATATACTAGGATGCAGACGGTGCTTAGTAGCACCCGACACAATCGTCCACAGACCATGGACTTGTTTGTTTGGTTGTATAGATTAGTTAGATGATTTGATTTGAATTTGGTTGTTTGGTGATTTTGATTGATGTGTGAATGGCGTGGGCCTTCACTAGACCGGGGATAAGGCTAGGCCTCGTCCCGTTTCTAGTATCGTGCCGTTATGCCGCCGAAATTTTCTAAAATATGTTAGAAAAATAAAAATATCATTTTATTTAAAGAATGAACTGAATAGAAATTCATATGTTAAAATAAAATGTTTTATCGTTAAAAATATAATTTTTAACGTGAATGTGAATAAATAAAATATTCATTTACAAACCGGACGGTTTGTTTATGTACACCTATTTGAAGGACATTGATTGGGACGATAAATTTTACACATCGCCCAACTGCACAAATAAAATCTGTATTTGTTGATTTGAAACCCCACACGGGTGTTGGGATGAAATATGAAGTTCACTCATCCTGATTGATTAAATATGTCGATCAATTGATTGACAGGCTGTTATAAGCGTTAGATATCTATATTTGATGCTTATACAGTGTAGTGCACTTTGGTTGATGGTTGATTATTTTTCAATGCTATTATACATGTGTTGTATGAAAATCCATATAATTAACTTTATATGGTAATTGATTGGGCCTCATTCCAATTTAGAAAATAAAGAATATTATTATATAAAGGTTCATGTGTTGACTATACTCATCCGTTGAGATTAGTCATGTGTTGAACGAAATATTTTTATAATAAAATTTACATCTTTATCAATATAATATAAAGGTTCATGTGTTGACTATACTCATCCGTTGAGATTAGTCATGTGTTGAACGAAATATTTTTATAATAAAATTTACATCTTTATCAATATAATATAAAGGTTCATGTGTTGACTATACTCATCCGTTGAGATTAGTCATGTGTTGAACGAAATATTTTTATAATAAAATTTACATCTTTATCAATATAATATAAAGGTTCATGTGTTGACTGTACTCATCCGTTGAGATTAGTCATGTGTTGAACGAAATATTTTGATAATAACAAATATTTTGATAATAGGAAATATATGAAGCCGTGTTGATTAGATTGACGCCATTTTGACGCGAACGATATTTATATCGATTTATTCATTTTGAAATGAATTGAAAACGATTTCGAAATGAAATGAATTGAAAACGATTTCGAAATGAAATGAATTGAAAACGATTTCGAAATGAATTGAATTGAATAGAAAACGATTTCGAAATGAAATGAATTGAAAACGATTTCGAAATGAATTGAATAGAAAACGATTTCGAAATGAAATGAATTGAAAACGATTTCGAAATGAAATGAATTGAAAACGATTTCGAAATGAAATGAATTGAAAACGATTTCGAAATGAAATGAATTGAAAACGATTTCGAAATGAATTGAAAACGATTTCGAAATGAATTGAATATATAACGATTTCGAAATGAATTGAATATATAACGATTTCGAAATGAATTGAATATATAACGATTTCGAAATGAATTGAATATATAACGATTTCGAAATGAATTGAATATATAACGATTTCGAAATGAATTGAATATATAATGATTTCGAAATGAATTGAATAGAAAACGATTTCGATATGAATTGAATATATAACGATTTCGATATGAATTGAATATATAACGATTTCGAAATGGATTGAATAGAAAACTAATTTGAATTGAATCGATTAGAAAACCAATTTGAATTGAATTGAATAGAAAACGAATTCAAATTGAATTGAAATGAATTCAAATTGAAATTTGAATTGAATAGAAATGAATTTTAAAACGAATTTATAAAGAAGAATTCAATTTTGATTTGAATTGAAATGGAAGTTGAAATTGCTTTTGAAACGAATTTTAAAACTATTTATATAATTCGTTTTAAATAGAAATCGACGAAATATATATTATATATATTATATATATAATATAATGGCCTGAATAGAACGCGCCGCGCCGCGGCAGTTCGTGAATTTCGACCATTTATTTCAAACGGATATTACGGGAGATCCGACCGTCGGATTCTCCTAAAACCGGAACCGTTGGGTTCGTATCGAAAAGAGCTTTCTAACTAATATTTGGAATTCAAAATCTAATGGTTGGATTTGGAGATATGTCCAAATCAAATTCGAAAAAGGTCGCTATAGGTGCAGTTCGATGGCCGTTGTTGGAAATCGACTGTACAGGCCTTGATAAAATTATTAAAAATAGTAATAATTTGTTTAAAACCATAAGAAGTGATTTGAGATGATTTGGGATGAAAAACTCCATATTTGAAAAGATAAAAATAGATTTTTATCGAAATGAACTAGTTTTGAACTAAATTTAAAACCCAATTATTTTTAAATAAATAAATTAGATTTAAAAAGGGGTTTTAAATAATAGGAATTTCTAATATATTTGATTGAATTTGAAATGGGTTTATCGTGAACAGTGTTTTAAATAACACTAGTTCTTTAACCCGATAACAAATAGAATGTGATTTGGGTTTGTCGTGAACTGTGTTTTAAACAACACCTAGTTCTTTAACCCAGTAAAAGGAGTTCTAACGAATCTGCAATTAGATTGAAATGTGAATCTATAATCTAAATTATCAAATTTAGAAATGAGCGAGAATGGAGTATCGCCAGTTTTGCTCCAAAGCGATAGTTAAATCTTTAATTAGATTTGAACGTGAGATGGTAATTAATTTTACCGATAACACTGTGGTGTTAGATATGGAGTATTACCAGTTTTGCTTCATGAGATGAATAGGTTGGGATTGGGAAATAAAATAAATAATTACTTCGTTACGGTTCGCTAATCTCGACTAGTTTAGAAAACCATAATTTGGTTTGAAACGACATCCAAAGGAAGATTAAAGGATAAATTTTAAAGAATTTATCTTGGATAAAATTAATGGGAACTTTTTCCCAAAAGATGTGGATATTTAAATAATAGAATATTCAGAATTGGAATGAGGCGTATGTTGTGTTTGTGTAACATTTGTTTTTAATATACGCGGGTTGTTCGGAAAGTCCGGGTTTATACCCATTCTGAATAACCGAGTCGACGATATGTCAAAGATGAAGACGGTGGTCGAAGACCGGAAGTCTTCACATCGCTTGGATAATTACTGACGATCCTGATTGGGCTGTACACCCAAGAGGATGGAAATAATTGGTGGTCATCCAGACGTACTTGGAGATGGATGGATATGCGAGGAAAGTGCCTCCGGTTTCGTTCAGACCCAGAACGGACTTGTAAATGGATTGTGTGTCTGACATTGGATTTTATTCTGTGTTGATTGATTTCTATTAAATATACATCTGTTTGGCGGCGGAGAATTTATTCTTTTGCTTAACGCCCTTCTCTGAGACGTACGAGCTCAGAGGTTGTATATCGATGGACATCAATCGCATGGCATGAACTGCCAGTGTGGCTTGCTGAGTTGCATAGATCAAGGCTTCTGTTGAAAAGCAAAGTCTTGTGGTTGATGATCAAAGCACGACCTTTGTGGCATAGCTTTGTGTATAACGTGAATTCGCGAGCCTCACACCTCGGTATGAGTTAAAAACGGGATACGGACCGCTGGGAGAGCACGACGTTTCTTTCTAGCTATGGTGGTGTCAGTGACTTACCAGCCCTGACATTTTTATACTTTTCACCTATGTGGTTGTTGGAATGCGAGGCGCCTCGATTATAGGTCTGTAAGGACCGGGAAACGTGTGTTCAGGAATTGCCAATCCTCTAACGTAAGTGAGGACCGGCCCAGCCGCATCCAGGGTTGCCCAGAGTGCGTAACCCTGAGACATTTGCTAGAGTGTCTCGAACGCGGAGAGGATCTTGCCCCTTGCCTCGACTCATGACGGAATCCAATTTCCAATACGTGTAATTCGTCTTTAATTATAGAACTAGTATGGCGACATAGTAGATGGTAGCTATGCCGCCTATGATTGATATTTATGATTGAAATGTTTTGACACTATACACTTATTATAGTATCAAATGATTTGTTTTAAACGTATCAAGCATGCTTTGGCTGTTATAAGGGAAAACCCTATCCCCCGGCTTGCGTTGCATTGTGTGATAGGACCTGGGTCTTATAACAGCTTCATTTTTTCTTTATTTAGCATTGCGCTGTTGTTTTATGCACTGGTATTCTTGGGAGGAAACCCGTTCCGTGTTATACGGCGTGGTCCCTTGATTTACCTAACTTTAAAACCAATATTAATAACTGTTTTAGTTCTCACACCAGTCACATGACTGACCTGGAGTTTATTGTTTTAACCTAAACTCTGGGTGCCCCTATTTTCCGCACGGGCAGCTAGTAGTTTTGGTTTTGCAGATTTATATTCACAGTATCCTGGTTTACAGCTGGAATGATATCCGGAAAGCTCTGTATCCGTATATCACCTTCAGTTGTGCTTTGTATTATTTTTCCGCTGCTATGTAATTTATTGTAATCTCTGATATTTATCGAATGTAATTTATTCATTATACTCTGTATATTCTTGTATTCTGATGGAATTTTTGTAATAACAATGAAATGTTCTTCCGTCTGCGTTCTGTTTTGTCTTGTTCTCAACGATCAGGGGTTTCGAACGGTCTAGATCGGTTTAACGACTGATTCGGATCGAGCGAAATTCCCGGACGTCACACTTAACCTCATCAAGCAACCGCATCAGATTGGTTAAGTATAGGTTGTCTTAACCTCATCAAATCATCGAGTAAAATTGGTTAAGTGTAGGTTAACTTAACCCCATTAAATTATCGAGTCGGATTGGTTAAGTATATTTAAGAGGTTCGTGACTTAACCCTATCAAATTATCAAGTCAGATTGGTTAAGTGTAAGTTAACTTAACCCCATCAAATTACCGAGTCGGATTGGTTAAGTGTCATTCTTGTGGGTTTACTTAACCCTACCACGCACCGCGTTATCCCAGTCAGGTGTTATCAACCCATTTAGGTTAAACTAACCCATCTGCTAATCGTGTTATATGGTTAAGTGTCTTATGTAATCAAGTCCGGTCTTACTTAACCTACCCATTCATGTCATATCGGTTAAGTACCATTAGTCAAACTAACTTAACCTTATCATGTGGCATTAAGTAAATTAATGCACTCCAACCTCTCACATTAGACTTTGTTGTGGTTACTGGTTACGTCGGGCGGGTCCGGGCAGCCTTACACCACAACCTAGTCTAACCTCGGGTTTTGAGCGCGATATGACCAACTTCTCACATTGGGTCTTATTGTCTGTAGCTACTGAATTTGCCTGGCGGTTCCGGGCAGATTTATGCTACAAACTCAACCCAACCTCGAGTTGGCCACTTTCATGTTTTCCTACTTGTCATGTTCATGTAAAATTTAGGCTATGACAAAGTCCACGTTTTACACTTATGCCCATTGTCCCATTACTTAATTCATGTTAAATTTCATAGCCCATCTCACGTTTGCCTAAACTACCCAAGGCGTATTCCCAACGCAAGTAAAAGCGAGTCAACATAGTAGGAATAATATGACAACATATTGGCCTCAAATATGTATGATAGCATAAAGGGATTGGCCTCAAATATGTATGATAGCATAAAGGGATTTTCCTCAAACATGTATGTTAGTATAACAATAGGTTCATCATCATAGGCATGTAAATGGTCATGAGGGGTTTAGGTTCTTTTACATGCATAAGCCCCAAGTCAAGTTCATATGAATGTTCCACAAGGCAAATTGTTTTAAGGGTTCATGCCAACATTCCACAAGTCAAGATTCAATCTTGCATGATAAACTAGGTTAAACACAACATAAGTGGCATGATTTAATCACTAAGAAATAGCCCAAAGTCATAGGTTCAAGAGAGAGGCAAGACTAGATCCACATAGACTAACATACTTAGTTTTCATCTTATTTTATTCCATGTCAACATTAGAACTACCATTTAGATCTAAAAGTAGATAGAACTTACAAAGCATGACTAGAGATTTATGAGCAAGCATTTGTCGTAGAACGGTGTTGAGATGATGCTCTACTTCCTTGATTTGATGTAGAAAGCTTGCTCCTTTGACATGGATCTAGTTTGAATGCTCAAGCCTTTGAAGTTGGAGATGGAGGCCATGATCAAGAGAGATTTGGGCAGCACTTTGTTGCTAGGATGATTTTTAGTGATTTAGGTTAGGTCTTAGGGTGTTTTTTTATAAAAGTAGGAGCTAGTTTAGGCCATAGGATCAACCCTAGAATAGATTTGAGCCATCAAAAATCGTCACAGGCCAACAAACCAGACCACAAGACCCTGCAGGTGCACACAGGCCGACCTGGCTCGACCAGGGAGGTCGACCCCCAGGTCGACACCCAGGTCGACTGGGCAGTCGACCTGGTCCCTGGGGGGGTCGACTCCCCAGTCGACCTGGGGCTGGGCGGGAAATTTTCCCGCCCAGTCTGTTTGGGGCTAAATTTGAATTTCGAAAATCTGTTTTCGTTTTCTGATTCTTCGTGAAACTTCTAGAGGCCATATCTCGGTCATACGGACTCCGATTTACGAAATTTCGGACTCGTTTCCAACCAAAATTCTGAGACGAACGCAACTGCGCAACCCGTTTCGCTTGATTCTTATTTTAAAATTTAATTCTTCCTCGATTCTTGTCTTAATATGTTATTAAAATTCGGGTTGTTACATTCTCCCCTCCTTTAAGGATTTCGTCCCCGAAATCTCTAAGTTAGGGAGGATGTGTCCTACCATCCAATCATCCATCTACTCAAAGCATCATCCACAGGCAACCATTGTCCTTAAAAGATTACTAATGCTGTATGAACATATGCAGAAAGTGTGTGTATATGTGTTCCTTATCTAATGCAAATGATCAGGCCTGATTGATCTTCTAAATGCAAAATATGTTTAGTGCCATGAATCCACATGTATGCAAATAGTCCTAGTCACATAAACTCTATATGTGTGCACAACCATTCATCCATATGCAATATTTACATGATAACACGTTCAAATTCATCCATAAACAAGTATAAACACGTATACATATGAAATATGAAATGTGACTGAGCCGATCTAGTGCCTAGTGTGTATTCGCGCATCCACGAGTAACCACTTGCAACCATATCAATCATAACATGTTTTCAAATTAATGTTTACATCCACAGGGTTCTACCTAAGGTCCTCAAGATAGGACCGAGAAGATAAGCAAGATAAACTCCTTTTGGATTACAAGAAATCCCTTTCTAAACCCAACCCATATCCTATAAAGCCCAAAAGGTTTAGTCAACCTAACGGACACCTTCAAACCCTGACATGTATTATTAACCGATGAGTCATACCCCCTATGGAGTTTGCAACAGAAATAAGATCGAGAATAGGACCGAGTGGATATGCATAAAAGATAGCATGCGGGTAAGCTCTACAGGAAAACAGGGATCAAGAATATACTCTTAAAAAGAGATATGATGCGCGTATCTTGTCTTCAATCTTCTAAGTCGCATTTCCTTGAGCTTAATTCCATTGTGCTTTGACCTTCTTTAACTTCATGATTTCGTGGCCTCTTAACTCCTATTTCCAAATATGAGCTGGAACTCACTTCATTGTCGCCTCTCGTTTCCTTTTTACTTATTCTCCCTCTAGTATACTTGGCTCAACCATATCCGTGCACTCATGGTTTCATGTAAGCTCTCCAAAATTCACTAGTGAATCATGGATCTCGTTTACTCGCTCTACGACATTCCTCGCAGAAGAACTTATCTCTTGAAAATAAACAGATGCCAACCATGTTACCAAGTGTACTTACTAGAGTGATTCCCATAACTCATGCACAAGCAAAATGAACCATCTGCCTTAGTGGCGAACTCTACTCGAACGGATTACCAACAAATGCATCAAGAGATTCTAGGTAACCAATCATGACAGAACCCTAAAGGTTACACGAGACTTCGAGGGTATTACAGAGGCAAGTCAAGAGCCTAACTATCCTCCTTTCAAAACCGAGAATGGCACCCTTACTGGATAACCACTCCATTCCTAGAATTCAACCCATAGCTTAAAAGCATAAGCATTATTCCCAAAAGTCATAGGCGTCCTCAAATTCAAACAAGTTATGAATAAATGAACCGATTCCTCAACAAGATTTGAGACAAAAAAAATGGGATCCTCTACTATGCTAGTACGAAGGTGCAGAGACTCAACTATCGAAGCAGACTTAAATGATGCGGTGATCAAAGCAAAGTCCTGACGGGATGATAGAGAAGTAAAGCTAAACCTTTCACAGAAACGTTACCATCCTTCTTAGGTACGCTAACAGTGTGAGCATACAATTGCCCTCTCGATGATCTTGTCCTCGTCTCATAATACTTGACTATCTTTCTCTTTTTACCCTACTAGAGATACTCTCTCTCGTCATGGATTTTATCATTCACCCTTTTCCTCCTTTGTGGATTAAGCCATACCAATAAGTTGCTTGTCCTTAAGCTTGTATCCTTTATCCTTGTTCTTACTATCCTTTCTTGTAACGCGGTAATAGGTCTCTCGAGAACTGCCTCCATCGTACTGAAAACACTGACGTAGTTAGAAAAGGATTAGTCGCAGTTCAAACCACTATGACTATAGGTGGAAGAAAGAAAGGGAAAGAGATTCAATCAAGGAAACAAAGGATAATGCTAATGGCTTTTTGGGGAATAGCCTTTTTCTTTAAAACCTTTCTTGAAAAATGCTTCTTTGTAAAATGGCTTTGAAAATAGTTTCAGAAGGTTTTTAAAAACTTTTGCCCAGTCTGGTAACCTTCTGCTCTGATACCAAATGTAACACCCCACCTCCGCTAGGGTCACTCACAAGAGAATGCACTAGCTTTGGAGGGGCGTTGTCTAGGTAAACATGCACATAAATATTACAAGACAGAACATATAAAAACAGCGGAAGAAAAACCAAATTTCATTACTTCATAAAATCATAAGGTCTAAAGCCTTTTACATCAAAATGCCTTTAAAAACCATTACATTGGAAACCTATCTTGCAATAGTTAAAGAAGCATAAAACCACAGTCATAAAATATTCCCCAAGTAAAACGGTAAACCAGCCATAGCCAAGAAAAATCCAAGCCATACATGATGACCTTGAAGCAGAAGAAGTCCGAGCTAAATAACAGTATTTCCTCCCTGAAAACCTGGGGGGGGGGGGGGGACGGAAGACAAAGAGGCGAAAGAAAACGAGGTCAGTCATAAAGACTGGTAAGTCCTATCTACTTCCAGCATAAAAACAGGTAAAGGTAACATGACATGCATAAACTGAAAGTAATATGATGACAAGATAGACAAGCTAAACTAAGGTAACAGGATGAACTACTGTATCAAGATAAACTACGGTCACTGTGAATCAAGTATAACATCCCAAGGTTCCATCGAGTATAACATCCCAAGGTCCTATCAAGTATAACATCCCAAGGTTCTATCGAGTATAACATCCCCAGGGTTCTATCGAGTATAACATCCCAAGGTCCTATCAAGTATATTTGCCCTGCACCTTCTGTAATGACCCGTATTCTACACATCATAGGATCGTAGAATATTTATTTCTTTCCCGTATGAAGTCGTCTGGTCATTTAACTTTGGGAAACATCTATTAGAGTCATTTCCCATGTTCATGATTTTTGTCGATTTTTAAATGACCATTTTGCCCCTAGTTGGTACTGTTTTGGCCGTAACTTTTGATTGGAAGGGAATTTTGACCTTAAACCACTTCCATTGGATTCGTTTGATGGTTTACCTTTCCGTAGAGTGGTCATAATAGCCAAACAGACTTACCGTTTGGGAGATATGGCTGAAATAAGGTTTGAGGGTGAAAAACTGCTTAACCGGGCCAAATCGGGTGATTAGTGAGTAGGCCCATAACCCATTTCGGGATTAAGGTTATGGGAAGGCTGAAATGAGATAGAGGATCATTCCATTTCAGTTTTCTAGCCTCCACTTATCACCAAGGAACCCTAAAAATGGCCTCCAACCTCTAAATCACCTCCAAATCACCTTTTGGTCAAGGATTTGGCTTAGCAACCCCTAATCAAGGAAAGTCTACACCAAAGCAACATTGGAGCTGCTGTTTAGCATTGTGATTCACATCAAATCAGATATTTGTTTCAGATCTTAGTTTATTTTGTGGCTAAGGTGAGTGATTTGCATAGTTTTGCACTAATTAGGGATGATTAGTGTTAATTAGCGAATTTAAACATGATAAAATTCTGGAAAAATGTTTATAAAATTCGGAATGATGTTTTAGACCTCTGATATGAATTTGGGTTAATTTGGTTAAGTTTTGCTAATCCTATCATTAGTTTCATCTAAACATGCTTAAGGGGAAATATGGGATTTTGGGGTATGTTTGAACCATTTTAACCTATTATATTGATGTTTTGTTGTTTGTGGTTGACTATATATGTTTCTATGACTGTATGGTATGCTTTGTGACTGATTAGAATAGTTGGAATGGTCGAAAACGCCGTCGAGGGGCGTAAACAACTCGTTGGACAAGGTGTAGGGATTCGGATCGCATAGGGGATTGAGGGTCGATCGGATCGCCCTATGGGATCGTGGGACATCACCACGAGTCGAGTCATCTCCTCCGAACCGAACCATCTGCGCAAGGCCCACGATAGGGCTGTCAATGGATACCCGAAAAATCCGAAATCCGTCCGCATCCGTATCCGAAAAGCAGATAAATATCCGATATCCGGGAAAGCGGATGCGGATGCGGATATAGGCATATCCGCATCCGAAAATTATCCGTCCGCTTTTTTTCCCGATTATAGCTTAAATTATGTGTATTTTAACATAATTAAATGCACTAATTTATTAATTTGCAAAATTAAAAGTCTACTAATTGCATGTTAATTGCTCAAGATTATATATTATCATCATATTCATTTGTTTTTAGCACTTTAGTAATCAATTAGGTTGAAAAAGATTAATATTAAGCTAAAAAAATTCATTTATATTCATCGATTTATCGATTGTTAGCAGAGCGAATAATTATCCGATATCCGTCCGTATCCGCGGATACGGATATCCGATATCCGAAAATGGTTTCGGATGCGGATACGGATATGGCACTATCCGTATCCGAAAGCATCCGTTGACAGCCCTAGCCCACGAGCACCAACCGCGAACCGCTACCCGATCCGATCCACTTGTGTTTCGCATCACGATCCGACTAGAGGGAAGCAGCATCCACGATCCGATGCACAACGAGACGCCGATTCGAACCAGGGGGAGCCACGAGCTGGAGGAGCGTGATCCGACCCGTATGGGGTATTCCGATCCGAACCGAGGAGAGGAGCACGATCCGAAGCAAAGAGAAAGAGGACCGCAATGACGATCCGAACCGTGGCAAGCTGGAGACCCGACCCGATCCGCCAGGGGTGATGGCGATCCAACCCGATCCAGTGAAGGAGGAGCATTCTGATCCGGACCGAACCGATGAAGACTGATAACCCGAGATGCAAAGGTAGTCCAAATGAAGGGTATTGACTCAGGATCCAGATAGGAACCAATGAGTGGACTTCATGGTTGGACTTTGCTGCGGGATGTGTGCTAATGAGTTGTCGACGTTCATAACTTCGATTCACCACTGAAAGGAATGATGGGCTACTTATCAGTGTAGTAGGGTCATTATGACCTGAGGGGCAAGGTGATGGTAGCAAGACTACGTTATCAGTGCAGTAGGGTCATTATGACCTGAGGGGCAAGGTGATGCGTAGTAAGACTATGAGCCAGTGCAGTTGTGACTCCATGGGGCAGAGTGGACATAGTAAGGATTAGTAAGGCTATGAGCCAGTGCAGTGGGGTTCTTGTGACTCCATGGGGCAAAGTGGACATAGCAAAGGATTTGTGGCTACGTTATCAGTGCAGTGAAGCCATTTATGACTTCATGGGGCAGAGTGATCGTAGCAAGGTATGTTGGGTGATCGAAGTGGTGAATATCGTATGCTTTACGCATTAAGTGAGAGATGTGAGGATGGATGCTATGTTGATTGTTTGCCATCATTATGACATGCACACCTCCCCCACCTCCGTATCTTTACACTGTTTGATATGGTACCTTAGAGTGTTGTACAGTGTGTAGTGCTAACTCTTTGGTTGCAGGTCCAGGTTCAGGTATGTTTTAGTCTACCTGTTATTGTTCATTTTAGATGCTTATCGCTCATACCAGGCTTTATGTCTGACCCAGAGTTTTATGTCTCCTCTTATTACTCTGGGTGCTCACACGAGCAGACTAGAGACAGGTTAGCTGGTGATGCGCGAGTAGCTGATTCGGAGGCGGGCAGGAGGCTTCCACTTATGATATATATATATATACACATTATCCCTGTGTCGTTGGTGGTCGCTACTTGGGCATTAGTAGTGTACCTCCTTTATCTTACTTTTTCTTTGAGACAGTTTGAAAGTTGTAATAAGCTGTATTTTGGATTTCCGCTGCTATGATGTTTAGTTCTGATTTTCAGCTTATGCACTGTCTCTCCTGTTTTATGTCAAGTATGTTATTGTTATATTTTGTTCTATGCGCTGTGAGACATTCTACAGGTTCTTTGTATGTTCATTTCCTTCTTCCCTTTCCTTCTGACGACCCGTTCCGTGCTAACTGGACATGTGTACAGCGCACCTTTGGAGTAAATGTCGGTTGGTGCGGGGCGGGCCGTCACACTTGGTATCAGAGCTCTAGGTTGCGTAGTTAACCTAGGGAAAGACACTAGGGAGAGATAGTACGTATATGAGAGCGCGTATTTGTGATTACTTTGGTTTTCAAAAGCTATGTATATATATACTATTAGTAGTATAAAGAATGAAGTCACACTGCACTAGCACCACTATGGGGTCGTTAATCGTTTCTTTTTCAGATTGACGATGAGCCGAGACTCGAGGAGTGCTGGTAGAGGGACCAACCAAGGGAATGCCGCTGACATGAGGGCAATGTTTACTAACCTCATGAGAGACATGCTCAGAGAAGTGCAAGGAGCAGTTCCCAATCCCGGAGTTGGTGTTGGCCCAGTAGTGCAGGCGCCTAGGGTCGATTTCGCTAAGTTGTGCAAAGATTACACTAATCTTGGTGGAAAGCCGTTCCACGGAACGGAGTCGGCCACAGATGTTCAAGATTGGATGGATAGCTGTGATCGTATCTTTGATGACTTGGGTCTTGAGGATGCGATGAAGAGAAGGCCAGCGTCTCGTCAGCTGCAAGGGCAAGCGATGAATTGGTGGAATGCCGTTAGAACAGCTACTCCAGAAGATCAGGTTACTTGGGATCAGTTCAAGGCTCGCTTTAGTGAGAAGTTCATTCCTGCTGCCCAGAAGTCAGTGTTGTTTAAGAGGTTCTTGGAACTCAAGCAGAACGGAAGGGCAGTTTCTGATTATATTGCTGAGTTCGACACTTTGTCGAAGTATGGACTGTCTCTCATTGATACTCCTGAGAAGAAGAATGAGAAGTTCATTACTGGTTTGGATGGATACTTGGGGGAAAGGCTTATCAACCACATCGATGAGACTTTTGAATCGATCGTGGGGAAAGCTTTGAGATCAGAGAGTCTTTACCCTAAGTCAAAGACTGAGGCTGCATCTGCAGAAGGGCCAAAGCCGCAAGTAGACGGTGGAGGCAAGAATAACTCTCAGAATAAGAGGAAGCATGACCAATCTAAAGGTGGCCAGAAAAGAGCAAGAAGGATGTTGAGTGCTTCAGCTGTGGTAAGAAGGGCCATTATGCTAAAGAATGTCGGGCCAAGCCAGCGGAAAGGAAGTGCTACAACTGTGGTCAAATGGGACATCATAAGGATAAGTGTCCGCAACCTCTTAAGGAGAAGCAGATTGTGAAAGCATATGCTATTGATGCTATTCCTTCTTCGTCGAATGCCCCAACTGCGGCGGAGAAAGGAAAGAATGTTGTTATTCAAGGTATGCTTTCTATTTATGATGTACCAGTTCGAGTTTTGTTTGATACTGGGGCTTCCCGTTCCTTCATATCTAGTGACCTGGTAGATAGGTTGGGACTGGAACCCGAGATAGTCGATAGACCAATGATTGTGACGAACCCGATTGGTGGTTCGGCTAGTCTTGGTATGATTTGCAGGAATTTGGTCTTATCGAGTCATGGATGTATGTTTGTATGTGATTGCTTTGTTTTGGGCTTTACTGGGTATGGCATTATATTGGGAGTCGATTGGCTCCAAAGATACGGGGTGGTGGTAGACTGTGAGGGCTTTTTGGTGACAGTGAGGGCGGATGATGGGCGGAGGGTAGTGTTTGGTAGTCTACCTAGTGATGGAGTTATGGCTAGTTTTGTAAATTCCCTCGACATCCCGCATGATGAGTTGTCAGATGTGCCCGTGGTTGGCCAGTATCCGGACGTCTTCGAGGAGGTGGCCGGGCTCCCACCACACCGAGAGATTGAGTTCCGTATTGATTTAGTGAAAGATGCCAGACCTATAGTGATGCCACTTCGTCGTATGGCACCAAGGGAGCAGCGAGAGCTCGGGGTGCAAGTCAGCAATCTTTTGAAGAAGGGATTTATTAGAAGGAGTGTCTCCGTGTGGGGAGCACCAGTTGTGTTTGCCACTAAGGCAGATGGTTCCCTTCGTTTGTGTGTGGACTATCGCGAGTTGAATAAGGTGACGAGGAAGAATAAGTACCCTCTACCACGGATAGATGATTTGTTTGATCAGCTGGAAGGAGCTAGAGTGTTCTCCCAGTTGGACCTCGCGACAGGATTTCTTCAGCATGAGTAGCAGATGAGAGTGTTCCGAAAATGGCATTTAGGACGCCGTCTGGATTTTATGAGTGGTTGGTCATGCCATTTGGGTTGACCAATGCACCAGCCTATTTTGTGGATCTTATGAATCGAGTATTCAGTGATCAGTTGAATAAGTTTGTTCTTGTTTTTGTAGATGATATCCTTGTTTACTCAAGGACAGAGGAGGAACACAAGGGACACTTGAGAATAGTGATGGAGGTGTTGAGGAAACACCAATTGAAAGCGAAATTCTCTAAGTGTCATTTTTGGAGAAGGGAAGTGAGATTCTTGGGTCATGTTGTTTCAGAGAGTGGTATTGCCGTGGACCCTGCGAAGGTGGCTACGGTACAGGATTGGCCTACGCCCAAGAATGCAACAGATGTGAGAAGCTTCTTGGGATTAGCTGGATATTATCGCAAGTTTATCCAGGATTTCTCCAAGATATCAGCACCGTTGACTCAATTGACTAAGAAGAATCAGTCCTTCGTCTGGGACGGAGTGTGTGAGGATGCGTTCAAGAGTCTAAAGGAGAGGTTGACGCGTGCGCCAGTGTTAGTCATTCCTAAAGGGAATGAAGAGATGACGGTATACACGGATGCTTGTGGTACCGGACTGGGTGCTGTATTGATGCAAAGAGGTAGGGTTGTTGCTTATGCTAGTCGACAGCTAAAGCTGCATGAGAAGAAGTATCCTACCCATGATTTGGAATTGGCAGTGATTGTATTTGCGCTGAAGATGTGGAGACATTATCTCTTGGGAGAAAGGTTCGAGTTGTTTACCGATCATAAATCGTTAAAGTATCTCTTCTCCCAGAAAGATATGAATCTCCGTCAGCAGAGATGGTTAGAGTTCTTGGCTTCGTATGATTTTGATATCGCATATACACCTGGGAAGGGTAATGCGGTAGCCGATGCCTTGAGCAGGAGACATGCCAGCTTAGGGGCAATGTTTCTTGAGTGGAAGCAACTGGAGTATATCGCGGGGTTTGATTTCAGACCAAAGTGCGAATTGGATCCAGTTATGCTAGCTAGTTTGACGATCAGACCCACTTTGATAGAGCGGATTGGTTCCAACCAAAGGAACGATCCTAACCTAGTGGAAATCATCTCCAAGTTAGAGATGGGTATCGACGAGGAGATGAATGTGTATGGGCTTGATCGAGATGGATGGCTTCGGAGGAATGGAAGACTAGTTGTGCCCAACGTGAATGGTTTGAGAGATGAAGTGCTTAGAGAATGTCATCACTCAAAACTGACTATACATCCCGGTGGTAATAAGATGTATCGAGACATGAGACAGACTTACTACTGGGAAGGGATGAAAAGAGACGTTGGGAAGTTTATATCCAAATGCATGAATTGTCAGCTAGTTAAAGCCGAGCAAAAGAAGCCTAGTGGGTTGTTGCAACCATTAGAGATTCCCGAATGGAAATGGGAGCAAGTTTCGATGGATTTCATCGATGGCTTACCAAGGACAAGATCGGGATACGATAGCATTTGGGTAATTGTGGATCGATTGACTAAGAGCGCAAGATTTATACCAGTCAAATTGACCAGAACGGCAGCCAAGTTGGCAGAATTGTATATGAAGTGGGTAGTGAGATTTCATGGAGTACCCAAAAGCATTGTGAGTGACCGAGACCCGTTGTTCACTAGTGGGTTTTGGAAGAGCTTACAAGAGGCTCTAGGGTCAGGATTACATCTCAGTACCGCATATCATCCTCAGACCGACGGTCAGACGGAGAGGGTGAATCGTATATTGGAAGATCTCTTGAGAGCGTGTATATTGGATTTTGGTGGATCATGGGATGACCATTTGCATCTAGTAGAGTTTGCATATAATAGTAGCTACCAATCCAGTATCGGTATAGCTCCATATGAAGCTTTGTACGGAAGACCGTGCAACTCACCATCATGTTGGATAGAGACTGACGAGAAGTTTGTGCTTGGACCAGATGTTGTGAGAGAAACTTCCGATAAGATCAAGATCATTCAGCAACGAATGAAAGCTGCCCAAGATAGGCAGAAGAGTTATGCCAATAGGAGGAGAAGAGACTTGAAATTCTCCATTGGTGACTTGGTGTTTGTCAAGATCTCTCCGTTGAAGAGCGTGATTCGATTTGGCAGGAGAGGCAAATTAGCACCAAGATTTGTTGGCCCATTCCCTGTTCTTGAACTAGTCGGGAATTTGGCATATAAAGTTGGCTTACCAGAGAAAATGGCGGGAGTTCACAATGTATTTCATGTTTCCCAACTAAGGAAGTTCGTTCACGACTCAGATGTGACTATTTCACCTGATCAGTTAGAGGACTTCGAAGTAGAACCCGAGGCGGTTGGGAACCGCAAGCCGATTCGTATTGTGGGGGCACGATACGAAGCAACTTCGAAGGAAGGCGGTGAAGCTAGTCAAGGTTCAGTGGGGCGAGGACGAGAATGATGGTACTTGGGAGACAGAGGAGAGCATTAGGAAGGCATACCCAGAACTCTTTGCCTGGTAAGATTTACTTTGCAATTTAGTTTTCCGCATGCTAGGGTAGACTTGTTTTGCACGTTTGATTGTTGTTTTATGATTGATAGGCATGCGGGAACCTTTGTGTGTGTTTGGATTAGGGAATTTCGAGGGCGAAATTTCTTAAGGGGGGGGAGAGTGTAATGACCCGTATTCTACACATCATAGGATCGTAGAATATTTATTTCTTTCCCGTATGAAGTCGTATGGTCATGTAACTTTGGGAAACATCTATTAGAGTCATTTCCTATGTTCATGATTTTTGTCGATTTTTAAATGACCATTTTGCCCCTAGTTGGTACTGTTTTGGCCATAACTTTTGATTGGAAGGGAATTTTGACCTGAAACCACTTCCATTGGATTCATTTGATGGTTTACCTTTCCGTAGAGTGGTCATATTAGCAAACGGACTTACCGTTTGGGAGATATGGCTGAAATAAGGTTTGGAGGGTGAAAAACTGCTTAACCGGGCCAAATCGGGTGATTAGTGAGTAGGCCCATAACCCATTTCGGGATTAGGGTTATGGGAAGGCTGAAATGAGATAGAGGATCATTCCATTTCAGTTTTCTAGCCTCCACTTATCACCAAGGAACCCTAAAAATGGCCTCCAACCTCTAAATCACCTCCAAATCACCTTTTGGTCAAGGATTTGGCTTAGCAACCCCTAATCAAGGAAGATCTACACCAAAGCAACATTGGAGCTGCTGTTTAGCATTGGGATTCGCATCAAATCAGAGATTTGTTTCAGATCTTAGTTTATTTTGTGGCTAAGGTGAGTGATTTGCATAGTTTTGCACTAATTAGGGATGATTAGTGTTAATTAGCGAATTTAAACATGATAAAATTTTGGAAAAATATTTATAAAATTCGGAATGATGTTTTAGACCTCTGATATGAATTTGGGTTAATTTGGTTAAGTTTTGCTAATCCTATCATTAGTTTCACCTAAACATGCTTAAGGGGAAATATGGGATTTTGGGGTATGTTTGATCCATTTTAACCTATTATATTAATGTTTTGTTGTTTGTGGTTGACTATATATGTTTCTATGACTGTATGGTATGCTTTGTGACTGATTAGAATAGTTGGAATGGTCGAAAACGCCGTCGAGGGGCGTAAACAACTCGCTGGACAAGGTGCAGGGATTCGGATCGCATAGGGGATTGAGGGTCGATCGGATCGCCCTATGAGATCGTGGGACATCACCACGAGTCGAGTCATCTCCTCTAAACCGAACCATCTGCGCAAGGCCCACGAGCACCAACCGCGAACCGCTACCCGATCCGATCCACTTGTGTTTCGCATCACGATCCGACTAGAGGGAAGCAGCATCCACGATCCGATGCACTACGAGACGCCGATTCGAACCAGGGGGAGCCACGAGCTGGAGGAGCGCGATCCGACCCGTATGGGGTATTACGATCCGAACCGAGGAGAGGAGCACGATCCGAAGCAAAGAGAAAGAGGACCGCGATGACGATCCGAACCGTGGCAAGCTGGAGACCCGACCCGATCCGCCAGGGGTGATGGCGATCCAACCCGATCCAGTGAAGGAGGAGCATTCTGATCTGAACTGAACCGATGAAGACTGATAACCCAAGATGCAAAGGTAGTCCAAATGAAGGGTATTGACTCAGGATCCAGATTGGAACCAATGAGTGGACTTCATGGTTGGACTTTGCTGCGGGACGTGTGCTAAGGAGTTGTCGACGTTCATAACTTCGATTCACCACTGAAAGGAATGATGGGCTACTTATCAGTGCAGTAGGGTCATTATGACCTGAGGGGCAAGGTGATGGTAGCAAGACTACGTTATCAGTGCAGTAGGGTCATTATGACCTGAGGGGCAAGGTGATGCGTAGTAAGACTATGAGCCAGTGCAGTGGGGTTCTTATGACTCCATGGGGCAGAGTGGACATAGTAAGGATTAGTAAGGCTATGAGCCAGTGCAGTGGGGTTCTTGTGACTCCATGGGGCAAAGTGGACATAGCAAAGGATTTTTGGCTACGTTATCAGTGCAGTGAAGCCATTTATGACTTCATGGGGCAGAGTGATAGTAGAAAGGTATGTTGGGTGATCGAAGTGGAGAATATCGTATGCTTTACGCACTGAGTGAGAGATGTGAGGATGGATGCTATGTTGATTGTTTGCCATCATTATGACATGCACACCTCCCCCACCTCCGTATCTTTACACTGTTTGATATGGTACCTTAGAGTGTTGTACAGTATGTTGTGCTAACTCTTTGGTTGCAGATCCAGGTTCAGGTATGTTTTAGTCTACCTGTTATTGTTCACTTTAGATGCTTATCGCTCATACCAGGCTTTTTGTCTGACCCAGAGTTTTATGTCTCCTCTTATTACTCTGGGTGCTCACACGAGCAGACTAGAGACAGGTTAGCTGGTGATGCGCGAGTAGCTGATTCGGAGGCGGGAAGGAGGCTTCCACTTATGATATATATATATATACACATTATCCCTGTGTCGTTGGTGGTCGCTACTTGGGCATTAGTAGTGTACCTCCTTTATCTTACTTTTGCTTTGAGACAGTTTGAAAGTTGTAATAAGCTGTATTTTGGATTTCCGCTGCTATGATGTTTAGTTCTGAATTTCAGCTTATGCACTGTCTCTCCTGTTTTATGTCAAGTATGTTATTATTATATTTTGTTCATGCGCTGTGAGACATTCTATAGGTTCTTTGTATGTTCATTTCCTTCTTCCCTTTCCTTCTGACGACCCGTTCCGTGCTAACTGGACATGTGTACAGTGCACTTTTGGAGTAAATGTCGGTTGGTGCGGGGCGGGCCGTCACACCTTCCGTACTAGTATCCCAACCCGTGTCATGTGTTAGCTACAAAATGTCCTTTGCCCAATGTCATGAAATGGTCTATGTCAACCTAATGTAGGCTTTCCCAACTCGTATGTTTCTTTCCATGTATATGTTTAGTCCTTTGCCGTAAATCCTACGGGCTTCCTTACGTAGTTCTATACTACTTCAACGTAGTTCCATTATCCTTGAAATCGTTTTGGACTGTCACCCTTGATCTAGCTGTATTTTCTTACCATGAATTCTCGAATGTTCGGCTAGGATTTATGCCACCTAGGACCACTAGGGATTACGCTACCTACTAAACGTTTTCGTAACTCGGTTTGGGTTTAAGCCACCTAGGACCACTAGGGATTACGCTATCCGTCAACCACGCCCTTTTTCCCACGTATGTGTCGTGAATCATTTTTCCATGTCTAGATGCACATTTATCTCAATGTGCCATCCGAGTCCCGTGCCAGGGCTAATCAAGAAATAAAGGACTCGGTCGGGAGCTTTAGGTTATCTGCCGATGCA
Source organism: Allium sativum (assembly GCA_030737875.1). Taxonomy (NCBI): domain Eukaryota; kingdom Viridiplantae; phylum Streptophyta; class Magnoliopsida; order Asparagales; family Amaryllidaceae; genus Allium; species Allium sativum. Next base: position 425,049,451 of record CM060921.1, on the reverse strand, counting down.
GATATCAAGGTCTGTTTTTCTACCGGTGGTTATGGTCCCACGTGACCCCTCCCTCAACTACTGAAAGGCAATCCAAGAAAATCATGCACGAGAACTATACTCCGGCCATCTATGCCCCACTTTCCTATTGGCCAACCTCACGCATAACTAGATAGCAAGTATATGGTCTGTTGGGAGTTCTCTGCCTTTTCGCATACGTACACGATTGATTTAAGATGGTAGGTAGTCGACGACGTGCTATCACAGGGCTAAACCAAGTATCGCCGACTCCACGCTAATCCACCCCAGTCTTTAGGTTGCTCGCACAGCAACCAAGGCATACCCTTGGTTCTTCTACCGCAGACCTTAACCTTTGTGAGCCCAGGCGGATCATCTGCAACCTCACAGAGGGATACCAAGAGTACCCTCACGTCCCCCGAAGCTACCGCTTCGTCACCCAGTTCGATGGAGCCTTTATCGAAGTCAGATAGACATTCGCTCCTCCTCGCGTGTTTGTTTAAACGATGACCTACCGTATCAGGTTACTCATCTATTTGTGGACTGGTCCAATCCTCTTGACTCAGAATTATTACTTAGTTATCCTTAACTAAGGTTTATCACTTAGTTTCCCCTTCCCGTTATCCTTGTTAACTACGATTTTCCACTTAGTCCCCTGAACTAGGGTTTTGTCTAATGGGTTAAGTGTTGTCATTCGAGTTCATGACTTACCCCGCCTACGAATCATGTCAAAATTGGCTAAGTATTCAAGTTCAAGACTTAACCCTACAAACCATGTATCAAGTTGGTTAAGTGTATCAAGAAGTTCATGACTTAACCCTAGGTTATCATGTCAAATTGGTTAAGTATGGGTTAACTTAACCCTATCAAATTACCGTGTCAGAATGGTTAAGTATTGGTTATCTTAACCTCATCAAGCTACCGCGTCAGATTGGTTAAGTATTGGTTGTCTTAACCTCATCAAATCATTGAGTAAAATTGGTTAAGTGTAGGTTAACTTAACCCCATTAAATAATTGAGTCGGATTGGTTAAGTATATTTAAGAGGTTCGTGACTTAACCCTATCAAATTATCAAGTCATATTGGTTAAGTGTAAGTTAACTTAACCCCATCAAATTACCGAGTCGGATTGGTTAAGTGTCATTCTTTTGGGTTTACTTAACCCTACCACGCACCGCGTTATCCCAGTCAGGTGTTATCAACCCATTTAGGTTAAACTAACCCATCTGCTAATCGTTTTATATGGTTAAGTGTCTTAAGTAATCAAGTCCGGTCTTACTTAACCTACCCATTCATGTCATATCGGTTAAGTACCATTAGTCAAACTAACTTAACCTTATCATGTGGCATTAAGTAAATTAATGCACCCCAACCTCTCACATTAGACTTTGTTGTGGTTACTGGTTACGCCGGGCAGGTCCGGGCAGCTTTACACTACAACCTAGTCTAACCTCGGGTTTTGAGCACGATATGACCAACTTCTCACATTAGGTCTTATTGTCTGTAGCTACTGGATTTTCCCGGCGGTTCCGGGCAGATTTATGCTACAAACTCAACCCAACCTCGAGTTGGCCACTTTCATGTTTTCCTACTTGTCATGTTCATGTCAAATTTAGGCTACGACAAAGTCCACGTTTTACACTTATGTCCATTGTCTCATTACTTAATTCATGTTAAATTTCATAGCCCATCTCACGTTTGCCTAAACTACCCAAGGCGTATTCCCAACGCAAGTGAAAGCGAGTCAACATAGTAGGAATAATATGACAACATATTGGCCTCAAATATGTATGATAGCATAAAGGGATTGGCCTCAAATATGTATGATAGCATAAAGGGATTTGCCTCAAACATGTATGATAGCATAACAATAGGTTCATCATCATAGGCATGTAAATGGTTATGAGGGTTTTAGGTTCTTTTACATGCATAAGCCCCAAGTCAAGTTCATATGAATGTTCCACAAGGCAAATTGTTTTAACGGTTCATGCCAACATTCCACAAGTCAAGATTCAATCTTGCATGATAAACTAGGTTAAACACAACATGAGTGACATGATTTAATCACTAAGAAATAGCCCAAAGTCATAGGTTCAAGAGAGAGCCAAGACTAGATCCACATAGACTAACATACTTAGTTTTCATCTTATTTTATTCCATGTCAACATTAGAACTACCGTTTAGATCTAAAAGTAGCTAGAACTTACAAAGCATGGCTAGAGATTTATGAGCAAGCATTTGTCGTAGAACGGTGTTGAGATGATGCTCTACTTCCTTGATTTGATGTAGAAAGCTTGCTCCTTTGACATGGATCTAGTTTGAATGCTCAAGCCTTTGAAGTTGGAGATGGAGGCCATGATCAAGAGAGATTTGGGCAGCACTTTGTTGCTAGGATGATTTTTTGTGATTTAGGTTAGGTCTTAGGGTGTTTTTATAGAAGTAGGAGCTATTTTAGGCCATAGGATCAACCCTAGAATAGATCTGAGCCATCAAAAATCGTCACAGGCCAACAAACCAGACCACAAGACCCTGCAGGTGCACACAGGCCGACCTGGCTCAACCAGGGAGGTCGACCCCCAGGTCAACTGGGCAGTCGACCTGGTCCCTGGGGGGGTCGACTCCCCATTCGACCTGGGGCTGGGCGGGAAATCTTCCCGTCCAGTCTGTTTAGGGCTAAATTCGAATTTCGAAAATCTGTTTTCGTTTTCTGATTCTTCATGAAACTTCTAGAGGCCATATCTCGGTCATACAGACTCCGATTTACGAAATTTCGGACTCGTTTCCAACCAGAATTCCGAGACGAACGCAACGGCGCAAGCCGTTTCGCTTGATTCTTATTTTAAAATTTAACTTTGCCTCGATTCTTGTCTTAACATGTTATTAAAATTCGGGTTGTTACAAGTGGAAAATGTCATCCAGCCCTCAAATATAGCATGTTCTAGAAACCCTCATTTTGCAGTTGAAGAATGCTTACGTATCAAATGCGACAAACGATGCCATCTCCTGATACCCATGATGTCCTACCGTGCTGTTTTTGCATAAGATAATGGTGCAAGCACGATTGCAAAGAAATCGTTATCATCATGCATCTTACTATCTATAAATCGAAAAATATTGAGTATGTATGAACTTTGTTGAAATTGAGGGAAATGTCAATGGGAAAGTGTTTGTTTTCGAAAAACCTGGTCTTTCGAGCAGTATTGTAGTACTTGAACACATTCAGGGCCTTCGCAGTGACACACTCATTGTAAATGATGACATTCATGTAGACAACGTAGCTCCATGTAAATGGAGTTGACTAACACGTCACTGGTTTTAACCTGTTCGCTCAAAATGCATAAAGTGTTAAATGGATGAATATATATATATATATATATATATATATGTGTGTGTGTGTGTGTGTGTGTGTGTGCGCGCGCGCGTGTGTGTGTGCGCGCGCGTGTGTGTGCATGTGTGTGTGGGTGTGTGTATGTGCATGTGTAAATTAAAAGAAGAGATGTGCTACAAGGTCCCAAAAACTATATGCGGGAATGCGCCAAAAGAGATCTGACGCCTGTAATCCACGGTGGAAAACCATACATGCGCTTCAAATCATTTTCGCACAATTCGGGCCTCTTTTTTTGGGCCTTATAGCAAAAGTGTTAAAAGAAATGAATATACTTGTTAGCCCCGTTATAAAACGTGGTTATGAATTCGGTGCTTATTTATATGAATCGTGATATTATAAAGCAATATTATGTCATGAGCATATCAATACATTAGAACAGGAATGCTACACATATGGGAAGTAAAGAATGGATATGTAAGCTTGGTTTGTATTACACACTACATGAATTGGTGGGAACACTTATAAAATATCTAGGTTTTACAAAATGTATACGTGATGATGTGGACTATGAATATGTGTTCAATGCGTACAACGTATTGCAAATTATATGTTGGATTAGTTATGTTCCATGCAAGAAGGAGCTAACATGGCATAATATAAAAACATACATGGACTAGCAAAGTTGAATTGAAGAGCAACAGTCCATTCAAACATTTTGTCAAACGATATAAGTGCACTAGACCAGATTTCGTATGAAAAAGAGGACCTGTGTGTATAAATGTATATAAAGTTCTCAAGCCATTTGTGCACCATAGACCCAACTAAAAAAAGGACAAACAACTAATGAGTTTGCCCACACCATGGTTGGGTCACGTCCAAGATCAGCAGCAGCACATGGTCGAGCAATATTCTTCAATGACGGGTCGAGCATCAATGTTAAACTGGTCAGTCGAGCGGATCGAGCATCACCTGGAAATCTTGGTCGAGCACCATGCTCGAGCACCACGGGTCGAGCAACATCATAGTGACGGGTCGAGCAACATCATGGTGAAGGAGGGAGCAGTACTCTCATGTCATGATTCGAGCATCCAATTTCCGTATCATGCATTGTTCACTTCAGTACAACGTGGCATGGATCAAATATATATGGTGCAAGTAACAGATATACAACAAGGATCATGAATTAGATGTGTTATATGTATTAATATAATATACAAATGAACTACGGTGAACTACATGCAAAAGTTTTTGTAATAACCCGTATTTTAATAACAAGATATAACACAAAACAAGGCAGAATTAAATAATAAAATCTGAATCAAGGGAAACGGGCTATGCCATTGCGTTCGTCTCGGAAAAATATGCGAAATAGAGTCCGAGTTTTCGAAAATCGGAGTCCGTATGACCCGATTAAGGCCCAACAAAGTTTTCAGAAAATTTCTAAATAAAAAACAGATTTTCAAATTCAAATCTAAGCTTGGAAATTGGGCTAGTTGGGCCAAGGCGGGAAAATTCCCGCCACAGTACCCAAGTCGACAGCCCTGTCGACTTGGGAGTCGACTGGGTCTGACCAGGTCGACAGCCCTGTCGACTTGGCTGTCGACTTGGTTCAGACGCCCAGTCCTGCCTGGTGCACCATCTTGAGAATGTGTTGAGCTAGAGGGCCAGATTCGATTTGGAGGGCTGAGATGAGAACTAGGGTTTAATCCTATGGTCTAAATCACTAGCCTAATCTATAAATAAGACCCTAACCTACCCTAAATCCTCATTAATCTATCCTACAACTAAACTATGGCAAAATCAATCCTCTCATGGCCTCCACTCTCTTCATAAATTCCTAAATCAATTTTCAAGAGATTCCCATGCATACAAGTATATTTAGGCTTGTATGATCCTCTTTAGCTTGCATTAAAGTCTTGTTTCTCTATTGGCATCATAAAGGAGGAGTCTTGATCAAGTTTGCTTGCATTTTGGGGTTTTAATTAGTTGCATAAGGGGTTTCTTACATTTGCTATACTCATTTGAGTCTTCATAGCATTATAAGCCTATTTCTACTCTTGTATTTTAACTATGAAGTTAATATGTTATGTTTCAAGTTTGAGTTTGGGGTTAATCATGATATGTGCTTTGATCTTATGATTTTATGCATAAGATTACTCTATGCATGTTAGTAAAGTCATTACCTTGGCTTTATGCATAGAAAGATATGATCTTTGGTTGGAAATGTTGCATAATGCAACTTTGAAACTCTCATAACCCTTGCATTTACATGCATATAATGTTATATGCATGTTACTAGCCCTTATCTCATGCTATCTATGGCCATGTTCCACCTATTTGCCAAGTTTGACGTTATGCATGCATATGAACCTTATGCAAGTTAAAATGATGTTATGCATGCATATGAACACTATGCAAGTTAAAATGATGTTATGCATGCTTATGGATATTTTGCAAGTTGATAACATGATATGCAAGTTTATGATCACATCTTTGTCTCATGCCACCATGTTTAACTTGTGGCTCCAACCCCTCTATGTCATGATTATGCCAAGTTCCCTCTTTCTATCCTTTATGCGCTATTGCGATATGTAAGCGATGGGATTGCGTTTGGGATTGGGTAAACTTAAAAGACATAAAAACATAAGCTTGGGAATTTACCTATTAAGTTAGGTCTACCCATTGGGAATTTACCTATTAAGTTAGGTCTACCCAATTGCTTGAAAACTTGTAATGTGATGAACATGACACTTAGAAAACATGAGAATGGCCAACTTGAGGTTGGGTTGAGCTTGTAGCATAAACCTACCCGGAACCGACCGGCTTAACTAGTGGTTACAAGCAATAGGACCCAATGTGAGTAGTTGGTCATGTTGCACGTAAGACCCGAGGTTAGACTAAGTTGTGGTGTAAACCTACCCGGACCCGCCCGGCCTAACTAGTAACCACAACAAGGTCTAATGTGAGAGGTTGGGTGCATTAAATTAATTAATGCCACATGGTAGGGTTAAGTCATGGACCGCTTGAATACTTAACCAATTAAACACGATGGGTCGGTAGGGTTAAGTCATGAACCTTGGGTACACTTAACCAACTTGGTACTTAGATGAGTTGGGTTAACCACGTTTAACCCATTAAGGAAACCCTAGTTACGTGGTCCTTTGCACCAGTAACCCTCTTGGATGTATCATGATACCCTAGGGACTAGGCTAGGGTGGGGCACGATTACTGGGATGACATGTAAGCGACCAAAACGACGGCTGTGTAGGTGCGCCGGTGTAGGTTCAGGCGGGCCAGGGTCGTGCACATGGTCCGGAGTTGAAAAAGCAGGCACAGGCACCAGTAGGTTTAAACTGTGCGTGCTTGGTTTGTGTCAGGGGTTGACACCCTAGGACTTGATACACCCTAGGGTGGACCTAACACAGTTTAGCTACACTTCGTAGTTGGGCCGTATGACACCGACACTTGACGAGTTAGGCTGTAGGGAGCCGATCGACTAGACCGTGCTAGTTGGACCTTGATTTAGGTCATTCACGATGGTGGGCCAAACTTGGGCCTGGGGATCACCTCTTGTTTACACTTGACACGACTTGTGATACTAGTACACTTGGTGCAAACCTCAATCTTGTTTATGCGGTTCCACATTTGATCTATCTTGTTGACTTCTTACCATGCCAGTTATCATCCTATGACTCATCCTTGTTTATATATATTGTTAACTTTATTAGTTGTTGTACAATTGTAGAAAGGACTTACCAGTCTTTTGACTGACCCATTTTCTTTCGCCTCTTTTCTTTCGTTCCCCCCCCAGGTTTACAGGGCGGGAATACCAGCACTTAGCTTGGATCTTAGCTACTTTTCTTGGATAGCTCATGTATGCTTCGGACTTGAGCTTGCTATGGTTTTCTACTTGGGGATAGCTACTTCATGTTTTCCTTTTCCGTTACAAGTTTTATGTTTCTAGACTTTGTTTATGGAAAATAATTAAGTACTGTGTTGTAACTTAACCTATGGTTTTGATATGCTAGCTTTTATCCGCTGCTATACTTACTCTGTTTTTTTACTTATATGTTCTGTCTTGTGATATATGCATGCATGATTACCTTATTTAAACGCCCCTCCAAAGTCAGTGTCCTTGCAAGAGTGGCACTGGCGGAGGTGGGGTGTTACATTTGGTATCAGAGCATAAGGTTTACGAGATTGGAGCAAAAAGGGTTTTAAAGTTACTTTTAAAAGCTATTTTCAAAACCAATTAAGTATTTTTCCAAAGAAAAGTCTAGTTTATTTTGAAAGGCTATCCCCCAAGAGCCATAAGCACTATCCTTCGTTTCCTCGTTCTAAATCTATCTTTTCCTTTTTCAGCATGGCCGATCTCAATCTTCCTGAGGGAGTCACCATTACCGGATGGTTCCGGAGGTACTTGGAAGCTAGGGCCAATAATGCAGGTCCAGCAACCACTCCCACTATCACTGAGGTTCCACCCCCTCCTCCTCCTCCTCCTCAGCAACCACAAGCCGATTTCGCCAAGGTTTGCAAGGACTTCAAGGCCATGGGTGGCAAAAAATTTATTGGGACAGAGACTTTCGTGGAAGCAAGAAATTGGTTGAAGGAGACCGAAGATCTTTTTGCCATCTTTGATATAGAGGACCATAGAAAGGTTCTGTTGGCGGTTTGGGTACTAAAGGAGGAAGCTTCTTATTGGTGGGAGGTCACCAATGCTACAAGGCTCGTAGAAACCTGGGCCGACTTTAGGGCAAGGTTTGGGCTTAAGTTTCTATCATCTGCAGAGGCAAATTTGCAACTAGAGAAGTTCATAGCTTTGAAGCAAGGAGACATGACAGTGAGAGAGTATGTGAATAAGTTCAACCAGCTTGCCCGATTCGGTTTGGACATGGTCAATACTCCCGAGAAGAAGGCTCTACGTTTTGCACGAGGGTTAAATGAGCCATTACAAGGTCTAGCTATGTCACACATACCCATGGGGGCCACTTTCGAGAGCCTGGTAGACATGGCATTGCTGCAGGGAGAGGATAAGAATGGGAAGAAGGAGGTCAAGCCCAATGAAACTCAGCCTAAGAAGACAGACTCCAAGTGGGGAGGGAATCATAGTAATCAGAACAACAAGAACAACAAGAACAACAAGGGCAACAAGAACAAGGCAAAGGACACAAGAAAGTGCCACTTCTGTGGGATTGTTGGGCATGTAGCCAAGGACTGTAGGAAGAAGAAAATGAAATTGGGTGGATGCTTTCATTGTGGAGAGACGGGACATTTTAGCAAGGATTGCCCTAAGAAGCAGGGGCATGGACAAACTCAGCGCGCAGGTTCATCTGGAGGGCAAGTGCATGCTCTCAACACCGCTCCAGTTCAGGACCGTGGTACTATTTCTATGGAAAGTCTTGTTTATATTTCTGGTTTTCCTGTTCGCACTTTGTTTGATTCTGGCGCATCACATACCTTTATTTCCTCTGATTTTGTTGGAAGTTTGCACCTAAGTACTAGTCTTGTTGAGGATCCCGTTAGTGTTTCAAATCCGATTGGGGGTTCAGCCCATTTGTCTATGATCTGTATGGATTTGAGGATTTCTATCTTGACCGTATAATTCTCGTGTGATGCTTATGTTCTCGGGTTCACGGGATACGGGTTGATCTTGGGCATGGATTGGTTGTCCCGCTATGGAGCCATTCTCGATTGTGAACATAGGGTGGTGAGACTCATGACTCGCCTTGGCAATATCCTAGAGATTTCTTGCAACCCGCTAGATCCCGTCATGCTATGTTATCTTGAATCTCTTGACTCGTCTATCGATGATCTGCAATCTGTAAGGGTGGTTCGAGAATACCCTGATGTTTTTGAAGAAGTTAAGGGGTTACCCCCTAAGCGAGAGATAGATTTCCGCATTTATCTGGTTGATAATGCTAAGCCAGTCTCGTTACCAGTTAGGCACATGGCCCCGCGGGAAAGGAGAGAGCTCAGTAAGCAAATCAAGGAGCTTCTTGAGAAGAATTTTATTAGGCGAAGCATTTCCGAATGGGGTGCTCCTGTGGTGTTCGCTACTAAGGCGGACGGCTCGCTTCGTCTATGTGTTGATTATCGAGAGCTGAACAAGCTGACCAAGAAGAATAGGCATCCATTACCGAGGATAGATGACCTCTTCGACCAGCTTGTTGGTGCTTCTGTTTTCTCTCAGCTTGATTTAGCCACCGGATTTCATCAGCTTAGAGTGGCCGAAGACAGCATTGATAAGACTGCATTTAGGACTCCAGACGGATTCTTTGAATGGCTTGTTATGCCATTCGGCTTGACTAATGCACCCGCCTACTTCGTAGATTTGATGAGTAGGGTGTTCAGGGAGTTCCTTAACAAGTTTGTTGTGGTCTTCGTGGATGATATTCTGATCTTTTCAGAAGACGAGGAAGAACATGCTAGACACCTCAAGGAGGTGATGGATACGCTTAGAGCCCATCAGTTGAAAGCCAAGTTCTCCAAATGCCACTTTTGGAGAAAAGAAGTCCAATTTCTTGGGCATATAGTTTCTAAGCAGGGTATAGTTGTGGATCCCGCGAAAGTGGTTGCAGTTCAAGACTGGAAGACTCCTAAGAATGCAACCGAAGTGCGAAGCTTTCTCGGTCTGGCAGGCTACTATAGGAAGTTCATTAGAGACTTCGCTAAGATTTCGGCCCCTCTCACTAGATTGACGAAGAAGAACTTAGTCTTTGCATGGGACTTAGAGTGTGAGCTTGCTTTTCAAAGGCTCAAGAGGGCCCTTACCACAGCTCCAGTTTTGGCATTACCCGATGGCGGTAAGATGTTTACCGTGTATACCGATGCATGTGGCACAGGGTTAGGCGCTGTTCTAATGCAGGTAGGAAGGGTGATATGTTATGGGGGTAGGCAACTTAAAGTTCATGAGAAGAACTATCCCACTCATGACTTGGAGTTAGCGGCGATTGTCTTTGCACTCAAGTCCTGGCGCCACTATCTTTTAGGCGAAAGGTTTGAGTTGTACACTGATCACAAATCACTCAAGTATCTCTTCTCGCAGAAAGATCTGAATCTTAGGCAGCAAAGGTGGATGGAATTCTTGGCATCTTATGACTTCGAGATAGCTTATACCCCTGGCAAGGGTAATGTTGTGGCTGATGCACTAAGCAGAAAAAGGTTGGCTTTGAGTCCCTTGTTTGTTGAGATGAAGAGCCTAGAGTTCCTGGCAACCTTTGATTTCACGACAGCAGTTGAGTCGATGACAGGATCGTTAGCATCTCTCGAGCTTAGACCCACACTTCTTGATCAAGTAGGGACTTCGCAGAAGGAAGACCCATAGATAGTGGAGATCATGGATAGGTTGATTCGTGGTGAGACGTCTAGTCACCTTGCTAGATATACTATTGATGACAAGGGTTGGCTAAGGCGTGATGGAAGACTCTGCGTTCCACAAGTGGGAGACTTGGTGCATAAAGTTCTCGAAGAAGCACATCACTCAAAGATGACTATACATCCTGGTGGAGACAAGATGTATAGGGATATGAAGCGCATTTTCTTTTGGCCTGGAATGAAGAAGGATGTGGCAGACTATGTTTCAAAGTGCATGGTGTGCCAACTAGTGAAAGCTGAGTCGAAGAAACCAGGTGGGCTATTACATCCGTTGGAGGTCCTGCAATGGAAGTGGGAGAGCATCTCTATGGACTTTGTGGATGGATTGCCTAGATCAAGAAAAGGGAATTCGAGCATATGGGTCATCGTTGATCGACTTACGAATAGTGCTCACTTTATCCCAGTAAAGAGCAAAAGGACTGCATCATGGCTGGCATCTGTTTACCTTCGAGAAATAGTAAGATTGCATGGGGTTCCTTCTAGCATAGTCAGTGATCGTGACCCAATCTTCACTAGCCAATTCTGGAATAGTTTGCAGGAAGCAATGGGTACGCAATTGAATCTGAGTACAGCCTATCACCCCCAGACGGATGGCCAAACCGAAAGGGTGAATAGAGTGCTAGAAGACCTTCTGAGGCTTTGTGTTCTTGATTTTGGTGGTACTTGGGAAGACCACCTTCCTCTTGTGGAGTTTGCTTACAACAATAGCTATCAAGCTAGCATAGGGATGGCACCATTTGAAGCTTTATATGGGAGGCCGTGTAGGTCACCATCTTGTTGGTGGGAGACAACAGATAAGCTAGTACTTAGGCCCGATATGATACGAGACACATCTGAGAAAGTTGAATTGGTGAGAAGACGGATGAAAGCGGCCCAAGATAGACAGAAATCCTATGCTGATAAGCGAAGGACAGATTTGGAGTTCGAAGTTGGAGACATGGTTTTCGTGAAGGTTTCTCCTTTGCGTAATGTGGTTCGCTTCGGAGCAATTGGGAAGCTGGCACCCAGATTTGTAGGACCCTTCCCTATCATAGAGAGAATTGGGAAGATGGCTTATAAAGTGCAATTGCCTGAGAAGCTGTCCGGAGTGCATAATGTCTTTCATGTCTCGCATCTCCGAAAGTGCCTACATGAGTCCGCTGAGGTGGTTGAACCTAGCATTCTTGAAGACGTGGAAGTAGAGAAAGAGGCAACCTTGAGGAGAGCTCCGATTCGTATCTTGGGAACGGAGATCAGAAAGCTAAGGAATCGAGAGGTCAAATTGGTGAAAGTTCAGTGGAGTGAAGCCGAAGAGGATGCAACTTGGGAGACAGAGGAGAAGATGCTTGGGCTTTATCCATTCCTTTTTGAGGGTACATTCTCGATCTCTTTTCCTCTTTAGCATATCTTTCTTTTGCTATCCATGTTTATCCTGTTTATCTTGTAACTTCGTCATGAGAACCTTAGGTAGGAACCCCTTGGATGAAACATGTATTTGAAACATGTTATGCTTGATGGTTACAAGTGGTTGCAAGTGTTTGCAAGTGGATACTCGTGGATGCATGATACACATTAGGCACTAAGATCGGCTCACACACCTTCATATTGCATATGCATGAGTGCTTATACTTATTCATGGCTGAAACTTGTTGTGCTATCTCATGGATGTTGCATATGGATGAATGTTATGTGCACTCATGTAGAAATTATAAAATTAGGCTAGGAATTTGCATACATATGGACGCATTTCACTAGCATACTTCGCATTAAGGAGGTGTACTGAATCAGTAACCGCCTGATTTTCGCATTAGATAAGTACATATACACACACCTTTGCATATGATCATACAGCATTTAGAAATTGTTAAGGACAATGGTTACTCGTGGATGATGTGGTGAGTAGATGGATGATGGATGGTAGGACACGTTCTTCCTAACTTAGAGATTTCGGGGACGAAATCCTTTAAGGAGGGGAGAATGTAATAACCCGTATTTTAATAACAAGATATAACACAAAACAAGGCAGAATTAAATAATAAAATCTGAATCAAGGGAAACGGGCTATGCCATTGCGTTCGTCTCGGAAAAATATGCGAAATAGAGTCCGAGTTTTCGAAAATCGGAGTCCGTATGACCCGATTAAGGCCCAACAAAGTTTTCAGAAAATTTCTAAATAAAAAACAGATTTTCAAATTCAAATCAAAGCTTGGAAATTGGGCCAGTTGGGCCAAGGCGGGAAAATTCCCGCCACAGTACCCAAGTCGACAGCCCTATCGACTTGGGAGTCGACTGGGTCTGACCAGGTCGACAGCCCTGTCGACTTGGCTGTCGACTTGGCTCAGACGCCCAGTCCTGCCTGGTGCACCATCTTGAGAATGTGTTGAGCTAGAGGGCCAGATTCGATTTGGAGGGCTGAGATGAGAACTAGGGTTTAATCCTATGGTCTAAATCACTAGCCTAATCTATAAATAAGACCCTAACCTACCATAAATCCTCATTAATCTATCCTACAACTAAACTATGGCAAAATCAATCCTCTCATGGCCTCCACTCTCTTCATAAATTCCTAAATCAATTTTCAAGAGATTCCCATGCATACAAGTATATTTAGGCTTGTATGATCCTCTTTAGCTTGCATTAAAGTCTTGTTTCTCTATTGGCATCATAAAGGAGGAGTCTTGATCAAGTTTGCTTGCATTTTGGGGTTTTAATTAGTTGCATAAGGGGTTTCTTACATTTGCTATACTCATTTGAGTCTTCATAGCATTGTAAGCCTATTTCTACTCTTGTATTTTAACTATGAAGTTAATATGTTATGTTTCAAGTTTGAGTTTGGGGTTAATCATGATATGTGCTTTGATCTTATGATTTTATGCATAAGATTACTCTATGCATGTTAGTAAAGTCATTACCTTGGCTTTATGCATAGAAAGATATGATCTTTGGTTGGAAATGTTGCATAATGCAACTTTGAAACTCTCATAACCCTTGCATTTACATGCATATAATGTTATATGCATGTTACTAGCCCTTATCTCATGCTATCTATGGCCATGTTCCACCTATTTGCCAAGTTTGACGTTATGCATGCATATGAACCTTATGCAAGTTAAAATTATGTTATGCATGCATATGAACACTATGCAAGTTAAAATGATGTTATGCATGCTTATGAATATTTTGCAAGTTGATAACATGATATGCAAGTTTATGATCACATCTTTGTCTCATGCCACCATGTTTAACTTGTGGCTCCAACCCTCTATGTCATGATTATGCCAAGTTCCCTCTTTCTATCCTTTATGCGCTATTGCGATATGTAAGCGATGGGATTGCGTTTGGGATTGGGTAAACTTAAAAGACATAAAAACATAAGCTTGGGAATTTACCTATTAAGTTAGGTCTACCCATTGGGAATTTACCTATTAAGTTAGGTCTACCCAATTGCTTGAAAACTTGTAATGTGATGAACATGACACTTAGAAAACATGAGAATGGCCAACTCGAGGTTGGGTTGAGCTTGTAGCATAAACCTACCCGGAACCGACCGGCTTAACTAGTGGCTACAAGCAATAGGACCCAATGTGAGTAGTTGGTCATGTTGCACGTAAGACCCGAGGTTAGACTAAGTTGTGGTGTAAACCTACCCGGACCCGCCCGGCCTAACTAGTAACCACAACAAGGTCTAATGTGAGAGGTTGGGTGCATTAAATTAATTAATGCCACATGGTAGGGTTAAGTCATGGACCGCTTGAATACTTAACCAATTAAACACGATGGGTCGGTAGGGTTAAGTCATGAACCTTGGGTACACTTAACCAACTTGGTACTTAGATGAGTTGGGTTAACCACGTTTAACCCATTAAGGAAACCCTAGTTATGTGGTCCTTTGCACCAGTAACCCTCTTGGATGTATCATGATACCCTAGGGACTAGGCTAGGGTGGGGCACGATTACTGGGATGACATGTAAGCGACCAAAACGACGGCTGTGTAGGTGCGCCGGTGTAGGTTCAGGCGGGCCAGGGTCGTGCACATGGTCCGGAGTTGAAAAAGCAGGCACGGGCACCAGTAGGTTTAAACTGTGCGTGCTTGGTTTGTGTCAGGGGTTGACACCCTAGGACTTGATACACCCTAGGGTGGACCTAGCACAGTTTAGCTACACTTCGTAGTTGGGCCGTATGACACCGACACTTGACGAGTTAGGCTGTAGGGAGCCGATCGACTAGACCGTGCTAGTTGGACCTTGATTTAGGTCATTCACGATGGTGGGCCAAACTTGGGCCTGGGGATCACCTCTTGTTTACACTTGACACGACTTGTGATACTAGTACACTTGGTGCAAACCTCAATCTTGTTTATGCGGTTCCACATTTGATCTATCTTGTTGACTTCTTACCATGCCAGTTATCATCCTATGACTCATCCTTGTTTATATATACTGTTAACTTTATTAGTTGTTGTACAATTGTAGATAGGACTTACCAGTCTTTTGACTGACCCATTTTCTTTCGCCTCTTTTCTTTCGTTTCCCCCCCCCCCCAGGTTTACAGGGCGGGAATACCAGCACTTAGCTCGGATCTTAGCTGCTTTTCTTGGATAGCTAATGTATGCTTCGGACTTGAGCTTGCTATGGTTTTCTACTTGGGGATAGCTACTTCATGTTTTCCTTTTCAGTTACAAGTTTTATGTTTCTAGACTTTGTTTATGGAAAATAATTAAGTACTGTGTTGTAACTTAACCTATGGTTTTGATATGCTAGCTTTTATCCGCTGCTATACTTACTCTGTTTTTTTACTTATATGTTCTGTCTTGTGATATCTGCATGCATGATTACCTTATTTAAACGCCCCTCCAAAGTCAGTGTCCTTGCAAGAGTGGCACTGGCGGAGGTGGGGTGTTACAATTTTAGTCAGTTGGCAATGGCAAAATATGAACATATGATTCCATGAACTGAATTAAAGAAATACAGAGCACGTGTTGTTGTTTCACGAATGGTTTCAGGAAAAAGACAACAATGGCAAAGTTGTAATTAATGGGTCGGTCACAATATTTATGCAGCAGTCAGTCGTGTATCACATTCTTGGTCTGGTCGTACAAGCACCCTGGTCGTGCAAAACAAAAGAGTGGTCACTCGTTCAAGAAAATAAAGGGTCGGTCGCGCAACAAATTCTGGTTGCGCATGCATATGTATTTTTGGTCGGTCACTACTTTTTGGGTCGGTCGTACAACTGGCTACAGCTGTGTACAACTATCCAGTGGCATTTCCGTAAATACACCAATGAATGACCTATACCCTGCACACCTAAATTACAACTCTGCCACTACCCCTAAACTACACCTATAAATACCCCACTTTTCAACCATTGGAGGGACCAAATTTTCCACCCCGAAGGGCTGCCATTTTCACTCTTAAGCACTCTATGCTCCATTATTGGTTTCTCAAGCTCAATCCATCTTCCTCCAACAACGAATTGATGAAGTGTTCTCCAAACTCCATTAGAAATATCTCAAACGTAATTCAAGTGATCTTCAACTACCATTAATTCTCTCTCAAGCCTAGATCTAATACAAAATCATCATGGAGCCAGCAAAGATCATCTAAGTGTTCGAGTAGTTAAAGAGCTACACAACTACCATCACAAGTCAAAAGAACTCATGCATTCCATCGTGAATTCAAGTGAAATCTAGAGCGAAATGAGAGAGAAAATAGAAGATCATTATGAAAGAGAGAAATGAGTGATATGAGTGAATTCATGTACTTTGTAAATTCAAAAGTATAATGAAAAGTGCTACCATAATGGATGTAGGCTATTTTTAAGACGAACCACTCTAAAATTCTTTGTTCTCTATATTTTCCTTTTATTTTGTGTTTATGGCTCCATAATCTCGAATCCTACCTTTTGGTGAAGTGTTCTAAAAACACCTTTGGTGTTGTGGTCATTTTTTGATTTAACATGCCCACTTGGGGCCACGTACACTTTCAAAAGACTAGAGCTTTGTAAAGTACTTAAGTTTGGAGGCTATTCTTTATAATAGATCCACACGAACTAAAGTCTAGGCTTGTTAAGAGATTGTCTCCAAGGTTCAAAAGCTTGTCTGAAGTAATGGAACAATCAAAGTCGAAGAAAGGAGGAAGTTAATCCGTCAGAGGTTCTGATAATGATGATCGTGAAGCTACGCCATAAAAAAATAATCTCGAAGTTGGCCAAGGTTCTTGAAGTGGATCTGGCATCACAAAAGACGAATTGGACATGGTGGTTGCCAAAATGAAACAATGAATGGATAGTTCTACCAAGGCTTTGATGGACAAATTGGATGTGATTCTCAATGCTCAACCAAATCGACCACCTCAAAAGGTCCATGTTGATCTCGAAGAAAATGCCAATTCATTTGCTTCTGATCATAACCGCAACGACAACATGGAAGATGATAGTGATAGGTTGAGAGAAAAGGACAATGCTAACATTAAAGACTTGAAGCCAAAAGCTAAGAATCATTCCGATAGAAGTACTCGAAGGATTGTTGTAAGTCCTACCATGGGGGCACCTCCTCGTCGGGAAGGTAAAGAACCTAAGTCTTCTAATCATGATCGCTTGCCTAAATGAACATTTGGTAAAGAGATTGAAGTCATCCCCATGGAGCGGCATAACACTGAAGAGTACATCTCGGATATGATAGAACATATCATGAAGAAGAATCAAGCTCGCAATGACGATGAAAGAGAATGGGACTTCTCCCCTGGTATGACTCCGTTTACCGAGAGAATCCGAGAAGCTGAGTGTTCGAAGAAGTTTACTCCTCTCACTTTCCCTCCTTACAACGACCTTATTGATCCTAACTACTTTTTGTTCAAGTATGAATGGCTTATGAATGCATCATAGGAAACAAACGAGATGAGATGCCTATGCTTCCTCAATACTTAGAAGGTGTTGCATCGTTATGGTTCACAAAGTTGCCACCTAAGTATGTAGATCGATTCTCTGATTTGACCAAAAAATTCAAGGAGCAGTTCTGAATGTATGCTATGAAAGCAAAGATGCTATAACACTTTCAGCAATGGAGCAGAATCCAGAGGAATCCGTTAAAGCTTTTCTCAGTTGATTCAATGTTGCCTTGTCTGAAGTGAGGAATGCAGAGCCTTGCATAGTCCTCATGGCTTTACTCAATGCTATAGAAAAGAGAAACGAGTTCGACAGATGGATAAAGATGAAGGAACCAAATACGCTTGACAAGTTCTATAAAAAACGGAAGAGTACATGAGAGTGGACGACGATCATCCTCCTATTGGCATATGCAACATTGCTGAGAATAAAAAGAGTGCTAATGCTCAAGTTAATCAACAGAGAAGTCAGGGCAGAAGCTAGCCAATGACGGGAATGACAACAAAGCTAACAAGAAGTTTTTCCTTCATGACTCGTCAGAACTAACTCCTCTGAATGACACTCCTCAAAACTCTACCTTGCCACGAAGGATGCGTAAGATTAGCTGGATTCTCGACCAATAAAGATAACGGACAATCTAGCCAAATTTGAGAAGTTCTGCAGGTTCCACAATCAGTCAGGCCACAACACCAATGAATATAGGCATCTAAAATCATTAATCGAAGAACTGATTAGGAAGAACTGCCTGCAACAATGTGTGAAGAATCCCCAAACTGCAAATCCTTCTGCAACTCTCCAGGGTCAAGGGGCATCAAATGGCCAGTCTGGTCTAAGCAACAGAGCTTCCGCCCATGCAAGGCCGATCATTAACTGATAGTCGTTGGTGGTGCTCTAATACCAGTGGCTCAGAATAAGCATTCTTCTTCGCCATTACTTCTTGCTATGTTTGAATTTCTTGCAAAAGTCTGTAATATTTTACATGCAATGTACTGAACAATAGCTTTACGAATGAAGTATTACCTTCCTGTATAAATCTCTTACTTGCAAAATATACAAAATTTGTTAAATACAATTTTCTCATTGCAGGTTGTTCCACAAGCGTCTACTTCCTTAAAGTTCGACCAAGTGAGACAACCCCGATAACACCAAGTCAAGGGTTGATTGAAAAAGTCCCAACGAGTCAAACGGCGAAGAGAGTAGCAAGCAGCCACGGATCCAGAACACCCAAAAGGTTGTGGGAACTTGTTGTGCGAAACGATGCGCATGAGTTCATTATGTGAAACGATGCATGGGAGTTCGTTATGCGAAGCGATGCAACCTCACCCAAAGGTCGCGGGAATTCATTTTGCGGGACGATGCGCGGGAGTTCGTTATGCGAAGCGATGCAACCTCACTCAAATGTCATGGGAATTCGTTGTGAAAAATAATGCGTGGGAGTTCTATGTGAAACGATGCGCGGGGGTTCGTTACGCAAAGCGATGCAACCTCACCCAAAGGTCGCGGGAATTCACTATGTGAAACGATGCACGGGAGTTCACT
Organism: Allium sativum; assembly: GCA_030737875.1. Taxonomy (NCBI): domain Eukaryota; kingdom Viridiplantae; phylum Streptophyta; class Magnoliopsida; order Asparagales; family Amaryllidaceae; genus Allium; species Allium sativum. Next base: position 425,030,351 of record CM060921.1, on the reverse strand, counting down.
ATGTGAAACGATGCGTGGGAGTTCGTTACACGAAGCGATGCAACCTCACCCAAAGATCGCGGAAATTCGTTGTGCGAGACGATGCGCGAGGGTTCACTATGTGAAACGATGCGCGGGAGCTCGTTACGCGAAGCGATGCAGCCTCACCCAAAGGTCGTGGCAATTCATTGTGCGAAACGATGCACGGGAGTTCACTATGTGAAATGATGCACGGGAGTTCGTTACGCGAAGCAATGTAACCTCACCCAAAGGTCGCGGAGATTCGTTGTGTGAAACGATGTGCGAGAGTTTGTTAAGTGAAGCGATGCAACCTCACCCAAAGGTTGCAGAAATTCGTTGTGCAAAACGATGCGCGGGAGTTCACAATGTTAAACAATGTGCAAGAGTTCATTACGCGAAGCGATGCAATCTCACCCAAAGGTCACGGGAATTTGTTGTGTAAAAAGATGCATGGGAGTTCAATATGTGAAACGATGCGCGAGAGTTCATTATTCGAAGCGATGCAACCTCATCCAAAGGTCGCGGGAATTCGTTGTGCAAAACAAAGCGCGGGAGTTCACTATGTGAATCGATGCACGGGAGTTTGTTATGCGAAGCGATGCAACCTCACCCAAAGGTCGTGGGAATTCATTGTGCAAAACGATGTGCGGGAGTTCACTATGTGAAACGATGCACGGGAGTTCGTTACGCGAAGCGATGCAACATCACCCAAAGGTCGCGGTAATTCGTTGTGCGAAACGAAGCGCGAGAGTTCACTATGTGAAACAATGCGCGAAAGTTCATTACGCGGAGCGATGCAACCTCACCCAAAGGTCACAAGAATTCATTGTGTGAAATGATGCGCAGGAGTTCACTATGTGAAACGATGCGCGGGAGTTCGTTACGCGAAGCGATGCAAGCTCACCCAAAGGTTGCGGGAATTCGTTGTGCGAAACGATGCATGGAGCTCACTATGTGAAACGATTTGTGGGAGTTCACTATGTGAAATGATGCACGGGAGTTCCTTAAGCGAAGCGATGCAACCTCACCCAAAGGTCGCGGGAATTCGTTGTGCGAAACAGGCGCGGGAGTTCACTACATAAACGATGCACGGGAGTTCGTTACGCGAAGCGACGGAACCTCACCAAAGGTCGCGGGAATTCGTTGTGTGAAATGAAGCGCGGGAGTTCATTTTGTGAAACGTTGCATGAGAGCTCGTTACGCGAAGTAATGCAACCTCACCCAAAGGTCGCGGGAGTTCGCTCTGCGAAACGATGCGACAAATAAAAATCCTTTCCATAGAGAAAGCAATCTCTCCACAATAGAGATCAACGATGCTCGGTGAAGTCTGTAATGTCGATTTAGTCGGCAAGAGTTGACGAATATGGGTTAAAAACGACCTCTCCATAGTAAGGGCATCCACTGGAGTCTCCGATGTATGAACTGATCGACAAAGGAGACAAACTTGAACAATAAAAGTCCTCCCCAAGCGGGAGGCACAAAATTTGAAGTCCTCCCGGATAGGGGGATGCATATCCAGGGCTTCTCCAAGAAGAAGCAAAAAATAAATCATAGATACGTATTTCCCAAATGTGAAATGTTGTACACCGTCATATAAGTCGTTAAAACAATGGCGCTTGAAATCCACAACCAGCTTTTGTTGATTAGTTGATCTTAAGCGTTAATGCGAATTCGAATTAGAATATCGTGTTTGTACATATAATATTCGACGAGTTATATACAGTTGAATGAAATAGTTTTGTATAGACACATAATTCAGTTCAAAATAATAATTCACCATAATTAAAAAATTTAACTGACTAATCTGTTGTCGATATGGGCAGTCAATAGCAAAATATTCGCCTGGAAACATGCCATTTTTTTGTTGTTACAGGACAGGTTGTAGTAGTGAAAATCGGCACGATCATCGTTCACTTTAAAAAGTGTGCATTGCTTCGGGGAAATCCAATGGCTAAGCAAGTTCGCAAAACAAGTAATTTAGCGTGAATTGGCCACAACCAATCCATCACGAATTCCGCTTGTTTTACGCACTCGAGCTCGAATTAAAACTGGGGCATTTGTACACGGGCAAAACGTTATCAATGACAAATGCTTAATTCAAGTCCGAAGCGTCCATTCACGAAGCAAATTCCGTGTAATAGCGCATAGAGGAAAACATCTCAATCATGAGTTTGAATTCAAGTTTATCATCAATCAAGTTTAGGTAGCACTTTGATCAAGTATTCACAGGCCATTGAGATAGCGCAATCCTTGGTCAACCGACAGAAGCACCAAAGACCGTGTAGATATCGAAGATCACAATTTTTACGAGTGGAAATTATAAGCTTCGAGAGGCAAATATTAACCCCATTATAAAATGCGGTTATGAATTCAGAGCTTATTTCTATGAATTGTGATATTATAAAGCAATACTATGTCATAAGCATATCAATAAATTAGAACAGGAATTCTACATGTATGGGAAGTAAAGAATGGACATGTAAGCTTGGTTTGTATTACACACTGCATAAATTGGTGGGAACACTTGTAAAATATCTAGGTTTTACAAAATGTATACATGATGGCATGGACTATGAATATGTGTTCAATGCATACAATGTATTGCAAATTATATGATGGATCAGTTATGTTCCATGCAAGAGGAGCTAACATGGCATAATATAAAAACATATATGGACTAGAAAAGTTGAATTGAAGAGCAACAATCCATTCAAACATTATGTCAAACGATATAAGTGCACTCTACAATATTTCGTATGAAAATGAGGACCTGTGTGTATAAATGTATATACAGTTCTCAAGCCATTTGTGCACGACGGACCCAGCTCAAAACAGGACAAACAACTAATGAGTTTGCCCACATCTACGGTTGGATCGCGTCCAAGATCAGCAACAACACATGGTTAAGCAGTATTCTTCAATGACCGGTTGAGCATCAGCATTAAACTGGTCGGTCGAGTATCTGACTCTCTGCATGGGTCGAGCATCACCTGGAAATCTTGGTCGAGCACCACGGGTTGAGCAACATCATATTGACGGGTCGAGCAACATCTTGGTGAAGGGTCGAGCAGTACTCTCATTCCATGGTTCAAGCATCCAGTTAGCGTATCATGCATTGTTTACTTCAATACCACGTGGCATGGGTCAAACATATTTGGTGTAAGTAACGGATATACGGCAAGGATCAGGAATTAGATGTGTTATATATATATTAATATAATATACGAATGAACTGTGGTGAACTGCATGCAAAAGTTTTAGTTAGTTGGCAACGAAAAAATATGAACATATTATTCCATGAACTGAATTGAAGAATACAGAGCACGTGTTGTTGTTTCACGAATGGTTTCAAGAAAAAGACAACAATGGAAAAGTTGTAACTAATGGGTCGGTCACATTATTTATGCAGCTGTTAGTCGTGCATCACATTCTTGGTTTGGTCGTACAAACACCTTGGTCATGCAAAACAAAAGAGTGGTCGCTCGTTCAAGAAAATAAAGGGTCGATCGTGGATCAAATTCTAGTAGCGCATGCATATATATTTCTGGTCGGTTACTACTTTCTGGGTTGGTCGTACAGTTGGCTACAGCTGTGTACAGTTGTCCAGTGGCATTTCTGTAAGTACACCTATGAACGACCCATACTCTGCACACATAAATTACAACTCTACCACTACACCTATAAATACCTTACTTTTCAACCATTGAAGGGACCGATTTTTCCACCCCGAAGGGCTGCCATTTTCACTCTTAAGCACTCCAAGCTCCATTAATGGCTTCTCAAGCTCAATCCATCTTTCTCCAACAAAAAATCGACTAAGTCTTCTCCAAACTCCATTAGAAATCTATCAAACGCAATTCAAGTGATCTTCAACTACCATTAATTCTCTCTCAAGTCTAAATCCCACATAAAATCATCATGAAGCCAACAAAGATCATCTAAGTGTTCTAATGGTTGAAGATCTACACAACTACCATAACAAATCAAAAGATCTCACACATTCCATCATGAGTTCAAGTAAAATCTAGAGCGAAAAGAGAAAAAAAATAGAAGATCATTATGAAAGAGAGAAATGAGTGATATGAGTGAATTCACGTACTTTGTAAATTCAAAAGTATAATGAAAAGTGCTTCCATAGTGGAAGTAGGCTACTTTAAGCTGAACCACTCTAAAATTCTTTGTTCTCTACCATTTTCCTTTTATTTTGTGTTTGTGGCTCCATAATCTCGAATCCTACCTTTTGGGGAAGTGTTCTAAAATCACCTTTGGTGTTGTGGTCATTTTTTGATTTCAACGATACTAAATGTGGAAGATGAAATACATTGCAACGGATTACCTGACACAATATTTAAGGAACCTGGACCAATAATATTATTGTTGAAAATGCAGAATGATGTAAAGTGCATGCAAATGATCATAAGACTTTGTGGAAGCTGTTTTTCCTTGATACATAAATGAGATCGATGCATCCTTGACAACAGGTAAAGGAAACGTACATAAACTACTTTTCTTTGGGTTCAACATTTCAATGGGCTATTTTGTAACTACATACAACATAATCTTAACTATTTAATTTTATGCTTTACCATTAAAGCTTGTTGTATTTCACATCTAGATTATATTTTTCATGAACTTTGCATCTGTCATGAGGTTAGCCACTTATTGGAACAGTATACATGAACATATCAGATTACAATATCATTGATTTGGTTTTGTAAGCCAGAAAAATAATTTAATAGTAAAGGCAGAATCAACTATCATCCGTATAGTCATTTGTAGCACTTGGTGCATTAACAAATTAGACATATGTTTCATAAATGGTAAATGAACTAAACATAGTACGAAGGTGATGAAAATATTAACACATTATACAATGATTAAAGTTGATTATACTATATAATTATACCCTCAGCTTCTATCATTTTCCTGTACTACTCAAGCTTAGGTAACTCCCTCTCCCTCTCTCTTGTATGCTAAAAAAAGACAATGAAGTACTTTCAAATACTGTGAAGTTTGATATATACACATGCTACATAGATGAATGCGATTATGACTAAACTTAACGTTTGATATATTAAGCAATGTTAATGTGAACAAATGATTATGTGCTTCTAAAAAAAAAGATGACCATATGTAAGAGGCATAGTCATAGTGAAATGAACAAACACATTTTTCTTGCCTTAAGATCTACTTGGTTACCATTGCACTAATCTAAACAGCCATAATATTAATGCTCGGTAAAAATATTTTAAAACGTTGCCAAAATTGACACGAAAGCATATACCTCTTCATTATAGAGTCTTGGCGGGAAACCTTTCATAGGTAAAATATTGTTTGGATCATCATAAAAGAGCAGTAGAATAAGGACGCTTGGTCATGATAGAAGAGCAGTTGAAGAAGTGTGTCTCCATGCCTATGGATACATTTTATCATAGAAAGTCAGCATTGAGACCAAACAATTGATATTTAAACCTATACCAAAATTAGCACAGTTCCAAAATTAATTAAACTTTATATAATCCTTAAGTAAGGAAATCACATTTTTCAGTGAATTCAAATGCAATCATGTTCAAAACAAATTTGACTTACATTTTCAATTTTCTCCTGATCTAGTCAGTGAGTATTACAATGGTTAATTTAACACTATTACCTATCCACATTAACAATAAGTTGGTGTTGCACTGATATCCGCTTTTTAATCTTTTCATCAACTAGTTATTAAATCATTAAAAATTTGATTAAAGATTTGAGAATATGATGATTCAGTTAGTAAAAATTGGAAGCAATCTATGAAAATATTAATTAAAGCAAGCTTTTATGACTTAATGTGATAAGTTATACAAAACTGATGAACTAAATATTTAATGTAAGAGATGCATGAAGATAAAATGTATGTAGGCATCTAGATGAAGCAAAACTCAATTAAACTTTTCTTAGTGCACTAATTAGCCTGCAAAAAATATAAAATGTTTGTTAGACAAAAAATGCAGGTAACAGATGATAAATTGGTATATATATATATATATATATATATATATATAGTAAGCAGTGAAAATAACGATCAAAGCAAGCCATGACATAATAATTATGTTACATTTTTTATAACTACAAATACTTTTCCATTTGATATTCTTCAATTAATTATTTTACACTTATAATTTTGTGTGATTTAATATTAAATATTTCACCAGATGCTTATTTTTCTTAGAAGAAGCAGAGAGATAAAGTGTGTAAGCATTACTAAGAAGAAATTTTTTATAAAAATATTTTTATCATATTACTAACCATGTTAGAAAATTTTGATTCATCCTTCTTTGATACGATTTGGTTAATTTACCTCTCCTTAAAATACAGTTAACTGGTTCAGTCTATCAATTAAGGGCTAACATTCTTAATTCAGTAAAAATTAGAAAAACAAATAAACGTATATATATATATATATATGTATATGTATATGTATGTATAAATATACGGGAAAGTCTACTTAGACATAAAATGGTGACAAAAATTTAGGCACAAGCAATCTCAACCACTAGATCTCCCCTTGAATTCCACCTTCCACATAAAGACAAACAAATCCTACGGTTCAGAGTTTGTGTCTTTAATTCTGTGTTTAATTTTGTGTCCCAATAGTCGCTCACTAAATATATATGTATTAGTATGTCAACAAATATAAAAATACATTATAAATTTTGATAGTGTTACAGTTAAATAACACGTGAATTATGATTTTATTAAATATATTGTTGTTCATCAATCATGTTCTGAGATATCTTAGCAAGAATTAATGTCAATGGACCAATTAACTCAGTAAGATAATAAAATTACATAAACTTATAGGCAATCGACTTGATTTCTAAACTTTTTTCAAACAAAATGTAAAAAATAGAGTTGAATTACATTAAGGTATTCTAACATATAACAACAAAGAAGTAACATGTAACTGTTGTATTATAACGATATAAAACTGTATAATACCATCACTGTTAACCCAAACCTTAAATTTATATGATACAAAATAAATATTTTAGTCAAAATTAGTTAATTTGAAAGGAAGAGCCTAAATATTGCTTCATCTGAAGTAAATATTAGGCCAAAGATCATAAATTGTAACTGCTTTCATAAGTTAAAATAATGAACTTGAGCTAACAGAAGACTAATCTATGTTTTTTTACATTAAATAAACAAAGGAAATTTTGTTGGTTAACACTTACCATTTATAGATGCATTCAATAGAAAATTAATGTACTTTTGGAATTGTGCTTCTCTTCCTATTATTCTATCAATTTGGAGAACTAATGCAAAAGTACGATGAAAAGCAAAAGTTTTAGCCAACTGAAATGAGGCGAAATTTGGATTGGAAAGCTAATAAGCACATGATATATGGAGCAAGAACTAAAATTCTACAGCACGTCTAAAGTTAAAAACAAAATAAGATTTAGAAATTGGTGGACTTTGTAGCAAAAAAATCTAAAACGAATTTTTTTTACCTCAAATGCGAGCATTTGCTAAATTTCACGATAGATGTAGCTATGCAACTTGTCATTCAATCTACTAAATGGGTTGAAGATTAGCAAATCAATTTTCTCTTGTAACCACAAAATATTACCCTTTAACCATGCAAAAAAATAAACCAATTGGAGGATTTTACCTCGAGATGCACGAAAATCGTTATTGGATTAGGGTTCCAAGCACACTTTCAATCTCAGAGAAAGGAGAAAAGAACCTAAGTTGATATATTAATTAATTACCAAATGAATACGAAGGAACAACACCATTAAGCAATCCAAATATTTCATCAACTTCTTCTAGTAGTGTCAATACTAATTTGATCAATCACAATGGTCATTTTAATGGCTTATGTTCCTTGAGCTACAGCGATTTGTTTCTTCTCTCGTTTCCCCTGATTCTCGTTCGCTCTGCCTGCTTTCTTTTCTACCTTTGTTTCTTTGAGGTCTCGCGATTTCTCTCTCATCTTTGGTTTGCCCTAATTTTATGCCGAGGGTTTTGATTTCAGAAATCGAAGAGTTTGTGGTTTGTGGTACTTTTCTAAAGCCATGCTCCTCTTTCGATGTGATTGCAACGGTGGTTTTGGCTATTGCCACCGGTCCTCTATCTGTAGTCGTCACTAGCTTGGCAAAGGCTAAAATTCGAGTCTACTCGCTTACAACCTTTGTCAAGCTATCACGTTTCAGGTATCTGGACGTTAATGGTTTTTTCCTAGAACTGACTCCTCTTTTCTCGTCTGAGTTGGTCAGCAAATTCTCCCCTCGTGGAGTTCCATTTGTTCAACGATGAAGGGCGGTTTGTGTGAGCAGCTCAGTTCTGAAACCAATCGAGCCAAACAGGATTTCACCGCTTGTTTTGGGCCTCGACTGAGTTTTAGGTGCTCGCAAGTCTCGCCAATATTGGTTGTTCATGGATTTATGGTGGGTTCGCTGGCTTGCGGTGGGTTTTTTGGTCCTGGGTTTGGTAAGGTAGTTGCTGCTATTCCGAGTGGTGAAGGGGAGTTGATCACCCCATCCCACGTTGAGCAACGAGTTTTTCCCAGTGAACAATTGAAGGTTGTCAGCTGTGAGTGACATGTTGTGTTGAATAACAAGATTTTGATCGATGCAAACGAATAAAGCTACTATGGGAATCAAATTGTAAAGATAAGGTTTTATATGTATATGTACATTGAGTCGTGTTAGAATTATGTTAAAATCTATCCTCAAGTATACACGAATGTGCTAATCAAGTTTTGTATACATATACATACATACATACATACATATATATATATATATATATATATATAATTAAAACCTCAAAAAGCCAGATATGTGCAGAAATTGGCCTACCAGTCGATTGGTAGGAAACAGACCAGTCGACTAGTCAAGCTGTTTTTGCACATAACGGCTAGTTTTAAAAGTTTTATATAAATAATTTAATTCTACCAGTCAACTGATAATTTTTAACCAGTTGACTGATTCGACCCAGAAACTATTTTCTGAAGAGTCACCATTCTTCATGAAGAGATTCCTCTTCATTAATAAAAGGAAATGGACATAATTTTTTATGGAAACTATTCATGAAGGATTGCTACTCTTATACTACTATATGAACAAGTTTAATCATATTTTACAATAACCTAATCTACCTGAATTTTACTGATTTTCTGGTCATCATTCTACTCTCTCCATTTACATTCTTTGCAATTAAAAAGCTCTCCAATTCATATACTTGTTGAATCCATGAATAAATTTTATATCATTTGAGTCAACAAGCAATATTCTTCCTTAAATCTTCGCATTCAAAGCATATACTCGAGGATCAGATTATAGGAAGGTTGTACTTAAAATATTGGTTATCCGTGTTGATTCAAGAACACAAATCAGAAGTCAAGCACTTGTAATTGTTGAAGATCTGCGTAGTTGCTCAGCCGAGAGGCATCCTTGTTGGGGCTCGGGTGTACTGACATATTCCTCCTGGTTAAGAGAGGGCGTTGTTAGTGAATTCCGAAGTGGAGCTTTGGGACTGGACATAGGACGGGAAGTCCGAACCAGTATAAAAATTCCTGGTGTCACTTTATTTTATTTTCCACATTTACTTTGATTATGATATATCTCTGTAGCTTAGATTTTATTTGACTATTACATATCATTTAGCTAGCATATCACATATATTTCAACTATATCCATATAGATCCTTTAAGTCGTACGTATCGACTCTTTTCAATTGGTATCAGAGCAAGGCCATCATATAACTGTAAAACCGTTATTTGATACATTAACATTGTGGATAATAATACTAGTATTAGAAATAACACCGGATATTCTAAAGGCCAATCAATTGCTAGAACACCCTTCTTTAATGGCATAAACTTTAGTTACTGGGCTACTCGAATGAGAATATACATGCAAGCTAATAGCTATGATGCATGGAATATTACTCAAAAAGAGTATACATCACCTACTATTGCATACACTGAATGGTCAAATATTGAGAAAAATGAAGCTACTGCAAATGCTAAGGCCATGAACATGCTACATTGTGCTCTAGATAGAAATGAGTTCAATCGGATTTGTATGTGCAACACTGCATATGAAATCTGGAGAACACTTAAGATTACTCATGAAGGCACTAACAAAGTTAAACAAAGTAAAATATCTATGCTCAATAATCAGTTTCAAAATTTTAAGATGAATGAAAACGAATCCATAAATGATATGTATTTACGCTTTCAAAATATTTATCATTCTTTATTAGGACTAGGAGAAAAATATTCCGACTTTGACATATTTTCAAAAATCTTGAATTATTTAACAAATGAACGGGAGAGAAAAGTATTAGCAATCGAAGAAGCTAATGATCTCTCTGCCATGAAACCAGAAGAATTGATCGGTAATCTAATGTCTTATGAAGTGATTTTGCAGGCAAAGAAAGCACAAGTACAAGATAAGAAAATTTTAGCTTTCCATGCAGAAAAAGAAGATTCCGATTCAGATGAAGAAGATATAGCATTTGTTGCTAAGAATTTTAGAAAATTTCTAAAATACAGAAATATTCAAAGCAAAAATATAAAGAAGAATTCATCAAAAGCACCTAATCCAGCTCTAGTAGAACGCTTCAACTATCACAAGACCGGACACTATCAAAAGAATTGCCAGAGCTAAAAAGAAATTGCAAAAATTAAAGAAACGAGCTTTTTCAGTCACTTTGGACAACTCAGATTCATCTTCTGAAAGTGATAGCGACAACGATAGTGAGCAAGCAAATGTGTGCTTTATGGCTAAAAAAAAGAGATGTAAGTGACTTTATTTTTGATGAATTAGTGGAAATTAATACTAAAATCTTAAAATCTAGGGAAATGTTTAAAAGAAAATTTGAACAAGCTAATGAAGATAAAAACATAGCCGAATTTGAGAGAGACCTTTTGAAAGATGAAAAAGAAATCTTAGAAGAAGAAATTAGAAAATTACAAGATTCTCTTTCAAATGCAAATACTCAAATTTCTTTGTTGATTCAAGAATTAGAAATTCAAAAGAATAAAAATGATTAATTGGTTTCTGAAAATCATAATTTAAATGATAAAGTTGAAATTATAATGTTAGAAAACTTTAGTTTAAAAACTAAGTTAGAAAATATTTCTAAAAATGTAAATAATTTTAACAAGGGTAGAGAGAATTTATCTAAAATTTTAGAAAACTCTCAATCTGTTTTTAATAAAAAGGACATGGATATGATAATAAAATAAATTTAAAAAGCAAATCCAATTAATTTTTTTTAATATTAAACCGAAAATTTCTAGTAGTAAATTAAATACTTCTAAGAAAAACATATTCGGATAATATTAGTATATGGATTCCAAAGACCAATAATATTCTTATTAGGAATAAATATATTAAAAACTTTTTAGAGTCTGTTCATTATAATAGTAATTATTTTTTCAAAAAGGAACCTAAGCCCTCTTGGGTTTCGCTTCCTAAGACTTGACCCGTAGGACCCTAACAGAGGAAGTGAGTACCAATGAAATTTTTTTGATTTATTTTTTGTAGGTCCTACTCGACAAAAACAGAGGAAAATGGATATTAGACAGTGGTTGCTCAAAACATATGACAAGAGACAAAAAAATGCTATCAAATATCACTTACTCAAAAGGAGGTACTGTCACATTTGGAGATAATTCCAAAGGATACATCATCAGCAAAGGCGATGTGAGCAATTACGATTTCAAGCTAATCCAAAAGAGTCACATTTAAGAGCAGTTAAACGAATATTACAATATTTAAGTAGTACCAAAGACTTTGGACTCTTCTATCCAAAAGACTGTTCCTTTGAATTAGTTTCATATAGCGATGCTAATTTTGGAGTATCACGAACGGATCGTAAAGTACAAGTGTAACAAGTCACTTTATTGGTAAATCGCTTATATCTTGGTTTAGCAAAAAACAAAATTGTGTTTCATTATCAACATGTGAAGCTGAATACATATCTTCTGCACTAGCTTGTGCTCAGGTATTATACATGTATCAAACACTAAAAGATTTCAATGTAAATTTGTCAAATCTATCGTTACAATACAAGTGCAACAAATTTATCTAAGAATCCGGTAAACCATTCCAGAACTAAACACATTGACATCAGACATCATTTCTTAAGAGATAATATTGAAAAACAAACAATTAATTTAGAATTTGTTAACTCAGAAAATCAAATTGCAGATATCTTTACTAAACCCCTTTAGAGAATTCTTTCATTAAACTCCGACGTGAACTAGGAATTGTATCATTCAAAGATCTCTAAACAGTTCTTCAATTATCATGTGCTTATAATGTCTTAATCTCTTTTTAATCGATGACAAAGGGGGAGAAATATCTCTCATGTTATCCATGTTATATACCATTTCTATGTTTCCATGCTCTTATATTTTCCATACTATTGAAAAATAGTGCTAACATTTGTGAATGCAGGAATCAAATGATAAGGTTATAAAATTATGAACTAACAAATTTGTGCAGAAATTAAGGGGGAGCTATACATTCAGGGGGAGAAAATCCAAAGTGTTGTCATCAATCAAAAAGGGGGAGAATGTTGAATAACAAGATTTTGATCGATGCCAATGAATAAAGCTACTATGGGAATCAAATTGTAAAGATAAGGTTTTTATATATATATATATATATATATATATATATATATGTACATTGAGCCGTGTTAGAATTATGTTAAAATCTATCCTCAAGTATACACGAATGTGCTAATCAAGTTTGTGTATATATATAATTAAAACCTTAAAAAGACAGATATGTACAGAAACTAGCCTACCAGTCGATTGGTAGGAAATGGACCAGTCGACTGGTCAAGTTGTTTTTTCACATAACGGCTAGTTTTAAAAGTTTTATATAAATAATTTAATTCTACCAGTCAACTGATAATTTTTAACCAATCGACTGATTTGACCTAGAAACTAATTTCTGAAGAGTCACCATTCTTCATGAAGAGGATCCTTTTCATTTAATGGACATAACTTTTTATGGAAACCATTCATGAAGGATTGCTACTCTTATAATACCATATAAACAAGTTTAATCATATTTTACAATAACCTAATCTATCCGAATTTTACTGATTTTCTGATCATCATCCTACTCTCTCCATTTACATTCTTTGCAATTAAAAAGCTCACGAATTCAAATATTTGTTGAATCCGTGAATCAATTTAATATCATTTGATTCAACAAGTAATATTCTTCCTTAAATCTTCGCATTCAAAGCATATACTCGAGGATCAGAATATAGGACGGTCGTACTTAAAATATTGGATATCCGTGTTGATTCAAGAACACAAATTAGAAGTCAAACACTTGTAATTGTTGAAGACCTGTGTAGTTGCTCAGGCGAGAGGCATCCTTGTTGGGGCTCGGGTGCACTAACCTATTCCCCCGGGTTAAGAGAGGGCGTTGTTAGTGAATTCCGAAGAGGAGCATCGGGACTGGACGTAGGGCGGGAAGTCCGAACCAGTATAAAAATTCCTGGTGTCACTTTACTTTATTTTCCACATTTACTTTGATTGTGATATATCTCCGTAGCTTAGATTTTATTTGACTATTGCATATCATTTAGCTAGCATATCAAATATATTTCCGCTATATCCATATAGATCCTTTAAGTCGTACGTATCGACTCTTTTCAGGTTGGAGCTCATCGACGATGACGTCGTCCTCGTCATTCAATGAAACCCAGCTCTGCTACTATAACTCCCCCTCCTGTTTGCTATGGTTTTGCAGAAAAGAAAGTTAATCCTGCTATCAGTCTGGCTAATGCTTTTGCTGTTTTAGGTGGTGGTTTGTCAATCGATGAAAGTGTTGTTTTATCTTCAGCGGTAGGCCCTCGATCATCTTGGTTGGTAGTGCTTATGTTGTCCCTTTGCAGGAGCCTTCTTGGCTTGTTGTGTTTGACATGTTGAAGCTGCGGTATTGTCCTAAGGTGGAAGTTTTGGAGGTTGAGGCAATGGATTCACTTGGCTCTCTCTCAGTCACTTGGTGATCTCACCACATATGCTTTCAGGTTCGGCCACTTACCTTGTTCTCTTGCTTTATCTCTTTTTACAAGGCTTTGTTTGTGAAAGGTTGGTTGTTGGATTGTGCTGTGTGCGATATTTTGAGCCATGACACATGTGAGTTTGTTCTCCCTAACATGGAATTTCCATCTCTTGATGAATTCATGTTGGGTCATGTGTGTGTTTTCCCTACGTGTTTGAGCTATATGATTTACTGGCTTGTGTCAACCTTTAGAGTATATATGAGAGCGTTGCTCCACTTGTTGATGGCCTTGTTGACCATATTGACTCGGTACCTTTTGTTCCGTGTGATAGGCCTGCTTTACTGCCTTGTTCTGTAGGCTTCGGTTGTGTTGGTTTTTGGTTCCTGTTTCTGTTCGGCTCGGTTACTTTGTTGGTCTCATGCCAACTTTTCCATGTCGTTTTGCTCGCTCATTTTGATCGACCAGTCTATTTTTTCTATGATTGGTCATTGGCTGGGGTTTTTTGTTGGTCATGCTTCGGCTTTTTTGGGTTGTTTTCGATGAGTCATTATGAGGCCTTACTCATGTCATTTATGGCTCATGTGTTACGCTTTTGGTTCTCTGGTTTCTGTGAGTTTTATTGGCTGCTATGTTGGGTATTGTATACATGGGATGGGTGGTCTCTATGTCATAGACGTATAGCAGATTCTTTTTTGATCCACTATACGGCCTACCATGGAGGTGGCCTCCCTTGTTTTCCTTTACCTTATATCGGCTATTCGAGTGTCGGCTTGGGAACTTTACCGATTATGTTGAATGGTCAATCTGATGATGGTTCGACATTGGTCGAGTTCAGATAGCAACTGGTGTTTCCTTTAGAAGGCAACTCTACATACTCTCCAGTTTTTTCTATCTCTTTTATCCCTGTGTGCTCTTCTTTATCTTCTTTTCAGTCAGTGTCGTCTGCCTTAGTCTTGTGTCCACTTCTTAGTAAGGAAGAGATATAAATCATTAATGGTCGCCTATCTCGACTTACTAAGAATTTGTATCCTATGTGGACCGGTGCATCATCTCTTGGTCTAGATGAGGAGGGTTTGTTGTTATCGGTGACCAGCGAGACCACCGTTCGGGCATCTGTAAGGTCCTCGCGTCATAGTCTGTGAGTGGCTCCTCGCACCCCCCGCACCGTTCACACACACTTTATAGCGGTGTCTGAGCAGATTTTTAGATCCACTCGACACACACTATATCTTATCTAATGTCTATGGTGTGTAGTCGGCTTTTTTTTTTGTATTTAGTGGGTGCTCTTGTTTCTCTGTGTCCTACCTGTTTTTCTTTTTTCCTAGTTTGATGGCGAATTTCCTATTCTGGAATGTGCGTGACATTGGTAATGATGCATCGGTGGCTAGGCTCAAGCACATTATTAGCAAGCATTCTACCTGTTTGGTGGTGGTCTTGGAACCGTTTGTGGTACCAGAGAAGATCACTAAATTGGTTTTATCTCTGGGCTTTGGTGGGGCCTTAGCCAATGTGTCCGATAAGATTTGGATCCTCTGGTCTAAAGATGTTGTCATCCATCCACTCTTTGACTCTGAGCAGCTACTCTCGGTAGTCTGCTCTTTCCCCTTTTTATCTTCTTATTTTTTATTCTCCGCGGTATACGCGAAGTATGATAGGATTGAGCTAATGTCCCTTTAGTCAGGCATCCTTGCTCTCGCCGATTCGGGTTCTCCGGTCTCGATTCTGGGAGGAGACTTCAATGTTGTCGCATGTGAAGCAGGAAAGCGGGAGGCAATGCCGTTAACCGTTTAGCGGTAGAGGACTTCAATGCCTTCATCCTCATTTCGGGTCTTTCCAAAATTTCGTTCCTTGGTTCAACTTTTGCTTGGAGTAACAACCAAGAATAACCAAACCGGATTCTCTCTAGGCTTGGCATAGTTTTTGGATCCGAAGGTTGGTTTAACCTTCCATTCACCTTTTCTATCTCCCACTTGGATCATTCCTTTTCGGATCATGCTCTTATGGTTCCGCACTATTTTCCCCTCTCCCTTTCAGGTCCTTCGTTCTTTAGGTTCCAGGGTATGTGGAGATCTCACCACTTCTTCCATAGTGTTGTGGAAGAATCCTCGAGCTCCTATGTCCTTGGTTCCTCATGTGTTGTGTTTTCTCGCAATTTAAAGCGTTTTAAGGCTTGCGTTAAGACATGGAACATCCTACACTTCAAGAATATCTTTGATAACGTTCACGCTGCGGAAGAAATTCTTGTATTAGATGAATCATCCTTTGATGAATATCCCTCGCCTGCTAACAAAGAGGCTTGTGCGATTTCCTAAATGGCCTTCTCTTCGGAGATATGTGTTGAGTATGACTATCTTCTCCAGAAGGCGAGGATAAAGTGGATTGTCGAAGGTGACACAAACTTCAAGTTCTTCCACTCTACTATCCGTAAGAAGAATAATCTTCTTACGATTCACTTGATCCAGCATCCAGATCAATCTACGGCTTCCTCGCCTAGTGAAGTCAAAGATACTATCCTATCTAATTTCCAAGCCTTTCTTGGTTCTCCCTCTGTGTCGGTCTCTGGCCCAACTTTTCTAGCTTTCATTCCCAGATTTGGTCCTTCCTTCGGAAAGTTCTGATTTTGCAGCACCTCCTTCTTCAAAGGAAATGCGAGTTTGTGTATTTGCTCTAAGCAAGGATAGTGCTAGTAGGCCTGACAGCTACAATGGTTTTTTTTTACCAAAGCGTTTGGACTATTATTCAGGCTAACTTCTGTCTTGCTATTCGATTCTTCTTCTCTGGTGGAGATCTACCTATGGGTTGGACCTCCACCAACCTGATTCTTGTACCCAAGTGCGAAAATCCTCGTACTTGCGAGGATTTTCGGCCAATCAGCTTATGTAATTTTTTGAACAAAGTTATCTCTAAGGTACTGGCCTCACGACTAGCACCGTTTCTTGGGCGTATTATTTCTTCTTCTCAGGCTGGGTATGTTAAAGGACAGATAACGTCCTTATAGCCCAGGAGCTGATTTCTCAGATCGATAGGAAGGTTTGTGCTTCTAATGTGTTCATCAAGCTGGATGTGGCAAAGGCCTATGATCGCATTCTACTTCATAATCAAGGCTCCAAGGGCTTTTGGTTTTCCGGAACCCCTTATCGATCTTGTTTGGAGGATTATCTCGATATGTTGGTTCTTGGTTCTTAAAAATGGATCAACCAACGGTTTTTCAAGGCGAGAAGGGGTCTTCATCAGGGAGACCCTATATCTCCATCGTTGTTCGCCATCGATGCCGTGTCTTTCGTACGTGGTCTACAGACACTTACGATAGCTGGGCAGATTCATAGGTTTAGCATTCCTCGTGGATGCCCCCTATTCTCTTCCTTATCTTTCACCGACGACATCATTATCTTTACTAATGGTTGTCGTAGTTCTATCTGTTGCCTTATTAGCCTTATTCAGTATTATGAAAGATGCTGAGGGGAACTTGTCAACTCTGATAAAAGCTGCTTCGTCTATATGAAAAACCTGTCGCCAATTAGGTCTTCTTGGATCGAGACCTTCACTGGTTTCAAGGTCTCGTCTCTCCCCTTACCGTATCTTGGTATTGTTCTATACAGGGCAGAAAGCTTAATGCCATCTTCGATCCCCTGACTGACGAAGCTAGGGGTAAGATCATTCGGTGGATTGCTACTCTTTTGTCTCAGGAAGGAAGACTAATTCTAATAAGGTCGGTTCTAGATTTTATAGGATCACATGTCTTTGCTACAATAACTCCTACTTCTTCCTTCTTCTGTTCTTACCGATCATTAGAATCGTCTTTTTTATGGGGAAATAAGGACAATGCTAAACGGCACCATTGGATCTCGTGGAACACCATCTATTGTCCCAAAAGTGAGGGAGGTCTGGGCCTCCTTAATTTGAAGGACATTTGCACTGCCTTTGCTCGCAAGCCGTGGGCGAGGTTTAGAGCGAACAACTCCCTTTGAGCGATGTTCCTCCATGCTAAATACTGCAAATTGTTGGGGGCGAATCACTTCGGTGTCCCGTCCAACGCTAGTGACATGGGGAAGCGAATGCAATCCATGAATGCCTTATTGGATTCACATGGTGGTGGAACCGATTAGGACGGTAGTCCTTTTTCGATTAATGTGGCTTGGAGTTCGGTGAGGATGCTGGCTCCACGCCTACACCTTTTCTCTTTCATCTGGGACGTCCGTCTTCCCCTAAAGGTTTCTCTGTTTATGTGGAAACCCTGCATGATGGGTTACCATTAGACGAGAACCTCTAAAAGATTGGCATTCCAATAATCTCCCGTTGTAGATGCTGCGGATCGGGTTCGATGGAATCCGCTGGTCATATGTTTTTTCTTGGCTTTTGTGCCACTTCAGTCCGGAATTACTTCGGGAACTTGATGGGTTGTCGTGGTAATGCCAATTCTCTTGCGGATTTATTGAGAATCTGGTGGTCTGGCATCTCAGTAAATCTATTCGTTCCATCCTCTTTCGTCTTATCTCTTGTCTTATCTGCTGGCATATCTGGTGCTCGTGGAGTAAGGCAATATTTGATGAAGTATGGATCCTCCTACCATCATTAGAAGGGTAAGGAATTGATGATTTCCTTTCTTTTTGGGGCAGGCCTTTCAAGGGTGCAATAGGCTCCCACTCTAGGAGATAGGCAACCTTCGATGTTTCCACAATGTTGTCGTCTCCTAGGGTGGGAATTGGTTGATATCCTTGATTAGGGGTTGTTCCCTGTTACCTTCTCTCACTACACGATCCCCCTTTTAGATCTTATGTTGTTTGTTAGTGCTGCAGGGCCTGAATTTCTAGGTTTTTGGCGCCATCTACCTATGGCTTTGTTAGCTGTTGGAGTACCTGCTATTTAGACAGGCCTCTTGGACTTTGTAGAGATGGAGATTGCGGTGTTTCAGGAGAGTCATATTGGTTTCTTGCCCGTTTGTTGCATTTGATGATGTATATGGCCTTGTCAAGGTTCTTAGGCCATCTTTAGAGCATATGTGGTTACTTCAGAGCGCTCTTGTCATTGGTATTCAGTTGGAGCGGCTTCGTCTCTTTGGCTTGTGTATTAACATCTCTTATTATTAACTGTATTCTCTTATGAGTTGTATTTATTTTGTATGCTAAGCTTTTATGTTATATGTGTGTGCACGGTTTCTATAGCCATTTCTAAGGAAACTGTTTTTGTTAGCCATTGGAGAAATGCTAGTTTCTCCCTTTTGTTCTATTATTTGTCTTTATTTAAAAAAAGCAATCCAAATATTTCCATTACCATTCGAGGAAGAAAAAAATATAACTGAAACTAATTGAAAATGAGAAACGAAGCCATACCTGAACTATCGTACTTCAGCTTAATCTGTCATACAGAAACCGCTAAATGTCTGCTTACTCCGTTTTTTTATACTTTATCTTATGTTAGAGAAAATATAGCTAAACTGTCATACTTTAGCTTTGTATGTCATATGAATTATGAAATTGCCTAACGTCTGCTCCGCACCTAATTTATTTTTTATATTTTATCTGGTGGTTGAGAATACTAGGAAGCAAAGTGAGAAGCAATTGAGATGAAGAAATAGATCTGAAAATAAAACCAGTGAAAATGGATTGAAAACGTGGCTAAGAAATGTGTAGAAAACGTGTTAGCAATGACATGAGTACCCCTTATATTTATTTAATGTGTAACATATATAAAAGGTTAATTCTGGTATTTCAAAAGCTTCAAATCAAAAAATTCCTATTAGATATGGATTACGTATTCCTTAATTCTCATCAACTATTTCACATTAAAAATACCCACAATTTATGATTTCCATGATCAATAACAAAGTTGTTTTTCTTTATTATCATCAACTATTTAACATTAAATACTCATGTTTTTTTATTTCTATTATCATAATAAAGTTCTTCTCGATTATACCGATAATTTACAATGTTATTCATGTACTTTTAAATCAACTGAATAATTTAAATTTCAAATTAATTTTGATAAATATTCATTAGTGTTTTAAATAATTTGGAAAATGTGATTGTTTCTATACATAACTCTATACATAACAATAACAACTACTTTAGTTATATGTTTGTTTCAATAAATATATTGTGGCTAAATTAGCCTATCAAACAAATATTCATTTGTTCATCAACCAATTGGAAGATTAATTATTATCATACACATAAAATACATAATTAAATTATAAACATAAATGGTAATAATGATTTCAATATATAATTTATTTATCTCCATAAATTATCAATGATGCAAATACAGTTACTTAACTAATATCCATAGTTCATCTAATAAATCTGAATAAATTCATTATCAGACAAATGCGAAAAAATGGTTGTTTCAATATGTATATCACATTCTTGCTATAAAAATTTAAATTTTAGTTCAACATAGTTAATACCATATAAAAAAGTACATCAAAACCAATTTATAATTTGTGTATCAAAATAAATTATTAGTAACTTTTATTTATTACGAAATTTCCGTAATTTTTGGATATAATTGCATAAATATCTATAAATATTTAATGAGTAATTGAATAAATGTATGGAATTATTAGTTAACTTAATTATAAGTACCTAATTTACTTAACTTTTTTGGTAAGCAATTTTTGATTATTTTGAAACTTAATAAGAATATAGCCAAACTGTCCTTATTTATAATTCATTGACCTTGATTTTTTTAATTTATAGTTCATTAAAGTGTATAAATTTTGTATCTATTGGTAAATAATAGCAAAGCAGAAGAAACGGAATTATACGTAAGTCTTAATATCAGCTTTGATTCTTTTAGTATTTCTAAAAGCCTTTCTTTTCAAACAGACTTATGATGATAAGTGTTAACAATTTAGATCTAACATAAATTTTGTCCAATAACCTGGACTATATGTATGTGACCCAAATTCTATAAATTGTGCCAACAACGACTTGGATAAACAAGCCATTGATTGAAGCAGTCTTATGGATATAATTTTGGGTTTTAAAGCGCCTACGTCCTTGGTCATTTTAATGTTGTCAACTGAATAATCACATCATGGATGAGTCAAACTGCATGGCTGTTACAAGGATCATCTTACCCTTCTCATACAATCGCTGACCCTAATCTTGATAGAAACTTCTTCCTTCGCACCTTTCCTTTCTTTCTGACCTTTTTTCCTCTTTCAAGCATTCACTGTTATAGATAGTTGTTGTGTGTTTCTCCATCCCCTATCACTTTCTGATCTGAATCTAATTCCCACCTACCGTCGTCCTTTTCGCCTCTTCTCCAACCTTTGCAAACTCAGTCCTTCTCCTCTCACATTTGCAGTGGTCCTCCTCCCTTTTCCCTTGTATTTACTTAGGAGGTCGAGTAACACATATGGCGACCCCTAGATATGTTTCCCCTTGCTTGATTTTCCTCTTTTGTTCAATTTGTTGATTTCTTATACGTGATGGTCATGTCTATAGTTTCCTCTTACCTTTTTGTTTTAAACTTTGTAAAATTTTCGCATCCAAACCTTAATCGACCTATTCTAAGTTGTTGTACCCTCGTTACCACATCCTCCCATCTCAAGCCCAATGCCCCCTAATCATAATCCGCATTGTTAGTTCATGTTTTATGGATGGTTTGGTTTGGTGTGAGCTTGTCTCCATTGCTTGGTGAGTCGCTGAGGTACATTATTTTACTGGTTGTATGGCATATCCTTGAACGCTGGGTTTTTTTATGGTGATAGATGGTGACTTTTCTCAGTTTTATTAAGTCTTGCTTTTAAGACGTCGATAGTTATGTTTTTCAGCTTATGTAAAATTTGGTTGACAGGTTGCTTGAATTTTGGTTGTAGTGGTCGTTGGTACATTTCTAGCGTGGTTGGTTTCTGTTTCTTATTTTGCTTAGCATTGGTCGGGTGGTTGGTGTATGTAGTGTGTTGACTTGAATCTGAGTGCGGTTTGGCGTAGTGAGTTCTTCTGGTGTTTGTTGTGAATTGGGAGGTAATTGGTGCAGGATGCATAAGTGATCCGTGATTTTTTCCTGTAGGTGGTGGGTTTTCAAGCTCCTCTTTAGTTGATGGTGATGAAGTCAGGTGTGTAGCATGAAATTCAACAGTAGGGATTTTGTTGCTATAGTCTATGATTCCTCCTCGTGACTGGCATTTGCATTGTATATAGATGTAGCTTGCTATTTTATGGATGTATTGTGTCTATAATTGTGAAGTGTGATGCTCCCTGCGTGGAGTACTAGTTTTCTTTGGGTCATCCTTAGAAACCTGCCAAGTAACAATGCACCTTGCGTGGTGTTTGTCCTTGGTTGTCCCACTATAAAAACCGCCATTAGTAGGTAGACGATCAGTATAACTTCTGCAAGTACTTATTATTTATTATAATAAAAAGCGTTATAGATCACTATAAAAACCTGTCTGCAATGCCAAAAAAAATTGTCCTTTTTGGGATTTCAAATCGATGAACAATCCTCCAACCACCGTTGAAACGAAGTAGTTAAAACCTATAAAAATCAAATGTAGATAATGAAAATGTCCCTCTAAATCAAATATGAAAAAATATGTTTGAAATCGGGTTTAAAGTTTGAAGCAATTGCATAAGAAAACAAAAAAGCATCAAATAATTACTTAAAAATGTCAAACAAAATCTCTTCTTGATGATTAACGTCCCTTTCTCAAATGGGGAAGAGTTGGTTTTTCAAAATCTAGAAAAAGACTAAGAGTCTTATGTAATGACCCATCATTTTCAATGATTTAGATCGATAATAAACCACACATGCCTAATCCTAGTCGTTAAATAATATGAATTGAAAATATACTTTAAACATGAGAAATAACGAGATGAGAGGAAACAAAACCCAGAATCTCATAGACAAAGACAAAGTATAATAATTGTGTAAACAATTCATAAATTTGTTTATAGTATACATTTCACAATATCAGAATTAAACAATCAACAAACATACCAAATAATTCAATGGAACAATACTAGTAAATACGAACTGCCAGTCTTCATCTATAACTTTAGAATAATGTCTTCGGCTAAGCAAAAATAACTCATGCTGATCCAAGCATAATAAAAACAATAAACTTGAGTCAAGATTAAATTTTCTCATGTAAGTCAAATCAAAAGCACGAATAAAGGTACAAATAACCTCAGAGATGTTACAGAAATTTTCATCTCCTAAGGATATGTTAAACTATCTGTATATAGTAAGATACATTATATATGTAATGTCTATCAATAAAGTATAAAGTTGAAAATAGCATTAAGGCATTACCCACATTCCTCTTAACACATTTTATATGCATGTAGCCTAACTGGTAGCTGTCATAAGGTTCATTATAGGTGCAAGACAAATCAAAATCATAGTGGGATCATATAGGGATAAAATATGATAAGATGCACGATGTAATTCCCCAAGTAGGATTCTACCAGTTCACCCTTTCTAGCTGGTCATAAGCCATTTCGACCCACCATGTACAACCCCCCCTGAAATAAAATCAAGGTGCACCAATCAAATTACAAATCAAGTGAGTGGTACAAAAAGGGTGTGTCCGCTAGAGCTAAGGGTAGATAGCCTCAATGGCCAAACACATGCTCCTACTTTATTCATTTTAAGTTTGACACAAATGTTTCAAGACCATCCATCAATGTTCATTTACTTCATTCCAATAACGTTCGTCAGTCCAGCCATCTCATTTTGGTAGATCCTCCATTTACATAGTTCTTCAAGAATTTCCAGTATTCACGTAGAGTATGCCAATATCCAGCTCCGGTCTCTTTAACAACCAATCGTCATCTTACACACGGTGGTCATTTTTTTAAAGCAAGGCTAATCCGGATTTTATAGTGGCCGCAACCACTTTCATTATAACAAATAAATGAAGACATGAGAGTATAAGAGTTAGACATATTGTCTAACTACTACTAGCTAGTTTGAAGTACCATAACACTATTTAAGTTAAAACAGGAGAGAAGCTGAGTGCTTCAACTACTGAATATTACAATTTAGAAATATTTACAGATATTTCCTTAGATGGTACTTGCTTATATTTTATTACTTCTTTTAAAACTAGTTTCTAAAATACGTGTACTATGTTAAAAAAACAAAAAAATACTCGTGAAATCATCATCAAAAATCCACATAAACTACATAATCTAGAATTTGGTTTTGTAGATAAGATGGATTGTTTAAAGGTTTATAAGGCCATTTCAAATTCTCAAAAGTTAACAAACAAGATTTAGTCATTTAAAAGCAACCAAATAGCTAAAAACACACATAATAAAGCAAGACTAGCAAAGAAATTCACCTAGAAAAGAAGTTTAGGAGCAAGGCTGTAACGACCCAGGAATTTCGACCCTGAAAATTGACACAAATACCATGTCAACTCTTCAAGCATCAGAAATACTAGATCATTAATAGAAAGAAGTTAGAGGGTGAGAAATAGAAAGAAATAAAGTTAGAATAGAAGAAGAAGAACACAACAGAACAGAATCAGAGTAAACATGAATCTCACAGCAGAATGAATAAATATATTATATAACATAACTTTTGAAATGCAAACTTACAACTGTATATATAAATACTATTTCAGAGTACAACACATAACATCACAGGGAAATAAACTCTATATATATCTAATGTTGAAGCCTCCTTCTCCAAGCTCCTCCAAGTATCTGTAAAATCCTAACTATTTGACTACCCATACAAATTTGGGTACCCAAGGGTTTAGGGTAAAACAAAACAAAATAAACTCTGGGTTAGTCATGGGACAGGTGAGAGTAAACTCCAACCATTTGGATTAACTTTAAAAAGTCCATTTCAGAAGAAAGGATAATCGTAAGACTGATCCATACATAAATACAGATAGTTTTTACCTTATGGTAACCCAAAACATTTTTAAACAATATTGTTCTAATATTACAATAGTGTCTAAATCAAGTAAACAGAAGTCTAGCAGAACGCTTGCATCTCATGATATACATATATAGTATACAATCAAAACCGCGGGGTCTTATTAATGAATGGATTCCTAGTTATGACAAGATATGAAACCACATTCCGATCAGTGTACTCTGGAGGGGATACACTGGAGTTCAACAAACATCTTGCAACTCTACCACACATTACTAGCCATTCATTTCGCTTGAATTTTTCGAATATATAGTCACCTTGCGGTTCATATACCAACATAACTGTTCCCAGGAGATGAAGAAGTGAAATAAGAACAAAAGTGAATATTCTCTAGACGATGACAATATACTCTAATTGAGGGCGACCCACTTAGCCATGTTGCCTGCCCGATTATTGTCATTTCCCGGTTGATGAGGCTTGAGGTCATAACGTATCTTTTGACAGATCACACCTTTATTCACTTTGAATGCCACATCGTCATACCTTCCAAATCACAAATTTATTTCCCCAAAAATACCATGGGTATAAATCTCAGAGAAATGAATTCCTCTGTCGCTAACGTAAATACGTTTTGAAGAGATCAACTTGGCGATCTATTAGGTATACTCTGTCAGACATTCGTCCATACAAGTTGTCATGGGACTGGACAAACCGAAGGAACTATTCTTTAAATCCATCTTAGGAAATTTCTACCTAGGATCGCCAGAAAAGCCCTTGCATAAACTCCGTCTTCAATTATCTTCATCATATTTGATTCGCAACGCTAATGCCCATACCGATTGGTTTTTAGATAATAAATCTGATCTCGGTCTCTCTATATTGACAACGGAAAAATGGTCAAAACTTTGATAGCTAGAAATTTAACCATCAAAGGAAAACATCTATACAAACAACGATCTTAATTCCAAATGACAATTAAATCGATCAACTATCAATCAATACTCGAGCCCTTTTAAACTAATTTATTGATAATTATTTCATTTCCCAATTTCCTTTCAATGTCTTTACCCAAATATTTCTCCAACTCGATTAGCCTCTCACGATCCTCAAAAAACGTTTCCATTTATTATAAACTATTTATTTTCTATATTCTAGAAAATATTTCTTATTAACATCGGAAAACATTTCCATTTCTTAATCATGCATCATTTCTCTTCTACATCCATTTGTCCCAAACTGTAAACTAGTAAGAGAACAACCCCTTAAGTATCAACCCCATAGGGCGAAAACAACATCAGATCGACACTCATAAAACCATTCAACTCGACTAATTTTCAGTAAGTTTATAATTTCCTTAATCCCATTTCTTAATTTCTTAACAAATCATTGCTTATGCAACTCTCGAATTTAGTTTACGAATCCACTTCTTTTACGAAAAATATTGATTAGAACGATAGCACTAAAACCCATGTTTCCAAAAAAATTAACTTTAAATTATAACTTTGATTCCTTACTTTAAATAAATAAATTATAATTAATTAATTAATTAATCTTCATTTAAATAGAAAATAAATAGTACTTTTCGAAATTCAACGTCTAACTCTCCTTTGAATAATTTCTATTCGATAAAAGTTCAGAACTTTGGATAATTTACCATTTCAGATCAACTCAATTTCTAAATTCATTTTTGAATTTATCATTTCCAAAACATCACCAATTTACTTTTATAATTATTCCAATTTGCAAAATGTTTGCTTTGGATTTTTATTCACTTTAAAATGTGAATATTATCTCTTTATAGAAATCTAAACTTGTTTATCAAATAAATCTTCATTTATATAGTAAATACCATTATAGATTATAATTCCATTTATTAAGTTATTTTATAAATTCATACTTCATAAATTCCATTTACAAGTCAACTTCTTGTTAATTATATATCAAGTTTACAACTAAACCTCAATTACATACTCTATTATAAATCATTGATTTCAAACCAAATATTAATTATCTTACCGAATTCTGAATTATGCAATTTAAAACTAAATCATTTTATTTACATTCGACATAGTCTAATAATTATAAATTATTATGGATTTTTTTCTTTTCTATCGACATTTCAAACGTCGAAATAAATTTCATCATTTTCCTTTTTGAAATGATTCCCACTTTCCCTTTCTATTTTTCATTCTTTAATTTACATTCTTTAAATTATTTAATAATAATTATTTCGTCCCATTTCTAAACATCGTTTATAAACCAAACTACTTGTTCTTATATAATTTAAAAAAGTTATTATATCTAGCCCAATCGAAATTTAATTTCTATTTAAAAAATAAATTTTCCCTTTTTAAAACTCGAATTTGTTTCCAATATATTTTAGGGTCAATGTTATTCAAACATCCCAAACACACAATAATGAACTACAAATTATTTATTACATCATATAACACAATATACGAAAAGCAATAATATAATTGTTGAGTAATCCAGTTGGATTCTTCCAACCTGTTTCCCTGCATCCACAGTTGTTAATCAACATAAATAACATCAATTTCATTGCAATATAACATATTCAAATAAATAGAATCAATACTCAATCAACGATCTATATATATATATAACTATATATATTATTTCATCCAATTAATTAGCAATTCATCAAAACAATCATCACACATCATTCATTCATTGCTTATCAATATTAAATGACATTTATAATATTATAAAAATGAACAGATTTAATGAGTATACTCACCTTGGTCGTTATTCGTTAAATAACGATTTACATTCCATAGATCTGGTCAGACATTTTATTATGCCTATAATTCAAATGAGCTCCAAATTGCCCTAGACCAGTTCCAGTACGTAGCCTGTGACCATACAATCTTAATGGATCCTGTTTCATTAAATTTGGATAACGTAATTGCAAGTTATTTCGATTTAAAGTTTGTATATATTTTATTAAGTTAAATAAGCTTAAATTTTAATTTCCAAATTGGGCCTTACCCCTTTGATACATCGGCCCATCCCCACTTTAAAACCCAACATGTGTCCCTTGTACCTCTTCTTCCTCAAATAAACATCGTGACCTGCTCCTCTTCTTGATACCTAGTGTCGTGTCATTAATGTAACGATCCATATTTTATGTATCGGAGGATCGTAAAATATTTTTATTTAATTTCCTAAGGGTTGGATCATTCTCATATTTTGGTATGTTGTTTGTGGGGATGTGAGACATGTCCATAATTTTTACTAATTTTGTTTGTGGCCATTTTTCCCATGTCAGTCTTGTATAGGGAATAACTTTTGACTGGGATCGAATCAGGTGCTGAGATCAGTCTCCGGTGATGCCAATTCCGTAGAGTGGTCACATTAAAGATTTGCTTCAGCGGTTTGGGAGAAATCACTATTTTTATGTTTCACAGTTTGTTGTTCAGGTTCTGAGTCAATAATGGGCTGATTTGGAGAGGCCCATTAGTGGGCTGGTGGGAGCCTATAAATAGGGGGTTAAAGGCATGGAGAGGGGGTTACTTTCTTCGTTCTCTCATTTGGTTGAGCTCGTGATCCTCCTTGCTCAATCAAATACACCTTTCCACTATTAGAATTATAGATCTACATAAGGGAATCGAAGATCTACATCGTTTGAAGCTATATCTACATCAATTGAAGAGTGATTTCATCAAATCGAAGAATTTGAAGATAATTCTTTGTTGTTCGGATTGAGAATCGAGCGTTTTATAGTTGTTTTAGGAGATTTGGTGAGTGATATACATCTCTCACACGGATTCAATCAAGTATATGAGTGTTTGATCTTATTTTTATCATTTTCGAGTTGATTTCACCTAGATCTACATCATGGTAAGTGTATTGTCATTTGAATCACCATAGGATCTAATCTGGAAACTTATAAATGGTAATTTCATGTGTTAATTCTATGTTTAGATCCATATATTGATTTAATCATTTGTTGAATCATTATTTTAATATTGATGATTTGTTGATGAAATTGATTGATTTTGAGTTGAGATGGATCAGAGAGTTTGGGAGTGTTTGACAACTTGTTTGGCAAGTTGAAAAATCATGGTTCGTCGAGAAAAATCAAGCGGATTGGGTGAATTTCAAGAAGCGGGAAAAAATCAAATTTGGAAATTTAAAGCATTTGACAGCATTTGAAAAATGTTGTGGAAAGTCTTGAACCAAGAACTATCTAAGGGCGTAGGACGTAGGTCACATATGACTTAGATCACGCCAGATTTGACAGCATTTGATAAACGATTTTAAAATCTGTGGATCGGGCACGACCTAAGGTAGATCGCGCATGGGATCTTTAGGCCGTAGGTCGCACCTGAGCTATAACAGCGCATCTGAAACGCTGTAAAAGGCAGAAACACTTTAAAAGGAATATTGATGAACCAAATAGCATAATGATGGACATAAAGCAATGACGACACTTCTAAAATGTTGAAAAAGGCAGAAATGCGTTGAAAGCCAGTTTTGTTTAGTTTTTCACACCAGATAGATTCAGAATTGAACAAGGAGATATAACAACATTCAGAAATGCTGCAAAAGGATGTTTAGACATTGTTGCCATTTTTTTACAGCGAAAAAGCTGGAAATGCTATGGAATGCAGTATCGACCAAACAAAGCTTGTTTTTGGAGTCAGGTCGATCGGAGATCATTGGGTCGGGTCGTTCTTCAAAGAAGAGGCGCGGGTCGTAGAAGCACTTGCTTGTAAAGTCATTGGAACGACCTAGTTAGGTTATTGGTTGAGTTTGCTTGTGTGGTGAACTGGGAAAGGATCATCCTACATGGTCAAGTTGTTGAGACATGGAACGACCTAGGGAGCGACAACCTAATTGGGATGAAATAAATTTTATGATTTTTGGTTTAGTGATGATATGACTTCGAGTATATTCAAGAGGGAATGTTCGAGGTGTTGTGACATGTTCCTTGATCGTTGAAATGCAATGAATGTGAAGATGACTCAAAGTGGTGAGTTAATGGATAATGGTTGCTCGAGAGAGTTGCTTGAGTTATGAATAGCTGTCGGGGAGGACGATTAGAACTATTGAAGGCTAAGAGATTATTGTTGTCGTAGGTTCTAGCGGGCTCAAACAAGGGTATAATAGAGACGTCTAAAAGACCGGTTGTATGGTCGACTACCCTGGGTATCATTGAAAGGCCTAGATACGTATTATTGAAAGGCGTACGGAGTTTTTGCTAGAACCGGGGTTACCATTAGCCCTTGACATATGGCAGGGTTGGCCGTCATTCGATTAACGATGGTTTCAAAGCAGGGTTGGCGGAGATAGCCAGAGTCAGTCACGAATGTTGGTTATTTTGCTTATACCGTCTCACTTACGTTGTCTGACGTCGAAGGAGATGCTTCTTGGGTGATTGTCTGTATTGGTTTATTCCTCTGGGCTTGTGCTTGGGTAATATAGATCTCGATTAGGATGATTTACGTGAGATATAACTAGTTGCTCTGATTATTATTGTTTGGTTACTTCTGATTTCCATGAATGAATAGTTGTTCTGATTATCACAGATGTATGGTTGAAATGCTTTCTTGTAAAGGCTATCACTGTCCGATGTAGGGAAGATGGGGTTGAGTTCTTCTCTGGTGTTTTGGTAGATTGGTTGCTTAATCTACTTATTCTCATATACTTTATTGATGATGTTAGATAGCTATTTTATCGCTCACTAAGCCTGTTGTATGACTCAAGGTTTTGAGTTTCCATCTTATTACCTTGGGATGTTCATGCGATTGTGGATGGACAGATTGAGTAACACATTACAGGTAACATAGCTTACTGAGGGGAGGATGCTGTGCGGTGGCGAGATGGAGGCTAGCATATTACTTTTCTGCTATCTAGTATATGTTGTTCCACTTTTTAATGTTTGACTTTGAGTGTTGTAGTAAGGCTTATTGTACACACTCTTATGGTGTTATCCAATGTTGTATATGGATATTTCATGATGTTATGAAAAGGGTTTAAGATTCTGCTCAACTCTGCTTTACTATTATTGCTTTTTCTATTATATTTTAGCCTTGCGCTATGAGTTGTACGACATGTTCCACATGTATTTCTTATCTCGATGGTCGTCTATAGCTGCTTGGCATGTCTTTCAGCGCATTACTTTCCTTGTTAAGTGTAGGAGTTATGGGCGTTCATCACATTTGGTATCAGAGCTCTGGTTATCAATTTTTTCTAAAGTTCAGAGACTTAATTACGTATGAGAGATGTATTTGTATATTTCAGATGGATGTATACTATATTGTAGTATATAGTATAGTAGTGCTTGAACTCCATTAGCAATTTTCTTGTAAGTGACTAATCATTCTATATTGCAGATTTAGAATGAGTCGACGAACTTCAAGACATACGACTAGGAGGGGGCTGTGCTTGGAGGGGGAAATGGCGGTATACCAGATTACCCAACCATGTTTGAAGCCATGATGGAGGCATTCACGAGAAGGGTACCCGCTCTAATGGTAGCCACG
Source organism: Allium sativum (assembly GCA_030737875.1). Lineage (NCBI taxonomy): Eukaryota > Viridiplantae > Streptophyta > Magnoliopsida > Asparagales > Amaryllidaceae > Allium > Allium sativum. The sequence continues at coordinate 424,998,975 of CM060921.1, read as the reverse complement.
GTAGATGTAGGGGTGCAGCTATCGAGGGTTGTGGACCTCGCGAAGCTATGCAAAGAATTCACTTCTCTTGGAGGAAAAATCATTCAAGGGGACAGAGCCAATTGAGGTGGTTCAGAGGTGGTTAGATGCTTATGTACAGATTTTCATAGATTTGGGTATAGATGATGCAATGAAGAGGAAGCTTACATCAAGGCAACTGCAGGGAAGAGCCATGGAGTGGTGGAATTATGTTACGCTAGAGACTCCATAAGAAGAGATAACTTAGGAATAGTTCCAAGTCAAGTTTGAGACAAAGTTTATCTCTACTGCTCAAAAGTCAGTTATGTTCAAGAAGTTTATGGAGCTGAAATAGAATGGTCGACCAGTATTTGATTATGTTACTAATTTTGAGGCCTTGTCGAAGTATGCTCATTCATATTTTGACAAACCCTATCAGAAGAATGAAAGTTTGTTATGGGTTTGGATACCTATATTGGAAAGCCATTGGTCGATTATGTTGACGATCCATATAAGAAGATAGTGGGGAAAGATATTCGACATGAAATCTTCTTTCCTAAAGAAGAAAATGTTGTCCCTGCAACCAAGGAAGGTTCAAAACAATAGCAGGGTGGTAATAACAATAAGAAGAGGAAGCAACAACAACAGATTGGGAGGATGGCAAGAAGAAACCTAAAAGTGAGGCAGTTTGCTTTAACTGCTAACAAAAAGGCCATTACTCCAACGAATGTAAGAATCCGACAGATGAGAAGAAGTGCTTTAATTATGAAAAGCTTGGGAAGGGAAAGAAGGATTGTCCAGAATCAGCTAAGGGTAAGCCGATTGTGAAGGCTTATGCTTTGGAAGTCGTGCCATCATCTTCAAGGGCTCCTACTGCAAAGGAGAAAGGAAATGGTGTCGTCGTTCAAGGTACTTTTTCCATTAGAGGCGCTTCAGTTCGTGTGATTTTTGATACTGGAGCATCGCACTCATTCATTTGTAATGAGCTTGTGTGCTGCTTGAGTTTAGAACCCGAGATTTGTGATAGACCTTTGGTTGTGACTAATCCAGTTGGGGGTTCAACCAGTCTTTGTATGCTTTGTCATGGTATTGTGTTATCGAGTCATGGTTTCTCTTTTGTGTGTGATTGCTTTGTTTTGAACTTCGTTGGGTTTAGGATCATCTTAGGCAATGATTGGCTCAAGAGGTATGCGGTAAGAGTGAATTACGAGAAGCTTGAGGTGAGAGTCAGGGATGTGGAAGGGAGAAAGGTTTGATTCGATGTAAGGCGAAGATGGTGTCTTCGTAAGCTTTTTATATTTGCTTGTGATTCCACAGGAAGACTTGTCATCTGTGCTGATCGCTAATGAGTTTGAGGATGTTTCAAAGAAGTCAAAGGTTTGTCGCTGCATCATGAGATCGAGTTTAGAAACGATTTGGTCGAGGGTGCTAGACCTATCGTTATGCCTCTTAGACGGATGACGCCTAAGGAACAGTGAGAGTTAGAGGTGCAAGTTCGTGACCTTTTGGGAAAAGGATTCATTTGGAGAAGTGTATCCGAATGGGGAGCACCATTTGTGTTTGCAACCAAGGCCGATGGATCATTGAGATTATGTGTAGACTATCTTCAGCTGAATAAGGTAACCAAGAAGAACAAGTATCCTTTGCCGAGGATCGATGACTTGTTCGATCAACTTCACGAAGCCAAAGTGTTTTCTCAGATGTATTTGGCAATGGGATTTCACCAGTTGAGAGTGACAAAGGATAGTGTGCCGAAGACTACTTTTAGGACACCATACGGTTTGTTCAAATGGTTGGTGATGCCATTTGGGTTGACTGACGCGCCAGCGTATTTTGTGGATCTTATGAATAGGGTTTTCAGAGATCAATTGAACAAGTTCGTACTTGTGTTCGTGGATGATATTCTGGTTTACTTTCGGAATGAGGAAGAGTATAAGATGCACTTTAGAGTTGTTTTGGAAATCTTGCAAAAGCATCAGCTGAAGGCTAAATTTTCGAAGTGTCACTTCTGGAAGAGCGAAGTGAGGTTCTTAGGCCATGTTGTTTCTGGAAATGGAATAGCGATTGACTCTGCTAAAGTGGCAGCAATCCAGGACTGGGATAGACATAAGAGTGCGATGGATGTTTGGTGTTTCCTTGGGTTGGCGGGATATTATCGCCGTTTTATCAAGGATTTCTCCAAGATAGTTGCACCTTTAACAGGATTGATGAAGAAGAATCAGGTGTTCACACGAATGCAAAGTGTGAGCAAGCTTTCAGAATCATGAAAGAGAAGCTGACGAGTGCTCCTGTTTTGAAGATTCCAAGTGGAAACGAAGAAATGGTGGTATACACCGATGCATGTGGTACTGGACTTGGAGCAGTGCTGATGCAGAAGGATAATGTAACAACCCGTATTCTACGCATCGGGGGATCGTAGAATATTTATTTCTTTCCCATGTGAAGTCGTATGGTCATGTAACTTTGGGAAACATCCACTAGAGTCATTTCCCATGTTCATAATTTTTGTCGATTTTTAAATGACCATTTTGCCCCTAGCTGATCTTGTTTGGGCCATAACTTTTGATTGGAAAGGAATTTTGACCTGAAACCACTTCCATTAGATTCGTTTGATGGTTTACCTTTCCGTAGGGTGGTCATAATAGCCAAACAGACTTACCTTTTGGGAGATATTGCTGAAATAAGGTTTGGAAGGTGAAAAACTGCTTAACCGGGCCAAATAGGGTGGTTAGTGAGTAGGCCCATAACCCATTTCGGGATTAGGGTTATGGGAAGGCTGAAATGAGTTAGAGAATCATTCCATTTCAGTTTTCTAGCCTCCACTTATCATCAAGGAACCCTAAAAATGGCCTCCAACCTCTAAATCACCTCCAAATCATCTTTTGGTCAAGGATTTGGCATAACAACCTCTAATCAAGGAAGATCTACACCAAATCAACATTGGAGCTGCTGTTTAGCATTGTGATTTGCATCAAATCAGATATTTATTTCAGATCTTAGTTTATTTGTGGCTAAGGTGAGTGATTTGCATAGTTTTGCACTAATTATGGCTAATTAGTGGTAATTAGCGAATTTAAATATGATAAAATTCTGGAAAAATGTTCATAAATTCTTAAATGATGTTTTAGACCTCTGATATGAATTTGGGTTAATTTGGTTAAGTTTTGCTAATCCTATCATTAGTTTCACCTAAACATGCTTAAGGGAAAATATGGGGTTTTGGCTATGTTTGATCCATTTTGACTTATCATATTGATGTTTTGGTGGTTGAGGTCACTTCTATTTGTTGCTATGACTGTATGGTACGCTTTGTGATTGTTTAGAAGTGTTAGATTGGTCGAAAACGCCGTCGAATGGCGTAAAACAAGTCGCAGGGAAGTTGTGCAGGGACCGGATCGCGGATCGCCCTATGTGCCACGACCCGGACCAGAGATCACGATCCAATGGTGGGAGGAGCTCGAACTCGAACCGCGTCACGCGCTGGAGCACCCGATCGCATGCCATCTCCAATTCGACCTGATCCGACCTGACGAAGGTGGAGCACGACCCGAACCGGTGAGGAAGCACGATCACGAACTGAAGGGCGCTAGGGAACCACGAACTGAAGGGTACCACGATCCATTGAAAGACGATAAAGGCCGAACCGATCCGGTGATGACCAATAACCCGAGATGCAAAGGTAGTCCAAATGGAAGTTAGAGCTCAGGATCGAATGCGGAACCAATGAGTTCACTTCATGGTTGGGCTTTGCTGCGGGACGTGTGCTAAGGAGTTGTTGACGTTCATAACTTCGATTCACCACTGAGAATGGATGATGGGCTACTTATCAGTGCAGTAGAGTCATTACGACTCGAGGGGCAAGGTGATGGTAGCAAGACTACGTTATCAGTGCAGTAGAGTCATTACGACTCGAGGGGCAAAGTGATGCGTAGTAAGACTATGAGCCAGTGCAGTGGGGTCATTGTGACTCCATGGAGCAGAGTGGACATAGTAAGGATTAGTAAGGCTATGAACCAGTGCAGTGGGGTCCTTGTGACTCCATGGGGCAAAGTGGACATAACGAAGGATTTGTGGCTACGTTATCAGTGCAGTGAAGCCATTTATGACTTCATGGGGCAAAGTGATCGTAACAAGGTTGGGTGATTGAAGTGGTGAATATCGTATGCTTTACGCACTGAGTGAGAGATGTGAGGATGGATGCTATGTTTGATTGTTTGCCATCACTATGACATGCACACACCCACCTCCGTATCTTTACACCATTTGATATGGCACCTTAGAGTGTTGTACAGTATGTAGTGCTAACTCTTTGGTTGCAGGTCCAGGTTCAGGTATGTTTTGTCTACCTGTTATTGTTCACTTTAGATGCTTATTGCTCATACCAGGCTTTATGTCTGACCTAGACTTTTATGTCTCCTCTTATTACTCTGGGTGCTCACACGAGCAGACTATAGACAGGTTAGCTGGTGATGCGCGAGTAGCTGATTCGGAGGCGGGCAGGAGGCTTCCACGTATGATATATATATATTCTTCCTGTGTCGTTGGTGGCCGCTACTTGGGCATTAGTAGTGTACCTCCTTTATCTTTCTTTTGCTTTGAGACAGTTTTAAAAGTTGTAATAAGCTGTATTTTGGATTTCCGCTGCTATGATGTTAGTTATTTCAGCTTATGCACTGTCTCACCTGTTTTATGTCAAGTATGTTATTATTATATTTTATTCTATGCGCTGTGAGACATTCTACAGGTTCTTTGTCAGTTCATTTCCTTCTTCCTTTTTCCTTCTGACGACCCGTTCCGTGCTAACTGGACATGTGTACAGCGCACTTTTGGAGTAAATGTCGGTTGGTGCAGGGCGGGCCGTCACAGATAAGGTTGTGTCCTATGCGAGTCGACAACTGAAGCTGCACAAAAGGAATTATCCAACTCATGATTTGGTGTTGGCTGCGATCGTGTTTGCTCTGAAGATGTGGAGACCCTACCTGTTGGGAGTTTGATTCGAGTTGTTTTCGGATCACAAGTCGTTAAAGTATCTTTTCTCCCAAAGGGATTTGAATCTTCGGTAGAAACGGTGGTTAAAATTTCTGGCGTTGTATGATTTTGGTATAGTCAATACTCCTAGTAAAGGTAACGCAATGGCGAATGTGTTGAGTCAAAGACACGAAAGTTTGGGAGCGATGTTTGCGGAATGGAAGTACCTCGAGTACTTGGCATGATTTAATTTGAGACCACGGTGTTAGTTGGAACCTGAAATGTTGGCAAGCTTATCGATAAGACCTACTCTCATCGAAAGGATTGGCGAGAGCCAAAAGCAAGACGCAATGTTTTTTAAGTTTATCCAGTAGTTGGAACAAGAGGATAAAGATTTCAAGGTCGATCGAGAAGGTTGGCTTCGAAAGCAAGGACGATTGGTTGTACCAGATATTAATGGATTGAAGGATGAGCTTATGAGAGAATGTCATCACTCGAGGTTGACGATTCATCCTGGTGGTAATAAGATGTGTCAGGACATGAGGCGGTGTTACTACTGGGAAGGGATGAAGAGAGATAATGGAAAGTTCATTTCCAAATGTATGAACTGTCAGTTGGTGAAATCTTAACAGAAGAAGCCAAGTGGATTTCTTCAGCCATTTGAAGTTCCTACATGGAAGTGGGAACAAATATCGATGGATTTTATTGATGGACTACCTAGAACTAGGGCAGGAAACGAAGGAATTTGGGTCATCGTGGATCGCTTGACCAAAAGTGCAAGGTTTATTCCTGTCAAATCGACTAGGATAGCATCAAGATTGGCTGAGCTTTATATAAAATGGATAGATCAATTCCATGGTATCCCATAGAGCATAGTGAGTGATCGAGATCCATTATTAACGAGTGGATTTTGGAAGAGTTTGCAAGAAGCTTTGGGAACCAATTTGTGTTTGACTATGGCTTATCATCCCCAAACTGATGGTCAAACTAAGAGGGTCAATCGAGTATTTAAAGATCTCATGAGGGCTTGTGTATTAGACTTCGGAGGATCATGGGAAGACCATCTAAATCTAGTCAAGTTTGCATATAACCGTAGCTACCAGTCGGACATTAGGATGGCACCATACGAGGCGTCGTATGGAAAACCTTGTAATCCTTCGGCCAGTTGGTTAGAGACAGGAGATAAGTTGGTACTTAAGCCTAAGACGATAAGAGAAACATCGGATTGTATCAAGATCGTTCGACAATGAATGAAGGTAGCCCAAGATCGTCAGAAGAGTTATGCGATAAACGTCGGAAAGATTTGGAATTCGACATTGGCGATATGGTTTTCATGAAGATTTTGCCGTTGAAGCACGTTGTTCGGTTCTGAAGCACGTTGTTCGGTTCGGAAGCAAAGGAAAATTAGCTCCAAGGTTTGTTGGACCTTTTACGATAATTGAGAGAATCGAAAAGCTTGCATATAGGTTGGAGTTACCCGAGAAGATGTCGAGTGTGCATAATGTTTTCCATGTCTCATTTCTACGGAAGTGCGTGCATGTTTCGAATGTAGTGGTATATCCGGAGCAGTACGAAGACCTAGAAGTCCAGTCTGTAGTTACAAAACCTCTTAAGCCACTTCGCGTTGTAGGCATTGATATGAAACAACTTAGGAGGAAGACTGTTAAGTTAGTCAAGGTACAATGGATTGAGGATGGTGATAATTGTACGTGGTAGGCAGAAGAGAGTATGAAGGCAACAATTCCAAAACTCTTCGTCTGTATGACCCACTGATATCGTGTCACACTTATCCCGTTGTAACTTGTACTTGTATGGTTGCTGTTGTTGTTGTTGTTGTTAGAGCTATGCATGCTAGGGTAAGACTATGGATGCATGGTTGACGACTACTAGTTTGGATGATAGAATTGGTTGCTCATGGGTGATAGGCATGCAGAGTTGTTTTGGTTGCTTATATTTGTTGGAATTTCGAGGGAAAAATTACTAAGGGAGGGGGGAAGGGGAGAATACAACAACCCGAATTTTACGTATCAAAGGATCATTAAATATTTTTATTTAATTCCCTGAGCGTTGGATCATTCTTATATTTTGGTATGTTGTTTATGGGGATGTGAGACATGCACATAATTTTTACCAATTTTGTTTGTGATCATTTTCCCCTGTTAGTCTTGTACAAGGAATAACTTTTGACTGGGATCGAATCAGGTGCTGAGATCGGTCTCATTGGAAAGGAAATGGTGATGTAAATTCCATAGAGTGGTCACATTAAAGATTTGGTTCAGCTATTTGGGAGGAATCACTATTTTTGTGCTTCATAGTTTGCTGTCCAGGTATTGAGTCAATAATGGGCTTATTTGGAGAGGCTCATTAGTGGGATAGTGGGAGGGTATAAATAGGGGGTAGAGGCATGGAAAGGGGGTTACTTTCTTTATTCTCTCATTTGGTTGAGGTCGTGATCCTCCTTTCTCAATTAAATACACATTTCCACCATTAAAATTCTAGATATACATAAGAGAATCGAAGATCTACATCGTTAAACTAGATCTACATCAATTAAAGAGAGATTACATCAAATCAAAGAGTTTAAAGATAATTCTTCACTATTTGGATTGAGAATCGAGTGTTTTCTAGTTGATTTGGGAGATTTGGTGAGTGATATGCATCTCTTGTATGGATCCAATCAAGTATATGAGTGTTTGATCTTATTTTTGTCATTTTCGAGTTGTTTTCACCTAAATTTACATCATGGTAAGTGTATTATCATTTGAATCACCATATGACCTAATCTAGCAAATTATACATGGTAATTCATGTGTTAATTCTATGTTTAGATCCATATATATTGATTTAATCATATGTTGAATCGTTGTTTTGATGTTGATGTTTTGTTGATGAAATTGATTGATTTTGAGTTGAGATGGATTGGAGAGTTTGGGAGTGTTTGGCAACACGTTTGGCAATTGAAAAATCATGGTTCGTAAAGAAAAATCAAGTAGATCGGGTGAATTTTCAAGAATAGGGCAAACACCATGTTCTGGAAATTTACAGCATTTGACCACATTCGAAAAACGTTGTGGAACATCCTGAACCTAGATAGATCTATGGGCATAGGTCGTAGATCGCATATGGCTTAGGTCGTGCCAGATTTGACAGTGTTTTATAAACGTTATTAAAAACTGTGGATTGGGCATGCCCTGAGGTAGGTCACGCATGGGTTTCGTTAAGGCGTAAGCCGCTCTTGAGCTATGACACCGTTTCAAAAACGTTGTAAAAGGTAGAAATGCTGTAAAAGGTATATTGATGAACCAGGAGGCATAATGATGGACATGAAGCATTGACAGTACTTTTGAAATGCTGTGAAACACAGTTTTGTTTAGTTTTTCACACCAGATTGATGCAGAATTGAACCAGGAGATATAACAACATTTCAGAAATGCTATAAAAGGCTGTTTAAACATTGTGGCCAATTTTTCATAGCAAAAGTGGAAATGCTATGAAATGCAGTATCGACCCAACAAAGCTTGTCTTTAGAGTCACGTCGGTCAGAGATCATTGGGTTGGGTCGTTCTGTGAAGAAGAGGCACGGGTCATAGAAGCACTTGCTTGTAAAGTTGCTAGAACGGCCTAGTCAGGTTATTGGTTGAGTTTGCATGTGTGGTGAATTGGGGATGGATCGTCCTACATGGTCAGGTCGTTGAGCATGGAAAGACCTAGGGAGGGACAACCTAATTAGGATGAAATAATTTTTTATGATTTTTGGTTCAGTGATGATGTGACTTTAAAGTATATTCAATAGGGAATGTTCGAAGTGTTGTGACATGTTCGTTGATCGTTGAAATGCAACGAATGTGAAGATGACTCGAAGTGGTAGTTGATAGATAACGGTTGCTTGAGAGGGTTTCTTGAGTTTTGAATAGCTGTCGGGGAGGAAGATTAGAACTATTGAAGGCTAAGAGATTATTGTTGTCGTAGGTTCTAGCGGGCTCAAACAAGGGTATAATAGAGACGTCTAAAAGACCGGTTGTATGGTCGACTACCCTGGGTATCATTGAAAGGCCTAGATACGTATTGTTGAAAGGCGTATGGAGTTTTTGCTAGAACTGGGGTTACCATTAGCCCTTGAAATATGGCAGGGTTGGCCGTCATATGATTAACGATGGTTTCAAAGCAGGAATGGCGGTGATAGACAGAGTCAGTCACGAATGTTGGTTGTTTTGCTTTTACCGTCACACTTACGTTGCCTGACGTTGAAGGAGATGTTTCTTGGTGCTTGTCTGATATTAGTTTAGTCCTCTAAGGCTTGTGCTTGGGGAATTTCGATCTTGATTAGGATGATTTACGTGAGATATAACTAGTTTCTCTGATTGTTATTGTTTGGTTACTTATGATTGCCATGAATGAATAGTTGTTCTGATTACCATGGATGTATGGTTGAAATGCTTGCTTGTAAAGGCTATCACTGTCCGATGTGGGAAAGATGGGGTTGAGTTCTTCTCTTGTGTTTTGGTAGAATGGTTGCTTAATCTACCTATTCTTGTTGACCAACTTTTTGGCAAAAGCTGCCACGACTCAACAAATCGAAGGCCAATGTCCAGAAGATCACTCTTAAGTATTGACCGATCCCAGTGGGCAACCTGCATTCCCGAAAAGCCTAAGCAAGATTTGGCCCGAGCCGGCCTCTCTCGAGCAACGACACATCGTACCCCGACATAATCGCTCTCCCCGACCGACCGAGTCAATCATTCCCTTAAAGAACAGATCAATCAGTTACCACCAGATCTACATGGAAATAACCAGATGAGTCATTTATTGCTTAGTCTGATTCTCAAGTCAATAAAGGCGGTCAAACACTTCCGGACAAAGCTCTACTTTTGATGCACCTCATCTCAGATTCCATGCAAGCCACAATTTCCGAGGATACAATTAATCAGCAGTAGACTGGGTCCTACCGCCGTAACTATTTCAAATGTTCGAGCTCCACACGTCCAAGCTTCATAGAAATACCAGGCCACGTTGCACCTCTATCAGCCCACTTCTCCTCTATAAATACCTCCATACCAAGAATGGAAAAAGGGACTTCTTCCTTCGGACTCTTCTCTGGGAATTTATCTCCACGGCTAACTCTAAAATAGCCAAGTCTCCTTCTGCAACACAATCATTTTTTGTTCACCTCCCACTTTCTTCAAAAAGAAAATACATTATACTTGTAATCAAAATCAAATCAACATATATAAAGTGGACGTAGGCACCGTCTTTGCCGAACCACCATAAAAATTCTATGTGTTACTCTTTTTACTTACTTTACCATACTTTGTGATTGTTATTCTTGTGTTCAACGCAAGATTGGGGGTTGACTATCACTAGTGAAAAACTTTTGACGTCAACACTTTGGCGCGCCAGGTAGGGGCAACCGTCGCCAAGAAATACCCTATGACCTTCAACAATTTCCTAGCCGAGCATGGCAAACATGCGGAAGAAGGATGCAACATCTTCCCGCCCCTCGAACGCTGATGCAGCTAAGACAACTGCTGCAGAAGCAAGTCTGGAAGCCTCCTCTCATGAGGACACGCCCCGATATCTTACCCGAGACGACATAGACAAGATTCTGGCCGTGTTCAAGGACCAGACGACATCTCAAGGTAAACTCCTCGAACATCAACCACATTTGGTGGATCACCTTCTCGGCCAGATGGAGATGGGATTTAATGCTTCAACATCAATTCCTCCACCGACCCAGGCTGAGGCAACAAATGTTCTTCGGTCTGCATAAATACAAGCCGCAGATCAGGCCATACCTTTGCTTCCTCCTAGCTTGACTTCACTTCCAAACCGACGTCTACCATGTGTGTCACTTCCAACGACCAACGCAGCCACAGCTGCAAATTCACAAGAGGCCCGCGATCGAGATCTAGGTCGGCCGACCTCTCTTGCTACACTCCAGAGAATAACTCAACTTCTTGGACCGACCAAACAACCGCTGGGTCAACCAGGATCATTGCCATTTCCATTATAATCCGGTATCTTACCACAGACTAGTCTTATGCCTCCTCCCCTTCAACGAAGAGCGGGTGGAGCCTTCCCTTCGAACTTGGAAGATCACTCTACCATACCGGTTCCCAAAATGGAGGAGGAAAATACTACTGTAAACCCTCCTAACATCCCCCCCGAGCGGGGGAAACACGGTTCCTCGAACATCACATGCTATGTTGGATCAGCCCGGACCTTCCGCCATGGGTATGGTCCAGACCAATTCTCATTAGTCTCAAGAGGCCTCATTCTGTCTAAAACCACCAGCAGGGGGCCATCCTCACCCACACTTAACTCAACTCTCGGAGGTCCAGCCCAACCAACAGCTTCCATTCCGAGCATGCTTTTGGCGGATCCTAGTACTGGAATCCTCCCTACTGCCGAACTGGATTCATGGCAATAACTCCTCGGAGATGGAAGCTAGCTTGTAAGTATCATCAGACGCTTCACCCGGGGCATGTCTTCACAACAAGATATAGATGATATCCATCGCAGTCCATTCACCAGGGAAATCAGAAACTGCCGCAATCCTCCTGACTTCAAGTTCCCGGCCATAGAGTTCTATAGTGGACGAACCGATCCGATCATCCATCTCATATGATACATGCACCATATGGAAGTGCTCTCTGCATCGACCAACTTCATGGCTAAGTGTTTCCCACTCTTCCTCAAAGATATAACCGACATGTTGTTTCGATAGCTAGCAACGGAGTCGATCAACAGATGGAACATGCTGGTCACCCGATTCATCGAACAGTTCAGAGTCCACATTTCCCAAACTAAGAGTGCCATATTCCTGACCTCCATCGAGCAACGACCCAGTGAAACCCTCCGGTCCTTCCTAGAAAGATTCAACGCGGCCGTAGCATCAGTCGATCGACCCGAGCCATCGATCGTGCTTATGGCCTTCATGTCAGGTGTTCAGAACCGGTCAAAATTGAGGATTTCTTCAACTAGAGATCCTCCCAAGGACATCGAAGATTTTTATGCCAAGGCCGAGCGGCTCCTTCGGCAAGAAGACACCAAGCCCAATCTCCAGAAGATCACTCTTAATCGTCGACCGATCCCAACGGGCGACCTACGTTCCCGAAAAGCCCAAGCAAGATTTGGCCCGAGCCGACCTCTCTCGAGCAACGACACATCATATTCCATCATAATCGCTCCCCCGACCAACCGAGTCAATCATTCCCTTAAAGATGGGATCGATCAAATACCACCGGACCTACATGGAAACATCCAGATGAGTCATTTATTGCTTAGTTCGATTCTCAAGGCAATAAAGGCGGTCAAACACTTCCGAACAAAGCTCTACTTTTGATACACCTCATCTAGGATGCCACGCAAGCCATAATTCGAGGATACTATTAATTAGTAGTAGACCGGGTCGCACCGCCGCAACTACTTCAAATGATCGAGCTCCATGTGTCCAAGCTCCATAGAAATAGCAAGCCATGTTGCACCTCAATCAGCCCACTTTTCCATCTATAAATACCTCCATACCAAGAATGGAAAAAGGGAATTCTTTCTTCAGACTCTTCTCTGGGAATTTCTCTCCACGACTAACCCTAAAATAGCCAAGTCTACTTCTACAAAACAGTCATTTTGTGTTCACCTCCCACTTTCTTCAAAAAGAAAACATATTGTACTTATAATCAAAAGCAAATCAATATGTATAAAGTGGACATAGGCACCACCGTCTTTACCGAACCACTATAGAAATTATGTGTGTTCCTCTTTTTTACTTACTTTACCAGACTTTGTGATTGTTATTCTTGTGTTCAACGCACGATTGGGGGTTGACTGTCGCTAGTGACCAACTTTTAACGTCAACAATGTTGAAGTCCTCGTGTTGTTAGAGGCGTGAAATCCCGTTCGACTGCTCGGGTGTTGTATACCTATTCCTCTGGGTGAAGTGAGGTGATTAATTAGTGAAAATCCAGATAGAAGTCTGGGACTGGACGTAGGACGGTGCTCTGAACCAGTATAAAAATCTCTGGTGTGATTTTTCTATTTTACTGCATTTACTGTTTTATATAGATTTTTGTGATTAGCTATTATTTCATATCTGTGTGTTATACATCATATTAAACGATCCGTGTGTACTATACTAGCACGTACACGCATTTTTTAAAACAATTCTTATATACTTTATTGATGATGTTAGATAGCTGTTTTATCACTCACTAAGCATGTTGTCTGACTCAAGGTTTATGTTTCCCTCTTTTTACCTTGGGTTGTTCATCCAGTTGTGGATTGGAAGACTGAGTAACAGGTTACAGGTAGCATAACTTATTGACGTGAGGATGCTGTGCGATGGCAAGCTGGAGTCTGGCGTATTACTTTTCTACTATCTAGTATTTGTTGTTTCGCTGTTTCGGTGTTTGACTCCGAGTGTTGTAGTGAGGCTTATTGTACAAACTCTTATGGTGTTATCTAATGTTGTATATAGATATTTCATGATGTTACAAAAAGGGTTTAACATTTTGCTCAATTCTGCTTCACTATTATTGCATGTTGTATATGTTCTATTATATTTTATCCTTGCGCTGTGAGTTATACGGCATGTTCCTCATGTGTTTCTTATCTCGATGATCGTCCATACCTGTCTGACACATCTTCCAGCGCATTACTTCCCTTATTAAGTGCAGGAGTTATGGGTGGTCGTCAAAATTGGAGACCCCCATGAGCTACTTTCCTCATGAATTTAAAAAAAAAACACCATTCGAATCTTCGTCAAGATCTCCCCTAACAACACCATGAAAAACTCATCCCCAATACCTGAAACGCGTCGTCGCTTCCTTCCCATGTCAATACAGTAATGTGCGGAACTTTTATTCACCAAAAACCATGAGTTTCAACCCACATGCGTGCATTTAACCCCTGATCCCCACGCTGCCATCCATTTGCCTTATCATCGACTAAATTTTGGACCCAACGAGCCCCTTGCTTTACTATGTAAACATTTCATGAGAATGAAATCGCAACACACATTTAAAAGATTAGATGAAGTTGACAAAATTTTCGCCACGATCTCACACGTATTTTCTTCAGGATTTTTAGAGGTTCTATTGTCTTGATATGTTTTGTTTTAAACTCCACTATCATATGGCAAGAAGTGCCTTCGAAACCGGAGAAAGAGACACATCATCACGTGTTTATATAGAAGTAGCTCCTTGGCAGCCAAGGCATATAGGTTAGACATAGATCGATAGGGTTGTAGTGATTTTTTTATAGCATGTGCTTTAGCTTTAAATTTTTGTGTAGGCTGCCATGAAACTTCACTTCACTGCTACGCATATGTACGTTTTGGCATGTGGATAAGAAACGTTAGGGTACCTAAAGCGTGGTCTGCATGGTGAAAAGATATGATAATACAATGTTGCATGTAGGGAGGACGACAATGCATGATAGGGCAAGCAAATATAGTATGCATTCTGGGAAGGAATGTACGAAGCTTGGTCATGAAGGAATGCAAAAATGTACATTTTTTTTTAAGTTTAGCGTACCCATTACATAAAAATCCATTTGTTTATGGACCCCAATCGACAAAAAATAAAAATATCATTGTGACGAGCAATGTGCCACGACCCCAAAAGTATAATAAAAGAGACAAGTTAACTTAGTTTATAAAGTTCCAAAAATGCTGGTTTATGGCATAATTTACGTTAAATAGAATAGCTGTTTATTTTCCAAATTTAAAATTACAAAAAATTTCTGAACGTCAATACGAACCCAAGGAAACTTGCCTCGCATCTTAATTTGATCGTTTGCTAAAGTTACGTGCAAATATTCATTAACTTTAGTTTAAATAAATCGTTATATTTTATAAACGATTCCATAGCGACTTTCTGAAAATTTGATTTGGCCATAACTCAAAATCTACCAGACGAAATCTCCATTTTTCATTTTCAACAGAAAAATATAGTTTAATAGATTCCAACGTTTCTTGTTTCAAAGAAATCCGAATTATAACGAATCTTATATGCTCAGTTAAAGTTTTAACCATAAAATTACGAACTACCGCGACGTTACGAGCTACTTTATAATTATATTATAATTAATACGTTCAAACTATCATTTAAATAATAAACTCGTTATAATGATTCAATTCTAGACTGAATTAAATCTATTAAATTATCCAATTCACACAATATTGCCAATTTAATTATTTTCGACTATTTCAGAAATAAATATATTATTATCCCATTATTTATATTATCTAAATATTCAAAATATTTGAATTGAAACCATTTAAATTATCAAATCAATATATTAAATTAATTAAATTAATTAATTATTCGATCGTCAAAAATCCAGGACGTTACATTCCTTCCTCCTTAAAAGAATTTTGTCCCCGAAAATTACTATGGTAGGAAAAATGCTACAGACCCTATTAACTAGGTTGAAATCTTTTGTTTTACTTTTTAACTTCAGTTTCAACTGAACTCATTAATTTTAATTAAAATATTAATTCGTTCTTATTAACTAAAATTTCCAAAATTTCTGAAAATTTTCTAATATATTAAATTTTTGAAATTTTTGGTCTACGTCTCCTTTGCGTGACTCAATCAGTACAACTACAACTCGCCTCTGTAGGCCTTCTCCAATCCAAAAGAAAATCAAATAGCCATGCCGCCTTCCATACAGGTTCATAAAAATCTCATACTCATATATAACATAAACTTGCACCTTATTGTCGGGCATATAACTCCATCTTTTCCATTTCTATCACTTCAGCATATATCCATGTATTCCCAATTGATCTCCAATCAACTTATCGTCAAATTAAATCATTTGATTATACCAAAGCCAAGTTTCATTTCAAATTCAAGTTCCATTCTCAATCTCGAATTTTTAACCCAACAATCTAATTCCATTTCAAATCCTATCTCACAAATCTAATTACTTACCTATGTTAAGTTTCATTCCAGTTTTTATCTGCTTTCACAAATTTTTGTTTAATTTTTTTTAATTCAAACAATCTTCACCTAGGAGTTTAAATAGCTTAGCTTTTCTAAAATTAAATATTTCTTTTTGAAATTCAAAACAACTTGTTTTCCTAAAACAATTCAGAAACACTAATTTTGGTAGTAATCTATCACTTAGAAATTCGAAAATGAACACTAATGATGTCGTGATCCATCATTGGTATTATTTTCCAGTGACAGAAGTAAGTTCAATACTATATCATTTCCAAAACTTATTTTTAAGCACTTCCATTTTGTTATTGTTTCAAATATCCTTCACAATGTTTGGAAAACATTTTCAAATTCACCCAGTACCTTAGAATTTCCATATTTTGAATCCATAATTCATTTATAAACCCTTTTTCAAGTTTCCAAGGTTTTAATTCCAAATCTATTTTAAATTCAGATTTAACTCTATCTGATTTTATGTATTACACTTATGAATTTAGGTTGGTTATTTACAACCATCTCAATTATAATCTTATTCTATTATAATAACGACCAACACATCAATCATCTTTTTATGTCGTACTATATTTTGGGTAAAATTATTTCATTTACCCTCTTTCAAAATATACGTTGTCGATTTATAATATTCAAGTGTTTAGAAACCCCTATCGACACTGTGGTGGCCCACTGTCAACTAGAATTCATAAGCCACTCAACCAATAAATCTCCATAATATAAAATCATTTTTATAAAATCTACGAATACGTTCTCTCGTATATATACATTGAACTCAATCTAGGGTATTACAAACCCCATCTCTACTCAATTACGCCATAGAACCAAGGTACTTACTCAACCTTCAACTCCGATACCACTGTAACAAACCAGGAATTTCGACCTTGGAAACCGACACAAATACCATGTAACCTCTTCAGGCATCAAAAATACTGGGTCATTAATAGAAAGAAGTTAGAGGGTGAGAAATAGAAAGAAAGTTAGAATAGAAGAAGAAGAAGAAGAAGAAGAAGAACACAAAAGAACTGAATCATTAGTAAACACGAATCTTACAACGGAATGAATAAACATATTATATAACATAACTTTTGAAATACAAACTTATAACTGTATACACATACCGTTTCAGAGTACAACAGATAACATCACAGGGAAATAAACTCTCTCTCTCTATCTCTCTCTCTCTATATATATGTATATATATATATATATATATATATCTAAAGTTGAAGCCTCGAACTCCTAGCTCCTCCAAGTATCTGTAAATTCCCAACTACTTGACTGCCCATACAAATTTGGGCACCCGAGAGTTTAGGGTAAAAAAAACAAAATAAACTCTGTGTCAGTCATGCGACTGGTCTGAGTAAACTCCAACCATTTGGTCTAACTTTTAAAAATCCTTTTCAAAAGAAAGTATAGTGGTAGGACCGATCCATACATAAATACGGATGGTTTTTTCCTTACGATAACCCAATTTTTTTAAGCAATATTATTCTAATATTATAATAGTGTCTAAATCAAGTAAATAACAATCCAGCACAATTCTTGCATCTCATGCTTTACATATATAGTATACAATCAAAACCGCGGTGTCTTATTGGAGAATGGGTTTCCAATTATGAAAAGGTATGGAACCACCTTTCGATCAGTGTACTCTAGAGGGGATACACTAGAGTTCAATAAGAACATCTTATAACTCAGCCATATATGACCGACCATTCATTTCACTTGAATGTTCCGAATATATTATCTACGGTTGGTATACCAACATAACCGTTCTCGGGAGATACTGAAGTGAAAGAAGAACAAAAGTGAATATTCTCTAGACGGTGACAATATACCCTAATTGGTAGCGACCATTTAGCCATGCTGCCTGCTCGATTTTTTTCTTCATTTTCCAGTTGATGAGGCTTGAGGTCATAACGTATCTTTTGATAGATCACACCTTCATTTACTTTGAATGCCACATTGTCATGCCTTCCAAATCACAAATTGATTTCCCTAAAAATACCACAGGTATAAAGCTAAGAGAAATGAATTCCTCTGCCACCAACGTAAGTACGTTTTGATGAGATCAACTTCGCGATCTATTAGGTATACTCTATTAGACATTCATCCATACAAGTTGTCCTGGGATTGGGCAAACCAAAGGCACTATTCTATAAGTCCATCTTAGGCAATTTCTACCTAGGATCGCCAGAACAGCCCTTGTACAAAATTTGTATTCAATTATCTTCATCATATTTGATTCACAACGCTAATAACCATACGGAGTGGTTTTCTGATAATAAATATGATCCCAGTCTCTCCGTATTGAAAACGGAAAAATGGTCAAAACTTTGATAGACAGTGATTTAACTATCAAAGGAAAACATCTATACAAACAATGATCTTATTTCCAAATGGCAATTATATCGATCAACCATCAATCAATACTGAGCGTCTTTGAATTAATTTATCAATAATTATTTCATTTCCCAGTTTCCTTTCAATGTCTTCACCCAAATATTTCTCAAACTCGATTTGCTTCTCATGATTCTTGGAAAACATTTCCATCTATTTTAAACTATTTATTTTCTATATTCCAAAAAATATTTCTTATTAACATCGGAAAACATTTCCATTCTTATTCATGCATCATTTCTGTTCTACATCCATTAGTCCCTAACCACAAACTAGTAAGAGAACTACTCCCTAAGCATCAACCCTGAAGGCCGAAACCAACATTTGATCGACACTCATAAAGCCATTCAACTCGATTAATTACCAATCATTTTCTAATTTCCTTAATCCCATTTCTTAATTTCTTACAAAATCATTGCTTACGCAACTCTCGGATTCAGTTTATGAATCCACTTCTTTTACGGAAAATATCGATTATAACGATAGCATTAAAATCCCTGTTTCCAAAATATTTAACTTTAAAATATAACTTTGATTCCTTACTTTAAATAAATAAATAATGTTTAATTAATTTATTAAATAATATTCATTTAAAACAGAAAAAAATAGTACTTTCCTAAATTCAACTTCTAACTCTCCTTTGAATAATTTTTATTCGGTAAACATTCCGAACTTTGGAATAATTTCCTGTTTCAGGTCAACTCAATTTCTAAATTCATTTTTAAATTTATCATTTCCAAAACATCACCAATTTCCTTTTATAACTATTCCAATTTGCAAAATGCTTGCTTTTAAATTTTTACTCACTTTAAAATGTGAATATTATCTCTTTTTAGAAATCTGAACTCGTTTATCAAATAAATCTTCATTTAAATAGTAAATACCATTATAGGTTAAAATTCCATCTATCAAGTAATTTTATAAATTCATAATTCATAAATTCCATTTGCATGTCAACTTTTTGTTAATTATATATCAAATTTATAACTATATCTCAATTACATACTCTATTTTAAATAATTGATTTCAAACCAAATATTAATTATCTTGTGTAACACCCCATATTTTGTGGTAATAAAATAATGAATACATAAAAGATTATAATTTCATAATTTGACCTCGGAACACTTATAAATGAGTTCGTGGTGTTTTTTTGATTCGTTTTGGTATATAGCATGACCAAAACGGAGCACGTATGCAAAAGTTAACGATGAATTAAACAACCAGAAAACTGTATGTATACATATACGTGTATGTTAGACCAAAAATTGGTTCTAACACCCAAACAAGAGATAATTTCAAGTAAAATAGTAAGAAAAACAATAAGAACACACGATTATAGTGGTTCGGCGTTAAAGAGCCTACGTCCACTTTATACTTTGTTAATTGATGATATGAGTACAAGTATATTTTTGGATTACTCTCAATATCTCTAATACAATTGATAATTTCACTCAATGGTTGAAGAAAAATGCTCCAAAAGTTGATGATGATCTGAAAGGGGCAATGAAACTTGGCGATTGTGAGAATCGGAGTCAAGATTTTGCCAAAAGATCCTTTAGAATGATGCTTAGTGGTGTATTTATAGGTAAAAATCCCTCTTGAAAGCCATCGGTTCGGATACACGTGGAGCCCATCCCTTTGAAGTCTGGGTTGGAGGCTTCGAGATGATGCCAACGCATTCTGTTCGTGGGTGAACATAGGAGAGTGTGTACATAACCGCTCCGAGTTTGGAGGGATCGGGATTCATAACCGTTGTAGTTTCTGGATCTCTGTTCGGATCGGATGGTCAAAGAGGGAGTCCGGGTCGGAGAGCTTGGAACCGATATAGTTGCATCTTCTTTTTGCCATTTTCTGATCTGCTTGTTTCAGAGTGAGAGGGTTCGGTGAAGGGGTCTCCGAACCGATCTGAGTTCCTGCTTCGAATCCTCCCTTCGCGCCTATTTGTTGAGTAATCTCTTAGCTTTGTGTAGCCCGATCACAAAGTGGGCCAAAATTTTGCCCTCCTGAAGTACGCGCTAATTGGAGATAGGGTGTACTTCGAAATGATGTATCCATTCACTTCTGAGTTGGTGTCATTCAATGGTTGCTTCCATCTATCTATAAAGTCGCGATATTTCATGAAGTCGTATCTCTTGGAGCTTATAACAAGCTTGGGTGATGCCATTGTTTCTTTTACCAATTCCAATATTTTGAGTAAAGTTTTGGGAAACTCCTTCAGGTATTCCTTTGATATACATATGGGAATTTTTTATACTATTCTTTGGATTTCTTCATCATATGTTGAGTAGCCTTTTTGAGTTAACATTCATGCTTAGTATCAAACTAGTATAATCCGATCCATATTGTTTTTGGTTTTTTTTATCCCATTTATGGGCCAAAAAGGCATTTAATTTTTTTTATTCTTCCTCTAAGTGGATCAGTTTGGGCCATCACGTCCAAGAATACTAACAGCCCCTTTCACCCAATATATAAGTCTGATCCAACTTCTCTCTCTCTCTTTACTTCTTTTAATCCATTTGCGCCTAATTGTTTCCACCAAACCGAAATCCTAATCCCCCATTTCTTAATCTTACTTCAATTCTTGGATCCAAATATAGGTAGATTATAAAATCCTTAATCTCGAATGCTTTCGAACTTCGAACTCACATGCAAATACTCGAATCGCTATGTTTATCTGCTCCAATTTGACCAAATTAATGGTGGAGCCATCATCAAGGTCCTTCGCACCATTGTCGACGATGGAGACTTCATCGTTGGTTCCAGGTGACGAGTTGGGATTATTTACACGGCTTGGTGTGAAAAGAGAGAATGATGGAGGTTTAATTCTTGGTGTAATGAGAAGGAAGGAGAAGATGGAGGACTAAGGGAGAAGGGAACGGTTCGGACTGGGGTAAATGGTCTCAAAGTGAATTTTGAAGTAGTTAGGTAAAGTTACAGAGTAGTGGTGAGATGGTCGGCTCGGTTCGGTTGGAATATTTCTTAATTCGCTTCGATAGGAATTTTGATCCGATCTGGGTAAATAGAGTTTCTCATAAGATTCTGGCCTGAACCGGATCGATTTCTTTGACAACTCTAAACCGTATCGCCGTCCTCGCTCCCATCCTTCGAACTAATCCGATGACATCAATGCCCATGTCTTGAGATGATCCGCTGCATTGCTTCCTGAACCGACTGGATATACTGATCCCAAGAAACCCGATCCGAGCCGTTACCTTCGATATGGAGTGTAAACACAGTTTAACTTCATTGAACTTGGATAAAATCAAAACTCTGGGGGGGGGGGGGGTAAATCTATAACATAATCATATATATAACCCAACTAAAATCAAGCATAACTCGTCAACTTGTGGACAATTAGGAAAGAGCCCTCTAAACTGGATTGCCTAGATTTAACGAACAAATGATTGCCAGTCTTTTCCTCTATGTATTTTATTCTGCTTGTTTTTACGTTTTGTGACTTCAGCACCGTACGCTTTTGCATAAGTTAGCACACATACACATAGGGGGGTATGGATAGTTATACTTTAATCTTTGTTATCTCTTCGATAGCACAACAGATATGACTAAGAGATGCCCACTTAGGTTAGCGGAAAGGAGAGAAGCTGTTGGGACATCAGAAAATATTGTCATCGAAGAAATATCCTCCACCTCAGATTCGGAATGGGATAGTGACGGTCCAGATTATGAAATGAAAACTCATAAAGATGAAGTGTCATCAGGGGGTAATGTCTCTATGGATGAGGAAGAGGAAGGAAGAGTTAGAGATAATCGTGCTTCCGAAGAGTTTGGGAATGCTACTATCTTGGAGAATCCTAGTCGTTCAGTCGCATCAACAGTTGACAATGACAAACTCACACGCATATGTTTGAAACATGGGATACTCCGAAGAGATACCGAGTTGTCCTCCAAAACATATCGATCTCGTAATCATCCCGAAGGATCATGACCATTAGCAGATTAATGTACCTTGTTGGGGGTGATACCGCCATTCGTCATCGATTTTCTGAGACAAATGCGAATTGCCCCAATGCTACTTCAACCTAACTCCTATGCTTATCTGTATATTTTATACATAGCTTATTGAGAAATTCTAGGTGTAGAGCTTACCTTCGAAGATGTTCACTTCTTCTACAATTTCAAGCATCAGACCTAGGATACCCCTTCCTTTGTATATTTTGAATCTGTGCCATAGAGAAAGATCATAACCCTTCCTTTTAGTAGAAAAGTTGGTGATCCAAGACTTGAATGGTTCTACATCAAACAACAACCAGGATTTGCTAGGATATGGCTTAAGTCAAGTAAAGATTTCACACTTCGACTCCTAATTTCAATTATTCCTGTAAATGTATTGACTGTCGTTTACTTTCACTTGTAGTCCCTAACGCACCACAGGAAAAGCATCAAGCGTACTTCGATCATCTGAACCAACTGCTTAATGGTGATCAAAATTTTTTGACCATCAGAGACTGCCTAGTGGATGAATACCTCCATTGGCATCGCTTAGTCACTATAACTCGTAGCATAGGTCATAGAGAGGGTCCTTATGTGTATATACCTCCACTTGAGGGGCCAATTGAAATTTTACCTGAGCATGGAGAAAGTATGAAGGATCCGATGATACCTCAGAAGAGCCTTTCTCCCATTCGACTCAAGATGACATACTAGAGAACATAGCTGAAAAGGATAGGGATAATTACATCACTCCCGAGGATGCAGCCACTCCCGAAAAACCGATTTCCCCAGCAGAGCTACCATCATCCAAGTCTCAAGGCGATGGCTTTTGTATAGACGATTCTATATATCAGGGTTTGGGATAACTTCCCTTGCCTGATACCATTTACACATCAGAAGACTTTAGAACAGATCCTCTTACTTTCAATTCCGAAGAAGAAGCTACTCCTGTAAAGACCGGGAGAACCGCACCTACTAGCCTTACTCTAGGCTCTGTTTTAGGGGGGATATCACTTAGGATATACACTACACTCTAGCACTGCACGTCATAGCACTTGAGCTTTTTACTAATGTTGATTCTAACACTTTCTTTATTGTTCTGCAAGACAAATGACACGTAGATGCTATGATATCAGGAAGATCCGCACCAACATGCCTAGGTTTGACTCCGATACTAAACACGGTCGACACGAGAGACGTGGCAGAGATGACAAGAGAAATTATGATTCCAGTCGTCCTTATTCTTTGCGCTTCCGTTCTCCCCATCGGTCAGATCTGGACAGGAATAAGAGCCACCAAGATCATCGTGAAGGGGACAAACCACATCCCAAAGCTCCGACTCCTCCGAAAGAGAAGCATCCCCAAGAGAAGTCACCGTCGAAGCATGTCGATTCGCAAGACAAACATAAAGTTTTTGAGAAAAGGCCAGACAAAGGTGGAACATCCATCATGCCTGCCAAGCGACGAAATGTTGAATTATCCGTATCCAAAACTGTGTCACTCGATTCTGAGAATAAAGAAAAACTGGCTTATTCGAAGAAACAATTTCCAGATCACTACTTTGACCATATGCAGTTCGTTCCCGCACTTGAACCTGTTCCTTGGAAGTGGGCGGATGATGCGAAGGCAAAGATAGATTTAGTAGATTACAATATAAGGATATGTATAAATATTCGTGCAACCTCTTCAAAATCATTTGGGACTTAATCACTGATATTGATCACATGAAGGAAATGGCTGAGTAAGACGAAAGTATCTTGAAAAGTTCTGAGAAAGAAGTGGAAGATGCACAGGCTAAGCTTGCTCTTGCTCTAAGGAATGCTGACAATTTCAAAAAACAGCATGAGGAGCTACAAAAGCATTATCACACTGTGCTGGAATCTCATAGCCAGGAATTCTTGGATTTGAAGAAGCAAGCCGAGGATGCTAAGTCTAAGAGTGTTAAAGAAAAATTGGCTTGCACTACTCTTAATCAGGAGAAGGCTGATCTGGCGAAGAGAAATGCTGAGTTGGCAACGCGAAATGCTGAATTGGAAACCAAACTGATAGAAGCCGAATCCAGAGCAGTCTTAGCCGAAGGGAATGCAAACATTGCCATTAAGTCTGTCGAGGAGGCCCACACAAAGCTTTTTGATACCCAAAAAAGGATTGGATGGTTATGGTGAGCTAATGATGGAATTTTTTGCCCAAGTGATCCGTCATCGGGACATCGCTTGGATCGAAGATTATCTGATAGCTGGTCTACTTGTGGGATCAAATAATTGAATAGAGATGAAAGAACTCAAGGTGGACTCTATTGATGAAGACAAACTTATGGAGAAATTTCTAAGGGGTGAAGAGTCGGCGCGCCTGGCCGAAGGACGCAGACTCATTGTTGCTTCTATGGAAGAGGAGAAGCGCCAGGCGAAGGGAAAAAACATTATTGAAACCGGTTCCTCTTCTTCTGCCCTCGGGGATTCCGAAGCAGAAGGATACAATCCAGAGAATCCAGGAATTCCCAAGGTACCTTTATTATCTCCTATTGCCGAGACGGCTTCAGAGACTCCTATTGCTCATGTTGAGAAATCATCTAAAGGTAACTCCGCCTTCTCACCTCAATTTTTTAAGGCTTTCTCAACTTTTTGTCATATTGTTGGACAAACAATTGAAGGGTATGAGTTTTCTCCCGAGTTAATAATTGTTGCTTCTCACTCTATAGGTGCAAAACCCATTGAAAAGGCCGATGAGCGACAAGAAGAAATCACCAATGCGAAGTCTGCTGAAGAGGCCCGGGAGAGACACGATGAGGCCATTGGCTCAAAATATACAGAGAGGGTCAATGATAAGGAGGGGGTTGCTGAGAAAGCTCTCATGCCATCTAGTATTAAGATTCCAAAGGATGGGGATACAATAGATGCCTTGAAAGATGATGGAAGCAATGATGGGTATGAGGAAGACGATGAAGTTGTTGTGACTGGGGATTCGGGGAATGCCGACGATATAACTTTAGCTGACATGAAAGCCAAGCAGGATATTCTTTTAAAAGCCAAAGTTGAGAAGGAAGATCCCGAGAAGCTCAAGCCTCTCGCGACAGTCCCTCCTGGGTCAAGGTTAGTTGTCAAACTTTCAACCAGGTCAATTACTGAAGAGCTTGCTAAAAAATCTTTTACTGATCCCAACGTTCCAGTCCTAGGAAAGAAGAAGCCAAAGCGTATTTTGACCGAGGTTGAGAAAGAGGAGAAGGAAAAACTCAAGGCTGCTAAGAAAGCGAAGTCCACTCCAGAGTCCAAATGAAAGGCGGCTTTATCTTTTGTTTTGATTTTCTTCTGGCCTGCTACTGTTGTAGGGAGTGCGGCCCACGCCTTTCTTTGTTTAATCCTTTCGTATAAACCTGCACTCACGTAAATAAAGTAGTTTGTTTCCTGTAATATCCAGTACTTGTAAGTTTGTCATTTACTTTATTTGAGTGTGATACAAGCAATAAATAATATGCCACATCGTAAACGGATTAAATGCATGATGTAGACACCTCTGCTATAAAGAGTAATTAATGACAAGATGTAATGTATGTATATATGCCCCAATCAATCTTGAATGTGATGCCTGTACAGGGCTTGTTTAAGATTGATTAAGTTCGACACTTAGTTGCCCTCAACTCTCTGGCAGGGTTAAGATTCCTTTTCAGTGGTACCAATTCTTAGTACCTTTATACTCTCCTGTTGAATTTTCATGTTAGAGTGGATTCAAGGCAGTATTTTGTCGTGGTGCACCGTCACCCTTAGGGATGTCGTCCTCCCGTCCTTTATACTCTATCTTGAATCGTGAGAGTTAGAGTTTGGGACATCGTCTTCCCGTCCTTTATACTCTATCTTGAATTGTGAGAGTTAGAGTTTGGGACATCGTCTTCCTATCCTTTTTTATTTTGTTACACAAACGATTACCTCGTTTGTTCTGATTTCAATTCAAATTTAGTATTTTATATTCAGATCACAGAACATGTAATCACAAGCAATGTTTTTATAGTGGTTTGGCCAAGTTGTGACCTACGTCCACTTTATAACCTTTTGCTTATATTAACCAGACTTTTCTAGGCAAGTCGTGCCTTTTTACATGGCTTATAAAACAAAAGAGAACAATACAAATTTAAGTCAAGTATTGCCACAAATGTCGGGCGTTCCAAGCTCTAGGAATTTCTTCACTATCCACGGTCCTTAACTTGAAAGCTCTTGTACCATGATTCCGTTGGATGGTATATGGTCCTTCCCACTTTGGACCTAGATGAACTAGAGGAGGGAAGACTCGCTTTAATACCAAATCTCCGGTTTCAAAGTTCCGAGAATGAACCTTTTTGTCATAATAGAGTGCCACTTGTTCCATGTGCTTCAAGGCACGTAAGTCTACTTCATCTCTCTTCACTTCAACCATGCATGTCCAGGGATTCAAGGAGGAGCGCTTCATTTGCCTTTGGTTCATAACACAGTACCCTATGAGAAGGAACTTTAAGCTCCACCGGTATTACTGCTTTTGATCCAAATGAGAGTGAAAAAGGGGTATGACCCGTTGTCGTCTTGAAGGTCATCAAATAGGCCCATAAAGCTAGTGGTAATTTGTCAACCCACATGGCTTTTTTCCATTCCAATCTCTTTTTAAGAATATACTTAATGACTTTATTTATTGCTTCAACTTGTCCGTTTGATTGTGGGTGAGCCACTGTCATATATCTCTTATCGATTTTATATTTCTGATAGAAATTCCTGAATTCTGTGCTATCAAATTGGGTTCCATTATTAGTTACAATGGTTCTTCGTATTCCAAATCCACAAATGATATTCCTGACCAAGAAATTTATCACCCGCTTTTTTGTTATCGTGGTTAAGGGTTCAGCTTCTTCCCATTTTGTAAAGTAATCCACGACCATGATTGCATATTTGGCTCCTCCTTTAGCGATTGGTAGGGTTCCAGTGATGTCTATTCCCCACATAGCGAACGGCCATGGGCTCACCATTGATTTTAGTCGACTTGGAGGCGCCCTGGGAACCTTTGCAAATTTCTATCATTTGTCACAGCGTCGTGAATAATCAACTGCTTCTTTATTTATGGTAGGCCATAAGTAGCCATACCGTAAAATTTTCTTTGCCAGTGTTTGACCTCGGGTGTAGTCTCCACATTCACTTTTATGTACCTTTACGAGCACACGTTTGATGTCGTCATGTGCTATACATCGAAGCAAAGCCATGGGGAACCCTTGGCGAGAAAGGGTTTCTCCCTGTAAGACATACCTTGCAGCTTTACGGATTACAACTCGTCACTCGCTCTTTTTTGTTGGGAGCGTTCCATCTTTAAGGAAGTTCTTAATTGGTGTCATCCATAATTCCCATTCTAGTTCAACTTCTAGCACTGGTTCGATTTCCATTTGATTAAAGCTTGGTGATTTCAGTACTTCTATCGGAACCATTTCCATCTCCTCGGGGTTATCAGAGCTTGCCAACTTAGCTAGCATGTCCGCTTTCTGATTTTCTGCTCCCGGGATGTGAGTTATGCTATAGCGTTCCAAGTCATTTAGCAATTCTTCAACCTTTTCAAGGTAAGTAATGATTCGGGGTCCCTTGGTTTCAAATTCCTTTTGAACTTGGCAAACAACTATTTTGGAATCGCATAATATATCTAGTGTCATCACCCCTAGTTCCTTAGCGAGTTTTAGCCCGGCTGTAACACCCTGAATTTTTAATGAGATTAAAGAGGATAAATTAAATAATAATTAATTTAATATTAAGAATTAAGGGAAACGGATTACGTCATTGCATTCATCTCAAAATTCTGGTCAAGATTGACCCCTGGTTTGCGTAAATTGGATAACGTATGAAGTTACGGACGATAAAATTTTGAAAATCAGAACTAGGTATAACTGGTGCACTTGCCAAGTGCGCCAAGGCAATTTTGCACTGGCGCACCTGCAAAGTGCGCCCAGGAGAGTTTTTGGGTTTTCGGGCCTTTTTCAAATGGGTAGCGACCCGTGACTTGACCCAATTCCTTTAGGGCTTAGGTGACATCCGAATTCTATAACCTAGCAGTTATAAATATACCTCAATCCCTTTGTTTTTCTTCACTAAGAATCATGGCGGCAAAACTATGCCGGAATCTGAATTGAACTAGGGTCTCTCAACTTCTTCTATCAACTAAAGCATACCAAATTTTGAGATTCAAGCATAGACTCAGCACCAACTTCTTTTCTATCATCTTAGCAATCCAATCACAGTGAGTTCTAGTTGCTTTTAGGTTTAGATAAATAAAAGTGAATTATGAAAGACTATGATTTGGATACATTGTAGACTTTGAATCTATGTTATTGTTAGATCTTATGCTATGTCATGATAGATCTACTTCTCTAGATCCAATTCAATTGTGATTGTTCTACTATGTTATTATTGTGGATCTTGGTTTGTATCTTTTATTATATGTTATGATGTGGATGTGTGTAGATCTATTTTATGTGATCTAAATTATCACCTTATGTTAACATGTTAGATCTATTTTATGTGATCTAAATTGTCACCTTATGTTAACACGATAGATCTATTTGATGTGATCTAAATTGTCATCTTATGTTAACATGTTAGATCTATTTTATGTGATCTAAATTGTCACCTTATGTTATCATGTTAGATCTATTTTATGTGATCTAAATTGTCACCTTATGTTAACATTTTAGATCTATTTTATGTGATCCAAATTATCACCTTATGTTAACATGTTAGATCTATTTTATGTGATCTAAATCATCACCTTATGTTAACATGTTAGATCTAAATCATCACCGTATGTTAACATGTTAGATCTATTTTATGTGATCTAAATCATCACCTTATGTTAACATGTTAGATCTATTTTATGTGATCTAAATTATCATCTTATATTATCATCTTATGTTATCATGTTAGATCGAAACCGATTGGACGTCTAAATTGCTAATTTAGATATTATGACATCGTAGTTCATCAGTTTTATTTCCACCCACTACAAGAAAAGTTGTTTTTTATAACGCCAATTGAAAACAATTTATTGCGTGGTGTTATTGTGCATTTTAATTTTTTTAATTTGGGGGAGCAATTGGCCAGGTAGCGCACTCCTAGCGTAGGATATTATTATTTTGCCCGCTAATTCCCTTAATTTTTTCATCTTCCCTCTTTCATATATTATCGTCTTTACTCCCATCTTCAAACAAAAATTATCTACCTTAATTCGCATTAACCTCATGAACTCACTTGTCTGCACACTGCCTTCCTATTAATTGTTTATTGCCCGCCTGTGGTCCACCTCCGCAACTAATTCCTGTCATCATACCTAATACGGCATACAAGGTACCCATTCCTCCTTTTTTCCCCTTTTTATAGTTCGATAGTTTCATAAACCTATGATTTGTCGAGTTTAACCTTCTTATATGGTTCTTTCGCTTCTCTCTTATGGAAATTTTGTCTTTTGCTGGCTCTTCACCATCCGTCTCGGCCCATTGCTTAGATGTAGTTCACACTCGATCTATAGTTCTGCATGTTCGATCTATGAATTTGTTTTAGCCCGCATTTAGTACATTCCATATGCCATTATCAAATAATAACGTTTATTGTACTTACTGTTACAGTACATGAATGAAAACAATTTGATAATAAGTAATTTATTTGTTACTTGGTTGTTCAATTAAAACTATATTTTTATTACCAAATTTATTTGGTTGGGTTCGGTTTTGATGGTTTGGCAACTCCATTAAGTGCGTTAACCAGTTTCTTTTGTTGTTTGAGACATTGAAGTTGCAAAACGTGTTTTATTTTGTGAGTTGCTAAATTGGGGTGATTGTTAGTCAAAGGTAGTTGTTGGTTGCGGTAGCAGGTTTTTCATATTAGGGAGATGCTTTATGGTTTCAGGTTATAGGAAGCAAGGGTGACTGAAAGGTAACAAAAAAGAATGAACCAGAATAGTATCAAAGCTGAATAATAATGAAATAAAATGTAATGCATGTTGAAAATGAAAATGCAATGTAAGTTGAATAGTATGAAGTCTATGTTTTTATCTTTTGCATGATTTAACAATACTTTATAACTTGCAGTTAAATGTGTGTGCTGGTCGGATATGTACAAATTTAGAGTTATGTATTCATAGATACATTAGTTTTCCATTTTTTAGAGAATTATAAATAATATATAATCCACTGTATACGATTTATGTATATCATGTTCAATCTTATCGACTCCTTGTCATTTTTAGAGAATCTTAAATAATATACAATTCATATCTTCTTACTACACAAATAAAATTCATGGATTGTAGTCATTCCATTTAAGTTCTGCTTCGGGTGATTTTCCTTTTCTAATCTCAAAATGTTCATTCTGCAATTATTGATTTTGTGACAACCAACATGACAGTTACATAAGAAAGGAAGGGACAAATGTGTGATATAGAAGTTATGGATCCTTTTTGTAGCTCAAAAAGGAACTTATAGTGTTCACTTAAGGATCACTAAGATGTACATGTTTAGAATTTTTATTTATTCATTCACAATTCATATGTATTTGCTTTGTTTAATGCGGATTTGAATTCAGGACCTGGGTCTGAGACTCTGAGAGACACTATGGGTTATACAAACCTGATGGACTCTTGCACATAATATTGGATTTCCGTCTTTGGAGAATTTACATGCATCTTTGTCTCGTTTTTCATTCACGGTAACTCTTTATTAACAGTCTTCATCTTATTTTATGCCCACATAGATC
Organism: Allium sativum; assembly: GCA_030737875.1. Lineage (NCBI taxonomy): Eukaryota > Viridiplantae > Streptophyta > Magnoliopsida > Asparagales > Amaryllidaceae > Allium > Allium sativum. The sequence goes on along the minus strand of CM060921.1, from coordinate 424,967,957 downwards.
TTTGATAAACTTGTTATAGCTTATAAGTTTTCACGCTACAATGCTATTTGGTTTAAAGCTTCACTTTATAATTAGAATAAAAGAACTAAATTATTTAACTCGTCAATCAAAATTGAGGTTAAGGACCACAGAAATTTTTTCTTCTTGGTTTTGGACATCGAATTTAAAGATAGAAGGCACAATCTTCTCATCTATGTAAACTAAGTGAGTATGGGAATCTATATCCTATAAAAAAAATCTAGACTAAACATTAGTGAAACAGTTGGCAACAAGTTTCACTGCTTCTAAAATGTCTAGTTTGTGATTTGTTCCTGTCCGCATCGCATTCCCATGGTGTTAAACATAATGGCTTTTGAGTGTTGAGGCTTATAGAATTCATTATCAATTCCTCAATTTTGGAGTACGTCAATACCATAGAGTTTTCAAAACCCTTACCTCTGCACAAAGTTTATTTTAAAAGTTCCAAACCATGGTTTGAATTTTTTTTAGTTAACATATATTTTGCTTCAAAGAAATGAAATCCAAATAATACGAGATGTGGGATATATAGGAGTTTCAAATGATTCAAGCCGACATGATTTCATATGTAACAGTTTCTTGTTTTTAAACTTTAGTACAAGAAAATTCATTTGGCAAAAATCACTAATTTTTGCATGTAAGTGAATGAGTCTTCAAGTTACATATATTCTGAAGCCTTCATATATCGTGAGAGTAAAGTTTGTTTTAGTATATTGATTTCAAAAGTATGTTAAGCAAGTATTCTCGTTTTCACACCTACTTGAAGGTTTTGAAAGATGCAGTGATTTAAAATTTCATGAAAGTGCTGTTTGATTTCAAAGAACATTTTGTCTTTAAAAAAAAAACACATTCGAGCCAGATTTGATTAAAAAAAATCATATATGCTAAAGTTTTGGTAAATTTTATATACATCCATAGTATTAGTTTGTTAACCAACGATTTGAATTTTAAAAGTTAATCCACTAATTTTTTTTTTAAAAAACAGTGGACTGTAATAAATATGTTATTTAAAACATATCATTCCAACAAAATCCATGTCACCCATTGGACAATTTGATTCAACATGGATTCTGACTTGCTTTCATTACTTGAATGCATGAAACTTTAATATTGTTGTATGAATTTAATATGCATGCCTAATTTCGAGTGTACTTTCTTCCGTATGTGATGACTATTTAACTATATGTTTTTGGAAGTTGGAACGAATTGATCTCTAACTTCAAGCAATAAAATTCTTATTCGTATGTATGCATCTGCGTTTGGATAAAAATATTATCTTTAGGTTTACACTTTTTTCAAATATAATCTCCAGATGTATAATACCTCGAAATCAAGTTGGATGTTGTTAGTTTTTATTATGGTACAACATTTTAGATTCATGTAAAATGACATCTTTTCTGAGCATAGCTATTCAATATGCTTTAAGTTATTAACAGTGTTTAAGGTATGCGATTGCCGTGAGTAGAAATCCTAGATTGTGACGGCCCGCCCCGCACCAACCGACAATTACTCCAAAGGTGCGCTGTATACATGTTCAGTTAGCACGGAACGGGTCGTTAGAAGGGAAAAGGAAGAAGGAAGTGAACATACAAAGAACCTGTAGAATGTCTCACAGCACATAGAACAAATTATAATAATAACATACTTGACATAAAACAGGAGAGACAGTGCATAAGCTGAAAATCAGAACTAAACATCATAGCAGCGGAAATCCAAAATACAGCTTACTACAACTTTTCAAACTATCTCAAAGCAAAGTAAGATAAATGAGGTACACTACTATTGCCCAAGTAGCGACCACCAACGACACAGGGAGAATGTGTGTATATATATATAATACGTGGAAGCCTCCTGCCCGCCTCCGAATCAACTACTCGCGCATCACCAGCTAACCTGTCTCTAGTCTGCTCGTGTGAGCACCCAGAGTAATAAGAGGAGACATAAAACTCTGGGTCAGACATAAAGCCTGGTATGAGCGATAAGCATCTAAAGTGAACAATAACAGGTAGACTAAAACATACCTGAACCTGGACCTGCAACCAAAGAGTTAGCACTACATACTGTACAACACTCTAAGGTATCATATCAAACAGTGTAAAGATACGGAGGTGGGGGAGGTGTGCATGTCATAGGGATGGCAAACAATCAAACATAGCATCCATCCTCACATCTCTCACTCAGTGCGTAAAGCATACGATATTCACCACTTCGATCACCCAACATTCCTTGCTACGATCACTTTTCCCCATGAAGTCATAAATGGCTTTACTGCACTGATAACGTAGCCACAAATCTTTCGCTATGTCCACTTTGCCCCATGGAGTCACAAGAACCCCACTGCACTGGCTCATAGCCTTACCAATCCTTACTATGTCCACTTTGCCCCATGGGGTCACAAGAACCCCACTGCCCTGGCTCATAGTCTTACTACGCATCACCTTGCCCCTCCGGTCATAATGACCCTACTGCACTGATAACGTAGTCTTGCTACCATCACTTTGCCCCTCAGGTCATAATGACCCTACTGCACTGATAAGTAGCTCATCATTCATTTCTAGTGGTGAATCGAAGTTATGAACGTCGGCAACTCCTTAACACACGTCCCGCAGCAAAGTCCAACCATGAAGTGAACTCATTGGTTCCCAACTGGTTCCGGGATCCTGAGCTCTAACTTCCATTTGGACTACCTTTGCATCTCGGGTTATTGGTCATCACCATCGAATCGGATCGAATCGGCCTTCACATTCTTCATCGGATCGGATCGGCCTTAGTCATTCGGGTCGGGTCGCGCCTCCTGCGTCGGATCGGGTCGTGGTCCTCCAGCTCGTGGCTCCTCCTCCTGGTTCGGATCGGCGTCACCACTTCGGGTCGGATCGGGTTGCTTCATCCGGGTCGGGTCGCGCCTTCTGATCGGGTCGGTTCGTCACGCCCTAGTACCCATCGACTCGTGAGCTCCTCCTCTTGGTTCGGATCGTGAATACTCGTTGGTTCGGTTCGTGCTTCTACTACCGGATCGTGCCACTTAGCTAATTCGTGACTCGCTCCCTCAAACGGATCGTGACGCCCGCGCTGGAACGGGTCGAGTCGCGCTCCCCTCCACCGATCCGATCCGGATTCTGGGTCATTTCCTGCATGTTTCCTGCGACTGTTTCTACGCCATTCGACGGCGTTTTCGACCAATCTAACACTTCTAAACAATCACAAAGCATACCATACAGTCATAGCAACATGTAGAATCGATCCCAAACATCAAAACATAAATCATAGCATGTAAAATGGATCAAACATACCCAAAATCCCACATTTCCTCTTAAGCATGTTTAGGTGAAACTAATGATATGGTTAGCAAAACTTAACCAAATTAACCCAAATTCATATCAGAGGTCTAAAACATCATTCTGAATTTTATAAACATTTTTCCAGAATTTTATCATGTTTAAATTCGCTAATTAACACTAATCACCCCTAATTAGCCATAATTAGTGCAAAACTATGCAAATCACTCACCTTAGCCACAAAATAAACTAAGATCTGAAATAATTTTCTGATTTGTTGTGAATCTCAATGCCAAACAGCAGCTCCTATATTGCTTTGGTGAAGATCCTCCTCGATTAGGGGTTGCTAAGCCAAATCCTTGACCAAAAGATGATTGGAGGTGATTCAGAGGTTGGAGGCCATTTTTAGGGATCCTTGGTGATAAGTGGAGGCTAGAAAACTGAAATGGAATGATTTTCCATCTCATTTCAGCCCTCCCATAACCCTAATCCCGAAATGGGTTATGGGCCTACTCACTAATCACCCGATTTGGCCCGGTTAAGCAGTTTTTCACCCTCCAAACCTTGTTTCAGCCATATCTCCCAAACGGTAAGTCAGTTTGGCTATTATGACCACTCTACGGAAAGGTAAACCATCAAACGAATCAAATGGAAGTGGTTTCAGGTCAAAATTCCTTTCCTATCAAAAGTTATGGTCAAAACAGTACCAACTAGGGGCAAAATGGTCATTTAAAAATCGACAAAAATCATGAACATGGGAAATGACTCTAATGGATGTTTCCCAAAGTTACATGACCATACAACTTCATATGGGAAAGAAAAAAATATTCTACGATCCTATGATGTGTAGAATACGGGTCATTACATAGATTTTTTTTTCCAATTTGGGTTTGCCATTGTTGCTTCCTTATATTTCTCTCTTCTTCCTTTTTTTTGCTGAATCTAGATTGCAATACTGAACTAAATCTCTTTTGATTTTATTTCAAATGGGTGCTGAAATCGCGATTCAATATTGAACTCCACCTGGTTAATTATATTATTCTTCACAGTATATAGTTATTTAACCATTAATCCAACATTCTTTTTATTTTTGTACACCATTTTCGATTAATCAAGACTCAACCAAGAAAACAGTTAAAACTACAATGCTGGATTTAGTTGTTGGCTCGCTTTATGATGCATTAGTTTTTAATTCAACAGAAAATCCAAGTTTGATAAGGTATGTGCTTACATTTGCTGCTCATAATTCATGTAAATGTAGAGTAGTAAATGCTTAAGAGGAATAGTTGTGAAATATTTAGTAGTGCAATGTGCTTTTGCTGCTGGTGCCACTTTCTTTGGTTATAAAGGAGCATTAGCAAAGGAGTAGGTTATGTTGCAGCTCTAGCATTCTCCATTAATATACTAGATTGTGTCCTTGATGATAGGATGTTGTCTAAAATATCCGCTAATCTAGTGTGTTTGATAGGGAGGAACCAGAAAACAGAAAAATAAAGAGCAATGGAAAGAAGAGCATAGAGAAAATGACAAATCTAACTGTGTTTAAAATATAAGTAGGTGATATATGCAATTGATCCAGTCATTTATCTAGTAGGAAAAGGTGATAGTTATAACAACATTGCTTTGTACTAGTTATAGATTCAAAAATGAAGAAGTGGTGAGGCTTGGGTTGGTACTTTAGAAGTGGCGAAGCTGTGTTGCTAGGCTCAGCCCTGGCCCAGGCCCACCTAGACGGTGGCCTAGGCCTCCAATTTATGGAGACCTCTAAATTTTATAACTTCTATATATATATAAACTTGTTTAAGGCAATTGAGATCTAGTATGGTTTAGTGGTGAAGGGTCCACATTTGTCCTAGGGCATAAGAGTTCAAACCCCATCAACTTTGTATTTTCCTCCACACACGTTTTGCACTGCCTAACTTTTGCCTCGGGCCTCTAGTTCACCAGGCCCGTCGCTGTGTTGCTATCTGAAATATTAGAGCTAAAGAAATCTTACGTGTGTAAGTGAAGTTGACCTGTACATGTATCAAAATGTGAATGAAGAAGTTATTGGAATAAATTAAAATTGCATTAAACATTGCATTAAATATTGCATGTGTTAATTACATTTCCTGTTTTTGCTTATTTGGTTATGTTTGGAAAATCATTAATGCGATCTTATCTAGAATTTTCATTCAAAGCATGTATAAAAGAAGCATCTATGTAATCAAGCAAAATGCAATAAAATTTGTCTCTCAATAAGCTCTTCATCTCTTCCTCTACAATTAACTTTCCTACAAATTGGTATCAGAGCTTGGTTGAAATCATGGGATTTCAATTTCTCTCAACGTTTATTCTCATAAAAGAAAATTTTAAAGAATGGAGTAATAAAAAGAAAGAGCAGTTAATCTCCACAGGATTATGGGAGATCGTTGAAAATGGTTATGAATGGCAGAGTGATTGGAAAAGCATGTCAAAAGTAGAAAAGAAAGCATTTTTGGCATTGCAATGGAAGGATCATTGTGCTTGTCTTATAATGAGGGAGAACCTCGATGAAGTAGCGTCGGATTATATTTATCTAGAAGATTCTACAAAAGATTCGTGGAAATTATTGAAAGAGGTATATGCAAAGGATGACATAAAAATAATAGAAGAAGACAACTACAGCGTTGAGGAAGAGAACAGGAAAAATAATGAGGAGGAGAGTTATGCTGAAGCTGAAGATGAGAATGTCACAAACAAAAGTGAACTAAAAATGGATGTGGAAAGAGAAGACAGACGCGAGAATGAAGACATGGATTCCAGAATGACTGAAGTTGAAAATGCTCAAACAGAGCACAATCCAGAAGACAAAGAAGATCAAATTACAAAGAAGGAGAAAGATATAAATGGAGAATCAAAAGAAGCTAAAGAAAAAGAACCTGCAGCTGAAGAGTCAAAAGAGAGAAATGGATTCGAAGAATCAGAAAAAGAAGAAGAGAGAAAGAAAGCGGAAGAAGAGAAAGAAAAGAAGATTCCTGATGGAGATCAAGAAGAAGACGATAGCGAAGGCAACGGCGCAAAGGAGAAAAAAGAGAAGAAAAAAGGGAAAGAAATGAAGGACAAAAATGAAGAAAATGGAGATAAAGGCAGAGAGGTGGAGAAGATGAAAGGAACGGAGAAGAAAGGGAAACAAGAAGAAGATGATAATGAAGATGGAGATGCAAAGAAGAAGAAAGACAAAAAAAAGGAGAAGAAAAGAAGGACAAGAATGAAGAAGATGAAGGCAATGAGTTAGAGAAGGAGAAGAGTAAAGACGTCGAGGAAGAAGTAAAACATAAGGATCTAGACGTTGATACAAAAAATAAGAAGGAAGACAAAAATGACAGGGAAGAAATTATCACTTGGGAACTCAGAATTGAAGATGATTCAAAAAACTAGCAAGAGATTGGAAAAAAGGGAAAGAAGCAGAAGAAAGAGAAACAAAAGGATAAAAGCAAGAAAAAGAAGTCAGAGGGGAAGGAGAAGACAAAGGATATTTCTACCCTGAAACAAAACCTAGAAAATATTGATGTCAAAATAAAACCAAAAGTGGCAATAGTAAGCCCTCATACTCCTTTTATTGAACGTCCGATTAAAGAGAGAAAGTCAGTGGAAAGATTGGCTAATGTCATTGAAAAAGAACCAGAGAGGAATCTTGTAGTTGAGAAAGGATTTGGTATCATGTTGAAGGATATAACCAAAGAGGGTTACAGACTAGCACGGAAGAAGCTAAGTGAGCTTAAGTTGTTATATCAGGGTCTGTTTAAAAGGAAAGAGCAATCGTCAGTTGTTCGAAATTTCCTGTTGGCTATAATAAACTTTATAAAAGCAAAAAAGAAGACGCATGAATTTGCTTTGGAAAGTTCAAAGATGAATAGCAAAGTCAATGCAATCAACAAATGTGTAATCATATCATTGTTTTTCTTGCCAAAACACTTCAGGTATAAAAGGATTCAAAATCGAGATGTTCTCAAAGAAGATGGCCAGATGACTGATATTTTGACAGAAACCACTTAGTGGACAAAGTTTCAAAAGAAGCACAGAAAGATTGGGAGTGAGAAGCAAGTTTTAGTTTAGGGGAGACATTGTTGGAATAAATTTAAATTGCATTAAATATTGCATGTATTAATTACATTTCTTGTTTTTGCTTATTTGGTTATGTTTGGAAATGCATTAATGCGATCTTATCTAGAATTTTCATTCAAAGCATGTATAAAAGAATCATTTATGTAATCAAGCAAAATGCAATAAAATTTGTCTCTCAAAAAGCTCTTCATCTCTTCCTCTACAATTAACTTTCCTATAGAAGGTTAGCATGTAAAATTAACATGCTGGCAAACGTTAGGAAGAGGTGTCAATACAGAATGACATGGCGCTTGATAACATGTGGAGAATCAAGTGCACGGTGGTTGATTGAATGCTTCTTCATTTATTTGGACTTCCCCTTTTTTAAATTACTCTTTCACATCTTTGTTTTTATTAAATATATCATATGCACTTATTGCAAAGAAAAAAGAAGAAGTTTAATATATGATATACAAGTTGAGCATAGGAATTCAATGGTCTTATGAATTCCCTTCTTTTCCTTGTATATTTGAAGAGAGAGTTCTGGGAAGAGTAGTTTAATGTATGATAGACATGTTTATTTGTTTGGATGAATTGTTGGTATCTCTCATCTCTCTGCTTTTATAGATGCAAAAAAAAGTAGACTGGTGAAGCCGATCCCTTCATCTTAGGATCGACGTATCAGTCCGATCCTTAATATTTCTGTGAAGACCCGTAACTTCCCCGTAAAGGAAAGTGTCGGATAGTTCGAGAACAAGCCACAACAGAACGCATACAAAAGAACATTTCACTGTATTTCACAACAATGCATCAGATTTACAAGAATATACAGAGTATAAACAAATAAGTATTACACAGAAATATCAGAGATTTAAATTACATTTAAATACATCGCAGCGGAAAATAATACAATACACAACTAGAAGGAGATATACGGATACAAAGCTTTCCGGATATCGTTCCAGCTGTAAACTAGGATCCTGTGAATATAAATCTGCAAAACCAAAACTACTAGCTGCCCGTGTCAAAAATAGGGGCACCCAGAGTTTAGGTCAAAACAATAAACTCCAGGTCAGTCATGTGACTGGTGTGAGAACTAAAACAGTTATTAATCTTTATTTTTAAAGTTAGGTAAATCAAGGGACCACGCCGTATAACACGGAACGAGTTTCCTCCCAAGAATACCAGTGCATAAAACAAACAGCGCAATGCTAAATAAAGAAAAAATGAAGCTGTTATAAGACCCGGGTCCTATCACACAATGCAACGCAAGCCGGGGGATAGGGTTTTCCCTTATAACAGCCAAAGAATGCTTGATACGTTTTAAAACAAATCGTTTGATACTATTATAAGTGCATAGTGTATAAAACAACTTTCAAATCATAAGTATCAATCATAGGCGGCATGGGTACCATATATCATGTCGCCATACTAGTTCTACAATTAAAACCGCAAATGTCACGTATTTGGAAATTGGGTTTCCATCTATGAACCGAGGCAAAAGATAGTCCTCAACCGATTCGAGACGCTCTAGCCCGTGTCTCAGGCAGGTACTCTGTCAAGCCTTTGGATCGTCAGGGCCGGTCCATCGATGTGGATTAAAATGCCTGAACACTGCGTTTCCCCACCCTTTGGGGTGTCAATGAGCCAACAAATGACTCCATCGGTTCGAGAACGACCGATATATCCGAGGCGCCTCGCAACAGCAACAACCACATAAGTCAAACTCGTCAGGGCGTGTAAAACCACTGACGCCACTTTTTAGCTAGAAGGAAACGCATGCCCTCCCTGAGGTCCGTCTCCCGTTTTTGGTTCATACCGGGTGTGAAACTCGCGAATTTACGTTACACAAAGCTGTGTCACATAGGCTATGCTTTGATCATCACCACAAGACTTTGCTTTTCAACAGAAGCCTTGATCAATTGCCACTTAAGCGTGCCACACAGGCAATTCACTCCATGCGTTTGATATCCATCAATATATAACCCCTGAGCTCGTACGTCTCAGAGAAGGGCGTTAAGCAAGAGAATAAATTCTCCGCCGCCAAACAGATATATATTTAATAGAGATCAATCACACGGACTAAAATCCAATGTCAGACACACAGTCCATTTACAAGTCCGTTCTGGGGCTGAACGAAACCGGAGGCACCTAGTACCCCGCATATCCATCGATCTCCAAGTACGTCTGGACGATCACCAACTGTTTCCATCTTCTTGGGTGTACAGCCCAATCAAGATCATCAGTAATCCCCCAAACGACGTGAAGACTTCCGGTCTTCGACCACCGTCTTCATCTTCGACTTATCGTCGTATCAGTTATTCAGAATGGGATAAACCCGGTCTTTCCGAATAACTCGCGTATATTTTAAATAAGTGTTACACAAACACAACATACGCCTCATTCCAATTCATCAGTCACTAATCGTAAATTAATCAAGAGAATAATTCCCCAAATATTAACCCCGAAGGCCGAAACCAACATCAGATCAATATCCAGAAAATCATTCTGCTTAGCTAACCGACAGTTAGTTTCTAAATTTCACATTCATAGGGAAAGGTTCCCATTAATTTTATCAAAGATAAATTTTTTATATTTATTCTTTAATCTATTTTTGAATATCAATTCAAACTAGTCGGGATTAGCGAACCTTACCGAAGTAATCATTTGTTTTAATTTCCCAATCCCAACCTATTCATCCCATAAAGTAAAACTGGTAATACTTCATATCTAACACCACGGTTTTATCGGTAAATTCAATTACCATTTCACGTTCAAATCTAATTAAAGATTTAACTATCGCCTGGAGTAAAACTGGTGATACTCCATTCTCGATCTTTTCAATCTAATTAAAGATTCATTAAAACTCCACTTAGTTTTAATCTTTAACTGGGTTAAAGAATCAGTGTCATTTAAAACACAGTTCACGATAAACCCAAAATCACATTCCATTAATTATCGGGTTAAAGAACGAGTGTTATTTAAAACACTGTCCACGATAAACCCAAAAATCAATATCAATTCAATTCCAATTAAATATTATTTAATTGGTACACTTCGTTAAATCTAAAATAAAAAGATTTAATCTTTTCTCAACTGGGTTCAAGAACAGTGTTAGTGAAGACACCATTCACGACAAACCCTAATCACATTTGATATTCAATACAAGGCTCTGAATGGAAAATATATCGGCTTATATTCAATATCAAATTCTACGATTAACAAATGCCGTATTGGAAATAACGATATAAATATATATCTTTCAAACTTCCATAACAACATCCGTATAATCATGAATTCCAACATCGAAATAATCCAAAGACAATTTCGATTCAAATCCATTCCAATATAATTATTGGAAATTCTGGTTATTTTCAAAACCATTTCTAATCCAATTTATTTATTTAAAAATAAATAGGATTATAATTCTAGTTCAAAACTAGTTCATTTCGATAAAATCTATTTTTATCTTTTCAAATATGGAGTTTTTCATCCCAATTCTTTCTAAATCATTTCTTATGATTTTACACAAATTATTACTATTTTTAATAATTTTATCAAGGCCCGTACAGTCGATTTCCATCAATGGCCATCGAACTGCACTTACAACGACCTTTTTCAAATTTGATTTGGACGTAACTCCAAATCCAACTGTTAGATTTCTAATTTCTAATATTCTTTAGAAAGCTCTTTTCGATACGAACCCAACGGTTCTGGTTTCAGGAGGATCCGACGGTCGGATCTCCCGTAATTTCCGTTTGAAATAAATGGTCGAAATTCGCGAACTGCCGCGGCGCGGCGCGTTCTATTCAGGCCATTATATTATATATATATAATATATATAATATATATTTCGTCGATTTCTATTTAAAACGAATTATATAAATAGTTTTAAATTCGTTTCAAAAGCAATTTCAACTTCCTTTTCAATTCAAATCAAAATTGAATTCTTCTTTAAATATTCGTTTTAAAATTCATTTCTATTCAATTCAAATTTCAATTCAATTTGAATTCATTTCAATTCGCTTTCAATTCAATTTGAATTCGTTTTCAATTCAATTCATTTCGAAATCGTTTTCAATTCAATTCATTTCAAAATGAATAAAATCGATATAAATATCGTTCACGTCAAAATGGCGTTAATCTAATCAACACGGCTTCATAAATTTCTATTTTCAAATATTCTATTTCAAATATTTCTTTTTCAAAATAGTTGTTATTATCAAAATATTTCGTTCAACACATGACCAATCTCAATGGATGAGTACTGTCAACACATGAACCTTTATTTTATATTGATAAAGATGTAAATTTTATTACTAAAATATTTCGTTCAACACATGACCAATCTCAATGGATGAGTACTGTCAACACATGAACCTTTATTTTATATTGATAAATATGTAAATTTTATTACTAAAATATTTCGTTCAACACATGACCAATCTCAATGGATGAGTACTGTCAACACATGAACCTTTATTTTATATTGATAAATATGTAAATTTTATTACTAAAATATTTCATTCAACACATGACCAATCTCAATGGATGAGTACTGTCAACACATGAACCTTTATTTTATATTGATAAATATGTAAATTTTATTACTAAAATATTTCGTTCAACACATGACCAATCTCAATGGATGAGTACTGTCAACACATGAACCTTTATTTTATATTCTTTATTTTCTAAATTGGAATGAGGCCCAATCAATCACCATATAAAGTTAATTATATGGATTTTCATACATTACACACATATAATAGCATTGAAAAATAATCAACCATCAACCAAAGTGCACTACACTGTATAAGCATCAAATATAGATATCTAACGCTTATAACAGTCTGTCAACCAATCGATCGACATATTTAATCAATCAGGATGAGTGAACTTCAAATTTCATCTCAACACCCGTGTGGGGTTACAAACAATCAAACACAGATTTTAGTTGTACAGTTGGGCGATGTGTAAAATTTACCGTCCCAATCAATGTCAGTCAAATTGGTGTACATAAACAAACCGTCCGGTTTGTAAATGAATATTTTATTTATTCACATTCATTATATTCTTATTCACGTTAAAAATTATATTTTTAACGATAAAACATTTTATTTTAACATATGAATTTCTATTCATTTCATTCTTTAAATAAAATGATATTTTTATTTTTCTAACTTATTTTAGAAAATTTCGGCGGCATAACGGCACGATACTAGAAACGGGACGAGGCCTAGCCTTATCCCCGGTCTAGTGAAGGCCCACGCCATTCACACATCAATCAAATCCATTCATTTCACCAAACAATTCAATTTCAATCAAATAATCTAACTAATTTATGCAACCAAACAAACAAGTCCATGGTCTGTGGACGATTGTGTCGGGTGCTACTAAGCACCGTCTGCATCCTAGTATATATATATAACTAGAAATGAAATTGAAGAGTGAGAAGTTCTCACCAATAGCTATCCAAACATCTTGACTCTTCTTTGATATAAATCTTCTTCGTTCTCGCCTTTTTGTCACCTTCGTTGTCCACTTTCACTACATATGTAAAAATCGAATTTTTACTTCGCTATTCAATATATAAAAATCATATTTTTACTTCGATGTTCAATATATAAAAATCATATTTTTACTTCGATGTTCAATATATAAAAATCATATTTTTACTTCGATGTTCAATATATAAAAATCGAATTTTTACTATGCTATTCTATATATAAAAATCGAATTTTTACTATGCTATTCTATAAATAAAAATCATATTTTTACTATGCTATTCTATAAATAAAAATCATATTTTTACTATGCTATTCAATATATAAAAATCGAATTTTTACTTCGTTGTTCAATATATAAAAATCATATTTTTACTTCGTTGTTCAATATAAAAAAATCATATTTTTACTTCGTTGTTCAATATATAAAAATCATATTTTTACTATGCTATTCAATATATAAAAATCGAATTTTTACTTCGTTGTTCAATATATAAAAATCATATTTTTACTACGTTGTTCAATATATAAAAATCGAATTTTTACTTCGTTGTTCAATATATAAAAATCATATTTTTACTATGCTATTCAATATATAAAAATCAAATTTTTACATCAACAAAAATCGTATTTTTCCATTATGAAAAATCTAACCTTTCTCTAATGAAAGATCATAACTTTCTACTAATAAAAATCCGATCTTTAGCGAATAAAAATATCGTCTTTATTTAACCTGAATCTATAAACAAAATCAGATTTTTATCAACACTAATTTATAAACAAAATCAATTTAAAACTTACAGTGGATGATTGGGGGGAGGAAGATGGGGGTTGCTCGCGTCTTCAGGCGGAGGCGGGGCCCTCCTGGGCGGCGCTGGCCATGGGGCATCGGCCTGGGGTGGGGGGTCTGGGACCCTGCGTTCGAATTTGGGGGTGGCTTGGGCTTGAGCGGGGAGGCGGGGGGGGGGGGGGGAAGCGAGTGATGGCGTCCTCGAGTGGAGGAGGGGCGGCGGCCCTGGCACGACGGCGCCGGCGATTGGGTGGAGCTGCTCCGTCGAGGGCTTCAGCCGATTTCTTTTTTTTTGTTTTTTTTTCTAAAATGAACGGGGCTGATAAAGGAATGGGGGGGGTCTGGAGATAAAGGTTTTTTTTATTTTATTTTATATCATATTTAATTCCCTAGAGTTGACTTTTATTTTGAACTCAAAATTGAGCCCACCGACTGTCGTCCCTAGCGTATTACCCCCATTCCGGACACAATGGGATATGTATCGCAAGCTGATTCGATAGTTACAATCAGTTTCCGTTGAATTTACATTTAAATTATTATATTGAATTTTAAACGTACATTTCAAATTACCGGGGTCGCATACTAACTCTATAAGTTCCATAAAAATATTTTCTAGCTTCGTATTGACGGTACGGTCCTAACAAAACTAGTTTCGTCGAATTCTGAGACCGTTTGAAAAATGGCCAATTTCCAGTCGATTAAAATCAACTGAAACTGGTCAAACGCGTTTTCCTTTGCCACGCTCACATACTGATTCGAAAAATTATGAAATTTAAAACCTAGCAATAATTTGACATTGCGGATCCAACAAAAGTGGTTTCGTCGAAATCCGAGGTCGATTGCAAAATTTCCATTTTTAAGGGCCTGAATTCCATAGCGACTATTCAGAATTTTCAACCGGACATATCTTTTGATTCCCGCTATGAAATTTCGATTGGTCGGATTCGTTGGAAAGATATCATCAAGTAGATCCTATTGTTTTTGGTTTTACTAAAATCCGGATTGTTTTGCACCCGGTACATTTATTTGAAGTTTGAAATCGAATTATCGAACTACCGCACCATTTTCAATTCCTTTTATAATTATATATAATTATTTATATTCTAACGACGAACTATATAACTATATACGTTTGAATTATATTCAAAATAAATTTCTCGTCGTTACTATTTAAAATAATTCATTTTAAATATTCAAAATTAGCTAAAATTGCCAAAATAAAAATTTTAAACTGGCCCAGATTTTCGGGTTATTACAATCTCCCCCACTTAAAACTTTTCGTCCCCGAAAAGGAACAAAGTCGAAAGTGGTTTGATCAATCAACGCTACGTTCGATCTGGCTTCCATTCTCTAACTTTTCAGTTTCTGAGAATTTCCAAAAAAATTCAAAAATTTGGCTAACACCCTAAATTTTCGAAAAATTTCGCCATAACCTCCCCTGCACCGGGAGCATCGGGGAATTTCAAATAGCTTCCCCGGTCCTTCAGATCTCAAAAAGAAAAAGAAAAAGCCAAGCGGCTAGCCAATAGGCTCATAAAATCATCATCACCCAAACAAAACAGTAAATTTTGTAGTAAACATGTACCTATTTGTCGGGCAAACAAATTTTATTCTCTGCTCTAGCCTCCTTGCTATGACCTGTTCAATGTAAGTACATGTATATGCAAGCAAATGCGACCAAATTTTCAATACAATTCAATATTTGATTCAGTTAGGCATAATGGTTCAAAATTATCAAACAATTAAACAAACAACACAAACATCAATCAATTAGTGAATTATCATTTGAAATTCATAACTTTGATATATAGTCAAAAATCAGATTTTTGATGCCAAATCACAACAATAAGCCCTATCTAATTTTTGGTTCTCACACCAGTCAATAGGAAATATATAGATATTACACGTTCGTCACTCGGATATAAACTCTGATGATGATATATCAATCATCAGAATCACCCCCGGGCGACTAGAGTATAATTCTATATCTATCCAGTATATTAAAACTTCAAATACACGTTTGCAAGGCGTATATGCAAAATCTTTATATACTGGACTGTCCTAATCAATATAGAATAAATAATCAAATACGAATAGTTGATTCAAATTTTCAAAACAAAATTAGTTTTCATTTTAAAAATATACTCTTCACACCCGTTCTAGGATACTACTGATCCTATCTCTAACGAGTCATTCCCATTGGATATTACTAATCCAATATCTGATGAATTCTTTCGTATAGTTCTAATGTGCCTTGTTCTCTGAGCTTTGTAAACCAAAGCTCTGATACCAACTGTGAAGACCCATAACTTCCCCGTAAAGGAAAGTGTCGGATAGTTCGAGAACAAGCCACAACAGAACGCATACAAAAGAACATTTCACTGTATTTCACAACAATGCATCAGATTTACAAGAATATACAGAGTATAAACAAATAAGTATTACACAGAAATATCAGAGATTTAAATTACATTTAAATACATCGCAGCGGAAAATAATACAATACACAACTAGAAGGAGATATACGGATACAAAGCTTTCCGGATATCGTTCCAGCTGTAAACCAGGATCCTGTGAATATAAATCTGCAAAACCAAAACTACTAGCTGCCCGTGTCAAAAATAGGGGCACCCAGAGTTTAGGTCAAAACAATAAACTCCAGGTCAGTCATGTGACTGGTGTGAGAACTAAAACAGTTATTAATCTTTATTTTTAAAGTTAGGTAAATCAAGGGACCACGCCGTATAACACGGAACGGGTTTCCTCCCAAGAATACCAGTGCATAAAACAAACAGCGCAATGCTAAATAAAGAAAAAATGAAGCTGTTATAAGACCCAGGTCCTATCACACAATGCAACGCAAGCCGGGGGATAGGGTTTTCCCTTATAACAGCCAAAGAATGCTTGATACGTTTTAAAACAAATCGTTTGATACTATTATAAGTGCATAGTGTATAAAACAACTTTCAAATCATAAGTATCAATCATAGGCGGCATGGGTACCATATATCATGTCGCCATACTAGTTCTATAATTAAAACCGCAAATGTCACGTATTTGGAAATTGGGTTTCCATCTATGAACCGAGGCAAAAGATAGTCCTCAACCGATTCGAGACGCTCTAGCCCGTGTCTCAGGCAAGTACTCTGTCAAGCCTTTGGATCGTCAGGGCCGGTCCACCGATGTGGATTAAAATGCCTGAACACTGCGTTTCCCCACCCTTTGGGGTGTCAATGAGCCAACAAATGACTCCATCGGTTCGAGAACGACCGATATATCCGAGGCGCCTCGCAACAGCAACAACCACATAAGTCAAACTCGTCAGGGCGTGTAAAACCACTGACGCCACTTTTTAGCTAGAAGGAAACGCATGCCCTCCCTGAGGTCCGTCTCCCGTTTTTGGTTCATACCGGGTGTGAAACTCGCGAATTTACGTTACACAAAGCTGTGTCACACAGGCTGTGCTTTGATCATCACCACAAGACTTTGCTTTTCAACAGAAGCCTTGATCAATTGCCACTTAGGCGTGCCACACAGGCAATTCACTCCATGCGTTTGATATCCATCAATATATAACCCCTGAGCTCGTACGTCTCAGAGAAGGGCGTTAAGTAAGAGAATAAATTCTCTGCCGCCAAACAGATATATATTTAATAGAGATCAATCACACGGACTAAAATCCAATGTCAGACACACAGTCCATTCACAAGTCCGTTCTGGGGCTGAACGAAACCGGAGGCACCTAGTACCCCGCATATCCATCGATCTCCAAGTACGTCTGGACGATCACCAACTGTTTCCATCTTCTTGGGTGTACAGCCCAATCAAGATCATCAATAATCCCCCAAACGACGTGAAGACTTCCGGTCTTCGACCACCGTCTTCATCTTCGACTTATCGTCGTATCAGTTATTCAGAATGGGATAAACCCGGTCTTTCCGAATAACTCGCGTATATTTTAAATAAGTGTTACACAAACACAACATACGCCTCATTCCAATTCATCAGTCACTAATCGTAAATTAATCAAGAGAATAATTCCCCAAATATTAACCCCGAAGGCCGAAACCAACATCAGATCAATATCCAGAAAATCATTCTGCTTAGCTAACCGACAGTTAGTTTCTAAATTTCACATTCATAGGGAAAGGTTCCCATTAATTTTATCAAAGATAAATTTTTTATATTTATTCTTTAATCTATTTTTGGATATCAATTCAAACTAGTCGGGATTAGCGAACCTTACCGAAGTAATCATTTGTTTTAATTTCCCAATCCCAACCTATTCATCCCATGAAGTAAAACTGGTAATACTTCATATCTAACACCACGGTTTTATCGGTAAATTCAATTACCATTTCACGTTCAAATCTAATTAAAGATTTAACTATCGCCTGGAGTAAAACTGGTGATACTCCATTCTCGATCTTTTCAATCTAATTAAAGATTCATTAAAACTCCACTTAGTTTTAATCTTTAACTGGGTTAAAGAATCAGTGTCATTTAAAACACAGTTCACGATAAACCCAAAATCACATTCCATTAATTATCGGGTTAAAGAACGAGTGTTATTTAAAACACTGTCCACGATAAACCCAAAAATCAATATCAATTCAATTCCAATTAAATATTATTTAATTGGTACACTTCATTAAATCTAAAATAAAAAGATTTAATCTTTTCTCAACTGGGTTCAAGAACAGTGTTAGTGAAGACACCATTCACGACAAACCCTAATCACATTTGATATTCAATACAAGGCTCTGAATGGAAAATATATCGGCTTATATTCAATATCAAATTCTACGATTAACAAATGCCGTATTGGAAATAACGATATAAATATATATCTTTCAAACTTCCATAACAACATCCGTATAATCACGAATTCCAACATCGAAATAATCCAAAGACAATTTCGATTCAAATCCATTCCAATATAATTATTGGAAATTCTGGTTATTTTCAAAACCATTTCTAATCCAATTTATTTATTTAAAAATAAATAGGATTATAATTCAAGTTCAAAACTAGTTCATTTCGATAAAATCTATTTTTATCTTTTCAAATATGGAGTTTTTCATCCCAATTCTTTCTAAATCATTTCTTATGATTTTACACAAATTATTACTATTTTTAATAATTTTATCAAGGCCCGTACAGTCGATTTCCATCAATGGCCATCGAACTGCACTTACAGCGACCTTTTTCAAATTTGATTTGGACGTAACTCCAAATCCAACCGTTAGATTTCTAATTTCTAATATTCTTTGGAAAGCTCTTTCCGATACGAACCCAACGGTTCTGGTTTCAGGAGGATCCGACGGTCGGATCTCCCGTAATGTCCGTTTGAAATAAATGGTCGAAATTCGCGAACTGCCGCGGCGCGGCGCGTTCTATTCAGGCCATTATATTATATATATAATATATATAATATATATTTCGTCGATTTCTATTTAAAACGAATTATATAAATAGTTTTAAATTCGTTTCAAAAGCAATTTCAACTTCCTTTTCAATTCAAATCAAAATTGAATTCTTCTTTAAAAATTCGTTTTAAAATTCATTTCTATTCAATTCAAATTTCAATTCAATTTGAATTCATTTCAATTCGCTTTCAATTCAATTTGAATTCGTTTTCAATTCAATTCATTTTGAAATCGTTTTCAATTCAATTCATTTCAAAATGAATAAAATCGATATAAATATCGTTCACGTCAAAATGGCGTTAATCTAATCAACACGGCTTCATAAATTTCTATTTTCAAATATTCTATTTCAAATATTTCTTTTTCAAAATAGTTGTTATTATCAAAATATTTCGTTCAACACATGACCAATCTCAATGGATGAGTACTGTCAACACATGAACCTTTATTTTATATTGATAAAGATGTAAATTTTATTACTAAAATATTTCATTCAACACATGACCAATCTCAATGGATGAGTACTGTCAACACATGAACCTTTATTTTATATTGATAAATATGTAAATTTTATTACTAAAATATTTCGTTCAACACATGACCAATCTCAATGGATGAGTACTGTCAACACATGAACCTTTATTTTATATTGATAAATATGTAAATTTTATTACTAAAATATTTCGTTCAACACATGACCAATCTCAATGGATGAGTATTGTCAACACATGAACCTTTATTTTATATTGATAAATATGTAAATTTTATTACTAAAATATTTCGTTCAACACATGACCAATCTCAATGGATGAGTACTGTCAACACATGAACCTTTATTTTATATTCTTTATTTTCTAAATTGGAATGAGGCCCAATCAATCACCATATAATGTTAATTATATGGATTTTCATACATTACACACATATAATAGCATTGAAAAATAATCAACCATCAACCAAAGTGCACTACACTGTATAAGCATCAAATATAGATATCTAACGCTTATAACAGCCTGTCAATCAATCGATCGACATATTTAATCAATCAGGATGGGTGAACTTCAAATTTCATCCCAACACCCGTGTGGGGTTACAAACAATCAAACACAGATTTTAGTTGTACAGTTGGGCGATGTGTAAAATTTACCGTCCCAATCAATGTCAGTCAAATCGGTGTACATAAACAAACCGTCCGGTTTGTAAATGAATATTTTATTTATTCACATTCACTATATTCTTATTCACGTTAAAAATTATATTTTTAACGATAAAACATTTTATTTTAACATATGAATTTCTATTCATTTCATTCTTTAAATAAAATGATATTTTTATTTTTCTAACTTATTTTAGAAAATTTCAGCGGCATAACGGCACGATACTAGAAACGGGACGAGGCCTAGCCTTATCCCCGGTCTAGTGAAGGCCCACGCCATTCACACATCAATCAAATCCATTCATTTCACCAAACAATTCAATTTCAATCAAATAATCTAACTAATTTATGCAACCAAACAAACAAGTCCATGGTCTGTGGACGATTGTGTCGGGTGCTACTAAGCACCGTCTGCATCCTAGTATATATATATAACTAGAAATGAAATTGAAGAGTGAGAAGTTCTCACCAATAGCTATCCAAACATCTTGACTCTTCTTTTATATAAATCTTCTTCGTTCTCGCCTTTTTGTCACCTTCGTTGTCCACTTTCACTACATATGTAAAAATCGAATTTTTACTTCGCTATTCAATATATAAAAATCATATTTTTACTTCGATGTTCAATATATAAAAATCATATTTTTACTTCGATGTTCAATATATAAAAATCATATTTTTACTTCGATGTTCAATATATAAAAATCAAATTTTTACTATGCTATTCTATATATAAAAATCGAATTTTTACTATGCTATTCTATAAATAAAAATCATATTTTTACTATGCTATTCTATAAATAAAAATCATATTTTTACTATGCTATTCAATATATAAAAATCGAATTTTTACTTCGTTGTTCAATATATAAAAATCATATTTTTACTTCGTTGTTCAATATATAAAAATCATATTTTTACTTCGTTGTTCAATATATAAAAATCATATTTTTACTATGCTATTCAATATATAAAAATCGAATTTTTACTTCGTTGTTCAATATATAAAAATCATATTTTTACTACGTTGTTCAATATATAAAAATCGAATTTTTACTTCGTTGTTCAATATATAAAAATCATATTTTTACTATGCTATTCAATATATAAAAATCAAATTTTTACATAAACAAAAATCGTATTTTTCCATTATGAAAAATCTAACCTTTCTCTTATGAAAGATCATAACTTTCTACTAATAAAAATCCGATCTTTAGCGAATAAAAATATCGTCTTTATTTAACCTGAATCTATAAACAAAATCAGATTTTTATCAACACTAATTTATAAACAAAATCAATTTAAAACTTACAGTGGATGATTGGGGGGAGGAAGATGGGGGTTGCTCGCGTCTTCAGGCGGAGGCGGGGCCCTCCTGGGCGGCGCTGGCCATGGGGCATCGGCCTGGGGTGGGGGGTCTGGGACCCTGCGTTCGAATTTGGGGGTGGCTTGGGCTTGAGCGGGGAGGCGGGGGGGGGGGGGGGACGCGAGTGATGGCGTCCTCGAGTGGAGGAGGGGCGGCGGCCCTGGCACGACGGCGTCGGCGATTGGGTGGAGCTGCTCCGTCGAGGGCTTCAGCCGATTTCTTTTTTTTTGTTTTTTTTCTAAAATGAACGGGGCTGATAAAGGAATGGGGGGGGGGGGTCTGGAGATAAAGGTTTTTTTTATTTTATTTTATATCATATTTAATTCCCTAGAGTTGACTTTTATTTTGAACTCAAAATTGAGCCCACCGACTGTCGTCCCTAGCGTATTACCCCCATTCCGGACACAATGGGATATGTATCGCAAGCTGATTCGATAGTTACAATCAGTTTCCGTTGAATTTACATTTAAATTATTATATTGAATTTTAAACGTACATTTCAAATTACCGGGGTCGCATACTAACTCTATAAATTCCATAAAAATATTTTCTAGCTTCGTATTGACGGTACGGTCCTAACAAAACTAGTTTCGTCGAATTTTGAGACCGTTTGAAAAATGGCCAATTTCCAGTCGATTAAAATCAACTGAAACTGGTCAAACGCGTTTTCCTTTGCCACGCTCACATACTAATTCGAAAAATTATGAAATTTAAAACCTAGCAATAATTTGACATTGCGGATCCAACAAAAGTGGTTTCGTCGAAATCCGAGGTCGATTGCAAAATTTCCATTTTTAAGGGCCTGAATTCCATAGCGACTATTCAGAATTTTCAACCGGACATATCTTTTGATTCCCGCTATGAAATTTCGATTGGTCGGATTCGTTGGAAAGATATCGTCAATTAGATCCTATTGTTTTTGGTTTTACTAAAATCCGGATTGTTTTGCACCCGGTACATTTATTTGAAGTTTGAAATCGAATTATCGAACTACCGCGCCATTTTCAATTCCTTTTATAATTATATATAATTATTTATATTCTAACGACGAATTATATAACTATATACGTTTGAATTATATTCAAAATAAATTTCTCGTCGTTACTATTTAAAATAATTCATTTTAAATATTCAAAATTAGCTAAAATTGCCAAAATAAAAATTTTAAACTGGCCCAGATTTTCGGGTTATTACAATTTCATTTATAATATTTGTAACTAAAACCAAGTTGTTTATAATTTGGTTTTCATATGAAATTGTAGCCGGAGATGACCAACTGCTAGGTTAATAGTGATTCTTTTCATTGTTGACAGTTAAGATATCTAAATGTTTAATTGGTATTCAATGGTGTCATCTATTATTCAGGCCCTTTGACATTTCATTTATGACTTACTTTCTACTATCCATAACCAAGAATTAAAATTTCAAAATGGTTATAAACTCCTAGAGTTGTGGGCATATGGAAAAACACTGAATGTGGTTACAGAAAATGGTCAATTTTTTTGGGAGCATGTTAATTCTATGTAAGTGTAATTTTCTAACGATCAATACATATTTATGGACAGAAGTGATGAATGAAAAAGATGTGCACCATTTTTTTTTTGTTGATCCCAGGGTGCAGTGGGGTTCTTATTCTGCTGATTAAATGTGGTAAATCCGACGAATGAATGTAAAGGAGAAGAGCATTCAATCAGTTACAAGGTAAAAGAAAATCAAATTGTACTGACAGTCATTGGACCAAGAATTGAATGTGAAGTAATTAGCATCTATCACTTCTAGCTCTTTTTTTCCTTAGAAGTTACATTATTTAATAGTGGGAAGTCCTTATTGAGTGCTTTTTGCATTTACTGAAAGAAATATTTTGATCATTTTGTTTCTCAAGCATATCATGATAAACTGCTAAATACACAATTTTGTAATGAAAAACAAATGCACTAAATAATAGGCTTATAATAGTTGTGCAAGCAGGAATTAGGGACGTCATACAAACAGAGATAAAGATAGTTTTTACAGCAGAAGCAAATCAATTCCTAGTTTGTACAATATTAGATGACCCATTCCAGAAGTATGTTGGTAAGCTTTGTGAGTTAGTCAGTCGCTAATGTGCTTCACATTCTGGTATTCTAGAGGTATGACCTTAATTTCCATAACAATGAGTCAATGATACTTATATTTTTCATTCTAGTTTGATGAGACGACTATGAAAGATATGGATACATTGTTCAAAGTATTCACTAGCAACAATCATGTAAGTATATTTTCTGCAAAGTTGATTTCTCTTATTATAACTTGGTTTAGTTTATGTTATGTCATGCTATATGCTTTATTTTTTTCATGCTTCGGTTATTTTTTAATCTAGTATATGTTAAAGAAAATTCATGCTTCAGTTAGTTTTTAATCTAGTATTTCACATTACCATAATGCAACGATAAGTTATGAAATGTGGCTTTACGCCTTTATTTTCCACATATTTTTAACTTGAGTAGCCTTAAATGTAGATGTAATTTCTTCACTATGCCCTGTTATGTTTGTTTTGCTTCTAGAGGAAAGTGGATATATATTAACAATCCATATACATATGTGGGTCAATTTATAGCTGAATTTAGTAGTAGAAAGATAAATATAAATGGATTTTACTTCTATCAATATGTTTTTTCCGTAAGCCTTACCAAGGTATGGGTCTTACTTTGTTTGCTGCCAAACTCTTTTCACTCTTCTTGAAGTTGTAACAGCTTTGTTTTATGCAGAATGTAACCTATTGTCCAGTAAGCTTATGGAATATGTCTCTGATTTTAGTCGTTCCCATTTTCTAGGGCATGCACTAAAAATTTCGACTAATTAATTTTTCTGGTTTGAATTGATGTTTTTTGTATGAGGTATATTAGCACATGTTTGACAGGCTGCAATACAATACTTGTGTATTAGTGTATTAAAGTCAAAACTAACCCACTCACATATCTGTTTTAATTGCTCGGCAGTATGTTTGAGCAAAGTCTTTGTCTCTTTGTCAAAGGCGACAATCTTTACAGCAGCATCGATACCATGGGCCATTATTAGTTTATATGCAGATGCCGCATGAGAATATGTAGCGCTTACGGTTATCCGTGCTTACCATATGGTTGGTGGCATTTTTATCATATGTTACGCCATTTTTGTAAAACACAGAGAGCTGATTTGAAGAAGCTTTTGTTTAATTGAATTTTGCAGGCAAGAGGAGAAAGCCACATAAATATGTGCATTGTCCCTGTCTCCGCTTATGAAACAAACCCAGCAAGTAATTTTTTTTTTTAGGCACAAATGAATATATGTTTCACATATCGAATGTAACCTAAGGCTTCACCTCATGCAAATGTTTTATTGTCAGAACATGAAGGTAGCATGTGTTGGAACCCAACTCATACTCAATACTTTGCTGTGTATTAATTAATATATTTCAGGAATTTCTCAAATTTTATTGTAGTTGCACCCTTATAGAAATATTTATTGCGGAAATGTGCACATGGAGGAAAAGATATATCAGTTGGAACAGCTGTTGTGCCTTCCCTTTTATTTGGGTCCGTGCTGGCCAAAGAAGTTTCTCCTGCACAAGAACCAGCTTTGTTCTTGCAGTTGGCTTTTACTGCACTTTCTTTGCTGGTGTTTTTGATATGGCTTTGGGTTTGTTAAGGTATGTGCTCTGCTTCCTTGTTTTGACTTATAACAAAAGAGTTTTTATTTATTTTATATGTGTGTTATTAAATAAATTGTGTTCTCCTTTTAATTTAATGGAACGCTGTGTCCACACAAAGGATACACCTATATGTAGGTTATCTATCACGTAAATATACTAATCCCCTATTTCATGGCTACCTTATCACTGCTACTACACTTTATCGTAAAATAACCAGCTGGTCTTTATAATTCACATGTGATGTCAGTTAAAACTTAACGTGACTCCAGAAATTAATGCCCCTGAACTTTATGGGGAAGGGTACACTAAATAATTTGATGTACGTTCTTCTACGATGTGCATGTTACAAACAAATACGTTCTAGTATGCATACAATTTACGCTAAATAGCTGCCCAAATTTATATAAGATAGTCAGAATTGTAAGTTTTAGTTTTTTTAAATTGGTGTCAACCATTATTTAACCTATTACAATTCATATAACTCATGCATGCTGAAGTCTACGGTGAAGATATGCATATTACGTCAAACAACTTAGGTTTGTAAATTTAAAAATATCACTACCAAATACAAGTTATTCAATGTTCATATTGCTATTATTTATTTATTTCCCAATATAACTATAATCTTATAATTCTGCAGGTATAAAATAATTACACAATTACGTTTGCACATGCTTTTTACTCTGATCATTATCACACAACAATCATATTTTACATTTTTGACGTATATGCTGTAATACTGTGACGCATATAAAAAGACGTGCTTAAACTTGAGCGGATAAAAATCTCAGTGGTCAGGTTTTCTAAATAATGTAGTTATTGATATGATTATTTCTATAACTTTTTGCATAGCATATAATGTGCCGACTTATATAATAACTGAATTACAGGTGTGATGTTTCAGCAACAATATGTAAATTGAACAGTCCATAACTTATATAATAACAAAGGAGTTTGCTACTTTTTGTTGTGTTTCAAGCTGCTAATTTATTAAAATCCTTTTCTTTATCCTTTGATTAGTTTAACGTGTGGAGATTCTTGATTTTGTTTCCTTATGATATCTTAATTATCTTAGTACTGTTTAATCTATGTTTTTCCTTATTTGGTTGATAGTAAGATGTTGAATTTAATTCTCTATTATTTGCATTTCTTGATTACTTTAATTTTTCCCCCTGCATTCACCTTAATGTTAACATAATGAATGCAACTTGCTTTCAATTCATTTTCCTCTTTTTGGACTTGCACACATCACGTAACACAGTGTGTTTAACTGAGCTTAACTCAGTTACAAAATGGAGCAATATCAGTTATAAAACTGAGCACAACTCCGTTTCAGTTTGTTTCTTAGCTGAGTTATAAAAAAATGAGATTAGCTCAATTTTGGAATCAAACAAGAGAAATTTATAAACAAAGTTGCTATGTTTATAAGCCATGCGTATTCAGTCAACGAACCGAGCTTAGCTTAAGCCATGCGTACATGTTCTGAAATTATGTGGATATAATCTAGCTTTGTTCCATTTTTCTTCTCACGTGCAGTCATTATTTTCCATTATGGCAATCTCCATCGTATGTAGTAACTGATTTTTTTTACTTCTCCAGATTAACGAACTGCACAAACATTTACACCAGTTCATGAAGACATATGTGAATCTGTAAGGCTTTCAACATTCCAGTTTGTTCTACAATTACTTCACCTTCAATTTTCTGACCTGATTTTTAGTACGTAGCCGAGTGTTATTGTTGTGTGTTGTTGAATATTACTCAGTCTGCAAAATTAAATCCAGAAGGTTCCAAGCATAAATTCTCAATACTCGATCTGTTGTTCTTCGTACTTCCACATCTATTATTGGTGCCTCTTATCTGTCCACATTATTTATTCACAACTGTTTTTACAATCCAACTGGAAAAAATATGCACATTTATATCTGTTTTACTACTTTCTCCATTTAAATCAATGCAATTTTATTTCATTATCAATTTTTCCATTAAACGCAGACGTCCTTCTGCCACCCAAAGTTCTCTGCCATTTGCTGCTCTTCAACCCGGGGTACCAACAGCTGCGGTAACAGTCTCTAATGTTGAAACCTTTCTTCACGTCCACCGATGTCGCCAGTCTGTATGTCATAACCATTTACTGAACTAACTTCTTACCATAGGTTCATGCACTCTTTCGCCCACTACTTAATTATATCTGCGTAATATTCTATATTTTTTGTGCTTTCCCATTCGGCCCTTCCTCATGTTATTCACATTATCCAAAATAACACATAATAACCAAACATGCTTCCTTTGTTGTCTGGGTTTTGATGTCAAAACATGCATGAATGAGGCGAAGATTGATATTACGACGAAAACAACTAACTATGTCGAAAGAAAGGCTTTGAGCAATTGACGTTCTTAATGATGCATTTGGCACTTGTAAACTTTAAATATAAACTATGTTTTGTCTTTTGTGTACTTAAGTTGACATCAATATGAAATTGAAAACATATGTATTGAAATTGGTAACTCATGGATTGAAATTATTTTTTGTTAGTTGATACTATATTTTGTTATCATGAATATGTGTTATATTTGTTAATTATTATATTTTTTTCGTTCTTACATTGCTCTTTAAATTGTTATGAAGATTTATTTTGATTGCTATTATTAAAATATAATATATATGCACAGCTCTACAAATTTTATAGCGGCATATATGAGTTGTAAAAGGTTTTTGCAATAGTATAACATGATAATTTATTAGCGTCATATAGCCGCTATTAAATAAATATGTTACAGCGATTATAATGTGTTATGAAAGATTCCCACTTTCATTGAAATTCAGACGTTTAATAGCGGTGAGCATGAGCTATTGTTTTTAAGTAACATAACAACAAATTTGTGCTATAAAACCATGCTCTTTTATAGGGCAAATAAAGCGTTATAAATATTTTAGTAGTTTTTTTTATAATATGTTCATATACAACAGTTATGGAATTGATATAGTTCTTATTCATAACGGTTGTAGGCCGCTGTAAAATAGCAGTTATGTTGTAGTGACCTTGTTGTGATGACAATTTCATGTATGTTCACCTTATTATCATACTTGTTTATGTTTATGCCAAGATGATAATTTTAGTTATATTCCCATTATTTTCTCTATTATCGTTTATGACTGGCTATTGTCTAGCCTAAGCATGTTGCCAATTTTGTGAGAGCACTAGTTAAGGAACGGGGGGAAAAGGGTTAAAAATAGCATAATTTGAATATGAACATTTTTGGACATGTAATTCAAATTATTGGGTAAAATAGGTATTGACACCTATAAAAGGAAAGGATTAATTAACTGATTGATTAACTAAAAATGGAATGTCTAGTAATTACAATTAGGAATTGCAATTGTACTTATGACACGAGGTTAGGTTGCATTAGTGGTGGAAGTCTGCCCGGACCTGACCTGCATATCTAGCAGCCACTAATGTTGCACCTAATGTGGGAGGTCTAAGTACGTAAATATGAATTGGTCTATGACACGAGGTTAGGCCCAACTGTGGAATAAGTCTGCCCGGACCCGACCGGCATATCCAGCATCCACATGTTGTAGGCCTAATGTGGAAGGTCTGGCCCATTATGGAACCATAAATAGACATGGTAAAGAATTGGACTACTTAACCTAAGTTAATCCATAGGGATTGTATGAACTTAAATTTAAGCTGGGGGTTAAGTAAACATGGTTGAAGGGTGGGTTAAGTAAATCTGAAGAGGGGATGGGTAATATTCACATATAGGCCCACAGACTTAACCCGTTAAGGTTATGTAATTAAAGACACCTAGCGGTATACATAATCGGTGGAAATAATAAAGTTATGTAATTAAAGGCACCTTTTAGGGTAAACATAACTTGTAAAAGTGATAGTGTTATGTAATTAAAGACACCTATAGGTAATCATAACCGGTTGGATGATTAGGGGTTATGTATTAAAGAAACCTGTAGGTAAGCATAACCGGTAAAAATAAATAAGGCTATGTAATTAAAGACACCTAGTGGTATACGTAGTGGATACCTAGTGGCAGGATACAAGACAAAGGAAAGAGCTTGATCATATTGTGTAGGACCCATTTCAGTCAGTAACCCAGAGTAGGTATCAGACAAAGTACTCCGTACTAGGCGGAGAAGGGGCACGCTTACTGACTGATTGTAAGAGATCCAAACGTGGAGGACGGTGTGGGCGGCGCAAACTGACCAGGCCATATGCATGCATGAGCCAGGCAGAGGGGGATAAAATGACCGTGACACTTGTAGATATGGTTGTGGACATTATTACGATGAGGGGTTGCCACTTTAGGCAGTAATACCTCCTATTGTGGGGCCAGAACAAGGTATCTACGAGGGTTAGGGAGCCGATCAATCATGGTAGTAGTTAGGATACATTTGGACGTATACCTTAGTCTATCACCTTATAGTTGAAGGGATCATCTCTTTCTGGATATACTAGGAACAGTGTAGAGTAATTATTTGAACCATATACACCTTATCCTGTCTACCTTGTCACACCTGCCATTTATGTAGTGATCTCTCTTATCCACTTTATATGCCTATTATGTTACTTATATTTATTTATTGGCTAAAAGTAATTAGACTCGCCAGACTTTATGTCTGACCCTTTTTGTTTTCTCTTCTTTCTTCTGTTCCCCTCCCCCCAAGGTTCTTAAGGGAGGGAATTCTCAGGCTTAGTCAGGATTCTGGTATCGTCTTGCTTGGAGCTTCTAGATGTATTGCTCAAGCTTCTATCTTTACTATTATGGCTCATGTTTTGGGGATTATGCTTTCTTTGTTATTGTACTCTGATATTTTAAGTACAAGACAGAAGTTTTAATGATATACTGAGTTAATGTATTTTCAGACATATGGTGTAACCATGCTTTATGATTAATAAAAGTTTTTAATTCCGTTGCTATTTTATACTTGTCTTGTAATGTTTTGTTCTATTTACCTATAACGCTTCACCAAAACTTAATGCATTCCATTAATGAGTGACATTAACGGACGTGGGGTGTCACACCGGCAATTAGGGACTCATATTTAGAATCATTGTTGGTGGCAGAGAATTCAAACCGTAAGGCAAAGTAAATAGATCGTCCTTCAGGGGTAGTTAGAACAACCCCGGCGCTGGACCTCCGATCATTCTTGGCTTCATCTGTATACAGTTTCCAAGGACTAAGTTCTAAATTATGCTCCAAAGGGTCAACCTTATCATTCAATGCACCCTCTTTGGTAATTGTGAATTTTTCTATGAAGTCAGCTAGGGCTTGCCCTCTTATTGATCTTCTTGGCTGGAAATTTAAATCAAATTGACTTAATTCAATGATCCACTTAAGCAGTCCTCCCGATGCTTCATGTCGTTGCAATACTTGTTTGAGTGGCTGATCAGTGTTTATGACTATCAGATGAGCTTGGAAATAATGAAGAAGTTTTTGGGATGCAATCAGGAGACCATAAAAAAGTTTTTCTATTTTTAGATAATTGCGTTCTGCTGCTGCTAACTTCTTACTAACGTAATACACCGATCTTTGGACTTTGTCTTCTTCGCATGCCAAAGCTGAGCAGACAGCGTGAGATAATACTGCTAAATATACGAATATATCCTCATGATCCACCGGTTTTGACAATATCGGAGGTTTCTCTAGCAAGTCCAGCAAGTTTTGGAAGGCCTCTACATAGTCGAGGGTCCACTCGAAGTTTCGTTTCCCTCGTTTAATTAAGTCAAAGAAATGGACACATTTGTCTATGGCTTTGGAAATGAATCTGCTCAACGCTGCAACTTTTCCAGTTAAGCTTTGAACGTCTCTAATCTTCCATGGTTCTTCTATGTTTATGATTGTTGTTATTTGATCAGGATTGATCTCGATCCCTCAGGAGCTAACAATGAAACCAAGGAATTTTCCTGATGCAACCCCAAGTGAATATTTCAAGGGGTTCAACTTCATCCCGTACTTTCGTAGAATGTCAAACATTTCCGCCAAATCTCTTGTATGATCGGAGGATTACATGGACTTCACAAGAATGTCATCCACATAGACTTCCATCGTTTTCCCGATTTGATTATAGTACATTCGGTATACCAAATGCTGATACGTGGCTCCGGCATTCTTTAGTCCGAATGGCATTACCACATAATAGTATAATCCCAGGTTGATAATGAAGCTCATGTGTTCTTGATCCGGTACATGCATGGGGATCTGGTTGTATCCCAAATATGTGTCCATGAAGCAAAGAAGTTTGAGTCCTACTGTTGAGTCTACCAGCTGATCAAACCTTGGAAGTGGGAAGCTATCTTTTGGACAAGCCTTTTTCAAATCAGAAATATCAATGCACGTTCGCCATTTCCCATTTGACTTCTTGACCAAGACGGGTTTCGATATACAGTCGGGATATGTCGAATCTCTAATAAACCCGTTATTCTACAACTTCTCTACTTCTTCCTTTAAGGTTGCTGACCTCTCCGGACCTAACATACGTCTCTTCTGCTTGACCGGAGGATGTTTTGGGTTCAAGCTTAGTGAATGGCTCATAACTGCGGGAGAAATTCCACACATATATGCATGAGTCCAAGCAAACACATCAAGGTTTACTTTCAAAAAAATGGTTAATTCTTTCATTTGGAAAGAATCCAGATGAGATCCAATCTTCAAGACCTTTGTCGGTTCGTAGCTATCGATTGGGATGTCAACAGTCGCCTCGTTGGGTGTCATCTTTCTAGTTCCTAGTTCTTCGTCCTCTCTGGGATCGATATCTCCAGGAATTTCATCGGACAATTCCCTAGGCGGTTTTGTCTTTAGCTGTTATGCAGTACTCTCCTTAGGGGAGAGGAAGCGTCCTAAGATTCCAAACTCTTTCTGTCCTAAGAAAGCGTTGTAAGGCGAGTCAATGTCCATTATAACGAACTGGAGAATCCTCACTCTTCTGCATTCTCCTTCACCTAACTCCACGGGTAGGTCTACTACTCCGATCGGGGCAGTGAAGGCTCCACTAAAGCCACAAATCCAACCTTTGCATGGCTTTAAGTCTTTCATTTCCAGTTTCATCTGATCGGAAGCCTTTTTAAACAGAATGTTGACAGAGCTTCCATTGTCCACAAAGACTTTCTTGACTATCATCGGCCTAATAACCGTGGTTATTACTAAGGGGTCAGTACTTGGCGCTTCAACTCCAATGCTTTCCCTGTCACGGAAGACAACGTCATCAGCTGCTGTTTACTGCTACTTCGATGGCGTGGTTTCCTCAATACTATATTCTCCTATTTCAGGATGCTTGGCTGCATTGACATATTGTTCATTGCTCTATTACTGGATCCGGCGGGGTGCAGCCCTCCAACTATAGTGTTTATGACAATGCCTTTTCCCTTATGTTGGGTTGTGGGTTTAGGAGCAAGCTGATTTTGATTCGGGGCTTGCCCTACTTGCCCCTGTCTCTTAGGGCAACCTTGTATTCATATAACTTACCTTCCCGCAGCAGTTTTTCAACAACGTCTCTTAGATGATGACACTCATTAGTGGAGTGACCATGAGTTCCATAAAGCAAACAAAATTTTCCAGTCGCAAGTTCCTTCTCGATGGAGGTTTCTTATATTGCAAAACATTATATGATTCCAGATAGATGTTTTCCAACGTATCATTCAACGGTGTATAGTTTTCAAAAGTTTGGAATTGAGGTCTTTTTCCGGAGTTGTTTCCTCGGTTCCTATTTCTTTTATTGCCATTTTCGTTCATGTTGCCACTTCCTCCATTTTTGTTGCCAACGTTAACCTCGACCTTTGCTGAACTGTCGCCGGACTATTTCACAGCAACATTACTTTGAATATCTTCTTTTGAAGCCCCATCAGATTTTCTCTTTCGACTAGCGTATATTTCCTCCCGCCGTAGGCGAATATTTGCCTTTTCATATAATGCCTCCCTAGTCAATGATGGTTTTCCAGCTAGATATCCCGTGAATTCAGTATCTGGATCGACCCCATCTATTAAGGCCATCAAAATGGTTGGTTCATGGGGAATACTTATTTCGGTAACTGCTAAGTTGAAGCGGTCCAGGTATGACTTCAGAGATTCTCCAAGGGCCTGTTTGATTCTGAACAGTTAAATGACACGTTTAGCTTTCCGGGCATGGAGCCGGAACTGGTTCATAAAACGCTCGCTTAATTCTCTAAAGCTTGACACCAATCGTGGGGGAAGTCGAGTGAACCACATTAATGCAACATCTTCTAGATTTATTGGGAAGGCTTTGCATTTAACAGCGTTAGGCGTGGCTGTGACATTCATATACCATGCATACCTCATCAAATGTTGTCCCAGATCTGTTCTCCCGGAATATCGGTCCATTTGTGGCAGGTTGGATTGTCGGGGAAATTGGAAGTCCAAGATGTCATCGGTGAATGGGGTGTGACTACGCTCAATACCCTAATCCTAATTAGTGTAGCGCCGACTATCGGCCATGAATTATCGCTCCATCGCTTCCACTTCTGCGTTGGTCAAAGATGGCTCAGGATCTACGCTTCTATTCCTTCTAGTACGTTCAATGATTATGCTAGGTGACGCCCTTTGGCTTCGGGTTGCGGCTGACCTTCCTCGCCCTTTACGATCCCAGTCGTTCAAGGGACGAGTGGGTTGGAGAAGCTGTCCTTGAGTTGAATTGATGATGTTGGGGTTTCTAAGTAAAACATGTGATCCTCTCAAACCCGGATCGTCAGCTTCAAGGGTCCGGGCTACGTCTCACGAGACCTTAGCGATACAAATGTTAATTGGTCCAAATTCTCGGGTCCTTCGTTTGGCCTTCTCTGATGCGTGCGTTCTTCGTCTAAAGAAGATAAGTGATCAGCAATAAGACGATGAGTTGGAGAGGACATTCTTTGCCTACACAGCTCATTTATTTCCCTACTCATGGATTTTATGTTCTCTCGCATGAGAACACTGTCGCGCTTATGGGCTTCTGTAACACTCTGTATGTTGAATAACTTGCTATAATATAAAACAGGGCAGAATTAAATTTTAAAAATCTGAATCAGGGGAAACGGGCTATGCCATTGCGTTCATCTCGGAAAAATACGCGAAATAGAGTCCGAGTTTTTGAAAATCGGAGTCCGTATGACCCAGTTAAGGCCCGAAGAAGTTTTCAGAAATTCAAAACAGATTTAAAAACAAAAATTTCACATTTCAGAAGAGGCGGGAAAATTCCCGCCAGGCAGAGGGAGTCGACCCTAGGGTCGACATGGGTGTCGACCCCCTCCCTAGGGGTCGACCCAGGGGTCGACCCAGGGGTCGACCCCCCCTGTCGGTCTGTGTGACCTGGGTGCACCATTTTGGCTTTTGGGCTGTGCTGGTGGCTAGTGACGAAATCTGACGGCTCTAATCTGATTTAGGGTTAATCTAATGGCCTAAAACCCCTAACTACTCTATAAATACACCCTAAGACTACCCTAATTCATACTAAAAATAGATACAATGTCGTTATGCCATCAAAATGCAACTTGAAGGAGCCTCCATCAAATTATAGAAGAAGATAGCCTCTCAAATCAACCTCTAATCAACTCTAGCAACTTAATCTTCTTCATAGGAGTGCTAATCAACAAGTTGTGAGTTTCTATAGCCTTAATGACCAATTGTTGAAATGATTATGATAGGATATAATGAGGTTATGGATATGAATGTGGATCAATGCAAGTTATGTTATCATATGCTATGTGTTAATGATGTTATGCAAGTTATGCAAGTTATATGCTATGTGTTATGCAAGTTATATGCTATGTGTTCATGATGTTATGCAAGTTATGCAAGTCATATGCTATGTGATCATGATGCTATGCAAGTTATGCAAGTCATATGCTATGTGATCATGATGTTATGCAAGTTATGCAAGTCATATGCTATGTGATCATGATGTTATGCAAGTTATGCAAGTTTTAGGCTATGATGCTAGTTATGCAAATCGCTATGATAAACATTGATCCATTATGACACCATGTTATGCAAGTTTGGTGTTTGATTATATGCAAGTTCATATATGATATGTTATGCAAGTTTGGTGTATGATTATATGCAAGTTCATATATGACATGTTATGCAAGTTTGGTGTTTGATTATATGCAAGTAACATGTGCAAGTTTACACCTTAGTATGATATGCATACATATGCCAGTTAACCCCTTAGTATGTCATACATACATATGCAAGTTTATCCCTTTGTATGACATAAGTAACTTATGCAAGTTAACCTCTTTATGACATATGTGATTCATGCAAGTTTGGGTTGATTATTTATGCTAGTTGGGTTGATGCTATATGCATGTTGACACCTTTAAAACCCATGTTGGTTGAACCCATTGTATTTGTGATGAATCTTCACTTTTATGTCATGTTAGCGAATTACGTGGGGAACGATGGGGTTAATATACATGTTAATGAAATGGTGTGAAGTTGGTATGATTATGCATACCATAAGGTGGATGGACATAATTGAGTCAATTATGTACATCGTTAAAATTGGGAATTAATTAATGAAAATTAATTCGAAATATGTGGGTGATTAATTAGGTGTAATTAATCGACTAAGACACGAGATTGGACCCTTTTGTAGCATAAGACTGCCCGGAACCGACCGGCAAATCCAGCGGCTACAAATGATTGGCCCAATGTGAGAGGTCTTAGGCACAAACTAAATACGTGACAAGTGTAAAGACACGAGGTTAGACTCGGTTATGGCGTAAGGCTGCCCGGACCCGACCGGCAAATCCAGCTGCCATAAAAGATAGTCTAATGTGAGAGGTCTTTACAACGGTCACGTTCTTAATCAATTAAGAAACACTTAACCAGATAAGCATGTAGTGGGGCATGAGGGGTTAAGTGGGTGCCTTAGGTGGCATGTGGAAATCAAGTAAGTGCCTTGGGTGGCATGTGGAAATCTAGTGGGTTGCCTTGGGTGGCAATAGAAAATACGATTAGAATACTTAACCAAGTGGAAACATGTAATTTAAACATGATTAAAGGGTTAAGTGGGATGTACTAGATAAAGGGACAAGCTTAGGTGGGTAGCTTGTGGGGGCCCATTTCAACCAGTAACCCATATGTATCTTATTGGGATCGACCCATGTCGAGGACGGGACACGCGTACTGGGCTTGATTATAAGAGGCCACAACGGGTTAGCGGTGGCAACGCAAGTCCAACGGGTTTCATATGTGTGTGTGGACCCGGGCTGGTAGGTAAGACGTTGTTGCATCGTGTAGGTATAAGCCGTGCACCGTTGATTGTATCGAGTTGCCACTTTGGGGAGTGATACACCCCACTGTGGGGCCAGCATGGGTATCTACGGTAGGGAGCCGATCGCTTGGGGAGTAGTGGGTACACCTAGTGGAGATAGGGGCAGACGGCACCTATGTAGTCAGCTAGGGGTACACGAAACTACTGGGTAAATTTTCTAAGTCCTTAGGTGGGATCAACCTTTAAGTAGGAATGACAGGTGTGGTGCAGCTAGTAATTACCCTTGGGTGGGTAGATGCGTCTTTACCGTTATCTTAGTTCATTCTATGTCAAGTTGGCTACTTAGTGTAGTCATTTATCCCCAGTCATCACCGTACCAAGTTTATATCATACCCTAATTACTTTAATGATTGTGTTGTTAAAGTTATAGGGCTCACTCAGACTTATGTCTGACCCCGTTGTTTTTATCTTTTTCCCCCTCAGGTCCTCAGGTTGGGCCTAGCACTAGTGGGCTTTGATCAGATTTCTTTATCTATCTTTTGGAGCTTGGACCGTGATGTAAAGCCCAGTTTATCTTTTCTATTATGGCTATTAGTTTATGTAGTGGGATTATGTACTTATGTTTTATCAGGATGGATATTTGGTACTTGACTCTTTTTATGGTGTTGTAACTAAACATGTTTACCTTCTACAGCAATGAAATGATGTTTTAGATTTTT
Source organism: Allium sativum (assembly GCA_030737875.1). Lineage (NCBI taxonomy): Eukaryota > Viridiplantae > Streptophyta > Magnoliopsida > Asparagales > Amaryllidaceae > Allium > Allium sativum. The sequence goes on along the minus strand of CM060921.1, from coordinate 424,930,732 downwards.
CAAGTATTATTTATATCTGTCTTGTTGTAATTTTTCTGTTCTATATTCACTTAAAATACACCACCGAAGTTAAGGCATTCCCTTAGCGAGTGACCTTAGCGGGTGTGGGGTGTTACACGTGGTATCAGAGCGAAGGTTACCAGAACAGATAAAATTTTTAGAAAACTATTTTTCTAAAAAAACATTTTTGGAAGAAGTATTTTCAAAAACATGTCTTTAAAGAGAAAAGTTTTTGAAAGAAAAGCATAATCCCCAATAGCCATATCTTTATCTTTCGAATTCTCCGTTTTGAATCTTTCTTCTTTTCGTTTCAGCATGGCTGAAGATCTTAACTTTCCGGAGGGTGTGACGATACCAGTATGGTATAGGAGATTGATGGAGGCTAGGGCCGCCACTACGGGTCCAGCAAATGTCCCTCCACCTACAGTAGCACCCAATCTTCCTCCTCCCCCTCCTCCTCCTCGCACGGATACTTTTGCTAAGACTTGCAAGGAATTTAAGGCTATGGGAGGGAAACCTTTTCAAGGATCAGAAACTTTTGTGGAAGCTAGGGATTGGCTTAAGGAGGTGGAAGAGTTGATAGATATCTTTGAGATGGAAGAAGGAAAGAAAGTCAAGTTAGCTGCTTGGTTAATGAAGGGAGAGGCCTCATTCTGGTGGGAGGTCACTAATGGAGAGCGCCCTGTTGACTCTTAGGCGGATTTCAGGCAAAGATTTGTGGAAAAGTTTCTCTCAAGGGCAGAGGAAAATTTGTATATGGAAAGGTTCTTGACTCTAAAGCAAGGGAACCTATCAGTAAAGGAATATGTCAACAAGTTTAATCAATTGGCAAGGTTTGGCATAGACATGGTGAATACACCGGAGAAGAAGGCTTCGTTAAAGGCTTGAATGAACCGATGCATGGATTGGCTATGACTCACATCCCTATGGGGGCCACTTTTGAGAAGCTAGTAGACATGGCACTCATGCATGAGGAAGAGAAGGGTCCCAATGCTAATAAGGCACCCAAGAAGAAAGGAGATCAAAAGAGACCTCAACAGCAACAGCAAAACAAGGGTGGGAAAGGCAACGGTGGCAAGGGAAAGAAGAAGTGCTTCAATTGCGGGACACCAGGCCACCTAAGCAAGGATTCTCGGATGAAGAAGAAGATGTGCTGCTTCCACTGTGGCGAAGCAGGGCGTCTAGTGAAGGACTGCCCTAAGAAGGGGAAAAGGACGGGATCTACCTCAGGAGGACATGTGCAAGCTCTTATGGCACCGGGTCAGGCAAGGGGGCAAGTTCAGGCTCTCGCGGTTCCACCGATTCAGGAAAGAGGTAGAACTATTTCCGTTGAAAATCTGGTTTTTCTGTTTGATCATCCTGTCTGTACATTGTTTGATTCTGGCGCATCGCATTCGTTTATCTCATCATCATTAGTTGAGTCACTGCAATTAGACACCAGTCTAGTAGATGATCCCTTGGTTGTTTCAAACCCAATTGGGGGCTCCACATATTTGTCCATGATATGTTTGGGTTTGAAGATTTCTATACTTAGTGTTGAGTTTAGATGTGATGCTTTTGTTTTGGGCTTCACGGGCTATGGGTTGATTTTGGGAATGGACTGGTTATCCAGTAATGGTGTCGTTCTTGATTGCGAAAGGAGAGTTGTTAGGCTCATGACCCACTTGGGTAACACTCTCGAGATCTCTTGTAATCCCATGGATTCTGTTATGCTAAGTTATCTTGAATCGCTTGACGCTTCGGTCGAGAGTTTGCGATCTGTTAGAGTGGTCCGAGAGTACTCGGATGTGTTTGAGGAGGTGAAGGGCTTACCTCCGAAGCGGGAGATAGACTTCCGAATATATCTGGTGGACAATGTGTAACACCCCACACCCGCTACGGTCACTCACTAAGGGAATGCCATAACATCGGTGGAGTATTTTAAGTGAATATAGAACAGAAAAATTACAACAAGACAGATATAAGTAATACTTGAGAATTTAAAACATCATTTCATTGCAGCGGAAAGTAAAACATGTTTGGTTACACCAAAACCATAAACAAGAGTCAAGTACATAATATCCATCCTGATAAAACAAAAGTACATAATCCCACTACATCACTTAATAGCCATAATAGAAAAGATAAACTAAGCTTTACATCCACGGTCCAAGCTCCGAAAGATAGATAAAGCAGTCTGGTCAAAGCCCACTAGTGCTAGGCCCACTCTGAAAACCTGAGGGTTGGGAAAAAGATAAAAAAACAACGGGGTCAGACATAAGTCTAAGCGAGTCCTATAACCTTAACAATACAATCATTAAAGTAATTAGGGTATGATATAAACAAGGTACGGTACCTCTGGGGATAATGACTACACTAAGTAGCCAACTAAACACAGGATGTACTAAGATAACCAAAAAGACGCATTTACCCACCCAAGGATAATTACTACACTGCACCACCCCAGATCTACCCACCCAAGGGTAATTCCTACACTGCACCACACCAGTTCTACCCACCCAAGGGTAATTCCTACTTAAGGTTGATCCCACTAAGTGTACTTAGTAATTTTTAATAGTAGTTTCGTGTACCCCTAGCTGACTACATAGGTGTCGTCTGCCCCTATCTCCACTAGGTGTACCCACTACTCCCCAAGCGATCGGCTCCCTAACGTAGATACCCGTGCTGGCCCCACAGTGGGGTGTATCATTCCCCAAAGTGGCAACCTGATAATATCAACGGTGCACGGCTTATACCTACACGATGCAACAACGTCTTACTTACCAGCCCGGGTCCACACACGCATATGAAACCCGTTGGACTTGCGTTGCCACCGCTAACCCGTTTTGTCCTCTTACAGTCAAGCCCAATATGTTTGTCCCGTCCTCGACTTGGGTCGAGCCCACAAAGATACGTTTGGGATATTGGTTGAAATGGGCCCCCACAAGCTACCCACCTAAGCTTGTCATTTCTAGTGAATCCCACTTAACCCTTTAACCATGTCCACTTACATGTTATAAATTTTGGTTAAGTCTTTTAATCATATTTTAATTGCCACTCAAGGCACCCACTAGATTTCCACATGCCTCCCAAGGCACTTACTTGATTCCCACATGCCACCCAAGGCACTTACTTAACCCTTTAATCATGTTTAATTACCTGTTCCATATTGGTTAAGTATTCTAATCGTATTTTCTATTGCCACCCAAGGCAACCCACTAGTTTCCTCATGCCACCCAAGGCACCCCCACTAGTTACTACATGCCACCCAAGGCACCCACTTAACCCCTCATGCCCCACTACATGCTAATTTGGTTAAGTGTTTCTTAATTAATTAAGATCATAACCTTTGTAAAGACCTCTCACATTAGACTGTCTTTTATGGCAGCTGGATATGCCGGTTGGTTCCGGGCAGCCTCACACCATAACAGAGTCTAACCTCGTGTCTTTACACTTGTCACGTATTTAGTTTATGACTAAGACCTCTCACATTGGGCCAATCATTTGTAGCCGCTGGATTTGCCGGTCGGTTCCGGGCAATCTTATGCTACAAAAGGGTCCAACCTCGTGTCTTAGTCGATTAATTACACCTAATTAATCACCCCCATAATTTGTATTAATTATCCCTAATTAATTACCAATTTCAAGAATATGGGTAGACCTAATTCAATAGGTAAATTCCCAATTCCATAATATGGGTAGACCTAACTTAATAGGTAAATTCCCAATTCCATAATATGGGTAGACCTAACTTAATAGGTAAATTCCCAATTATGTCCATTCACTTTATGTTATGCTTAAGCATACCCATTTCACACCATTTTATTAACATGCATATTAACCCCATCGTTCCCCACGTAATTCGTTCTCATAACATGACATAATAAAGGGAAGATTCATCACAAATGCCATGGGTTTAACCAACATAGCATATAACTTTATCATGGGTTTAAAAGGTGTCAACTTGCATATATGAGCATACATTAAACCCAACTAGCATTTAACCCAAACTTGCATGAAGCACATATGTCACAAAGGGGTAACTTGCATATGATTCTTATGTCATACAAAGGTGTGAACTTGCATAGCATGTCACATGTTAACTTGCATATAACCAAACACATAACTTGCATAACATGTTACATATGAACTTGCATATAATCATGCACATAACTTGCATATAACCAAACACATAACTTGCATAACATGTTACATATGAACTTGCATATAATAATGCACATAACTTGCATATAACCAAACACATAACTTGCATAGCATGTTACATATGAACTTGCATATAATCATGCACATAACTTGCATTACATGTTACATATGAACTTGCATATAATCTCACATATAGCTTGCATAACATGTTACATATGAACTTGCATATAATCTCACATATAGCTTGCATAACATGTTACATATGAATCAATGTTCAACATAGTGTTTTTCATAATGAGCATCATAAAACATAGAATTAAACTTGCATAACATATAGCATAAAACTTGCAAAACACACAACATATACTATACTAAACTTGCGTAAACACATTGATCCACAAACATAGCCATATCTTATCATATCCTATCATAATCAATTTAACAATTGATTATTAAGGCTATAGAAACTCACCACTAAACTCCAATAAGCAAACCCTTGCCAAAATAACCCAAAAACTCTAGCCTTGAAAATAAAGCTTGCAACTTGATGATGAATGCAAGCTAATGATCACTCATACAACTTAAAAATGCTTGTATGAACATGAAAGCCTTCATAGAAATAGTTTAGAAAGAGGATGGAGGCTAGGGTTTTGAGTGGAGGTCATGATCATAGAAAATTTTGGCATAGTTTAGTTAGAGGATAGGATTATGATCATTTAGGGCTAGCTTAGGGTCTTATTTATAAGATTAGGCAAGTGTTTTTGGCCATTAGATTAACCCTAAATTAGATTAGGACCATCAGATCTCGGAAGCTTCCAGAAAACAGCCCCAAAACACAGCCAAACCCTAAAATGGTGCACCAGGCCAAACTGGCCGAGCACCCCCTGTCGACACACAAGTCGACAGGGCTGTCGACTTGGTCCTAGCCAAGTCGACTGCCCAGTCGACAGGGCTGTCGACTTGGTTAGCTAGGCGGGAATTTTTCCGCCTGCGCCCAATGGCCCCAATTTCGAAATTTGAACCTGAATTCTAAATCTATTTTGAACTTTGAATTTTCTGAAAACTTCATTAGGCCATAACTGGGCCATACGGACTCCGATTCTCGAAAACTCGGACTCTATTTCGCGTATTTTTCCGAGACAAACGCAATGACGCAGCCCGTTTCCCCCAATTCTCATATCTGAGATTATTTATTCTGTAATTAGTGAATATTAGTATTAATTAAAATTCGGGGTGTTACATTCTCCCCTCCTTAAAGGATTTCGTCCCCGAAATCTCTAAGCTAAGGAGAATGCATATCCTACCATCCAAACAACCATCTACTCAATCCATCAAACATGGGCATCCATTGTCTTTAAAACAATATCTAATGATGTATGAGCATATGCAAAAAGTGTGTGTATATGTTCCCTATCTAATGTATGAACATATGTAAACCATGATAGTGCCATGCATCCAATATGTATGCGAGAGAACCCTATCGACACATACTATATCTACATGAGTGCACAATCATTCACCAAAATGCATCATCCATATGATAACACAACCGTTATACATCCATAAATATAGCTACCTACACACCCAATTATATGCAATATGCAATATGAAGTGATTGAGCCGATCTAGTGTCTAGAGTGTGTGTATATGCATCCACGAGCAACCACTAGCAAACACTTGCATCCACATGCATCCATCAATCATAACATGTCTCAAACACATGTTTCAACCATAGGTTTACCCTATCTAAAGGTCAAAAGTACTAACGAGAGGACATACTAAAGATAGTTAAGTACTAGACAAACGATAAAGGAGAAGTTAAAAGACATACCCTCAAAAAGGAATGGGTATAATGAACGCATTTTCGCTTCCGTCTCCCAAGTAGCGTTGCTCTCATCTTCTCCCCATTGCACTTTGACTAGTTGAACCTCCCTGTTTCTCAACCCCTTAATCTCTGACCCAAGGATGCATGTAGGAGCTCGTCGAATAGTCGCATCACGCTCTATCTCTACTTCTCTAAGCAAGCTCGGCTCTACCACCTCTGCGGTCTCATGTAGGCACTTCCTCAAATGTGACACATAGAATACATCATGTACACCACTAAGTCTGTCGGGCAACTCCACTCTATAGGCCATCTGTCCAATCCTTTCCTTAATAGGAAACGGTCCAACAAACCTTGGTGCTAACTTCCCAACCGATCCAAAGCGAACCACATTCCGTAACGGAGATACTTTGACAAAGACCATGTCCCCAACATCAAACTCAAGCTCTGTTCTCCTTTTGTTCGCATAAGATTTCTGTCTGTCTTGCGCCGCTTTCATCCTTCTTCGAATCAAATCAATCTTTTCCGAAGTCTTTCTAACCATATCGGGCCCAAGCAAGATCTCATCCGTAGATTCCTACCAACATGTAGGTGATCGACAAGGCCTTCCATAGAGAGCTTCGAAAGGAGCCATGCCAATACTAGACTGAAAGCTGTTATTATATGCGAACTCCACCAATGGAAGATGCTCTTCCCATGTACCTCCAAAATCCTAGATACATAGCCTCAAAAGGTCTTCTAAAATACGATTCATCCTCTCGGTCTGGCCGTCCGTCTGAGGATGATATGCGGTACTCAAACATAACTGAGTCCCTACCGCCTCTTGCAAACTCTTCCAAAACTCGCTAGTGAAGATAGGATCTCGATCGCTCACTATACTGGAAGGTACACCATGTAATCTAACAATCTCTCGAATGTAAACTGAAGCTAGCTTTGCAGCAGTCCTCTTACTCTTCACGGGTATAAAATGGGCACTCTTAGTAAGTCTGTCTACCACACCCTAAATTCCCGTATTACCCTTCCTCGATCTCGGTAATCCATCGACAAAATCCATTGAGACACTATCCCACTTCCATAGCGGAACTTCTAATGGGTGAAGCAACCCACCGGGCTTCTTTTGCTCCGCTTTTACTTGTTGGCACACCAAGCATCTAGCGACATACTCGGCCGCGTCTTTCTTCATACCGGCCCAAAAGAAAACTCGCTTCATGTCTTGGTACATCTTGTCCCTACCGGGATGAATGGTCATCTTCGAACGATGTGCATCATCAAGTATAGCCTTCCTCAAACCCTCGTCTTGCGGTACACAAAGTCTACCGTCTCTACGCAACCACCCCTTACCATCTAGGGTGTACCTACTCAAATGGCTGGACGACTCCCCCTCCTCATGAGCTTCTCTACTAACTCAACCAACTGTGGGTCGTCTCGCTGTGCTCCGCCAATCCGCCCCAAAAGAGTAGGCCTAACCTCCAAGGAGGCTAGCAAACCGGGTACAAAGTCAACGGAAGGTCTAAAGTCAAACATAGAAATAAACTCTAAGCTCCGTCGTTCAACAAACAATGAACTCAAGGACAACCTTTTTCTACTTAAGGCGTCCGCTACCACGTTACCCTTGCCATGGGTATACGCTATCTCAAACTCATAGGATGCTAAGAATCCCATCCACTTTTGCTGTCCTAAGACTATGCGCTCGAAGAGTCTCCAACACTTCCCTAAGATGTAGGGCATGCTCTTCTCCACTTTTAGAGAAAACCAGGATATTACCCCATCCAAAATCATCAAAACTGTCCATCTCTCACGCAGACCATCCTAGTCGAACTTGACATCCCCCAAGTGCAAGCCCCAAAGGCCTAAACCAATATCAGACAAACACCCAAGGGATATCTCCTTCGAGTTCAGACGACCTACGTGAGATGATACTAGTAAAAATGGCTAAACAATTAAGCCTTTGACCAACTTTGGATGTCCTCGCCAGTCTCGCTCCAAAACCACCGTTTTTCCCATAACTGGCTTTGCTCAACCTATTAAGCACACCCGAAAACTCATTTCGCTCCTAGAAAAGACCAAGATGTCATTTACAAAGACCATCACAAACTTATTTAGGTACTCCCTGAACACCCTTCTCATCAAATCAACAAAGTATGCGGGGGCGTTCGTCAAACCAAATGGCATCACTAGCCACTCATAAAAACCATCCGGAGTCCTAAATGTAGTCTTCTCTATACTATCCTCAGCCACTCTCAACTGATGAAACCCCGTGGCTAAGTCCAACTACGAAAACACTGAGGCGCCAACCAACTGATCAAAGAGATCATCAATCCTCGGCAATGGGTGTCTATTCTTCTTTGTGAGTTTATTTAGTTCTCTTTAGCCTACACAAAGTCTGAGGGACCCATCCGCCTTCGTGGCAAAAACTACTGGAGCACCCCACTCCGATATACTTCGTCTTATGAACCCCTTCTCAAGCAAATCGCCTACTTGCTTATGGAGTTCCCTCCTCTCACGAGGGGCCATGTGGCACACTGGCCAAGATACTGGTTTGGCATTGTCTACCAGATATATTCGGAAGTCAATCTCCCGCTCCGGAGGTAAGCCCTTCACCTCCTCAAACACATCCGAGTATTCCCGGACCACTCTAACAGATCGCAAACTCTAGACCGACGTGTCAAGCGATTCTAGATAACTTAGCATAACAGATTCCATGGGATTACAAGAGATCTCGAGAGTGTTACCCAAGCAGGTCGTAAGCCTAACAACTCTCCTTCCACAAACAAGAACGGCACCATTACTGGATAACTAGTCCATGCCCAAAACTAACCCATAGCCCGTGAAGCCCAAGAAGCATCACATCTAAACTCAATGTTAAGTATAGAAACTTTCAAACCCAAACACATCATGGAGCCCCCAATTGGGTTTGAAACAACTAAGGGATCATCTACTAAACTGGTGTCTAAGTGCAGTGACTCAACTAACAATGATGAGATAAACGAACTCGATGCGTCAGAATCAAATAAAGTTCGAACCGGATAATAAAGAAATCCAAATTCCAACCTAGACGGTCTTATTCCCATCTGGTACACTAGCCGTGAGGGAATACAACTACCCTCCAGAAGATTCCATACCTTGCCCTTGCCCCTTTGGACAACCCTAATAAGGTGTCCTATTCCTCCCAAAAGGATAACTACTCGCCTTCTTCTTCCCATTCTCCACTTGTAACCTCCCACCAATGAGGTTTCATCCTTCATTAACCAAACAACTATTTGAGCCTTCCTCCCATCGTCTATCCTATAGGTACCTACCAGTCCTCCTCCTTCTTGAACCAACTTCTAATCCGACTAACGTCTAAGTCCCTTGAAGTGGTTTTCCATTCTTATCTATCTTAGAAAGATCATCTATACGCGGAGGGGAAACTCAAAACGAGAGAGGAAGAGATTCAAAACGGAGAAATCGAAAGATAAAGATATGGCTATCGGGGATTATGCTTTTCTTTCAAAAACTTTTCTCTTAAAAGACATGTTTTTGAAAATACTCCTTTCAAAAATATTCTTAGAAAATAGTTTTTCTAAAAAAATTATCTGTTCTGGTAACCGTAAGCTCTGATACCACGTGTAACACCCCACACCCGCTACGGTCACTCACTAAGGGAATGCCATAACATCGGTGGAGTATTTTAAGTGAATATAGAACAGAAAAATTACAACAAGACAGATATAAGTAATACTTGAGAATTTAAAACATCATTTCATTGCAGCGGAAAGTAAAACATGTTTGGTTACACCAAAACCATAAACAAGAGTCAAGTACATAATATCCATCCTGATAAAACAAAAGTACATAATCCCACTACATAACTTAATAGCCATAATAGAAAAGATAAACTGAGCTTTACATCCACGGTCCAAGCTCCAAAAGATAGATAAAGCAGTCTGATCAAAGCCCACTAGTGCTAGGCCCACTCTGAAAACCTGAGGGTTGGGAAAAAGATAAAAAAACAACGGGGTCAGACATAAGTCTGAGCGAGTCCTATAACCTTAACAATACAATCATTAAAGTAATTAGGGTATGATATAAACAAGGTACGGTACCTCTGGGGATAATGACTACACTAAGTAGCCAACTAAACACAGGATGTACTAAGATAACCGAAAAGACGCATTTACCCACCCAAGGATAATTACTACACTGCACCACCCCAGATCTACCCACCCAAGGGTAATTCCTACACTGCACCACACCTGTTCTACCAACCCAAGGGTAATTCCTACTTAAGGTTGATCCCACTAAGTGTACTTAGTAATTTTTAATAGTAGTTTCGTGTACCCCTAGCTGACTACATAGGTGCCGTCTACCCCTATCTCCACTAGGTGTACCCACTACTCCCCAAGCGATCGGCTCCCTAACGTAGATACCCGTGCTGGCCCCACAGTGGGGTGTATCATTCCCCAAAGTGGCAACCTGATAATATCAACGGTGCATGGCTTATATCTACACGATGCAACAACGTCTTACTTACCAGCCCGGGTCCACACACGCATATGAAACCCGTTGGACTTGCGTTGCCACCGCTAACCCGTTTTGGCCTCTTACAGTCAAGCCCAATATGCGTGTCCCGTCCTCGACTTGGGTCGAGCCCACAAAGATATGTTTGGGATATTGGTTGAAATGGGCCCCCACAAGCTACCCACCTAAGCTTGTCATTTCTAGTGAATCCCACTTAACCCTTTAAACATGTCCACTTACATGTTATAAATTTTGGTTAAGTCTTTTAATCATATTTTAATTGCCACTCAAGGCACCCACTAGATTTCCACATGCCACCCAAGGCACTTACTTGATTCCCACATGCCACCCAAGGCACTTACTTAACCCTTTAATCATGTTTAATTACATGTTCCACTTTGGTTAAGTATTCTAATCGTATTTTCTATTGCCACCCAAGGCAACCCACTAGTTTCCTCATGCCACCCAAGGCACCCCCACTAGTTACTACATGCCACCCAAGGCACCCACTTAACCCCTCATGCCCCACTACATGCTAATTTGGTTAAGTGTTTCTTAATTAATTAAGATCGTAACCTTTGTAAAGACCTCTCACATTAGACTGTCTTTTATGGCAGCTGGATATGCCGGTTGGTTTCGGGCAGCCTCACACCATAACAGAGTCTAACCTTGTGTCTTTACACTTGTCACGTATTTAGTTTATGACTAAGACCTCTCACATTGGGCCAATCATTTGTAGCCGCTGGATTTGCCGGTCGGTTCCGGGCAGTCTTATGCTACAAAAGGGTCCAACCTCGTGTCTTAGTCGATTAATTACACCTAATTAATCACCCCCATAATTTGTATTAATTATCCCTAATTAATTAACAATTTCAAGAATATGGGTAGACCTAACTCAATAGGTAAATTCCTAATTCCATAATATGGGTAGACCTAACTTAATAGGTAAATTCCCAATTCCATAATATGGGTAGACCTAACTTAATAGGTAAATTCCCAATTATGTCCATTCACTTTATGTTATGCTTAAGCATACCCATTTCACACCATTTTATTAACATGCATATTAACCCCATCGTTCCCCACATAATTCGTTCTCATAACATGACATAATAAAGGGAAGATTCATCACAAATGCCATGGGTTTAACCAACATAGCATATAACTTTATCATGGGTTTAAAAGGTGTCAACTTGCATATATGAGCATACATTGAACCCAACTAGCATTTAACCCAAACTTGCATGAAGCACATATGTCACAAAGGGGTAACTTGCATATGATTCTTATGTCATACAAAGGTGTGAACTTGCATAGCATGTCACATGTTAACTTGCATATAACCAAACACATAACTTGCATAACATGTTACATATGAACTTGCATATAATCATGCACATAACTTGCATATAACCAAACACATAACTTGCATAACATGTTACATATGAACTTGCATATAATCATGCACATAACTTGCATATAACCAAACACATAACTTGCATAACATGTTACATATGAACTTGCATATAATCATGCACATAACTTGCATTACATGTTACATATGAACTTGCACATAATCTCACATATAGCTTGCATAACATGTTACATATGAACTTGCATATAATCTCACATATAGCTTGCATAACATGTTACATATGAATCAATGTTCAACATAGTGTTTTGCATAATGAGCATCATAAAACATAGCATTAAACTTGCATAACATATAGCATAAAACTTGCAAAACACACAACATATACTATACTAAACTTGCATAAACACATTGATCCACAAACATAGCCATATCTTATCATATCCTACCATAATCAATTTAACAATTGATTATTAAGGCTATAGATACTCACCACTAAACTCCAATAAGCAAACCCTTGCCAAAAATCACCCAAAAACTCTAGCCTTGAAAATAAAGCTTGCAACTTGATGATGAATGCAAGCTAATGATCACTCATACAACTTAAAAATGCTTGTATGAACATGAAAGCCTTCATAGAAATAGTTTAGAAAGAGGATGGAGGCTAGGGTTTTGAGTGGAGGTCATGATCATAGAAAATTTTGGCATAGTTTAGTTAGAGGATAGGATTATGATCATTTAGGGCTAGCTTAGGGTCTTATTTATAAGATTAGGCAAGTGTTTTTGGCCATTAGATTAACCCTAAATTTGATTAGGACCATCAGATCTCGGAAGCTTCCAGAAAACAGCCCCAAAACACAGCCAAACCCTAAAATGGTGCACCAGGCCAAACTGGCCGAGCACCCCCTGTCGACACACAAGTCGACAGGGTTGTCGACTTGGTCCTAGCCAAGTCGACTGCCCAGTCGACAGGGCTGTCGACTTGGTTAGCTAGGCGGGAATTTTTCCGCCTGCGCCCAATGGCCCCAATTTCGAAATTTGAACCTGAATTTTAAATCTGTTTTGAACTTTGAATTTTCTGAAAACTTCATTAGGCCATAACTGGGCCATACGGACTCCGATTCTCGAAAACTCGGACTCTATTTCGCGTATTTTTCCGAGACAAACGCAATGACGCAGCCCGTTTCCCCCAATTCTCATATCTGAGATTATTTATTCTGTAATTAGTGAATATTAGTATTAATTAAAATTCGGGGTGTTACACAATGCTAAACCAGTATCTTTACCAGTGCGCCACATGGCTCCTCGTGAGAGGAGGGAACTCCATAAGCAAGTAGGGGAGTTGCTTGAGAAGGGGTTCATAAGACGAAGTATATCAGAGTGGGGTGCTCCAGTAGTTTTTGCCACGAAGGCGGATGGGTCCCTCAGACTTTGTGTAGACTATAGAGAACTCAACAAGCTCAAAAAGAAGAATAGACACCCATTGCCGAGGATTGATGATCTCTTTGATCAGTTGGTTGGCGCCTCAGTATTTTCGCAGTTAGACTTGGCCACGGGGTTTCATCAGTTGAGAGTGGCTGAGGATAGCATAGACAAGACTGCCTTTAGGACTCCGGATGGTTTCTATGAGTGGTTGGTGATGCCATTTGGTTTGACGAACGCCCCTGCATATTTTATTGATTTGATGAGTAGGGTGTTCAGGGAGTACCTTAATAAGTTCGTGGTGGTCTTTGTGGATGACATCTTAGTCTTTTCTAAGAGTGAAGAAGAGCATGCCCTACATCTTAGGGAAGTGTTGGAGACTCTTCGAGCACATAGCCTTAAGGCTAAATTCTCTAAATGTCACTTCTGGAGGAAGGAAGTGCGGATCTTGGGGCACGTGGTCTCCAAGGAAGGGATGGCTGTGGATCCCGCGAAGGTAGTATCCATCCAAGATTGGAAGGTTCCAAAGAATGCTACCGAGGTGAGGAGTTTCTTGGGGTTGGCTGGCTACTATAGGAAGTTTATCAAGGACTTCGCGAAGATATCAGCCCCATTAACTCGCTTGACGAAGAAGAATCTAGTCTTCGTATGGGACGTAGATTGTGATGATGCATTCCGACGGTTAAAGAGAGCTTTAACCACAACCCCAGTCTTAGTGTTGCCAGATGGGAGTAAGCCATTTGTTGTCTATACCGATGCTTGTGGGACTGGACTAGGCGCAGTCTTAATGCAAGAGGGAAGGGTAATAGCATACGGTGGAAGGCAGTTGAGAAAGCATGAGAAAAATTACCCTACCCATGATTTAGAGTTGGCCGCTATTGTTTTTGCGCTTAAGATTTGGCGCCATTATCTTCTTGGTGAGAGATTCGAATTGTTCACTGACCACAAATCATTGAAGTACTTGTTTTCTCAGAAGGATTTGAACTTGAGACAACAAAGGAGGATGGAGTTCTTAGCATCCTATGATTTCGAGATAGCGTATACCCCTGGCAAGGGTAACGTGGTGGCGGACGCCTTGAGCAGAAAAAGGTTGTCCTTGAGTCCATTGTTCGTGGAACGACGAATTTGGAATTTATCTCGATGTTTGATTTCAGACCTTCCGTTGACTATATACCCGGTTTGCTAGCATCCTTGGAGGTTAGACCTACTCTTTTGGGCCGAATTGGCGAGGCACAGCGGGACGACCCACAGTTGGTTGAGTTAGTAGAGAGGCTCATAAGGGGGGAGTCGTCCAGCCATTTGAGTAGGTACACCCTAGACGATAGGGGGTGCTTGCGTAGAGACGGTAGACTTTGTGTACCGCAAGACGAGGGTTTGAGAAAGGCTATTCTTGATGACGCACACCGTTCTAGGATGACCATTCATCCCGGTGGGGACAAGATGTACCAAGACATGAAGCGAGTTTTCTTTTGGTCCGGTATGAAGAAAGATGTGGCCGAGTATGTCGTTAGATGCTTGGTGTGCCAACAAGTGAAAGCGGAGCAAAAGAAACCTGGTGGGTTGCTTCACCCATTAGAAGTTCCGCAATGGAAGTGGGATAGCATCTCGATGGATTTTGTTGATGGGTTACCTAGGTCGAGGAAGGGTAATACGGGAATTTGGGTTGTAGTAGACAGACTTACTAAGAGCGCCTATTTCATACCTGTAAAGAGCAAGAGGACTGCTCCATGGCTAGCTTCAGTTTATCTTCGAGAGATAGTTCGATTGCATGGGGTACCTTCTAGCATAGTGAGCGATCGAGATCCTATCTTCACTAGCGAGTTTTGGAAAAGTTTGCAAGAAGCAGTGGGGACTCAGTTGTGTCTGAGCACCGCATATCATCCTCAGACGGACGGCCAGACCGAGAGGGTGAATCGTGTTCTGGAAGACCTTTTAAGGCTTTGTATCTTAGATTTTGGAGGTACATGGGAAGAGCATCTTCCATTGGTAGAGTTCGCGTATAATAACAACTTTCAGTCCAGTATTGGTATGGCTCCTTTCGAAGCTCTTTATAGAAGGCCTTGTCGATCACCTACATGTTGGTGGGAATCTACGGATAAGATCTTGCTTGGGCCAGATATGGTTAGAGAGACTTCGGAAAAGATTGATTTGATTCGAAGAAGGATGAAAGCAGCGCAAGACAGGCAGAAATCTTACGCGGATAAGAGGAGGACTGATCTGGAGTTTGAGGTTGGGGACATGGTCTTTGTCAAAGTATCTCCATTACGAAATGTTGTTCGCTTTGGGTCCGTTGGGAAGTTAGCACCAATATTTGTTGGGCCGTTTCCTATTAAGGAAAGGGTTGGACGGATGGCATATAGAGTGGATTTACCCGAGAGACTTAGTGGGGTACATGACGTATTCCATGTGTCGCATTTGAGGAAGTGCCTACATGAGACCGCAGAGGTGGTAGAGCCGAGCTTACTTAGAGAAGTGGAGGTAGAGCGTGATGCAACTATTCGACGAGCTCCTACCCGCATCCTTGGGTCAGAGATTAGGAAGTTGAGGAACAGAGAGGTTCGACTAGTCAAAGTGCAATGGGGAGAGGATGAGAGCAATGCTACTTGGGAGACAGAAGCGAAGATGCGTTTACTGTACCCATTCCTTTTTGAGGGTATGTATTTTAACTTCTCCTTTATCGTTTGTCTAGTACTTATCTTATCTTTAGTATGTCCTCTCATTAGTACCTTTGACCTTTAGATAGGGTAAACCTATGGTTGAAACATGTGTTTGAGACATGTTATGTTTGATGGATGTGTGTGGATGCAAGTGGTTGCTAGTGGTTGCTTGTGGATGCATATACACACACTTTAGACACTAGATCGGCTCAATCACTTCATATTGCATATAATTGTGTGTATGTAGCTATATTAATGGATGTATAATGGTTGTGCTATCTTATGGATGATGCATTTTGGTGAATTATTGTGCACTCATGTAGAAATAGTATGTGTCGATAAGGTTCTTTCGCATACATATTGGATGCATAGCACTATCATGGTTTGCATAAAGGAGGTCAACTGGATCAGTAGACCGCCTGATTTTGCATTAGACAGGGAACATATACACACACTTTTTACATATGTTCATACATCATTAGAAACTTTAAGGACAATGGATGCCAGTGTTTGATGGTTTGAGTAAATGGTTGTTTGGTTGGTAGGATACGTTCTTCTTGACTTAGAGATTTCGGGGACGAAATCCTTTAAGTAGGGGAGAATGTAACACCCCGTATGTTGAACAACTTGCTATAATATAAAACAGGGCAGAATTAAATTTTAAACATCTGAATCAGTGGAAACGGGCTATGCCATTGCGTTCATCTCGGAAAAATACGCGAAATAGAGTCCGAGTTTTCGAAAATCGGAGTCCGTATGACCCAGTTAAGGCCCGAAGAAGTTTTCAGAAATTCAAAACATATTTAAAAACAAAAATTTCACATTTCAGAAGAGGCGGGAAAATTCCGGCCAGGCAGAGGGAGTCGACCCTAGGGTTGACATGGGTGTCGACCCCATCCCTAGGGGTCGACCCAGGGGTCGACACAGGGGTCGACCCCCCCTGTCGGTCTGTGTGACCTGGGTGCACCATTTTGGCTTTTGGGCTGTGCTGGTGGCTAGTGACGAAATCTGACGGCTCTAATCTGATTTAAGGTTAATCTAATGGCCTAAAACACCTAACTACTCTATAAATACACCCTAAGACTACCCTAATTCATACTAAAAATAGATACAATGTCGTTATGCCGTCAAAATGCAACTTGAAGGAGCCTCCATCAAATTGTAGAAGAAGATAGCCTCTCAAATCAACCTCTAATCAACTCTAGCAACTTAATCTTCTTCATAGGAGTGCTAATCAACAAGTTGTGAGTTTCTATAGCCTTAATGATCGATTGTTGAAATGATTATGATAGGATATAATGAGGTTATGGCTATGAATGTGGATCAATGCAAGTTATGTTATCATATGTTATGTGTTAATGATGTTATGCAAGTTATGCAAGTTATATGCTATGTGTTATGCAAGTTATGCAAGTTATATGCTATGTGTTCATGATGTTATGCAAGTTATGCAAGTCATATGCTATGTGATCATGATGCTATGCAAGTCATATACTATGTGATCATGATGTTATGCATGTTATGCAAGTCATATGCTATGTGATCATGATGTTATGCAAGTTATGCAAGTTTTAGGCTATGATGCTAGTTATGCAAATCGCTATGATAAACATTGATCCATTATGACACCATGTTATGCAAGTTTGGTGTTTGATTATATGCAAGTTCATATATGATATGTTATGCAAGTTTGGTGTATGATTATATGCAAGTTCATATATGACATGTTATGCAAGTTTGGTGTTTGCATATATGCAAGTAACATGTGCAAGTTTACACCTTAGTATGATATGCATACATAAGCAAGTTAACCCCTTAGTATGTCATACATACATATGCAAGTTTACCCCTTTGTATGACATAAGTAACTTATGCAAGTTAACCTCTTTATGACATATGTGATTCATGCAAGTTTGGGTTGATTATTTATGCTAGTTGGGTTGATGCTATATGCATGTTGACACCTTTAAAACCCATGTTGGTTGAACCCATTGTATTTGTGATGAATCTTCCCTTTTATGTCATGTTAGCGAATTACGTGGGGAACAATGGGGTTAATATACATGTTAATGAAATGGTGTGAAGTTGGTATGATTATGCATACCATAAGGTGGATGGACATAATTGAGTCAATTATGTACATCGTTAAAATTGGGAATTAATTAGGGAAAATTAATTCGAAATATGTGGGTGATTAATTAGGTGTAATTAATCGACTAAGACATGAGGTTGGACCCTTTTGTAGCATAAGACTGCCCGGAACCGACCGACAAATCCAGCGGCTACAAATGATTGGCCCAATGTGAGAGGTCTTAGGCACAAACTAAATACGTGACAAGTGTAAAGAAACAAGGTTAGACTCGGTTATCGCGTAAGGCTGCCCGGACCCGACCGGCAAATCCAGCTGCCATAAAAGATAGTCTAATGTGAGAGGTCTTTACAATGGTCACGTTCTTAATCAATTAAGAAACACTTAACCAGATAAGCATGTAGTGGGGCATGAGGGGTTAAGTGGGTGCCTTGGGTGGCATGTGGAAATCAAGTAAGTGCCTTGGGTGGCATGTGGAAATCTAGTGGGTTGCCTTGGGTGGTAATAGAAAATACGATTAGAATACTTAACCAAGTGGAAACATGTAATTTAAACATGATTAAAGGGTTAAGTGGGATGCACTAGATAAAGGGACAAGCTTAGGTGGGTAGCTTGTGGGGGCCCATTTCAACCAGTAACCCATATGTATCTTATTGGGCTCGACCCATGTCGAGGACGGGACACGCGTACTGGGCTTGATTATAAGAGGCCAAAATGGGTTAGCGGTGGCAACGCAAGTCCAACGGGTTTCATATGCGTGTGTGGACCCGGGCTGGTAGGTAAGACGTTGTTGCATCGTGTAGGTATAAGTCGTGCACCGTTGATTGTATCGGGTTGCCACTTTGGGAAGTGATACACCCCACTGTGGGGCCAGCACGGGTATCTACGGTAGGGAGCCGATCGCTTGGGGAGTAGTGGGTACACCTAGTGGAGATAGGGGCAGACGGCACCTATGTAGTCAGCTAGGGGTACACGAAACTACTGGGTAAATTTTCTAAGTCCTTGGGTGGGATCAACCTTTAAGTAGGAATGACAGGTGTGGTGCAGTTAGTAATTACCCTTGGGTGGGTAGTTGCGTCTTTACCGTTATCTTAGTTCATTCTATGTCTAGTTGGCTACTTAGTGTAGTCATTTATCCCCAGTCATTACCGTACCAAGTTTATATCATACCCTAATTACTTTAATGATTGTGTTGTTAAAGTTATAGGGCTCACTCAGACTTATGTCTGACCCCGTTGGTTTTATCCTTTTCCCCCTCAGGTCCTCAGGTTGGGCCTAGCACTAGTGGGCTTTGATCAGATTTCTTTATCTATCTTTTGAAGCTTGGACCGTGATGTAAAGCCCAGTTTATCTTTTCTATTATGGCTATTAGTTTATGTAGTGGGATTATGTACTTATGTTTTATCAGGATGGATATTTGGTACTTGACTCTTTTTATGGTGTTGTAACTAAACATGTTTACCTTCTGCTGCAATGAAATGATGTTTTAGATTTTTCAAGTATTATTTATATCTGTCTTGTTGTAATTTTTCTGTTCTATATTCACTTAAAATACTCCACCGAAGTTAAGGCATTCCCTTAGCGAGTGACCTTAGCAGGTGTGGGGTGTTACAGCTTCTAAAGCATCCCTGGTGCTATCCAGCATATCAAGTAAGCGTGAAAAATCTCCGTGTGTAACAGGCGCAAAAGGAGTCGACTGATCACTAGGAATCACGGCTGGTATCAGAGCGTCTTAGGGGCTAGAGTAGAAGTGCCAGCCTTTGCCACATTCGATTCGGATCGGGACATGGTTGCGCATCCGTGTCGGTTCGGAGGGGAGTTGTGTGCAGTGTTAAGAGCATCATTTCGGTTTGGGTTTGCACCTTCCACCCTGTTTGGAGCCTCGAGGTCAGATCGTTTCAGATATACCCGATCGGGTTGGTTCAGAGAAGCCCTTCCGGATCAGGTTGCTCCTGAGCTTTGCCTCCGCGACCTAGGTACAACCATGGCTTGGTGATCTTCCCTCGCCTCGTTCTCCTGAGCATTTGCACTTCTTTTCTTTTTCCTTTGGTCATGATATCCGATTCTTTCGAGAGAAGTCAGAAATTTCCAAAGATGCCGAAGAAAATGGATTAACTTCTTTGAACTTGAGGGTCCAAATAGTAGAATGATAATCCAAAATGCTGAGAATTCAAAATCTCTCCATGAAAGCACCAAAATGTTAAACCAAAAATTGGCTTTAACACCCAAACAAGAGATAATTTAAAGTAAAATAGTAAGAAAAGCAGTAAGAACACACGATTTATGGTGGTTTGGCGTTAAAGAACCTACGTCCGCTTTATACTTTGTTAGTTTACGATATGAGTACAAGTATATTGCAGAATTTCTCTCAGTCTCTCTAATACAATTGATAATTTCACTCAATAATTGAAGAAATATGCTCCAAATTTTGATGATGATTAGAATGGGGTGATGAAACTTGGCGGTTGTGAGAATTGGAGTCAATATTTTGCCAAAAGATCCTTTAAAATTATGCTTGGTGGTGTATTTATAAGCAGAAAATCCCTCTTGAAGGCCTTCGGTTCGGATACACGTGGAGCCCATCCGTTTGAAGTCGGGATCGGAGGCTTCGAGATGATGCCAGTGCATTCTGTTTGTGGGTGAACATGGGAGAGTAGGTACATAACCACTCCGAGTTTGGCGGGATCGTGATTCATAACCGTTGCATTTTTTTGGATCTCGGTTCGGATCGGATGTTCAAAGGGGGAGTCTGGGTTGAAGAGCTCCGAACCGATCCGGTTGCATCTTCTTTTTTCCATTTTCTGATCTGCTTGTTTCAGAGTGAGGGGGTTCAGTTCGGGGGTCTCTAAACCGACCCGAGTTCCTGCTTCGAATCCTCCCTTCACACCTATTTGTTGTGTAATCTCTTAGCTTTGTGTAGCCCGATCACAAAGTGGGCTAACAGTGTATAAAGCGAATTCAAATTTGATTGAGATATATATAGAAGTGTGAAGCCAATCAAAGGAAGAGAATGGTAAGTAATCAATGTTTAAAATTAAAACGTTAACAAAACGGGCAGTTGCGTTCGAAAAGCCCCGCTGGACCCGCATAGGTCGACCCAAGCTCGATGGGTCGACCCATCACAGGCCGGGTTGGCCTAAGGATCGACCCAATGGGGTTCCTGCGCTGTTTTTGTGATGAATTCCTAATGACGTGTACATTTCGAATTTTACAATTTGAATCCGATGATTCAGACTCTTTTGTACACTTATAAATCGACTAGTAGGGCCTAACCTAAGTCTCATATTTTCTGAGATGATGTCTAGGCTCTGTCATTCTTCCTCCTCCTCAAATCTCTTCAGAAAATAGAATAATTAGTCTTAGGAAATTCTAAGTCAAGATCTAGAGGAAAAGAACATATATATATATATATACACAAATGGGTGATCAAAATTCTGATCAGCGAGAAGTAAGTCTTTGAATATGATTTATATAGGTTTCTTTCTCTTTTACCTCATCTTTAGTATCAAAATTATGAATCCATGTTAATTTGGAATATGAACTCAGTTAAGAAGGCCAGGGAATAAAAGATCTGTATCAGATTCATAGATTGGAAAGCTGTTATGTGAGTGGATCTAAATTATATCATTTTAAATAACAATATATTTATCGTTTCTATTCCCCGTTATATTAAACTTATTGAGAAATTGGTTATTAAACCTGTTAAAATAAGTGGAAAGGATTACTGTTGTATATAGGCCTTTTATAATAACTTGTTAATTGGGAATAATTGTGGTAATTGAGATTAAATCTACTGAGAACATTTCAGTTGTATAAAGATTATTTTCATTAATCACCTGTCTGAGTTGGGAACTACTGTAACACTGTAATTATGGGATTTACGATGAACATGATTATTTTCTTAATGAGATTATTAAGCCAAAAAGATTGTAAATAGAATTATAGTAAATTTGGGGAAAATGCAAAAGAACAAACTTGCCAAGTTGGTATGAAAAATTTACGGTAACTAAGAAATTATAAATAACTGCATTGAGTCATGAGGTTAAGTTCAACTTGTGGTAGAAGCCTTCCCAGAACCGCCCGGCAAATACAGCATCCAAAAGTGGCCAACTTAATGTAAGGAGTCTGGTGCATTAAATACATGAATATATTTATATAACAGGAAGGAAATAAATGGCATTAATTGTAATCAGTGGAAATGAATGAATGTTACAACAGTATGAGAATTGGAATAAATGGGAATGATAATTACCTACAATGAATAAACTTGAATGCCAGAAAAGTAGGCAGGCTTGTCCTAGGGACAAGTGGAAATGATAACGTAGGTTATTGTAAGCGGTGGAAAACTTAGTGATAAACCTTAGTTAAAGAGAATTAAGTAAATAAGTAGGTAATAACAAGAGGTTGTGATAAGTAGAGGAAATGAGGTAAACTTGTGAGATGAAATAAGTTGAACTTAATTATAAATTAAATAACCTGCTAACCAGAAACTTGCTGATTTTGATAAGATTTACTTAATGACACATTAAGTATAACATGTTATTGTAACCTGTCAACCTGAGAATCTGTAAACCTGAGAATCTGTAGGCCTAAAATTAGACAATAAATGATAGTATAATAATGTAAGAAGATTGTAGATTTCGGACCTTGGATTACATTCTAGAGAATAACATGTTAAAGGCTTATTGTTGAACTTAAATGGATTAAGTCATATAACTGAATAAGTAAGTAAGAGGGGTCCATTCCTTAGTGCATAAGGAGCTTAGAGAAAACTTGCTAATTTGAATAGAAAGTTAATATGATTGGAAATAACCAAGTTAACTGGAAATCTGACGAGGTAGAGCAAGTGCATAATTAAACGGATGGACTTAGGGTCTAATAACACGTTAGCGAGATGTGCTTGGACCAGTCCGCACTTCAAAAAGTGAAGAACCTAAAGGGGTAGATCATCGCGGTGACTAGGAGCACGAGAGGAGTATGTCCATCTGATTATTCTGCTGATATTCTACTTGCTGGCTCTGCGGAACTGGAAGGAAGCACGCGGCTTCCAAGAGACATGGTAGGGTACTCCGAGGTGGTCCTTTGTTGTGGTGCATGCTCAGGCTATACTCGTAAAGGTTAGATCTGCGCGTTACCACCTAGTGAGTATACCTTGACTGCAACATAGTTGGCAGTCAGAAGGTTGTGGCATTATGACATTAGGTGATTCGACAGTTGGTCTACACATAGGATGGTTAGAACCAAATTAAGGATAGTAATCGTCAGATACCTTTCATCGGAAGTCAGTGTGACGCGGAAAGACTAGAGCTTAGCCTACAGACCATCGATCTTTCATTATCGAGACTTTGGTTGCAGGACACGCCAATTTGGATTTAGACCGTTTGTTAGGGGCATGTCACTTAGCTCTTGAAGTAGTCTTTCACTAGTTAAGGGAGGGGTCGAGGTGGGACCATAGCCACCGTAGAAATGCAGACCATAGTTCAGATATATGTGCTTTAAGCCTCTTAAGCAGACCTATGCTATTATGGAAAAGCTCCTGACTGAGTTTTGCGCATTCAGATGCAGCCCTATTACGGGACTCGGGGGTACAGTAGACAGTACGTATATGTGAGGATCCGGATACATGCACGCCACATCGGGTGGTGTATCGTAGAAGCTAGGGCGTAGATTTATGGAGATCTGTACGTCACTCCAGCGTAGGATAAGAGTGGAATATGTGTCGTAGTTTATGGAGATCCGTACGTCACTCTGGTGTAGGATAAGACTTGCATATGCTTCCATAACATGACGACGTAAACCATGCGAGAAGGGTACCATGGGAGGTACCTTGATATTGGGGGTAACTACATATATGTTATATTAGGTTAATCTATTGGGAGGTAGATGAGTACAACATGTGTTTGTAAAGCCTTGAGTGTTATTAACCCAAAAAACACCTAATAAATAAGTAATATAACTGAACGGTTTATGTAGGGTTTTTTTAGATTGTGTAATTTTGTCCAGTCACCAGAACTTGTGTTCTAACCCCCTCCTCATAACATACCCGCAGGTTAGGCTTTTCGCTGAGATATGAAGCATTGGATACGGGTTAGGGAGTATTTTTACTATGGTAAGGCCATATTTGATTACATTATATTTATTCCATTCCGTTGTGAGATGTTTTCTGAGCTCTGATATATTTTATATTTCTGTCTTTTTTGTAGGATACTAGACAAGCCAATTCAGGTTTCGGCAGATTGGAATTTTTGGAAAAATATTGGTTTGTCAGAATTCGGGTTGTTACATCTGGTATCAGAACCTAGGTTTAGGATTTCTGTATAAGTATATGATGAGAGAATATACTTGTATATTCTTATATAGTAAGAGCAGTATATATATACATATATATATATATATATATATATATATATATATATATGAAAATTGATTATATTTCTCAGCCAAGTTGACGACCTTGAGATTGATGGGGAGATTGTTTCTCTGTCAAGTTGATTGTGTCTGAATGGAGCACTTGGATGGGGGTGGTGCAGCGAGTTGCACTCAACAGCGGGATAAAGGCCTCATCATGGATCAAAATTATGTTTTTAGATTTAAATTTACGTGTATTTTCTGTTTTTTTAATGCTTTTGTATCGGTTAGTGTGTATATATATATATATATATATATATATATATATATATATATATATATATGCATACAAGGGGAACACCAAGCCGTCAAGACTAGTACACTATACAGTTTGGATAAAAAGGGGAAACCTAAGATGGTTGGATAACTTGACAGTGTAATTGAGAAATTGTACAGGATATGTTGGGAAAAGAATTAATGGAAAGGCCAGTTTCAAAAGAACCGTCGGAAACTTATGGACCCTAAAAATAGGAACCGACGGTATGACAAAAACAGAAAGACATGTAACCACTTAATCGACCCTTTTTCCTTTCTTCTTTTCTTGGGTTTGAGCGTTGGGGAAAATCGGGGGGATAAGCGGAAAAAAAAACTGAAATGGGTCGGGTCGACCCACGTTGTAACGTCCGCATTTTTATCGGTTTGTATTTGACTATTTAAATCAGTTTAAATAATGAATTCGTAATATAAGTAGATTTATATATTAATTAAAACGAAGTTGAACGTATAAAATTATATATTAAATATAATCGAGCCCGTAATATCGCAGCAGTTTGTAATTTAACGTTCTGAACTTCAATTGAGTGTACATGACCCGTTATTTGTCGGATTTCTTCGAAGCAAGAAATGTTGGAATCTGTTGAATTTTATTTTTCTAATGGAAGTGAAAAACCAAGATTTCGTGTTACAGATTGTGAGTTATGCCTAAATTAAATTTCCAAATAGTCGCTATAGAATCGTTTATCGACCGTAACAGTTTATTTAAAATAACTGCATACTGGATTCGAATTTGGACAAGATTCTTTTGAGACATAGAAAAAAATTAATTTTTAAAATTTTAATGTAATTTTTAATTAATTAAATACGCAACTTTTTATTTGGGGTATTTTGCACCCTATATCGATATTTTGGGGTTTCACAGTATAAGTTAAACTACCGATATTATTATATTTCAGGGATTTTGGCACCTCGCTGGCCACAACTGTATTTTTATTTTAGTCCATAGCGACTCATACGGGAATGGAGCTTTACAATTTTCTTTACGGGAAATCCAAATGTTTTCAAAGGAAGTAAGCATCGCTGCGAAATCTATATTTAAATGTTTTAAACCCATTCACAGAAATTTACCAATTGAAAAGCAAAGAAAACCTCTTCATAAACATGTTCATTTAAATAAATCTCTAAGTCTAATGCCTCTACTGTCCACTAGTGTAGTCTAAAATTTTGTTTTTGTAAGGGCTGTACGAACATATACATGTATCAGTATATATTTAGTAATATATTGTTAAATTTACAAGAAACGCAAAATATTTTAACAACAACTACATGGAGACTTTGGGACTTGACACAGGTATTCCATACACTATGAACATGTGACACGGAAAAATCCAAACAATACATTCTTCTCTGTTACACGTGCAGACAAAAGGATAAGTGAAGTCTTCTCCTATTAAGCCTGCAAACCTATGACCTCCTAAACCCTCTCCTCTAAGCAAACCGCTACCCATGACATTGAAAAATCACACCAGTCCATGAAAATTTATACAAGCCCCATCCCCAATTACATAGACCTGATCACCCACGTTCTCAAATACTTCAGACCCAAGAAAAATATGAACCGTGCAGACAAAGTAATAAAATTCAGAAAGCCTACCTACCTCTAGATTACAGCTATTACGTGGGGGTCAAGGATTTCTTTTTTTCCTTGTGTGCCAAGGCATTACGACCTATATAAAACACATTCTTCTTCCTTGCTTTCTACGGTGAAACTTGCGAATGGAAATAATATTAAAAAAAAGAGGGGGTAAAACCGGTCTCAGTTGTACGACAAAGGCATGGGAAAGCTTGGATTCATGTGACGAAAAGGAATTTCGCTCGGTCCGAACCAGTCGCTAAACCGACCCAGACCGTTCGAAACGCCCTGTCGTTTGAGAACACGAAAAACAGAATGCAGACGGAAGAACATTTCATTGTATATTACAACAATGCATCAGAATACAAGAATATACAGAGTATAAATGAATATTACACAGAAATATCAGAGATTTAAATTACATTTAAATAAATTGCAGCGGAAAATAATACAATACACAACTAGAAGTAGATATACGGATACAAAGCTTTCCGGATATCGTTCCAGCTGTAAACCAGGATCCTGTGAATATAAATCTGCAAAACCAAAACTACTAGCTGCCCGTGTCAAAATAAGGGCACCCAGAGTTTAGGTTAAAACAATAAACTCCAGGTCAGTCATGGGACTGGTGTGAGAACTAAAACAGTTATTATTCTTTATTTTAAAGTTAGGTAAATCAAGGGACCACGCCGTATAACACGGAATGGGTTTCCTCCCAAGAATACCGGTGCATAAAACAAACAGCGCAATGCTAAATAAAGAAAAATGAAGCTGTTATAAGACCCAGGTCCTATCACACAATGCAACGCAAGCCGGGGGATAGGGTTTTCCCTTATAACAGCCAAAGCATGCTTGATACGTCTAAAACAAATCATTTGATACTATTATAAGTGCATAGTGTATAAAACAACTTCAAATCATAAGTATCAATCATAGGCGACATGAGCGTCCCATGCCACTATGTCGCCATATATAGGTTTACAAATAAAACCGCAAATGTCACGTATTTGGAAATTGGGTTTCCATCTATGAACCGAGGCAAAAGATAGTCCTCACCGAATTCGAGACTGTCTAGCCCGAACCTCAGGCAAGTACTCAGTCAAGCCTTTGGATCGTCAGGGCCGGTCCACCGATGTGGATTAAACTTAAACCCTGAACATGCGTTCCCCCGCCCTATGGGGCGTAAATGAGCCAACGAATGACTCCATCGGACCCGGATCGTCCGATCAAACCGAGGCGCCTCGCAACAGCAACAACCACATAAGTCAAACTCGTCAGGGCGTGTAAAATGAGACGACCCGATTTCCCGTTCTCACGGAAACAAGGTTATCTTTGGAATATAACACAGAAACATATAATAGCAGAACAGAATTAAATAAATACACCAGAATGAACAACAAAATATACTGGATAAAAGTAATCATCAGAGTTACACAGTATACAGGATCTTACTTAGTACAAATACAGTTCAGCTATACATAAATGTCTACAGCGGAAATAAACAAAATATGTACAATAGGAGCTGAACAGCATAAAAAGAAATAAATGATAGAATCCATCTTCAGCTCCAGCTATCCCGAAAGAACCAGCTAAACCTGAATACAAGGCTGCCCGTGTAGAAAAAGGGGCACCCGAGTTTGAGAGTGAAACAAACTACGAGTCAGTCATGGGACTGGTATGAGAAATCCACTCAACACATATATAATTGGCTAATCACAGGACCACGCCACTTTCGTGGAACGGGTTTACTCCATTGGATTGCCAGTGCTTTAAAACAAATCTTTCTTTTCAACATCGCTATGCTTTTAACAAAAATGAAGCCATTATAAGACTCAGTTCCCATCACACAATGCAACGCAAACCGGAGGATAGAGTTTTACCTTATAATGGCCAAAATATGATTGATACGAATAAAACAAAGGCATTTGATATTATTGCTAGTGTTTATATGTTTTGAAAACAATTTCAAATCATAACTATCAATCATAGACGGCATGGGTACCATATATCATGTCGCCATATATATATACAATCAAAACCGCACGATGTCATATTTGGAAATTGGATTTCCTTCATGAACCAAGGCAAAAGATAGTCCTTACCGAATTCGAGACAATCTAGCCTACCATGTCTCAGGATCAGAGCTCGAGTGACCCTAGGAGCGACAGGGCCGGTCCACCGATGTGGATTAAAATGCCTGAGCAATACGTTTCCCCGCCCTTTGGGGCGCAAACGAGCCAACGAATGACTCCATCGGACCCGGATCGTCCGATCAAACCGAGGCGCCTCGCAACAGCAACAACCACATAGGTGAAAAGTATATAAATGTCAGGGCTGGTAGGTCACTGACACCACCCTAGCTAGAAAGAAACGCATGCCCTCCCTGAGGTTCTTCCTCCCGTTTTAGGTTCAAACCGGGGTGTGAGGCTCGCGAATTCACGTTATACACAAAGCTATGCCACACAGTCGGGGCTTTGATCATCACCACAAGACTTTGCTTTTCAACAGAAGTCCTGATCACTGCATCTTAGCATGCCACACAGGCAATTCATGCTATGCGACTGATGTCCATCGATATACAACCTCTGAGCTCGTGCGTCTCAGAGAAGGGCGTTAAGCAAAAGAATAAATTCTCCGCCGCCAAACAGATGTATATTTAACAGAAATCAATCAACACAGAATAAATTCCAATGTCAGACACACAGTCCATTTACAAGTCCGTTCTGGGTCTGAACGAAACCGGAGGCACTAAATACCTCGCAAACCCTTCGATCAACACGTACGTCTGAACGATCACCACTCATTATCCATATTTCGGGATGCCTCCCAATCAGGACCTCGGTTACCATCCAAACGAGGTGAAGATCTCCGGTCTTCGACCATCGTCTTCATCTTCGACTTTCAATCGTCGGTTAATTATTCGAAATGAGAATTAACTCGGCCTTTTCAAATAATTCACGTATATTTAGAATTTCAATTCGATTTATTTCAATGGTTAAATTATTCGACAACACCAATTTTGTTCTTTAATGTAATTTTCACACCAAACACATTCAACCATCAAATACAACATAAATCGAGCAAATTCAGTTTATTTCCATTCCATATCGCTTATGATATTTTATAATGATTTATCGCTATTTTTATTTATTTTAAAATAGCCCATTCATTCAAAACGACGCTTCGGGCCATAACGCGGCCGTGGCGCTGTTTTTCTTCAGATTTGATTTACACATATCTGAAAATCTAACCGTTGGATCTTCACAAAATTTACATCATTAGAAAGGTCTTTTCAAAACGAATCCAACGGTTCCAGTTTCGGGAAATTCCGACGGTCGGATCTCCCGGTACAATCGTTTGAAATTTCGATTTCAAAATACGAACTGCAGCATCGTTATTCGATTCAATATAATTATATTTATATATATAAATAAATATAATCGTTTCTGGCACTGTTTTTCTTCAGATTTGAATTAAACATTCCAGACAATCCAACCGTTGGATTTCTACAAAGTTGGTGCCGTTGGGAAGATATTTCCAAGGCGTACCCGACGGTTGAGGTTTCGGGAAAATCCAATGGTCGGATTTCCCGCACTAGTCGTTAGAAATCACGGTTTCAAAATACGAACTGCACGGCCTCGTTTCGTTTTAATTTTATTTATATTTATATATTTATATAAATATAGTTCATTCAATGTTTTCTATATCGTTTTCACTTCAAATATTTTTCTAACACCTTAAATTTTGGAAAAATTTCGCCATAACCTCCCCTGTACCGGGAGCATCGGGAAATCGCAAATAGCGTTCCCGGTCCTTCTAATCTCAAAAAGAAAAAGAAAAAGCCAAGCGGCTAGCCAACAGGCTCAAAATCATCACCCAAACAAATCAGTAAATGTGTACCTATTTGTCGGGCACAAAATTTTATTCCTCTTCTCTAGCCCCTTTGCTATAACCTGTTCAATGAATATGCATGTACATATATATACAGTTCTTATCATTTATCAATTTCTATTCGACTTCATATTCGATTTCTATTTGGTTTAAAAACTCCATTCATTCTAATGTTACATAAATAGGTGCAAATCATTTCATTAGCTAATTAATGAATATTTCATCTCATATATGTTTATTTTGAACAAGTGGCTATTTTTAACACTTCACATTTCAACGATTTATGCATACAATAAAAATGTGATTTTTATTGTAAAACAATTCATTTCAAAACACTATTTTTCTATATAGTTCAAGTTGGTGATAAAAAATGGGATTTTTATCATAAAACAATTTATTTCAAAATATGAATACCATTCAACACATGAATTTCTAAACAACGAATGAATATCAATTCAACACATGAATGTTTTCTATAGTTTTTATATATAGATAAAAATGTGATTTTTATTATCGAACAATTTATTTCAAAATATGAATACCATTCAACACATGAATTTCTAAACAACGAATGAATATCAATTCAACACATGAATGTTTTCTATAGTTTTTATATATAGATAAAAATGTGATTTTTGTTATCGAACAATTTATTTCAAAATATAAATACCATTCAACACATGAATTTCTAAACAACGAATGAATATCAATTCAACACATGAATGTTTTCTATACAATGAATAAATATAGTTTAAGCATATGAAAATAATTCAAACACACAAATATTATTCAAAATTTCGGCAGCATAACGGCAGGGTAGTTACATCGGCACCGTCCCTAGTACGGCTCCTCGCTCTACCTTAAAACCTCGCAGTTTTTGACAATGGGGATCATGCATCTAGTTCGCACGCAGGCGGCATGTATATATTTATTTCATTTCCACAAACTAATCCTAAGTGGTTTCAACCAAATTTTTCACAACCACCAATGGGTATTTTTCAACCACAATCAACCAATATCAATCACAAACAATCCCAAACAACCATTCGCTATCAATCAAATTTTCACAACAATTTCAACCAATAAATATCGTCCATGGTTTGTGGACGAGGGGCGTATATATATATATATATATATATATATATATTTATATATAGCAATTCACTTTTACTTCACACATATATATATAAATTTTAAATCAGAAATCTCACCAATAGCTATCCAACTGCTCGACTCTTCCTTTATAGAAATCTTCGCCTTTTGTCGCTTTCGCCCGTATTCTCTACATATGTAAAAATCGAATTTTTACTATGCTATTTAATATATAAAAATCTGATTTTTCTTTTGACTTTCGATATATAAAAATATGATTTTTCTTCGACTTTCAATATATAAAAATATGATTTTTACTTCGTAAAGTTCAAATCCTTTTTCTCTTTAAAGATTAAACCTTTTTCCTATTTAAAGTTTTTACCTTTAAAACAAATCAGTTTTTATTTTTAAAACAAATCAGTTTTAAAAATGCCTTTCCCAATCAGTTTTTAAATCTTTTAAAATCAGTTTTAAAAATGCTTTTCAAAACAGTTTTTGAATCTTTTAAAATCAGTTTTAAAAATGCTTTTCAAAACAGTTTTTAAATCTTTTAAAATCAGTTTTAAAAATGCTTTTCAAAACAGTTTTTAAAATGTTTTTCAAATCAATTTTTACTTTATAAATAAATCAGTTTTAAAATGTTTTTCAAATCAGTTTTTACTTTATAAATAAATCAGTTTTTACTTCTTAAATAAATCAGTTTTTACTTCTTAAATAAATCAGTTTATAATTTCTTTAACATTCCGAAATCAGCAAAACAAAAATAAAAATAAAAATGAAATCTAATCACTCACCGCAGATTTCGAAAAGGGAGGGAAGAAGAAGGAGCGTCGGCGGCTGGGTTCGAGGGCTGCTCGATGGTCTTCGTCGGCGACTTCGAGACGAGGCGGGGTTGCTTCGATTGCGTCGCGACTTCGAGGTGAGGGCGGGGTTGCTTCGGGGTCTTCGTCGGTTTCGAGGGGGGGCGTCGGCGATGTCTCGAGGATGGGGGCAGTGATGTCTGGAGGGAGGCGCTCGATCTAATTTAGGTTTTCTTTTTTTTTCTTTTTTTTTTTCCTCTTCTGGTAAATGAATCGGGGGGGGGGGCCAGAACGAAGATAAAGGGGGGAGGGAAATTTTTTTTTTATTATTATTTAATTATTAAAATTTTGCAAAAAGGTTGACTTTTACATACGACCTCGAAACGAGGTCTACCGCCTGTCGTCCATAGCGTTTTACCCCCATTCCGAACACAATGGGATATGTATCGTAAGCTGGTTTGATCGTTACAATCAGTTTCCGTTGAATTTACATTTAAATCCTTATATTGAATTTTAAACGTACATTTCAAATTACCGGGGTCACATACTAACTAGAAAAATTCCAGAAAAATATTTTCTAGCTTCGTATTGACGATACGGTCCTAACAAAACTAGTTTCGTCGAATTCTGAGACCGTTTGCAAAATGGCCAATTTCCAGTCGATAAAATCAACGGAAGCTGGTCAAACGCGTTTTCTTTTGCCACGCTCACATATTGATTCGAAAAATTATGAAATTTGGAATCTAACAATAACTTGACACTGCGGATCTAACAAAAGTGGTTTCATCCAAATCCGAGGTCGTTTGCAAAATGTCCATTTTTAAGGGCCTGAATTCCATAGCGACTATTCAGAATTTTCAACTGGACATATCTTTTGATTCCCGCTATCAAATTTCGATTGGTCGGATTCGTTAGAAAGATATCATCAATTAGATACTAATGTTTTTGGTCTCACTAAAATCCGAATTGTTTTGCACCCGGTATATTCAATTGAAGTTTGAAATCGAATTATCGAACTACCACGCCATTTTCAATTCTATATATAATTATAATTAATTATATTCGTTTTCAAATGTCGATTCAAACTCAGTTTTCATCGCCTTTATTTAAAATATTTATTTTAAATATTTAAAATCCATTATTTTAGCCAATTTAAAAATTTTAAATTGGTTCAGATTTTCTGGGTCGTTACAATCTCCCCCACTTAAAACTTTTCGTCCCCGAAAAGGAATAAAGTCGAAAGTGGTTTGATATATCTACAATCACACAATACAACAACCAATTTGTTTTTAATATTTAGAGTGTAGAATAAATAATGCACATCCATGGGAAGAAAATAGCAACAGAATAGAGAATTAAATGGTAATGCAAAGTAGGGTAAATGTACCTTGCACCAGAGTCAATCAGAGATATCTACTCGGCATCTAGGATAAGCTTTCTGAATGCTCTCCTCAGTTTCCCAAGTACAATCTCGCGGATCTCCACTCCATTGCACTTTGACTAAGTGAACCTTCTTGTTCCTCAGCTCTTTGGTTTCTTTGCCGATAATCTTTAGCGGCTCTCGCCTCACAGCTAATTCTGGAGTAATTTCAATATCCTGCTGAGCTGCTT
The DNA here is from genome assembly GCA_030737875.1 of Allium sativum. Classification (NCBI taxonomy): domain Eukaryota; kingdom Viridiplantae; phylum Streptophyta; class Magnoliopsida; order Asparagales; family Amaryllidaceae; genus Allium; species Allium sativum. The sequence goes on along the minus strand of CM060921.1, from coordinate 424,897,076 downwards.
CTTCCACGATCAAATCTGGATCATGAACGTGCTTTCGAAGTTGAGATATATGAAATACATCATGCACTCCAGGCAACCAATCAGGAAGTTTGACCCTGTAAGCGAGAGTTCCGATCCGTTCTAGAATAGGAAACGGACCAATGAATTTGGGCGCTAACTTTCCAGTTTTTCCGAACCGGATTACTCCTCTCATCGGCGATACTTTCAAATATACATAGTCGCCAACTTCAAATGATATATCTCTTCTTCTTCTATCGGCATAGCTCTTTTATCGGCTTTGAGCGGCGAGTAATCGCTTCTTGATAAAATCGACTTTGTCGGCTGCTTCTCGAATCATATCGGGACCCAACACAAGTCTATTTCCAGGCTCGACCCAACAAGCAGGAGATCGGCACGGTCTACCATACAATGCTTCGAATGGCGACATTGTCAGACTCGCCTGGTAGCTGTTGTTATAAGAGAATTCAGCCAAATGCAGATGGTCTTCCCATGATCCACCGAAATCTAGAACACAAGCCCGCAATAGATCTTCTAAAATGCGATTTACCCTCTCAGTCTGTCCGTCTGTCTGAGGATGATAGGCGGTGCTCAAGTTTAACTTTGTCCCTAGCTCTACTTGAAATGCTTCCCAGAATTTGCTAGTGAATATTGTATCTCTATCACTTACTATACTGAGTGGCACTCCATGTAGTCTAACTATTTCCCTGAAGTATATCTGCGCCAGACTCTGAGCGGTTCTATTTGATCTGACAGGTATGAAATGGGCTGTCTTCGTGAAACGATCTACGATCACCCAAATACTGTCATTTCCCTTTATGGTTCTAGGCAAACCATCAATGAAATCCATAGAAATATGTTCCCACTTCCAGCCAGGAACTTCTAGCGGTTGTAATAATCCAGCCAATTTCTGTTGGTCGCTTTTGACTAGCTGGCAAGTAGGGCATCGGCTGACATATAAAGAAATGTCCCTTTTCATCGACTTCCACCAGAAAGTGCGTTTAATGTCATTATACATTTTGCTTACTCCCGGATGGATACTGAGTTTTGACTTGTGGCATTCATCCAGTACTTCCTTTCGAAGTTCAGGAATGTTGGGGACACAGATTCGACCTTTGAGCCTTAAAATCCCATCGTTGTCAACTTGAAAACTCGAGGGTTCGCCTTGTTGAATTATCCCTTTGATCTTCTGAATGAAGTGATCATCCTCCTGAAGAGCAGATATCTTATCTAGCAATGAGGTCGTGATAATAAAACTGGAGATCATTACATTCTTTCGGCTTAACGCATCGGCTACGACATTGGCTTTCCCTGGAGTATATATAATTTCAAAGTCATATGCTGCAAGAAACTCCAGCCAACGCTGCTGCCTCAAATTCAAGTCTTTCTGAGTGAACAGATATTTTAGCGACTGGTGATCTGTAAACAGTTCAAATCTCTCGCCCAAAAGATAGTGTCTCCAGATTTTCAAAGAGAATATGATAGCCAATAACTCAAGATCATGAGTTACGTAGTTTTTCTCGTGCGGCTTCAGTTGACGGCTAGCATAAGCAATCACTTGACCTCTTTGCATTAACACTGCGCCGAGGCCCTCTCTAGACGCATCAGTCCAGACTTTTAAATCTTGGTTGCCATCGATGATGGTTAACACTGGAGCTGTCGTTAATCTCAACTTCAGCTCTTCGAAAGCCTCCTCACTCTCTTGAGTCCATTTGAACTTAGAATGCTTCTTTGTAAGCTTCGTTAAGTGGCCAGATATCTTCGAAAAGTCTTTAACGAACTTCCGGTAATAGCTAGCCAATCCAAGAAAACTACGGACTTCAGTGGGAGTACTGGGCTGTTTCCAATTCTGAATGGCTGTGATTTTACTTGGAACCACAGCGATTCCTTCTTTCGATACGACGTGGCCCAGAAATTTTACTTCATCCTGCCAGAAGATACATTTGGAAAACTTTGCTTTTAATACATTCCGCCTGAGAATCTCCAAAACCTGTTCCAGATGCTTTTCATGTTCGGCTTTTGATTTAGAGAAGATTAGAATATCATCGATAAAAACCAGAACAAATTTATTCAATACTCCTCTGAATACTCTGTTCATTAGATCGACGAAGTAAGCTGGAGCGTTACATAAGCCGAACGGCATTACTAACCACTCGTAGAATAAATCGGGGCCTCTGAATGCTGTCATTGGAACACACTCTTCGGCAATTCGAAGTTGATGGAAACCTGTAGCTAGGTCCATTCTTGAAAATACTTGTGCTCCATTTAATCGATCTAACAAATCATCAATCCGCGGCAATGGATATTTATTCTTTATTGTCTGCTTATTCAGATCACGATAATCCACACATAGACGTAGAGTACCGTCAGATTTTGGGACAAACACCACTGCTGCACCCCAATCAGAGAAACTAGGTCTGATCAGACCTTTCCATACTAGCTGTCGTGTTTGGTTGTCTAATTCCTCCTTCTCTTTCAAGGACATTCTTCGAATAGCGTAAACTACCGGCCTTGCATTGGGAATCAAAGCAATCTTGAAATCTATTTCTCTTTGCGGAGGTAAGCGAACAACTTCCTCGAACACATCCGCATAGTTCTTGACGACAGGAATATCTTTGATGAGGTCAGGAATATTCTCTGTAACTTCAGGGATATTTTCAATTTGGGCTGGAGAAACATCGAGAGCTGACCAGAAATCTTTTCTATTTGATGTCGGGCCTTCACATGGTATGGTTATATAATTTCCCAATTGTGCTTTTGCCTTTACAACTCTCTCGGCGCATCTGACCTCCGCTTCATATTTGGTTAGCCAATCCAATCCCAGAATAAGATCGAATTCATTAAAATTCATGACGATACAGATAATAGGGAATTTATAGCAAGAAAAAGAGACTGGTACGGCACAAACCCAACTGAGATTGATGGAACCCCCAACTGGATTTTGCACCGTCATTGGTTCTTTGAGCTTTTTCAACCTCAGATCCAACTTCTTGACTGCACTCTTTGCAATAAAGCTTCATGACGCACCTGTGTCAAACAGTACTTTAACTGGAATGTTTTTGACATTGAGCGTGCCTTCCAACACATCAGACCTTTCCTGAGCAGACGAAGATGTAGGCACTTCTGCCACTTCATTTACATGTACTGCTTCAGGTTTTCGGAATAGCGGACAGGCCTTTGAAAGATGACCGGATTAATGACATTGACTGCACTTCCTATACTCTAGGAAATTCATCCCGGATTTAGACCCGCCATCCTTTTGTCTGTTCGAAGATCTGCAGTTTCTCATCGAATGCCCTTGTTGATCACACTTAAGGCATACGATTGGCTTTACCTTTTCCTGATTGATCTTTGGCCTCTTCATGACTTCAGCCTTCGTGCTGACCTCTGGCTGCATATTTGCCTCTGGGCTATCAGCTTCAAATTTTCTTTTGATGCTAGAATTGGTTTCTGCTTCGTCTCGCAACATGCCTTTCCTGTCGAGATCTTCGTACTGGTAAGCCATGTATATCATTTCTGAGTAAGGAAGCTTCACATGGCCCAATACTTTATTCTGGTATTTCCTTTGAAGGCCATGAATAAATCTCAGATTTTTCCTCTTTGGGTCTTGAATTAGATGAGGAGCAAAGTGAGAAAGTTCATTGAATTTCTTATGATATTCGGGAATTGTCATGTCTCCTTGTATCAGATAAGAAAATTCATCGCATAGTCGTTCGGTCGCTTCGGGAGGAGTAAATCTTTCCAAGAAAATCACTTTGAATTTATCCCAGGTGATATCACCTTCTGGATTATTCTCTATAACTGAATCCCACTAGAACAAAGCTTCGTCTTTAAGTGCCCAGAAGGCCAGTAATCTTTTCTGGTCATCCCTCAGCTTTAATGCTTCGAAGATTTTCTCAGCCGAACAAATCCAAGCTTGTGTCTTCAGAATAGATTCTTCACCAGAGAACGGTATTCCACCCATATTTCGATATTTGATTAATAGGGCCTCAATACCCGGTTCTGCATTCCTTCTGCTTCCGACACTCTTTTTCTAGTACCTCTGCAAATGGCAGATCAAGTGTCAGGTCACAGAAAAGGTACTTTAAAATATAGAAACACATACTTCAAATGTAAATGCGTCTATCAAGGTGTAATTTCATTCTGCTTTACTCATACTAGGATATTACTGATCCTATCTGTATTGAGTTACCCGTCCTAGAACACTACTGGTTCTATTTCTGACGAGTTTGTTCGAATGTTATATTCCAGAACTAAGCTTAACCAAAGCTCTGATACCACGTTGAGACGACCCGATTTCCCGTTCTCACGGAAACAAGGTTATCTTTGGAATATAACACAGAAACATATAATAGCAGAACAGAATTAAATAAATACACCAGAATGAACAACAAAATATACTGGATAAAAGTAATCATCAGAGTTACACAGTATACAGGATCTTACTTAGTACAAATACAGTTCAGCTATACATAAATGTCTACAGCGGAAATAAACAAAATATGTACAATAGGAGCTGAACAGCATAAAAAGAAATAAATGATAGAATCCATCTTCAGCTCCAGCTATCCCGAAAGAACCAGCTAAACCTGAATACAAGGCTGCCCGTGTAGAAAAAGGGGCACCCGAGTTTGAGAGTGAAACAAACTACGAGTCAGTCATGGGACTGGTATGAGAAATCCACTCAACACATATATAATTGGCTAATCACAGGACCACGCCACTTTCGTGGAACGAGTTTACTCCATTGGATTGCCAGTGCTTTAAAACAAATCTTTCTTTTCAACATCGCTATGCTTTTAACAAAAATGAAGCCATTATAAGACTCAGTTCCCATCACACAATGCAACGCAAACCGGAGGATAGAGTTTTACCTTATAATGGCCAAAATATGATTGATACGAATAAAACAAAGGCATTTGATATAATTGCTAGTGTTTATATGTTTTGAAAACAATTTCAAATCATAACTATCAATCATAGACGGCATGGGTACCATATATCATGTCGCCATATATATATACAATCAAAACCGCACGATGTCGTATTTGGAAATTGGATTTCCGTCATGAACCAAGGCAAAAGATAGTCCTTACCGAATTCGAGACAATCTAGCCTACCATGTCTCAGGATCAGAGCTCGAGTGACCCTAGGAGCGACAGGGCCGGTCCACCGATGTGGATTAAAATGCCTGAGCAATACGTTTCCCCGCCCTTTGGGGCGCAAACGAGCCAACGAATGACTCCATCGGACCCGGATCGTCCGATCAAACCGAGGCGCCTCGCAACAGCAACAACCACATAGGTGAAAAGTATATAAATGTCAGGGCTGGTAGGTCACTGACACCACCCTAGCTAGAAAGAAACGCATGCCCTCCCTGAGGTCCTTCCTCCCGTTTTAGGTTCAAACCGGGGTGTGAGGCTCGCGAATTCACGTTATACACAAAGCTATGCCACACAGGCGGGGCTTTGATCATCACCACAAGACTTTGCTTTTCAACAGAAGTCCTGATCACTGCATCTTAGCATGCCACACAGGCAATTCATGCTATGCGACTGATGTCCATCGATATACAACCTCTGAGCTCGTGCGTCTCAGAGAAGGGCGTTAAGCAAAAGAATAAATTCTCCGCCGCCAAACAGATGTATATTTAACAGAAATCAATCAACACAGAATAAATTCCAATGTCAGACACACAGTCCATTTACAAGTCCGTTCTGGGTCTGAACGAAACCGGAGGCACTAAATACCTCGCAAACCCTTCGATCAACACGTACGTCTGAACGATCACCACTCATTATCCATATTTCGGGATGCCTCCCAATCAGGACCTCGGTTACCATCCAAACGAGGTGAAGATCTCCGGTCTTCGACCATCGTCTTCATCTTCGACTTTCAATCGTCGGTTAATTATTCGAAATGAGAATTAACTCGGCCTTTTCAAATAATTCACGTATATTTAGAATTTCAATTCGATTTATTTCAATGGTTAAATTATTCGACAACACCAATTTTGTTCTTTAATGTAATTTTCACACCAAACACATTCAACCATCAAATACAACATAAATCGAGCAAATTCAGTTTATTTCCATTCCATATCGCTTATGATATTTTATAATGATTTATCGCTATTTTTATTTATTTTAAAATAGCCCATTCATTCAAAACGACGCTTCGGGCCATAACGCGGCCGTGGCGCTGTTTTTCTTCAGATTTGATTTACACATATCTGAAAATCTAACCGTTGGATCTTCACAAAATTTACATCATTAGAAAGGTCTTTTCAAAACGAATCCAACGGTTCCAGTTTCGGGAAATTCCGACGGTCGGATCTCCCGGTACAATCGTTTGAAATTTCGATTTCAAAATACGAACTGCAGCGTCGTTATTCGATTCAATATAATTATATTTATATATATAAATAAATATAATCGTTTCTGGCGCTGTTTTTCTTCAGATTTGAATTAAACATTCCAGACAATCCAACCGTTGGATTTCTACAAAGTTGGTGCCGTTGGGAAGATATTTCCAAGGCGTACCCGACGGTTGAGGTTTCGGGAAAATCCAATGGTCGGATTTCCCGCACTAGTCGTTAGAAATCACGGTTTCAAAATACGAACTGCACGGCCTCGTTTCGTTTTAATTTTATTTATATTTATATATTTATATAAATATAGTTCATTCAATGTTTTCTATATCGTTTTCACTTCAAATATTTTTCTAACACCTTAAATTTTGGAAAAATTTCGCCATAACCTCCCCTGTACCGGGAGCATCGGGAAATCGCAAATAGCGTTCCCGGTCCTTCTAATCTCAAAAAGAAAAAGAAAAAGCCAAGCGGCTAGCCAACATGCTCAAAATCATCACCCAAACAAATCAGTAAATGTGTACCTATTTGTCGGGCACAAAATTTTATTCCTCTTCTCTAGCCCCTTTGCTATAACCTGTTCAATGAATATGCATGTACATATATATACAGTTCTTATCATTTATCAATTTCTATTCGACTTCATATTCGATTTCTATTTGGTTTAAAAACTCCATTCATTCTAATGTTACATAAATAGGTGCAAATCATTTCATTAGCTAATTAATGAATATTTCATCTCATATATGTTTATTTTGAACAAGTGGCTATTTTTAACACTTCACATTTCAACGATTTATGCATACAATAAAAATGTGATTTTTATTGTAAAACAATTCATTTCAAAACACTATTTTTCTATATAGTTCAAGTTGGTGATAAAAATGGGATTTTTATCATAAAACAATTTATTTCAAAATATGAATACCATTCAACACATGAATTTCTAAACAACGAATGAATATCAATTCAACACATGAATGTTTTCTATAGTTTTTATATATAGATAAAAATGTGATTTTTATTATCGAACAATTTATTTCAAAATATGAATACCATTCAACACATGAATTTCTAAACAACGAATGAATATCAATTCAACACATGAATGTTTTCTATAGTTTTTATATATAGATAAAAATGTGATTTTTGTTATCGAACAATTTATTTCAAAATATGAATACCATTCAACACATGAATTTCTAAACAACGAATGAATATCAATTCAACACATGAATGTTTTCTATACAATGAATAAATATAGTTTAAGCATATGAAAATAATTCAAACACACAAATATTATTCAAAATTTCGGCAGCATAACGGCAGGGTAGTTACACCGGCACCGTCCCTAGTACGGCTCCTCGCTCTACCTTAAAACCTCGCGGTTTTTGACAATGGGGATCATGCATCTAGTTCGCACGCAGGCGGCATGTATATATTTATTTCATTTCCACAAACTAATCCTAAGTGGTTTCAACCAAATTTTTCACAACCACCAATGGGTATTTTTCAACCACAATCAACCAATATCAATCACAAACAATCCCAAACAACCATTCGCTATCAATCAAATTTTCACAACAATTTCAACCAATAAATATCGTCCATGGTTTGTGGACGAGGGGCGTATATATATATATATATATTTATATATAGCAATTCACTTTTACTTCACACATATATATATAAATTTTAAATCAGAAATCTCACCAATAGCTATCCAACTGCTCGACTCTTCCTTTATAGAAATCTTCGCCTTTTGTCGCTTTCGCCCGTATTCTCTACATATGTAAAAATCGAATTTTTACTATGCTATTTAATATATAAAAATCTGATTTTTCTTTTGACTTTCGATATATAAAAATATGATTTTTCTTCGACTTTCAATATATAAAAATATGATTTTTACTTCGTAAAGTTCAAATCCTTTTTCTCTTTAAAGATTAAACCTTTTTCCTATTTAAAGTTTTTACCTTTAAAACAAATCAGTTTTTATTTTTAAAACAAATCAGTTTTAAAAATGCCTTTCCCAATCAGTTTTTAAATCTTTTAAAATCAGTTTTAAAAATGCTTTTCAAAACAGTTTTTGAATCTTTTAAAATCAGTTTTAAAAATGCTTTTCAAAACAATTTTTAAATCTTTTAAAATCAGTTTTAAAAATGCTTTTCAAAACAGTTTTTAAAATGTTTTTCAAATCAATTTTTACTTTATAAATAAATCAGTTTTAAAATGTTTTTCAAATCAGTTTTTACTTTATAAATAAATCAGTTTTTACTTCTTAAATAAATCAGTTTTTACTTCTTAAATAAATCAGTTTATAATTTCTTTAACATTCCGAAATCAGCAAAACAAAAATAAAAATAAAAATGAAATCTAATCACTCACCGCAGATTTCGAAAAGGGAGGGAAGAAGAAGGAGCGTCGGCGGCTGGGTTCGAGGGCTGCTCGATGGTCTTCGTCGGCGACTTCGAGACGAGGCGGGGTTGCTTCGATTGCGTCGCGACTTCGAGGTGAGGGCGGGGTTGCTTCGGGGTCTTCGTCGGTTTCGAGGGGGGGCGTCGGCGATGTCTCGAGGAGGGGGGCGGTGATGTCTGGAGGGAGGCGCTCGATCTAATTTAGGTTTTCTTTTTTTTTCTCTTCTGGTAAATGAATCGGGGGGGGGGGGGCAGAACGAAGATAAAAGGGGGAGGGAATTTTGTTTTTTATTTAATTATTAAATTTTTGCAAAAAGGTTGACTTTTACATACGACCTCGAAATGAGGTCTACCGCCTATCATCCATAGCGTTTTACCCCCATTCCAAACACAATGGGATATGTATCGTAAGCTGGTTTGATCGTTACAATCAGTTTCCGTTGAATTTACATTTAAATCCTTATATTGAATTTTAAACGTACATTTCAAATTACCGGGGTCACATACTAACTAGAAAAATTCCAGAAAAATATTTTCTAGCTTCGTATTGACGATACGGTCCTAACGAAACTAGTTTCGTCGAATTCTGAGACCGTTTGCAAAATGGCCAATTTCCAGTCGATTAAAATCAACGGAAGCTGGTCAAACGCGTTTTCTTTTGCCACGCTCACATATTGATTCGAAAAATTATGAAATTTGGAATCTAACAATAACTTGACACTACGGATCTAACAAAAGTGGTTTCATCCAAATCCGAGGTCGTTTGCAAAATGTCCATTTTTAAGGGCCTGAATTCCATAGCGACTATTCAGAATTTTCAACTGGACATATCTTTTGATTCCCGCTATCAAATTTCGATTGGTCGGATTCGTTAGAAAGATATCATCAATTAGATACTAATGTTTTTGGTCTCACTAAAATCCGGATTGTTTTGCACCCGGTATATTCAATTGAAGTTTGAAATCGAATTATCGAACTACCGCGCCATTTTCAATTCTATATATAATTATAATTAATTATATTCGTTTTCAAATGTTGATTCAAACTCAGTTTTCATCGCCTTTATTTAAAATATTTATTTTAAATATTTAAAATCCATTATTTTAGCCAATTTAAAAATTTTAAATTGGTTCAGATTTTCTGGGTCGTTACATAAAACCACTGACGCCACTTCTAACTAGAAAGAAACGCATGCCCTCCCTGAGGTCCGTCTCCCGTTTTTGGTTCATACCGGGTGTGAAACTCGCGAAGTAAATGTTACACAAAGCTACGCCACAAAGGCCGTGCTTTGATCATCACCACAAGACTTTGCTTTTCAACAGAAGCCTCGATCAATTGCCACTTAGGCATGCCACACAGGCAATTCACTCCATGCGTTTGATATCCATCAATATTTAACCCCTGAGCTCGTACGTCTCAAAGAAGGGCGTTAAGCAAGAGAATAAATTCTCCGCCGCCAAACAGATATATATTTAATAGAGATCAATCTCACGGAATAAAATCCAATGTCAGACACACAGTCCATTTACAAGTCCGTTCTGGGTCTGAACGAAACCGGAGGCACCTAGTACCCCGCATATCCATCGATCTCCAAGTACGTCTGGATGATCACCAACTGTTTCCATCTTCTTGGGTGTACAGCCCAATCAAGATCGTCAGTAATTACCCAAACGACGTGAAGTCTTCTGGTCTTCGACTACCGTCTTCATCTTCGACTTATCGTCGTATCAGTTATTCAGAATGGGATAAACCCGGTCTTTCCGATTAACTCGCGTATATTTTAAATAAGTGTTACACAAACACAACATACGTCTCATTCCAATTCATCAGTCACTAACCGTAAATTAATCAAGAGAATAATTTCCCAAATGTTAACCCCGAAGGCCGAAACCAACATCAGATCAATATCCAGAAAACTATTCTGCTTGGCTAACCGACAGTTAGTTTCTAAATTTCACATTCATAGGGAGAGGTTGCCATTAATTTTATCAAAGATAAACTCCTTGAATTTATTCTTTAATCTTCTTTTGAATTTTGATTCTACTAGTCGGGATTAACGAACCTTACCGAAGTAATCATTTGTTTTAATTTCCCAATCCCAACCTATTCATCCCATGAAGTAAAATTGGTAATACTTCATATCTAACACCACGGTGTTATCGGTAAATTCAATTACCATTTCACGTTCAAATCTAATTAAAGATTTAACTATCGCCTGGAGTAAAACTGGTGATACTCCATTTCGATTATTTCAATCTAATTAAAGATTCATTAAAACTCCACTTAGTTTTAATCTTTGACTGGGCTAAAGAATCAGTGTCATTTAAAACACGGTTCACGATAAACCCAAAACCACATTCCATTAATTATCGGGTTAAAGAACGAGTGTTATTTAAAACACTGTCCACGATAAACCCAAAAATCAATATCAATTCAATTTCAATTAAATATTATTTAATTGGTGCACTTCATTAAATTGAAATAAAAGGATTTAATCTTTTCTCAACTGGATTCAAGAACAGTGTTAGTGAAGACACCATTCACGACAAACCCAAATCACATTTGATATTAAACACAAGGCTCTGAATAGAAAATATACCGGCTTATATTCAATATCAAATTCTACGACTAACAAATATCGTATCGGAAATAACGATATATATATATATATATATCTTTCAAATTCCCATAACAATATCTGTATCATCACGAAATCCAACATCGAAATAATCCAAAGACAATTTCGATTCAAATCCATTCCAATATAATTATTGGAAATTCTGGTTATTTTCAAACCCATTTCTAATCCAGTTTATTTATTTTAAAAATAAATAGAATTATAATTCTAGTTCAAAACCAGTTCATTTCGATAAAAATCTATTTTTATCTTTTCAAATATGGAGTTTTCCATCCCAATCCTTTCTAAATCATTTCTTATGATTTTACCCTAATTATTACTATTTTTAATAATTTTATCAAGGCCCGTACAGTCGATTTCCATCAATGGCCATCGAACTGCACTTACAACGACCTTTTCCAATTTTGATTTGGACATAATTCCAAATCCAACCGTTAGATTTCAAATTTCTAATATTCTTTAGAAAGCTCTTTTCGATACGAACCTAACGGTTCTGGTTTTAGGAGAATCCGACGGTCGGATCTCCCGTAACATCCGTTCGAAGTCAATGGTCGAAATTCGCGAACTGCCGCGGCGCGGCGCGTTCTATTCGGGCCATTATATTATATATATAATATATATAATATATACTTCGTCGATTACAATTCAAAACGTGCTTTATAAATCATTTTAAATTCATTTTCAAAACGGTTTCAATTTCAAATCAAATTTGAATATTCCAATTTAAATTCATTTCAAATTGATTTCAATTCAAATTGATTTCTAATTCAATTTCAGTTCATTTCAATTTCATGCCCAATTTCAATTCGAATTCATTTATATTCAATTTAAATTCATTTGAATTCCATTTCAATTCGAATTCATTTATATTTAATTTAAATTCGAATTCATTTCTATTCAACTTCAATTCGAATTCGCTTATATTCACTTTCAATTCGAATTTATTTATATTCAATTCTTTTCAAAATATCAGATTTTGAAATCACTTTCGATATTCATTATAAAATGAATAAATCCGATATAAATATCGTTCACGTCAAAATGGCGTTAATCTAATCCATACGGCTTCATATATTCCTATTTTCAAATATTCTATTTCAAATATTTCTTTTTCAAATATTTCTGTTTTAAAACTGGAATGAGGCCCAATCAATTACCATATAATGTTAATTATATGGATTTTCTACAACACATGTATATATCAACAACGATGAATAATCAACCATCATCCAAAGTGTATTCTACACTATATAAGCATCAAATATAAATATTCAACGCTTATAACAGCCTGTCAGTCAATCGATCGACATACAACTAAACAATCGGGATTAGTGTACGTCAAATATCATCCCAATACCCGTGTGGGGTTTCAAACAATCAAACACAGATTTTATTTGTGCAGTTGGGCGATGTGCAAAATTTATCGTCCCAATCAATGTCCTTCAAAGAGGTGTACATAAACAAACCGTCCGGTTTGTAAATGAATAATTATTTATTCACATTCACGTTAAAAATTATATTTTTAACGATCAAACTATTTTATTCAACCTATGAATATTCTATTCGGTTCATTTATTAAATAAAATGTTATCTTTATTTTTCTAACTTATTTTTAGAAAATTTCGGCGGCATAACGGCATGATACTAGAAACGGGACAAGGCCTAGCCTTATCCCCGGTCTAGCGAAGGCCCACGCCATTCACACACAATCAAATCAATTTCATTTCACAAAAAAAAATTAATTCAAACCGAACAATTTAACCAACTACACAACCAAACAATTAAACAAACAAGCCATCCATGGTATGTGGATGACGGGTGTCGGGTGCTACTAAACACCGTCTGCATCCTAGAATATATATATATATAACTAGAAAAATTAAATTGAAAGGTGAGAAGTTCTCACCAAAAGCTAAACCACGCCACGACTCTTCTTATGTAGAACATCTTCGTCGTGTGGCCAACGAGATCTGTTTCACACAGTCAAGGTAAAAATCACATTTTTATCATCGCTATATCTATGCCAAAGAATATATTTTTACTACGCTATTTACACATAAAAGAATATATTTTTAATTTGCTACTTTGACATAAAAGAATATATTTTTAATTTGCTACTTTGACATAAAAGAATATATTTTTAATTTGCTACTTTGACATAAAAGAATATATTTTTAATTTGCTACTTTGACATAAAAGAATATATTTTTAATTTTCTACCTTGACATAAAAGAATATATATTTAATTTGCTACTTTGACATAAAAGAATATATTTTTAATTTTCTACCTTGACATAAAAGAATATATATTTAATTTGCTACTTTGACATAAAAGAATATATATTTAATTTGCTACTTTGACATAAAAGAGTATATATTTAATTTGCTACTTTGACATAAAAGATTATATATTTTTAATTACAAAGGCTATTTTATATTTTTAAAAGACTATATTTTTTCTTTCAAAAACAATGTATATATTTTCAAACCATATTTTCTATTTTAAAAATAACATATATTTCTCTATTTATTTTATAAAACAATTTCTATTTTAATCCCCAAAAGAAAATCTAAACTTTGAACATTTAAAACAATAACAGGAGATTAACCTCACAAAAAAAGAAACCAAGTCTGCGTTCATCTTCCTCGCATTGCTCCAGGCTCTAAGCCACTTCATCGAAAACCCATCATTCAATAGGAAAAAACCCTATGGAGCCGCCACTGTAGATGGTCATAGTCCGATCTGTCGTTGCCCTCGCGAAGCCCTAGGTCCGCGCCTCCAACGCCCAGCATGGGCCCCAATTTGACAGCCCCAGGTGGCCGGTGGCTGTACAGAAGGCGGAGGCGGTGGGTCTGGAATTGCTGGAGGTCTTCGCTATCTTGGAGGGAAGAGGAGAGGCTGCGTTGGGTCTTGGGGAGAGGGAGGATCGGCTGCAGGCGGAGGTCTGACGATCGATGGCAGGGCTAGGGTTGGCTGGGCGGTGGATTTTGGGGGTCTTGGGGTTGCGCGCTCTGATTTTTGGAGAGAGAGAAGGAGGGAGGCTACTGGCGTTGATGGAGGAGGGGGTGGAGGAGTGACCGACGATGGGAGGAGGGGGTGGCGGATTCCGCTCGTCGTCGCCGTCTCTTCGTTTTTTTTTAATTTCCTAAATCGATTTGAGTAGATAAAGGGGGGGGGGAAGGGTCAACGGGGGTGTTAATGTAAAAAGGATTTTATTTTATTTAATTTATTTTTAATTCGCTAAAAAACCTAAAATCCTCGCGAACGCCAAATCAACCCCAACGACTATCGCCCCTAGCGTATTACCCCCATTCCGAACACAATGGGATATGCCACGTAGGCCAATTCGACTGTTTCGATAGGTTTTCATCAAAATTAAATTAGAAATCAGTGTATATTTTATTTTAAACATACATTTCAAATTACTGGGGTCACACACTAACCCTAAAAATTCCAGAAAAATATTTTCTAGCATCGTATCGACGATACGGTCCTAACAAAACTAGTTTCGTCGAATTCCGAGACCGTTTGAAAAATGACCATTTTCCAGTCGATTAAAATCAACTGAAACTGGTCAAACGCGTTTTCCTTTTCCACGCTCACATATTGATTCGAAAAATTATGAAATTTGAAATCTAGCAATAACTTGACACTGCGGATCCAACAAAAGTGGATTCGTCGAAATCCGAGGTCGGTTGCAAAATTCCTCTTTTTAAGGGCCTGAATTCCATAGCGACTATTCAGAATTTTCAACTGGACATATCTTTTGACTCCCGCAATGAAATCTTGATTTTTCGGATTCGTTGGAAAGATATCATCAATTAGATCCTACTGTTTTTGGTTTCACTAAAATCCGGTTTATTTTGCACCCGGTACATTCAATTGAAGTTTGAAATCGAATTATCGAACTACCCCGCCATTTTCAATTCTATTTATAATTATAAATAATTATTTATATTCTAACGATGACGTATATAATATATACGTTCGAATTCTATTCAAAATAAATTTCTCGTAGATATTATTTAAAATAATTCATTTTAAATAATCAAAATTCATTAAAACTGCCAAAATAAAAAATTTAAACTGGCCCAGATTTTCGGGTTGTTACAATCTCCCCCACTTAAAACTTTTCGTCCCCGAAAAGGAACAAAGTCGAAAGTGGTTTGATCATTCAACTCTACGTTCGACCGGGCTTCCATTCCCCAACTTTTCAGTTTCTGAGAATTTTCAAAAATTTGGCTAACACCCGGAATTTTCGAAAAATTTCGCCATAACCTCCCCTGCACCGGGAGCCACGGGAAAATCCCGAAATTGCCATATAGGCCTTCTGATCTCAAAAAGAAAAAGAAAAGGCCAAGCGGCTAGCCAATAGGCTCATAAAATCATCATCACCCAAACAAAACAGTAAATTATGTATCAAACATGTACCTATTTGTCGGGCAAACAAATTTTATTCTTCGGCTCTAGCCTCCTTGCTATGACCTGTTCAATGTAAGCACATGTATATGCAAGCAAATGCGACCAATTTTCAATATAATTCAATATGTGATTCAATTAGGCTAAATGGCTAAAAATTAGCAAACAAATAAACAAACAACACAAACATCAATCAATTAGTGAATTATAGCTTCCAATTCATAATTTTGATACATATACAAAAATCATGTTTTTGATGCCAAATCACAACAATAGGCCCTATCTAATTTTGGTTCTCACACCAGTCAATTGGAAATATATAGAAATCTTACTTTCGTCGCTCGAAAATAAATACTGGCGATGGTGCCCCGTCACCAGAATTATCCCCGGGCACTAGAGGGATTCTATATATACCCAGTATATTAAAACTTCGAACACACGTTTACAAGACATATATACAAAATCTTTATATACTGGATTGCCCAAATTCATATAAATAAATAATCAAATACGAATAATTGATTTAAGTTTCAAAACAAAATTTGTTTTCATGTTAAAATTTACTCTTCACACTCGTTCTAGGATACTACTGATCCCATCTCTAACGAGTCATTCTAATTGGATATTACTAATCCAATATCTGATGAATTCTTTCGTACGGTTCTAATGTGCCTTGTTCTCTAGCTTTGTAAACCAAAGCTCTGATACCAACTGTGACGAAAAGGAATTTCGCTCGGTCCGAACCAGTCGCTAAACCGACCCAGACCGTTCGAAACGCCCTGTCGTTTGAGAACACGACAAAACAGAACGCAGACAGAAGAACATTTCATTGTATATTACAACAATGCATCAGAATACAAGAATATACAGAGTATAAATGAATATTACACAGAAATATCAGAGATTTAAATTACATTTAAATAAATTACAGCGGAAAATAATACAATACACAACTAGAAGTAGATATACGGATACAAAGCTTTCCGGATATCGTTCCAGCTGTAAACCAGGATCCTGTGAATATAAATCTGCAAAACCAAAACTACTAGCTGCCTGTGTCAAAATAAGGGCACCCAGAGTTTAGGTTAAAACAATAAACTCCAGGTCAGTCATGGGACTGGTGTGAGAACTAAAACAGTTATTATTCTTTATTTTAAAGTTAGGTAAATCAAGGGACCACGCCGTATAACACGGAACGGGTTTCCTCCCAAGAATACCGGTGCATAAAACAAACAGCGCAATGCTAAATAAAGAAAAATGAAGCTGTTATAAGACCCAGGTCCTATCACACAATGCAACGCAAGCCGGGGGATAGGGTTTTCCCTTATAATAGCCAAAGCATGCTTGATACGTCTAAAACAAATCATTTGATATTATTATAAGTGCATAGTGTATAAAACAACTTCAAATCATAAGTATCAATCATAGGCGACATGAGCGTCCCATGCCACTATGTCGCCATATATAGGTTTACAAATAAAGCCGCAAATGTCACGTATTTGGAAATTGGGTTTCCATCTATGAACCGAGGCAAAAGATAGTCCTCACCGAATTCGAGACTGTCTAGCCCGAGCCTCAGGCAAGTACTCAGTCAAGCCTTTGGATCGTCAGGGCCGGTCCACCGATGTGGATTAAACTCAAACCCTGAACATGTGTTCCCCCGCCCTATGGGGCGTAAATGAGCCAACGAATGACTCCATCGGACCCGGATCGTCCGATCAAACCGAGGCGCCTCGCAACAGCAACAACCACATAAGTCAAACTCGTCAGGGCGTGTAAAACCACTGACGCCACTTCTAACTAGAAAGAAACGCATGCCCTCCCTGAGGTCCGTCTCCCGTTTTTGGTTCATACCGGGTGTGAAACTCGCGAAGTAAACGTTACACAAAGCTACGCCACAAAGGCCGTGCTTTGTTCATCACCACAAGACTTTGCTTTTCAACAGAAGCCTCGATCAATTGCCACTTAGGCATGCCACACAGGCAATTCACTCCATGCGTTTGATATCCATCAATATTTAACCCCTGAGCTCGTACCTCTCAGAGAAGGGCGTTAAGCAAGAGAATAAATTCTCCGCCGCCAAACAGATATATATTTAATAGAGATCAATCACACGGACTAAAATCCAATGTCAGACACACAGTCCATTTACAAGTCCGTTCTGGGTCTGAACGAAACCGGAGGCACCTAGTACCCCGCATATCCATCGATCTCCAAGTACGTCTGGATGATCCCCAACTGTTTCCATCTTCTTGGGTGTACAGCCCAATCAAGATCGTCAGTAATTACCCAAACGACGTGAAGACTTCTGGTCTTCGACCACCGTCTTCATCTTCGACTTATCGTCGTATCAGTTATTCAGAATGGGATAAACCCGGTCTTTCCGAATAACTCGCGTATATTTTAAATAAGTGTTACACAAACACAACATACGTCTCATTCCAATTCATCAGTCACTAACCGTAAATTAATCAAGAGAATAATTTCCCAAATGTTAACCCCGAAGGCCGAAACCAACATCAGATCAATATCCAGAAAACTATTCTGCTTGGCTAACCAACAGTTAGTTTCTAAATTTCACATTCATAGGGAGAGGTTCCCATTAATTTTATCAAAGATAAACTCCTTGAATTTATTCTTTAATCTTCTTTTGAATTTTGATTCTACTAGTCGGGATTAACGAACCTTACCGAAGTAATCATTTGTTTTAATTTCCCAATCCCAACCTATTCATCCCTTGAAGTAAAACTGGTAATACTTCATATCTAACACCACGGTGTTATCGGTAAATTCAATTACCATTTCACGTTCAAATCTAATTAAAGATTTAACTATCGCCTGGAGTAAAACTGGCGATACTCCATTTCGATTATTTCAATCTAATTAAAGATTCATTAAAACTCCACTTAGTTTTAATCTTTGACTGGGTTAAAGAATTAGTGTCATTTAAAACACGGTTCACGATAGACCCAAAACCACATTCCATTAATTATCGGGTTAAAGAACGAGTGTTATTTAAAACACTGTCCACGATAAACCCAAAAGTCAATATCAATTCAATTTCAATTAAATATTATTTAATTGGTGCACTTCATTAAATCGAAATAAAAGGATTTAATCTTTTCTCAACTGGATTCAAGAACAGTGTTAGTTAAGACACCATTCACGACAAACCCAAATCACATTTGATATTAAACACAAGGCTTTGAATAGAAAATATACCGGCTTATATTCAATATCAAATTCTACGAATAATAAATATCGTATCGGAAATAACGATATATATATATATATATCTTTCAAATTCCCATAACAATATATGTATCATCACGAAATCCAACATCGAAATAATCGAAAGACAATTTCGATTCAAATCCATTCCAATATAATTATTGGAAATTCTGGTTATTTTCAAACCCATTTCTAATCCAGTTTATTTATTTTAAAAATAAATAGAATTATAATTCTAGTTCAAAACCAGTTCATTTCGATAAAAATCTATTTTTATCTTTTCAAATATGGAGTTTTCCATCCCAATCCTTTCTAAATCATTTCTTATGATTTTACCCAAATTATTACTATTTTTAATAATTTTATCAAGGCCCGTACAGTCGATTTCCATCAATGGCCATCGAACTGCACTTACAACGACCTTTTCCAATTTTGATTTGGACATAATTCCAAATCCAACCGTTAGATTTCAAATTTCTAATATTCGTTAGAAAGCTCTTTTCGATACGAACCTAACGGTTCCGGTTTTAGGAGAATCCGACGGTCGGATCTCCCGTAACATCCGTTCGAAGTCAATGGTCGAAATTCGCGAACTGCCGCGGCGCGTTCTATTCAGGCCATTATATTATATATATAATATATATAATATATACTTCGTCGATTACAATTCAAAATGTGGTTTATAAATTGTTTTAAATTCATTTTCAAAACGGTTTCAATTTCATGTTCAATTTCAAATCAAATTTGAATATTCCAATTTAAATTCATTTCAAATTGATTTCAATTCAAATTGATTTCTAATTCAATTTCAGTTCGTTTCAATTTCATGCTCAATTTCAATTCAAATTCATTTATATTCAATTTAAATTCGAATTCATTTCAATTCCATTTCAATTCGAATTCATTTATATTTAATTTAAATTCGAATTCATTTCTATTCAACTTCAATTCGAATTCGCTTATATTCACTTTCAATTCGAATTTATTTATATTCAATTCTTTTCAAAATATCAGATTTTGAAATCACTTTCGATATTCATTATAAAATGAATAAAACCGATATAAATATCGTTCACGTCAAAATGGCGTTAATCTAATCCATACGGCTTCATATATTCCTATTTTCAAATATTCTATTTCAAATATTTCTTTTTCAAATATTTCTATTTTAAAACTGGAATGAGGCCCAATCAATTACCATATATAATGTTAATTATATGGATTTTCTACAACACATGTATATATCAACAACGATGAATAATCAACCATCATCCAAAGTGTATTCTACACTGTATAAGCATCAAATATAAATATTCAACGCTTATAACAGCCTGTCAATCAATCGATCGACATACAACTAAACAATCGGGATTAGTGTACGTCAAATATCATCCCAATACCCGTGTGGGGTTTCAAACAATCAAACACAGATTTTATTTGTGCAGTTGGGCGATGTGTAAAATTTATCGTCCCAATCAATGTCCTTCAAAGAGGTGTACATAAACAAACCGTCCGGTTTGTAAATGAATAATTATTTATTCACATTCACGTTAAAAATTATATTTTTAACGATCAAACTATTTTATTCAACCTATGAATATTCTATTCGGTTCATTTATTAAATAAAATGTTATCTTTATTTTTCTAACTTATTTTTAGAAAATTTCGGCGGCATAACGGCATGATACTAGAAACGGGACAAGGCCTAGCCTTATCCCCGGTCTAGTGAAGGCCCACGCCATTCACACACAATCAAATCAATTTCATTTCACAATAAAAATTCAATTCAAACCAAACAATTTAACCAACTACACAACCAAACAATTAAACAAACAAGCCATCCATGGTCTGTGGATGACGGGTGTCGGGTGCTACTAAACACCGTCTGCATCCTAGAATATATATATAACTAGAAAAATTAAATTGAAAGGTGAGAAGTTCTCACCAAAAGCTAAACCACGCCACGACTCTTCTTATGTAGAACATCTTCGTCGTGTGGCCAACGGGATCTGTTTCACACAGTTAAGGTAAAAATCACATTTTTATCATCGCTATATGTATGCCAAAGATTATATTTTTACTACGCTATTTACACATAAAAGAATATATTTTTGATTTGCTACTTTGACATAAAAGAATATATTTTTAATTTGCTACTTTGACATAAAAGAATATATTTTTAATTTGCTACTTTGACATAAAAGAATATATTTTTAATTTGCTACTTTGACATAAAAGAATATATTTTTAATTTTCTACCTTGACATAAAAGAATATATATTTAATTTGCTACTTTGACATAAAAGAATATATTTTTAATTTTCTACCTTGACATAAAAGAATATATATTTAATTTGCTACTTTGACATAAAAGAATATATATTTAATTTGCTACTTTGACATAAAAGAATATATATTTAATTTGCTACTTTGACATAAAAGAATATATATTTTTAATTACAAAGGCTATTTTATATTTTTAAAAGACTATATTTTTTTCTTTCAAAAACAATGTATATATTTTCAAACCATATTTTCTATTTTAAAAATAACGTATATTTCTCTATTTATTTTATAAAACAATTTCTATTTTAATCCCAAAAAGAAAATCTAAACTTTGAACATTTAAAACAATAACAGGAGATTACCCTCACAAAAAAAGAAACCAAGTCTGCGTTCATCTTCCTCGCATTGCTCCAGGCTCTAAGCCACTTCATCGAAAACCCATCATTCAATCGGAAAAAACCCTATGGAGCCGCCACTGTAGATGGTCATAGTCCGATCTGTCGTTGCCCTCGCGAAGCCCTAGGTCCGCGCCTCCAACGCCCAGTATGGGCCCCAATTTGACAGCCCCAGGTGGCCGGTGGCTGTACAGAAGGCGGAGGCGGTGGGTCTGGAATTGCTGGAGGTCTTCGCTGTCTTGGAGGGAAGAGGAAAGGCTGCGTCGGGTCTTGGGGAGAGGGAGGATCGGCTGCAGGCGGAGGTCTGACGATCGATGGCAGGGCTAGGGTTGGCTAGGCGGTGGATTTTGGGGGTCTTGGGGTTGCACGCTCTGATTTTTGGAGAGAGAGAAGGAGGGAGGCTGCTGGCGTTGATGGAGGAGGGGGTGTAGGAGTGACCGACGATGGGAGGAGGGGGTGGCGGATTCCGCTCGTCGTCGCCGTCTCTTCGTTTTTTTTTTAATTTCCCAAATCGATCTGAGGAGATAAAGGGGGGGGAGGGTCAATGGGGGTGTTAATGTAAAAAGGGTTTTATTTTATTTAATTTATTTTTAATTCGCTTAAAAACCCAAAATCCTCGCGAACTCCAAATCAACCCCAACGACTATCGCCCCTAGCGTATTACCCCCATTTCGAACACAATGGGATATGCCACGTAGGCCAATTCGACTGTTTCGATAGGTTTTCATCAAAATTAAATTAGAAATCAGTGTATATTCTATTTTAAACGTACATTTCAAATTACCGGGGTCACACACTAAACCTAAAAATTCCAGAAAAATATTTTCTAGCATCGTATCGACGATACGGTCCTAACAAAACTAGTTTCGTCGAATTCCGAGACCGTTTGAAAAATGACCATTTTCTAGTCGATTAAAATCAACTGAAACTGGTCAAACGCGTTTTCCTTTGCCACGCTCACATATTGATTCGAAAAATTATGAAATTTGAAATCTAGCAATAACTTGACACTGCGGATCCAACAAAAGTGGATTCGTCGAAATCCCAAGTCGGTTGCAAAATTCCTCTTTTTAAGGGCCCGAATTCCATAGCGACTATTCAGAATTTTCAACTGGACATATCTTTTGACTCCCGCTATGTAATCTTGATTTTTCGGATTCGTTGGAAAGATATCATCAATTAGATCCTACTGTTTTTGGTTTCACTAAAATCCGCTTTATTTTGCACCCGGTACATTCAATTGAAGTTTGAAATCGAATTATCGAACTACCCCGCCATTTTCAATTCTATTTATAATTATAAATAATTATTTATATTCTAACGACGACGTATATAATATATACGTTCAAAT
This sequence comes from Allium sativum, assembly GCA_030737875.1. Classification (NCBI taxonomy): domain Eukaryota; kingdom Viridiplantae; phylum Streptophyta; class Magnoliopsida; order Asparagales; family Amaryllidaceae; genus Allium; species Allium sativum. The sequence goes on along the minus strand of CM060921.1, from coordinate 424,873,971 downwards.
TCTATTCAAAATAAATTTCTCGTCGATATTATTTAAAATAATTCATTTTAAATAATCAAAATTCATTAAAATTGCCAAAATAAAATTTTTAAACTGGCCCAGATTTTCGGGTTGTTATAATTCACGGTGAGTTGAGATAGCTACGGGAAAATCAGGGCTGATGTGAAAATGGTCTAAATGCATTTCGGTGGAGGACTATTGTAACAACCCAAAAATCTGAGCCATTTTAAATTTTTTATTTTGGCAATTTTAGCGAATTTTGATTATTTAAAATGAATTGTTTTAAATAATAATGACGAGAAATTCATTTTGAATAGAGTTCGAACGTATATATTTATTTTAATCGTCGTAAGAATATAAATATTTTATTTTAATTTTAAAAAGTAACTTTTTCATTCGAACTCGAAACGAGACCCACCGCCTGTCGTCCATAGCTAATTAACCCCATTCCGAACCCAATGGGATATACATCGCAAGTTGATTCGATCGTTTCGATCAGTTTTCGTCAAAATCAAAATATAACTCTATATATTGAATTTGAACGCGTATTTCAATTTACCAGGGCCACATACTGACTTGAAAAATTCCAGAAAAATATTTTCTAGCTTCGTATTGACGATACGGTCCTAACAAAACTAATTTCATCGAATTTTGAGACCGTTTGAAAAATGACCATTTTCCAGTCGATTAAAATTAACTGAAACTGGTCAAATGCGTTTTCCTTTAACACGCTCACATATTGAATCGAAAAATTATGAAATTTGAAATCTAGCAATAACTTTACATCATGGATCCAACAAAAGTGGTTTCGTCGAAATCCGAGGTCGTTTGCAAAATTGCCATTTTTAAGGGCTGAAATTCCATAGCGACTATTCTGAATTTTCAACTGGAAATATCTTTTGAATCCCGCTATGAAATTTCAAATTTTCGGATTCGTTGGAAAGATATTCTCAATTAGAATCAAATATTTTTGGTTTTACTAAAATCCGGTTTATTCTGCACCCGATACATTCATTTGAATTTTGAAATCGAATTATCGAACTACCGCGCCATTTTCAATTCCTTTTATAATTTAAAATAAATATTTATATTCTAACGACGATTAAAATAAATATATACGTTCGAACTCTATTCAAAATGAATTTCTCGTCATTATTATTTAAAATAATTCATTTTAAATAATCAAAATTCGCTAAAATTGCCAAAATACAAATTTTAAACTGGCCCAGATTTTCGGGTTGTTACAATCTCCCCCACTTAAAACTTTTGGTCCCCGAAAAGGAACGAAGCCGAAAATTGTTTTAAATACCAACTCAACTTTCCTTATTTTTATTATGGCTTAAGTTCTTCAACTTTTCAATTTCTAAGAACTTTTCAAAAATTTCAAAAATTTGGCTAACTCCATAAATTTTCGAAAAATTTCGCCATAACCTCCCCTGCACCGGGAGCACCAGGAAAATCCCGAAATTGCCATACAGGCCCTCTGATCTCAAAAAGAAAAAGAAAAAGCCAAACGGCTAGCTAATCGGCTCATAAAATCATCATCACCCAAACAAAACAGTAAATTATGGTAAACATGTACCTATTTGTCGGGCAAACAAATTTTATTCTTCTGCTCTAGCCTCCTTGCTATGACCTGTTCAATGTAAGTACATGTATATGCATGCAATTTCAATCAAATTTCAAAACAGTGTAATATGCAGTGCTAAATTCGCCTTAGTTCAACATTCTTCTTACACTAGCTATATTATACAATATCGATACATTTTTAAAACAAAAGCATACTTACGTTCATACAAGCGTCATACATAAACATACGTATATCCAAAATACTAGTTCATTACATTAAAACCCAACTTTCTAGGAAGTCGTGCCTCCTCCTTGCATAATTTCCAAAGTAGATATCTCCTTTCCTTTGGATTTCTTATCACCCTTCTTTAACGGGCAATTTCGGGCTAGATGCCCTACATCTTTGCATCGGAAGCACTTCTTTTCTTTTCCTAATTTTCTGGATTTTTTCTTAACGTTTGGACACTTATCCACAAAATGTCCCATTTCTTTGCACTTAAAACAAACTATGTCCATTCTTATCTCTTTGCTTTTCTTTCTCTCAGGGCACCGAACCGCATAATCCCTTTCTCTCTGCATATACGACAATAAACACCCACGTATGTTCCAAAGTTTAACTCCCTTTCTTTTTTTGTTTTCTGGTGGGCTCTCCTTGTTTGTTTCGGAGTCATACAGAAGTCAGCATTAGACAAGCCATAGAGAACCACCTCCTACATTATATTTTGAGGATTTTATCAAGAGAGTTTGCATTACTTTTCACTTAACAAATATCTTGATTTACTCTTTATATATCATTCCAGTATTTCTATTAGTCGAATTAATAATCATCACAGCTAGCAATCAATGTGTTGGTTAACTTTCAAACGTAAATTTTTTTTTATACATATACTAAAAATCATGTTTTTGATGCCAAATCACAACAATAAACCTATCTAGTTTGGTTCTCACACCAGTTGATTGGAAATATATAAATATCTCACTTTCGAAACTCGAACATAAACACTGATGATGAGATCTCAATCATCAGTATCATCTCCGGGCGACTAGAGTGTGATTCTATATCTATTCAATATATTAAAACTTCGAATACACGTTTGCAAGACGTATATGCAAAATCTTTATATATTGGATTGTCCAAATTCAATATAAAACAAATATTCAAATACGTATAAAATTGTTTAAACTTTCAAAACAAAGTTTGTTTTAATGTTTATTTTAAAAATAACACTCTTTCGACTCGTTCTAGGATACTACTGATCCCATCTCTAGCGAGTCATTCTTATTGGATATTACTAATCAAATCTCTGATGAATTCTTTCGTTTGGTTCTAATGTGTCTTGTTCTCGAGCTTTGTAAACCAAAGCTCTGATACCAAATGAAGCGACCCGAACTTCCTCGGTCTCCGAAGAGATGAGAAAGAACGAATTACTGTGAGGACAAGACAAATCAGAACGCAGACGAAAGAACATTTCATTGTTATTACAACAATTCCATTAGATACAAGAATATACAGAGTATATATGAATAAATTACATTCAACAAATATCAGAGATTTAAATTACATTGCAGCGGAAAAACAATATAAAACACAACTGAAAATAATACACGGTTACAGAGCTTTCCGAGCATCGTTCCAGCTGTAAATCAGGATCCTGTGAATATAAATCTGCAAAACCAAAACTACTAGCTGCCCGTGTCAAAATAAGGGCACCCAGAGTTTAGGTTGAAACAATAAACTCCAGGTCAATCATGTGACTGGTGTGAGAACTAAAACAGTTATTTATCTTTATTTTCAAAGTAAGGTAAATCAAGGGACCACGCCGTATAACACGGAACGGGTTTCCTCCCAAGAATACCAGTGCATATAACAAAACAGCGCAATGCTTTTTGGAAAAAATGAAGCTATTATAAGACCCAGGTCCTATCACACAATGCAACGCAAGCCGGGGGATAGGGTTTTCCCTTATAATAGCCAAACATGCTTAGTACGTTTAAAACAAATCATTTGATACTACTATAAGTGCATAGTGTATAAAACAACTTCAAATCATAAGTATCAATCATAGACGGCATGGGTACCATATATCATGTCGCCATACTAGTTCTACAATTAAAACCGCAATTTTGCGTATTGGAAATTGGATTTCCATCATGGTGGCTCCGGATTCGAAAGATCGATCGCGTAATGCAATTCCCCACGGCTTACGTCCCAACAAGAGAAAACACCGTCTGCACATCCGCACTTTTGGGACCAGAGTATCACTGCGGCTTACGTCCCAGCGAGAGAAAACACCGCTTACTCTATATATCCCTGAGCACTAAGCTCATCTCGGTCGACCGAATCCACGACACCACTAAGGTGCCCATCGACTAAAAAGCATACTGATCAAACCATCAGTTTACCACCATACCGAGGTGTGAGGCTCGCGAATCAATGCTATACACAAAGCCATGCTATATTAAAGCTGCGCTTTGATCATCATCCACCAAACTTTGCTTTTCAACAAAAGTCTGGATCACTGCATCTCAGCATGCCACACTATCAGTCCATATCGTACCACTGATTTCTGCCAATATATAACCTCTGAGCTCGTATGTCTCAGAGAAGGGCGTTAAGCAAGAGAATAAATTTCCCGCCACCAAACAGATATATATTTAGCAGAGATCAACGAATACAATATAAAGGAATACAATGTCAGACACACCATCCATTTACAAGTCCGTTCTAGGTCTGAACGAAACCGGAGGCTCTTTCCTTGCATATCCGTCGATCTCCAAGTACATCTGGACGACCACCAACTGATTTCCTCATCTTGGGTGTACAGCCCAATCAAGATCATCAGTAATCACCCAAACGATGTGAAGACTTTCGGTCTTTGACCACCGTCATCATCTTCGACTTATCGTCGAATCGGTTATTCAGAATGGGTATAAACCCGTCCATTCCGAACAACCCGCGTATATAGTAAACAAATGTTACCCAAACACAACATATGCCTCATTCCAATTCATCAGTCACTAACCGTAAATTAGCAAGGGAACAATTCCCCAAATATTAACCCCGAAGGCCGAAACCAACGTCAGATCAATACCCAGGAAACCATTCTTCTTAGCTAACATACAATTAGTTTCTAAATTTCACGTTCTTAGGGAAAGGTTCCCATTAATTTTATCAAAGATAAATTCTTTAAAATTTATTCTTTAATCTTCCTTTGGATATCATTTCAAACCAAATTATGGTTTTCCAAACTAGTCGGGATTAGCGAACCACACCGAAGCAATTATTTATTTTATTTCCCAATCCCAACCTATTCATCCCATGAAGCAAAACTGGTAATACTTCATATCTAACACCACGATGTTATTGGTAAATTCAATTACCATTTCACGTTCAAATCTAATTAAAGATTTAACTATCGCCTGGAGCAAAACTGGTGATACTCCATTCTCGATCTTTTCAATCTAATTAAAGATTCATTAAAACTCCACTTAGTTTTAATCTTTAACTGGGTTAAAGAATCAGTGTCATTTGAAACACAGTTCACTATAAACCCAAAATCACATTACATTTCAATCAGACCCTAACCATAAATTAGCAAGTGAGCATTTCCCTAAGTATTAACCCCGAAGGCCGAAACCAACATCAGATCAATACTCTAGAAACCATTCAGCTTAACTAATCTCCAGTTAGTTTCTGATTTTCTTAACTCCTTTGGGTCTAAGAATAGTATTATTGAAGATACCGTTCACGACAACCCAAAATCACATTCTATTAATTATCGGGTTAAAGAACAAGTGTTATTTAAAACACTGTTCACGATAAACCCAAAAATTAATACCAATTCAACTCCAATTAAATATCATTTAATTGGTACACTTCATTAAATCTAAATAAAAGATTTAACCTTTTTCTCAACTGGGCTTAAGAACAGGGTTAATGAAGACACCATTCACGACAAACCCAAATCACATTTGATATTAAATACAAGGCTCTGAATAGAAAATACATCGGCTTATATTCAATATCAAATTCTACGACCAACAAATATCGTATTGGTAGTAACGACATAAATATATCTTTCAAATTTTCATAACAATATCTGTATAATCACGAAATCCAACATCGAAACAATCCAAAGACAATTTCAATTCAAATCCATTCCAATTCAATTATTGGAAATCCTGGTTACTTTTAAAACCCTTTCAAATCAAATTTATTTGTTTAAAAATAAATAGAATTTTAATTCTAGTTCAAAACTAGTTCATTTCGATAAAAAACTATTTTTATCTTTTCAAATGTGGAGTTTTTCATCCCAATTTTTCCCAAATCATTTCTTATGATTTTACACAAATTATTGATATTTCTAATAATTTTATCAAGGCCCGTACAGTCGATTTCCATCAACGGCCAACGAACTGCACTTACAGCGACCTTTTCCGAATTTGATTTGGACGTATCTCCAAATCCAACCGTTATATTTCAAATTTCTAATATTGTTAGAAATCTCTTTTCGATACGAACCCAACGGTTCCGGTTTTAGGAGAATCCGACGGTCGGATCTATCGTAATGTCCGTTCGAAGTCAATGGTCGAAATTTACGAACTGCCGCGGCGCAGCACGTTCTATTCAGGCCATTATATTATATATATAATATATATATAATATATTTTGTCGATTTCTATTTAAAACGAATTTTATAAATAGTTTTAAATTCGTTTCGAAAACAATTTCAACTTCAAATTCAAATTCAAATCAAAATTGAATTTTCTCTTATAAATTCGTTTTAAATTCATTTCAATTCAATTCAAATTTCAATTCAATTCAATTTGAATTCATTTCCTTTTCAATTCAATTCAATTCAATTCGAATTCGTTTTCTTTTCAATTCAAATCAAATTAGTTTTCTATTCAATTCAATTCGAATTCGTTTTCTACTCAATTCAATTCGAATTCGTTTTCTATTCAATTCCATTCGAATTCGTTTTCTATTCACTTCCATTCGAATTCATTTTCTATTCAATTCAATTCGAATTCGTTTTCTATTCAATTCAATTCGAATTCGTTTTCTATTCAATTCCATTAGAATTCGTTTTCTATTCAATTCCATTCGAATTCGTTTTCTATTCAATTCCATTAGAATTCGTTTTCTATTCAATTCCATTCGAATTCGTTTTCTATTCGATTCCATTCGAATTCGTTTTCTATTCAATTCAATTCGAATTCGTTTTCTATTCGATTCAATTCGAATTCGTTTTCTATTCAATTCAATTCGAATTCGTTTTCTATTCGATTCAATTCGAATTCGTTTTCTATTCAATTCCATTCGAATTCGTTTTCTATTCAATTCCATTCGAATTCGCTTTCTATTCAATTCCATTCGAATTCGCTTTCTATTCAATTCCATTCGAATTCGTTTTCTGTTCGATTCAATTCGAATTCGTTTTCTATTCGATTCAATTCGAATTCGTTTTCTATTCGATTCAATTCGAATTCGTTTTCTATTCGATTCAATTTGAATTCGTTTTCTATTCGATTCAATTCGAATTCGTTTTCTATTCGATTCAATTCGAATTCGTTTTCTATTCAATTCAATTCGAATTCGTTTTCTATTCAAAATATCAGATTTTGAAACCACTTTCGATATTCATTATAAATTGGATAAAATCGATATAAATATCGTTCACGTCAAAATGGCGTCAATATAATCGACATGGCTTCATATATTTCTATTTTCAAATATTCTATTTCAAATATTTCTATTTCAAATATTTCTTTTTTTCAAATATTCCTATTTCAATTATTGAATGAGGCCCAATCAATTACCATATAATGTTAATTATATGGATTTTCAACAACACATGTATACAATAACAATGATGAATAATCAACCATCATCCAAAGTGCATTCTACATTGTATAAGCATCGAATATACATATTTAACGCTGATAACAGTCTGTCAATCAATCGATCGACATACAACTAAACAATCGGGATTAGTGTACGTCAAATATCATCCCAATACCCGTGTGGGGTTTCAAACAATCAAACACAGATTTTATTTGTGCAGTTGGGCGAAGTGTAAAATTTATCGTCCCAATCAATATCAGTCAAATGTGTGTATATAAACAAATCTTCCGATTTGTTTATTTTTATTTCCTTTCATATATACGTTAAAAATTCCATTTTTAACAATAAAATATTTTTTAACTATATAAATATTTTATTTCATTTCACATCACAACACACAATCAACTACACATCAAAATCAAACAAACAAGCATACAAGCCGTCCATGGTCTGTGGACGATGGGTGTCGGGTGCTACTAAACACCGTCTGCATCCTAGTATATATATTTCAACTAGAAAAATAAATTAAAGGTGAGAAGTTCTCACTCTTTCGCTAAACTGGATGACGCAATTCTTCATGGGTAGGAAATCTTCACCGTGCTTTTCTTTTGTCTATCTCGTCGTCTGTAGCCACTACATATATAAAAATCACATTTTTACTTCGCTATTCAATATATAAAAATCGAATTTTTACTTCGCTATTCAATATATACAAATCGAATTTTTACTTCGCTATTCAATATATAAAAATCGAATTTTTACTTCGCTATTCAATATATAAAAATTGAATTTTTACTTCGCTATTCAATATATAAAAATCGAATTTTTACTTCGCTATTCAATATATAAAAATTGAATTTTTATCTCCACTTCGTTATAAAAATTATATTCTTATATCGTTCTTCTTCTAATAAAGATTATATTTTTATAACTCTACCTAAATAAAAATTATATTTTTATTATTCTAAAAATATAAAAACCATATTTCTAATATTCTACATAAGTAAAAATCATATTTTTTTTCTATCACTCGCTATAATCATGCTATTTTTATTGTAAAAACAAAGTTGTTTTTATTTTTAAAAACAACATATATTTTTATTTTCAAAAACAATATTTATTTCAGTTAAAAAACTATATTCTTTTCAGTTTACAACTATATTTTCAGATTTAAAACAACTTTGTTTTCAGATTTAAAAAAACTTTATTTTCAGATTTACAAGTGCTAATATCATAAGCTAAATCAAAGAAACTAAAGCTCACCGTTGCTTTTCAGAAGGGGGCAGGTAAGTTCGTCGGAGGGGAGGTTTCAGGACGGAGTCGGGGTCAGCAGGGGCGCTGTGCGGGTCTGTGGTGGCGCGGCAGTCTTCAGCGTCGTGGATCGACGTTGTTCGAGCTCGATTCGAGGGGGGTCCAGTTGGCCTCGCGCCAGCGTCGAGGGGAGGAAGAGAGGAGCGAGAGGGAGGGGATCGAAGGGGGGGCAGCGTTCCTGGCGGCGGCGGTTAGGGCAGGGACGGGATCGACGAGACGGCTTTCTTCTTTTTTTATCACTGAACGAATGAAAAGGAGGGGGAGAAAGGAAGATATATAATAATATATATTTTATTTTTGACTATGAATGAGCATTTGTGGTGGGGAGACATGCTAGCAAGGTATGGCCAATAGGATGGGGCGCATGCAAACAAAGAAAGGCAGTAACGTCCATTTTTGGGTTTTGAAGCTTGAGGAGTTTCATTGTGAAGAAGTATATGAGCTGGGCGTATTCAATAGGAGATGCCTGGACACGGGAATTTGTACGTGGAGAATTCAGTGGTGAATGGTACAGTTATTGGTTGGGAGGAAAATCATTCGTGGTTCATGTACACAGGAGTATGGTATTTTTGGGTTCATGTTGAGGACTTGTGTATGCATGATTATGAGGTGTTTTACAAAAGGCGGTCTGGGTTCTTTTTACAAACGTAAAGATGCGAAAGTGTAAAGATGAGGAAGGACTTTGGTATGCACGTGCATACTTGGCATAAGGTGATGATGTGGAGAAAAATGGGAGGAGGCGCCGCAGAGTTGTGAAGAGGAGCGGCATCCGTGAGTTGAAGTGAAGCAAGAAAGGAAACGCAACAAGCCGTGCAATGTGAAGGCAAGTGAAGCAGTGTTAGGGGAAAATGGAGTTTGAGGATTGCAAGTAAGGTGGAATTGTACGTGTATATGGAGTTTTGGCTAGAGAGTTGTGTGCGTTGTATTGGGGGAAGGCTGTAAGGTGGTAGGGTCTAAGAGGGAAGCGGTAGCTCTATGGGTATACAGGCGCATGAAAATGGGTATTTGAAGGTGCGACAGTTTAAAGGTTGCGGAGAAGACTACTGTAGTAGTCAAGTGAGGGTATCGGGCCTGTTGGGTACGTTGAGTAAAGCCCATTTAAAAAGATAAAAAGAGGAAAATGACGGCAAGGAATAAATCAGGTTATAGGAGCTAGTTATATTATTGGGAAGGAAAAGCTTTTGTGCGTTTTTGCAAAGGAGTGATGGAACTACAAACTGGAAACAAAGATCGATGCTAGTCGGTGAAGAAAAGCTGGCGCAAGTAAATTGATCGAGGAGATGTTGAGAAACAGGATTTTACGAACATGACGCAAATCAGATTCATTGGAATCATAACAACCTGATCTACTTTGTGGAGCTGAGTTCGCGGAAAACAGAGCTATGGTGATATCGTGATAAAATCAATTGATGCAAATCATTATTTAACGGTTAATGTGCCAAGGTGAGTAAATTCACTAACTCTGATCTATTTTAAATTATATTTTAATAGTGATAAATATTGGTTGAATGTTGTATGATGGTCGTTTAGGTAGATTACAATTAAAATTGGTCGATATATATATATATATATATATATATATATATATATATATATTATTGCATATATATACATTCATTGGTTGGATACTGATTCCATCGATTATAATATTCCTAATACGGAATCAGTTTTAATTGTGTTGACTAACATCTATGGATGCAGGCAACCAGTTGGAGGAATCCAACCGGATTCCTCAGTATTTATATGTACTGTTTGTTTTATATATGCACTGTTTGAACCATGTTGAATGGAAATTCAACGTTATGTTGATTTAATAAATAGATGATATCGATTAAGAAAATAGCAACAATCGACCATATACTGATTTGTTGTTGAGAAGTTGATTGGCCGTCAGGCAAATCAGCGAAGTTAATTATAAAAATTATATTTTTATAATTAAAGTGAAGTTTTGAACTGTAATAGAAGTTCTATTATAAACTGGGATTTATAGTTCATTTTTATAAAATAAATATAAATGATTATTTGATATTTATATAAGTTATGAAGCTGTAATTATCCTGGAGTGAATAATTTGGATAATTATTTTTAAAGCAAATAGTTTAGAAATATTGTTAGATTAATTATATAAATTTAATGCAAGAAGTAAATAAAATCAGTTAACGAATTTACTGATGTAATGAAGTTGATTAAACCAACTGTTTATTCGGAAAATGATTATTAGGTTAATTGGTCTTCAATTAATCTAATGAAAATAAATTAATCAAAATTAATAAGATTTAATTACCTTTTTAATTAGTGAAGTTTAATAGTATTGAACTAATGTAATTAGTATTATTTATTAATAATGAAGTAAACTGTTTTGCTTTAGCAAATGATCAAGTTAATCACTATTTGATTAAAGTAATTGGTTCTTAAATGGATTCCATTTAAGATAGTATTAAGTTTGTATTGAGATGTTTTCTTGAATTGGGTATAATAATTCAAATAAGAAGTAAATTGCCAAAAGACAAAGAAGTGATCAATTTTTAATAAGAGAAGTTTTAGATGTAAGTGTATAAGGAAGATGAAGCGAAGAGTTAGTGACCAATGTAAATAATTATAAACAACCGAGTTTTCAAATAAGGATATGGCATCATAAACCCATATGTAAAATAAAGCAAGAAATAATGTTTAATTGATATTATCAGTAATAAGGAGTTTAGAGTTACGGACTTATATCTACTCTAAGATAAGAACGTTGTCAATCAAGGTCTGAGAGGTAATTAAAATACCCCAACTTGAACGGCTTCACTATTAACAAGGAATGATATCAGTTTGTAATGGAAAGAGATGTCGAGATTAGTTATAAAGGAGAATATTACGGCGTGTTGCATTAGTTATAAAAGGGGAATATTATGGCGTATTGCAAGGTTTTTTTAAAACTATAGAGATAAATTAACGTTGTTAACCAAGCTTAAGCGTGATTATTATATATAACACTATTCCCTAGAAAGGTTAGAGATTCACTTACCCCAAGTAATAAGGAAATAATTATGTTTTCCCCCGAAGAAGTGTAAATGAATTATATGAAGTTGGATGTAGAAGTAAATAATTGAGATCTGATATATATTACTCGTACTGAAGGGAACTCTTTAAAATATGGGGATATAATAAAAACATTTGAGTTTATTTAACATGTCATTCGACATTTTTCTGGATCATATAAGAAATGGTAATTGAATATTGAACAAATAATATATATGGTTATTTCCGAATTAAAGGAAGGCTAAACGAGTTTAAATCAAATAGGAGGTCGACATTAAATTATAATGGTGTTTATTATTTAAATAAAGAATTATTTGATAAACGAAAGCAGATTGCTATAAGAAATAAATGCTCACATTTCAAAGCGAATAAGGTTTTAAAAAGGCAAAATGTTGTAGATTAAGTAGTTAAAATGGAAATTGGAAATGTTTTCCAAATGTAAATAATGTATATTTTCTAATATACCAGAAATAAGAAATGTGAAAAGATGAGAATGTTTTCGAACATTAACAATATATATATATCTGGAATATGGGTGAATAAAGGCTTATAATAACTGAAAATGTTTTCCAAGAGATATGAACGGCTATTCAGAGTTTTGGAAAATATCTGGAAAGGTATGGAAAAATTGGCAAAAAAATAAAAGGGTCAGTGAATTGTTTGATGCTTAGTGTAAATTTGAATGGATGTTTGTTTTACTTCGATAGTTAAATAACTGACTATCGAAGTGTTTTGACCATCGTTGTCAATACAGAGAGACCGGTTGGAATCATTTTCCGAAAACCACTCCGTATAGGCATAAGCGCTACGAATTAGATTAGGCTGAAGACAATTGAAGACGGAGTGAAATGCAAGGGTCGTTCTGTTCGAGAATGATGCTTTTTGTTTGTCCAATCACAGGACAACTTGTATGGACGAGTGTCTGATAGAGTATACGTAACAAATCACGTATGGTTGATCTTTTAAAGGTATTACGTCTGGTGATTGAGGAATTTGTTCCTCTCAGCTTTTTATACCCGTGATATTTTTGGAAATCAATTAGTGAATTGACGGGTTTGACGATGTGGCAATCAAAGTGAATGGTGATCAAATGTTCTGAAGATAGACGTAGCCTCTAGCCTTACAACTGGGAAAAAACAGAAATCGGGCAGGCATCATGGCTATGTGGGTCATTCCCATTAGAGTGTATTGTCACCATCTAGAGAAAATTCGTATTTGTTCTTCTTTCGTTTTTGTATCTTCGGATAACGATTATATGGGCCCAACCATACGTGGAAATATATTCGATACACTCAAGAGAAATGAGTGGTCGATCATGTGTGGGCCAGGTTGCAAGATGTTTTTGTTGAACCCCAGTGTATCCCCTCTAGAGTACACTGATCGGGAGGTGGTCCCATACGTTGTCATAGTTGGAAACCGATCTCCAATAAGCGCCCTGCGGTTTTTTTGATTTTATACTATATATGTGGAACGTGAGTTGCAAGCGTTCTGCTATTTGATTATTTATTTGATTAGACATTATTATAATATCACTGGATTTTTGTAATAACCCAGAAATTTGAGCCAATTTAAATTTTTTATTTTGGCAATTTTAGCAAATTTTGATTATTTAAAATGAATTATTTTAAATAATAACGACGAGAAATTTATTTTGAATAGAATTCGAACGTATATATTTAATAGATCGTCGTTAGAATATAATTATTTAATTATAATTATAAAAGGAATTGAAAATGGCGCAGTAGTTCGATAATTCGATTTCAAAGTTTAAAGGAATGTACCGGGTGCAAAATAAACCGAATTTTAGTGAAACCAAAAATATTTGAATCCATTTGATAATTATTTAATTATAATTATAAAAGGAATTGAAAATGGCGCAGTAGTTCGATAATTCGATTTCAAAGTTTAAAGGATTGTACCGGGTGCAAAATAAACCGAATTTTAGTGAAACCAAAAATATTTGAATCCATTTGACAATATCTTTCCAACGAATCAGAAAAATCAAAATTTCATAGCGGGGATCAAAAGATATGTCCAGTTGAAAATTCAGAATAGTCGCTATAGAATTCTGGCCCTTAAAAATGGAAATTTTGCAAACGACCTTGGTTTTTGACGAAACCACTTTGGTTGGATCCATGATGTCAAGTTATTTCTAGATTCCAATTTTCATATATTTCGAATCAATATGTGAGTATGGCAAAGGAAAACGCGTTTGACCCGTTTCAGTTGATTTTAATCGACTGGAAAATGGCCATTTTTCAAACGGTCTCAGAATTCGATGAAATTAGTTTTGTTAGGGCAGTATCGTCAATACGAAGCTAGAAAATATTTTTCAGGAATTTTTAGAGTTCGTATGCGGCCCCAATAAATTGAAATGTGCGTTCAAATTAAATATATAGAGTTATATTTTGATTTTGATGAAAACTGATCGAAACGGTCGAATCAGCCTACGATACATATCCCATTGTGTTCGGAATGGGGGTAATTAGCTGTGGACGACAGGCGGTGGGTCTCGTTTAGAGGTCGAAATTAAAAGTTGCTTTTTGGAATTAAATAAATAATAAAAATACCTCACCCCTCTCTCCTATACCCTCAGCCCCCCCCACTCGATTTCATTTTGAAAAGAAAAAAAAGGAAGAATCGATCGGGGAGGAGCCCCCCCCCAAAGCAGCGCGCCGCCGCCAGTGGCAAGGGCCTCCCCCTCTTCTCTTCCTCCTCTGCTTCCTCCTCCCCTTCTTCTTCTCTGACCGAGACCCCCTTATTTCCCTCGAACCCCGCTGCTCCCACAAACCCGCCTCCACCGTACCCCCACAACCCAGCGATCCACCTCCGCCCCCTCCTCCTTGCGTCAGCGCCCCCCTCTCGTTAAAACGAAAACTGTAAGTCTTCTTCTTATTTTTTTTATTTAGGTTAATTTTTCAGTTTTAAAAATAAAAGGTTATGGTTTATGTAGATGAAAAGATCATGTTTTTTTTGTAGATAAAAAGAGTATATTTTTGTTTATAGAAAGTTAAGATTTTTAATTATTTATAGGAATGATTTTTATTTCCAAAAAGATTAGATTTTTCAACATGAATGGATATGATTTTTATAAAGTAGAAGTATTAAAAATGTGTTTTTTATATTATAGAAAGAATAAAAATATGATTTTTATATTATATAGGTAGTAAAAATTCGATCTTTATATATGAAATAGAAATATAAAAATATCGTTGTTACATAGAAAGAAGCGTTAAAAATATAATTTTTATATGAAGTAGATAATAAAAATATGAATTTTATTTTATTAGAATGAAACGATAAAAATGTGATTTTTATCTATGAACAGCGTGAAAAGGATGCGTTGGATTTTCAAACAAGTCCAGACCATTCAGAAATAGAGAATGGCGGAGTGGATCTCCAAGGTGAGAACTCCTCACTTTTAAATTTATTTTTAGTTAAAATATATACTCGGATGCAGATGATGTTTAGTAGCACCCGGCACCCGTTGTCCATAGACCATGGACGGCTTGTATGCTTGTTTGTTTGATTTTGCTGTGTAGTTGATTGTGTGATGTGATGTGAAATGAAAAAAAATATTTATATTGTTAAAATATTTTATAGTTGAAAATAGAATATTTAACGTGTATTTCATAAGAAATAAAAATAAACAAATCGGACAATTTGTTTATATACACACATTTGACTGATATTGATTGGGACGATAAATTTTACACATCGCCCAACTGCACAAATAAAATCTGTGTTTGATTGTTTGAAAACCCCACACGGGTATTGGGGTGATATATGACATACACTAATCCCAATAATTATTTGTATGTCGATTGATTGATTGACAGAATGTTATAAGCATTGAATATTTATATTTGATGCTTATACAGTGTAGAATGCACTTTGGATGATGGTTGATTATTTGTCATTGTTGATATATACATGCGTTGTATGGAAATCCATAGAAATAAAATCTATGGTAATTGATTGGGCCTCATTCTAGTTTTGAAAATAAATATTTGAAAAGAAATATTTGAATAGAAATATTTGAATAGAAATATTTGAAAAAGAAATATTTGAATAGAAATATTTGAAAAAGAAATATTTGAAATAGAATATTTGAAAATAGAAATATTTGAAAATAGAAATATATGAAGCCGTGTTGATTAGATTGACGCCACTTTGACGCAAACGATATTTATATCGATTATATTCGTTTTCATAATGAATATTGAAAAGTGATTTCAAAATCGAATATTTTGAAAATGAATTCGAATCGAATTGAAATTGAATGGAAATCAATTTGAAATGAATTCGAATAGAAAATGAGTTCGAATTGAAATTGAATAGAAAATGAATTCGAATTTAATTTGGATAGAATTGGATTCGAATTGAAAATGAATTCGAATTGAAATTGAATAGAAATGAATTCGAATTGAAATTGAATTGAATTGGAAACGAATTGAATTAAAAATCGATTTGAATTGAAATCAATTTGAGATGAATTTAAAACGAATTTATAAGGAAAATTCAATTTTGATTTGAAATTGAATAAGAAGTTGAAATCATTTTGAAAACGAATTTAAACAATTTATAAAATACGTTTTGAAAGGAAATCGATGAAATATAATATATATATATATATATATATATATATATATATATATATATATTATATAATGACCTGAATAGAACAAGCCGCGCTGCGGTAGTTCATGAATTTCGACCATTGACTTCGAATGGATATTGCGGGAGATCCGACCGTCGGATTCTCCTAAAACCGGAACCGTTGGGTTCATATCTAAAAGAGCTTTCTAATGAATATTAGAGATTTGAAATCTAACGGTTGGATTTGGAATAATGTCCAAAACAAATTTGGAAAAGGTCGCTGTAAGTGTAGTTCGATGGCCGTTGATGGAAATCGACTGTACGGGCCTTGATAAAATTATTAAAAATAGAAATAATTTGTGTAAAATCATAAGAAATGATTCGGGAAGAATTAGGATGAAAAACTCCATATTTGAAAAGATAAAAATAGATTTTTATCAAAATGAACTAGTTTTGAACTAGAATTATAATTCTATTTATTTTTAAATAAATAAATTGGATTTGAAATGGTTTTGAAAATAACCAGAATTTCCAATAATTGAATTGGAATGGATTTGAATCGAAATTGTCTTTGGAATATTTCGATGTTGGATTTCGTGATTATACAGGTATTGTTATGGAAATTTGAAAGATATATTTATATCGTTATTTCCAATACGATATTTGTTGAACGTAGAATTTGATATTGAATATAAGCCGATATATTTTCTATTCAGAGCCTTGTATCTAATATCAAATGTGATTTGGGTTTTGTCGTGAATGGTGTCTTCATTAACACTGTTCTTAAGCCCAGTTGAGAAAAAGATTAAATCTTTTTATTTAGATTTAATGAAGTGTACCAGTTAAATAATATTTAATTGGAATTGAACTGGCGTTGATTTTTGGGTTTATCGTGAACAGTGTTTTAAATAACACTTGTTCTTTAACCTGAAAATTAATGGAATGTGATTTTGGGTTTATCGTGAACCGTGTCTTAAATGACACTGATTCTTTATCCCAGTTAAAGATTAAAACTAAGTGGAGTTTTAATGAATCTTTAATTAGATTGAAAAGATTGAGAATGGAGTATCACTAGTTTTACTACAGGCGATAGTTAAATCTTTAATTAGATTTGAACGTGAAATGTAATTGAATTTACCGATAACACCGTGGTGTTAGATATGAAGTATTACCAGTTTTACTTCATGGGATGAATAGGTTGGGATTGGGAAATAAATGATTACTTCGGTGTGGTTCGCTAATCCCGTCTAGTTTGAATTGATATTCAAAGAAGATTAAAGAATAAATTTAAAGAATTTATCTTTGATAAAATTAATGGGAACCTTTCCCAAAGTATAAGAATATTTGAATAAAAGAATATTATGAATTGGAATGAGGCATATGTTGTGTTTGTGTAACACTTGTTTATTATATACACGAGTTATTCAGAAAGACCGGGTTTATCCCATTCTGAATAACTAATTCGACGTGGTGTCGAAGATGAAGACGGTGGTTGAAGACCAGAGGTCTTCACGTCGTTTGGGTGATTACTGATGATCTTGATTGGGCCGTACACCCAAAAGGAGGGAACCAGTTAGTGGTTGTCCAGACGTACTTGGAGATCGATGGATATGCGGGGTACTAGGTGCCTCCGGTTTCGTTCAGACCCAGAAAGAACTTGTAAATGGAATGTGTGTCTGACATTGGATTTCAGTTTGTGTGATTGATTTCTATTAAATATATATCTGTTTGGCGGCGGAGAATTTTTCTCTCTTTCTTAATGCCTTTCTCTGAGACGTACGAGCTCAGAGGTTATATATTAATGGATATCAAACGCATGGAGTGAATTGCCTGTGTGGCATGCCTAAGTGGCAATTGATCAAGGCTTCTGTTGAAAAGCAAATTCTTGTGGTTGATGATCAAAGCACCGCCTGTGTGGCATAGCTTTGTGTAACGTGAATTCGCGAGCCTCACACCCCGGTTGTGAACCAGAAACGGGAGAGGACCTCAGGGAGGACATGCGTTTCCTTCTAGTTAGAAGTGGCATCAGTGGTTTTACATGCCCTGACGAGTTCAACTTATGTGGTTGTTGTTGTTGCGAGGCGCCTCGGATATATCAGTGACTATGTGAAGCCGATGGAGTCATTTGTTGGCTCATTTACGACCCAAAGGGTAGGGAAACGCAGTGTTTAGGCATTTTAATCCACATTGGTGGACCGGCCCTGACGATCCAAGGGTAACTCGAGCTCTGATCCTGAGACTCGGACTAGACTGTCTTGAATCGGTAGAGTACTATCTTTTGCCTCGGTTCATAGATGGAAATCCAATTTCCAAATACGTGACTTTGCAGTTTTGATTATAGAGCCTAGTATGGCGACATGATATATGGTACCCATGCCATCTATGATTGATACTTATGATTTGAAGTTGTTTTATACACTATGCACTTATAATAGTGTCAAATGATTTTTTTTAAACGTACCAAACATGTTTGGTTATTATAAGGGAAAACCCTATCCCCCGGCTTGCGTTGCATTGTGTGATAGGACCTGGGTCTTATAATAGCTTCATTTTTCCAAAAAGCATTGCGTTATTTTGTTATATGCACTGGTATTCTTGGGAGGAAATCCGTTCCGTGTTTTACGGCGTGGTCCCTTGATTTACCTAACTTTAAAATAAAGATAAATAACTGTTTTAGTTCTCACACCAGTCACATGACTGACCTGGAGTTTATTTTTTTCACCTAAACTCTGGCTGCCCTTATTTTGACACGGGTAGCTAGTAGTTTTGGTTTTGCAGATTCATATTCACAGGATTCCGATTTACAGCTGGAACGATACTCAGAAAGCTCTGTATCCGTGTATTACTTCTAGTTGTGTTTTGTATTATTTTCCGCTGCGACGTATTTAAATGTAATTTAAATCTCTGATATTTTCTGTGTAATATTCATTCATACTCTGTATATTCTTGTATTCTGATGAATTGTTGTAATTAACAATTAAATGTTCTTCTGTCTGCGTTTTATTTTGTCGTGTTCTCAAAGTATCTGTGCTTTCCTTACCAGCGAAGTTACGGGTCTTCACTGTAGGTATCAGAGCTTTGGTTTACGAAGCTCGGAGAATAAGACACATTAGAACCAAACGAAAGAATTCATCAGAGATTGGATTAGTAATATCCAATGAGAATGACTCGTTAGAGATGGGATCAGTAGTACCCTAGAACGAGTGTGAAGAGTATATTTTTAAAATCAAAATGAATTTTGTTTTGAAAATTTAAACTTTATTCAACGTGTTTGAATATTTATTTGTGTTGAAGTTGGACAATCTAGTATATAAATATTTTGCATATACGCCTAGCTAGCGTGTGTACGAAGTTTTAATATACTGGATAGATATAGAATCATACTCTAGTGGCCCGAATATATTCTGATGGTTGAGTACTCATCATCAGAATTTATCTTCGAGTGACGAAAGCATGATATTTATATATTTCCAATTGGCTGGTGTGAGAACCAAAGCTAGATAGGGCCTATTGTTGTGAATTGGCAACAAAAATGTGATTTTTGACTATATATCAAAGTTATGAATTTGAAATAATAACCAACTAATTGATTACTGATTGTGTTGTTTGATTACTGTTTGATTAATTAAAATGCTGAACCTTTAGCCAAATTGATCAAATTGTGAATTGTATTGAAAATTTGTCGCATTTGCTTGCATATACATGTACTTACATTGAACAGGTCATAGCAAGGAGGCTAGAGCAGAGAATAAAATTGTTTGTCCGACAAATAGGTACATGTTTACCCTAATTTATTGTTTTGTTTGGGTGATGATGATTTTATGAGCCGATTGGCTAGCCGCTTGGCTTTTTCTTTTTCTTTTGGATTGAAGAAGTCCATGGGAGGCTATATGAAATATCCCGAAGTCCCCCGGTGCAGAGGAGGTTATGGCGAAATTTTTCGAAAATTTAGGGTGTTAGCCAAATTTTTGAAAAATTTGAAAAGTTCTTAGAAACTGAAAAGTTGAAGAACTTAAGCCGTAGTGAAAATAATGGAAGTTGAGTTGATTTGTTAAACAACTTTCGGCTTCGTTCCTTTTCGGGGACGAAAAGTTTTAAGTGGGGGAGATTGTAATAACCCGGAAATCTGGGCCAATTTAAATTTTTTATTTTGGCAATTTTAGCAAATTTTGATTATTTAAAATGAATTATTTTAAATAATAACGATGAGAAATTTATTTTGAATAGAATTCGAACGTACATATTTAATAGATCGTCATTAGAATATAATTATTTAATTATAATTATAAAAGGAATTGAAAATGGCGCGGTAGTTCGATAATTCGATTTTAAAGTTTAAAGGAATGTGCCGGGTGCAAAATAAACCGGATTTTAGTGAAACAAAAAATATTTGAATTCATTTGACAATATCTTTCCAACGAATCCGAAAAATCGAAATTTCATAGCGGGGATCAAAAGATATGTCCAGTTTAAAATTCAGAATAGTCGTTATGGAATTCTGGCCCTTAAAAATGGAAATTTTGCAAATGACCTCGGTTTTCGATGAAACCACTTTGGTTGGATCCGCGATGTCAAGTTATTTCTAGATTCCAATTTTCGTAATTTTTCGAATCAATATGTGAGTGTGGAAAAGGAAAACGCGTTTGACCCGTTTCAGTTGATTTTAATCGAATGGAAAATGACCACTTTTCAAACGATCTCAGAATTCGATGAAATTAGTTTTGTTAGGACCATATCGTCAATACGAAGCTAAAAAATATTTTTTGGGAATTTTTAGAGTTCGTATGTGGCCCCGGTAAATTGAAATATGGGTTCAAATTTAATATATAGAGTTATATTTTGATTTTGACGAAAACTGATCGAAACGGTCGAATCAGCCTACGATACATATCCCATTGTGTTCGGAATAGGGGTAATTAGCTATGGATGACAGGCGGTGGGTCTCGTTTAGAGGTCGAAATTAAAAGTTGCTTTTTGGAATTAAATAAATAAATAAAAACTTCACCCCTCTCTCCTATACCCTCAGCCCCCCCCCCCCCCCGATTTCATTTTGAAAAGAAATAAAAAAATGAAGAATCGATCGGGGAGGAGCCCCCCCCCCCCCAAAGCAGCGCGCCGCCGCTAGTGGCAAGGGCCTCCCCTCTTCTCTTCCTCCTCCCCTTCGTCTTCTCTGACCGAGCCCCCCTTATTTCCCACGAACCACGCAGCTCCCACAAACCCGCCTCCACCGTACCCCCACTACCCAGCAATCCACCTCCGCCCCCTCCTCCTTGCGTCAGCGCCCCCCTCCCCTCTCGTTAAAACGAAAATTGTAAGTCTTCTACTTATTTATTTATTTAGGTTAATTTTTCAGTTTTAAAAATAAAAGGTTATGGTTTTTGTAGATGAAAAGATCATGTTTTTTTTGTAGATAAAAAGAGTATATTTTTTATTATAGAAAGTTAAGATTTTTAATTATTTATAGGAGTGATTTTTATTTCCAAATAGATTAGATTTTTCAACATGAAGGGATATGATTTTTATAAAGTAGAAGTATTAAAAATATGATTTTTATATTATAGAAAGAATAAAAATACGATTTTTGTATTATATAGGTAGTAAAAATTCGATCTTTATATATGAAGTAGAGATATAAAAATATCATTGTTACATTGAAAGAAGCGTTAAAAATATAATTTTTATATGAAGTAAATAATAAAAATACGAATTTTATTTTATTAGAATGAAACGATAAAAAATGTGATTTTTATCTATGAACAACGTGAAAAGGATGCGTTGGATTTTCGAACAAGTCCAGACCATTCAGAAATAGAGAATGGCAGAGTGGATCTCCAAGGTAAGAACTCCTCACTTTTAAATTTATTTCTAGTTAAAATATATACTATGATGCAGACGGTGTTTAGTAGCACCCGACACCCGTCGTCCACAGACCATGGACGGCTTGTATGCTTGTTTGTTTGATTTTGCTGTGTAGTTGATTGTGTGATGTGAAATGAAATAAAATATTTATATAGTTAAAATATTTTATAGTTGAAAATAGAATTTTTAATGTGTATTTAAAATGAAATAAAAATAAATAAATCGGACGATTTGTTTATATAGGCACATTTGACTGATATTGATTGGGACGATAAATTTTACACATCGCCCAACTGCACAAATAAAATCTGTGTTTGATTGTTTGAAAACCCCACACGGGTATTGGGGTGATATATGACATACATTAATCCCAATAATTAGTTGTATGTCGATTGATTGATTGACAGACTTTTATAAGCGTTGAATATTTATATTTGATGCTTAAAGTGTAGAATGCACTTTGGATGATGGTTGATTATTTGTCATTGTTGATATATACATGCGTTGTATGGAAATCCATAGAAATAAAATCTATGGTAATTGATTGGGCCTCATTCCAGTTTTGAAAAGAAATATTTGAAAAGAAATATCTGAATAGAAATATTTGAATAGAAATATTTGAATAGAAATATTTGAATAGAAATATTTGAAATAGAATATTTGAAAATAGAAATATTTGAAAAAGAAATATTTGAAATAGAATATTTGAAAATAGAAATATATGAAGCCGTGTTGATTAGATTGACGCCACTTTGACGCAAACGATGTTTATATCGATTATATTCGTTTTTATAATGAATATTGAAAAGTGATTTCAAAATCGAATATTTTGAAAATGAATTCGAATCGAATTGAAATTGAATGGAAATCAATTTGAAATGAATTCGAATTGAAAATGAATTCGAATTGAAATTGAACAGAAAATGAATTCAAATTGAAATTGAAATTGAATAGAATTGAATTCGAATTGAAAATGAATTCGAATTGAAATTGAATAGAAATGAATTCGAATTGAAATTGAATTGAATTGAAAACGAACTGAATTAAAAATCGATTTGAATTGAAATAAATTTGAAATGAATTTAAAACGAATTTATAAGGAAAATTCAATTTTTATTTGAAATCGAATAAGAAGTTGAAATCGTTTTGAAAACGAATTTAATCGATTTATAAAATACGTTTTGAAAGGAAATCGACGAAATATTTATAATATATATTATATATATATATATAATGACCTAAATAGAACGCGCCGCGCTGCGGTAGTTCGTGAATTTCGACCATTTACTTCGAATGGATATTGCGGGAGATCCGACCATCGGATTCTCCTAAAACTGGAACCGTTGGGTTCGTATCGAAAAGAGCTTTCTAACAAATATTAGAGATTTGAAATCTAATGGTTGGAATTGGAATTATGTCAAAATAAAATTTGGAAAAGGTCGCTGTAAGTGCAGTTCGATGGCCGTTGATGGAAATCGACTGTACGGGCCTTGATAAAATTATTAAAAATAGTAATAATTTGTGTAAAATCATAAGAAATGATTCGGGAAGATTTGGGATGAAAACCTCCATATTTGAAAAGATAAAAATAGATTTTTATCGAAATGAACGAGTTTTGAACTAGAATTATAATTCTGTTTATTTTTAAATAAATAAATTGGATTTGAAATGGTTTTGAAAATAACCAAAATTTCCAATAATTGAATTGGAATGGATTTGAATCGAAATTATCTTTGGAATATTTCGATGTTGGATTTCATGATTATACAGGTATTGTTATGGAAATTTGAAAGATATATTTATATCGTTATTTCCAATATGATATTTGTTGTTCGTAGAATTTGATATTGAATATAAGCCGATATATTTTCTATTCAGAGTCTTGTATCTAATATCAAATGTGATTTGGGTTTTGTCGTGAATGGTGTCTTCATTAAAACTGTTCTTATGCCCAGGTGAGAAAAGGATTAAATCTTTTCATTTAGATTTAATGAAGTGTACCAATTAAATAATATTTAATTGGAATTGAATTGGTATTGATTTTTGGGTTTATCATGAATAGTGTTTTAAATAACACTTGTTCTTTAACCCGATAATTAATGGAATGTGATTTTGGGTTTATCGTGAACCGTGTTTTAAATGACACTGATTCTTTAACCCAGTTAAAGATTAAAACTAAGTGGAGTTTTAATGAATCTTTAATTAGATTGAAAAGATCGAGAATGGATTATCACCAGTTTTACTCCAGGCGATAGTTAAATCTTTAATTAGATTTGAACATGAAATGATAATTGAATTTACCGATAACACCGTGGTGTTAGATATGAAGTATTACCAGTTTTACTTCATGGGATGAATAGGTTGGGATTGGAAAATAAACGATTACTTTGGTGTGGTTCGCTAATCCCGTCTAGTTTGAATTGATATTCAAAGAAGATTAAAGAATAAATTTAAAGAATTTATCTTTGATAAAATTAATGGGAACCTTTCCCAAAGTATAAGAATATTTGAATAAAAGAATATTATGAATTGGAATGAGGCGTATGTTGTGTTTGTGTAACACTTGTTTATTATATACGCGAGTTATTCAGAAAGACCGGGTTTATCCCATTCTGAATAACTAATTCGACTTGGTGTCGAAGATGAAGATGGTGGTTGAAGACCAGAGGTCATCACGTCGTTTGGGTGATTACTGATGATATTGATTGGGCCATACACCCAAGAGGAGGGAATCAGTTAGTGCTCGTCTAGACGTACTTGGAGATCGATGGATATGCAGGGTACTAGGTGCCTCCGGTTTCGTTCAGACCCTGAACGAACTTGTAAATGGACTATGTGTCTGATATTGGATTTCAGTCTGTGTGATTGATTTCTATTAAATATATATCTGTTTGGCGGTGGAGAATTTATTCTCTTGCTTAACGCCCTTCTCTGAGACGTACGAGCTCAGAGGTTATATATTGATGGATATCAAACGCATGGAGCGAATTGCCTGTGTGGCATGCCTAAGTGGCAATTGATCGAGGCTTCTGTTGAAAAGCAAAGTCTTGTGGTTGATGATCAAAGAACCTCCTGTTTGGAATAGCTTTGTGTAACATGAATTCGCGAGCCTCACACCCCGGTTGTGAACCAGAAACGGGAGAGGACCTCATGGAGGAAATGTGTTTCCTTCTAGTTAGAAGTGGCGTCAGTGGTTTTACACGCCCTGACGAGTTCGACTTATGTGGTTGTTGCTGTTGCGAGGCGCCTCGGATATATCGGGGACTGTGTGGAGCCGATGGAGTCATTTGGCTCATTTACGCCCCAAAGGGTGGGGAAACGCAGTGTTCAGGCATTTTAATCCACATCGATGGACCGGCCCTGACGATCCAAGGGTCACTCGAGCTCTAATCCTGAGACTCGGACTAGACAGTCTCGAATCGGTAGAGGACTATCTTTTGCCTCGGTTCACAGATGGAAATCCAATTTCCAAATACACGAGTTTGCGGTTTTGATTGTAGAGCTTAGTATGGTGACATGATATATGGTACCCATGCCGTCTATGATTGATACATATGATTTGAAGTTGTTTTATACACTATGCACCTTAATAGTATCAAATGATTTGTTTTAAACGTACTAAGCATGTTTGGCTATTATAAGGGAAAACCCTATCCCCGGCTTGCGTTGCATTGTGTGATAGGACCTGGGTCTTATAATAGCTTCATTTTTCCAAAAAGCATTGCGCTGTTTTGTTATATGCACTGGTATTCTTGGGAGTAAACCCGTTCCGTGTTTTACGGCGTGGTCCCTTGATTTACCTAACTTTAAAATAAAGATAAATAACTGTTTTAGTTCTCACACCAGTCACATGACTGACCTGGAGTTTATTTTTTTCACCTAAACTCTGGGTGCCCTTATTTTGACACGGACAGCTAGTAGTTTTGGTTTTGCAGATTCATATTCACATGATCCCGATTTACAGCTGGAACGATACTCGGAAAGCTCTGTATCCGTGTATTACTTCTAGTTGTGTTTTGTATTATTTTCCGCTGCGATGTATTTAAATGTAATTTAAATCTCTGATATTTTCTGTATAATATACATTCATATTCTGTATATTCTTGTATTCTGATGAATTGTTGTAATTAAAAATGAAATGTTCTTCTGTCTGCGTTCTATTTTGTCATGTTCTCAAAGTATCCGTGCTTTCCTTACCAGGGAAGTTACGGGTCTTCACTATTTTGATATCAAAAATGGTTTGGTTATAGTAAGGTAAAAACCATCCATCTTTATGTGTGGGCTGGACTTACTATTACCCCTTTGTTTCAAAAGGATTTTCAATGTTAAATAATATAATTGGAGTTTACTCACACCAGTCCCTTAACTGACCCAGAGTTTATTTTGTTTGTTTTCCCTAAACTCTTGGGTGCCCAAATTTG
Organism: Allium sativum; assembly: GCA_030737875.1. NCBI lineage: Eukaryota > Viridiplantae > Streptophyta > Magnoliopsida > Asparagales > Amaryllidaceae > Allium > Allium sativum. The sequence continues at coordinate 424,847,340 of CM060921.1, read as the reverse complement.
TACGGGAAGTCAAGTGTTCAGGCTTTGCAGATTCACTTGGAGGAGCTCGAAGCAGGAGACTTCACCATTAGATATTTAGAGATTATTTCCGCTGTTATGAATATGAGTTATACTCTAATATGGTATGTATGTACAAATTCAGATTTGTAATTCAAGGTGTTATATAATATATTTTATTCGTTCTACCGTGAGATTCATGTTTACTCTGATATTATTTAGATTCTGATGTTCTTCTTCTTCTTCTATTCTATTAGTTCTATCTTATATTTCTCATCCTCATATTTCTTTCTATTAATGATCTGAACTTTCTTGCACTTTGAGTTAAATGTGTAGGATATCAATCAGCTCAAATTGGTACGGATTTTCGGGCCGTTACACACGTATTGGTGGGTTGACCCACAAATCGACACGCCAAGGATCGACCTATGGGTCAACCCGGCAGCTATAGTGGGTTGACCCACGTTCCCAGATCTCAAAATTAAAAAGATGAAGCTGAACGGCTTCATCATCATTTTCGTTGCTCCCCCAAACCACCCGAAAATCCAATCTCCCCTATTCTTTCCAAGGCCACAAACACCTCAAATCTCCATTGTTCCACGCAAAGTTGGTACCTAATCAAAGCTCTCTTTTCTCTCTATCCAGATTTACAATTGTTTCTCGAAGAATCGAAGAAAATTCGCCATGCCACCGTGGCCTTCTTCTTTGGTTTCTTTGTTTCCACAGTTAACCCTATAGGAGTTTTCTTGGTGTCAGAATCAAAATAATATAGTGGAGAATTTTGCTAAGTCAAGTGTATTCAATATATTGCTTAGAAGAACTGTTAAGTTTGTGGACTTTTTAGCTATACCTTTAGAGTTATTGTTTACTTATTTGGGGTTGGCTAACCTTCTGGATCACAACGCCATGGAGAGTAAAGCATACCCGAGGTTAGTGCGTTTTTAGGCTAATTTACATCATAGAGAAGAAAATGGTATGGTAGTTTTAGAGTCAAAAGTGAATGGGACGTGTATTTTGTTCAGTGAGGTGCATCTTGGCTATATGTTAGCCATGCGAGGAAAGGGAGTACTTTTAGAGGATATCGAGATGATGAATTTGGCAGTATTGCGTAGGATCTTTATGCATGAGGATGTCAATATATGGGACGTGGCACATTTACGCCCATGACCCAGAGTGGTTACACGCATTTTGTAGTATAAACTGGCAGCGAAGACGGGAAGTTTCAACAGGATTTCTCCTATGGTTAGGATAGCCACATATTCAGTTTTCGTTGGGATCGAGGTTAATTGGGCATGTCTAATTTTGTAGTATTTTGCTTCCTCCCATGAGAAGAGGATTTTTTACCATCCCTTTTGGGCACCTTTGGACGGTAATTTTTCGATAGTCTGGGGTTATGTTAGGACATGAGAGTCACATTAGACAGCCCCAGCACCTGATAGACACCGCTATGTTGACGAAGATGGGCGTAGGGTTGCAGGGGATTTTGGCGATGGGCCCACAGTCGATGGAGCATGACCAGGGTGAGGATGATGGTGGTGGCGACGATCATGTTGGCGGCGATGATGGTAATGAGTTCGGAGGAGGCGCTGGAGAAGGACAGTTTGAGAAGTGATTCCTGGGGATTTAGGCCAGTAGGGCCAAAGAGGCCAGCAGGGCCAAGGAGGATAACAGTTTATCCCCGTTGGAGCTCCATTTGGGCCAATGGTTGGATACTACCCCGAGGAAGAGTTGGAGCCCCGGTTTGAGAAGCCTTAGGAGCATGAGCTATATTAGTACTTCAACCCACCAGAGGTTTATGAGCATGGGGGTTCGGAGTAGTACAGGGGAGGCGCCGAGTCTTCCAAATCTGCTTCTTGGGATACATGGTCATCGAGAGACCCTTGGGATCTAAGAACTGAGGTTAGGACAATTTCTGAGCGACATACTTATTTAGCTCGTGAGCATCAGGATATCTTGCTTGGAAAGCAGGAGATGCCGCGCACACAGTTAGAGGTTGCACATATCCAGTAGTAGAGCCTATGGCAGATATACCAGATGCAGACCGAGATGCAGGGTTGTACCTTGAGACTATAGAGAATACTAGACAACATGGAGAGCATCTAGATAGGATGGAGGATACTCTTGATGGACTGGATTCGTTCATTCATGGTAACTTTGGGCCAGGGCCTCCACCCTAGTGATGGATAGTTGTGGCGTAGTTACCTGTAGACCACGTGTCGTATGACTTAACTATTTAGTTTTATTCCTGTGCTAGAATTGATTTTGTAGTAGAATTTATGTAGTAGGCCTGAATTTTATCTGTACTAATGTGCTGTTATGTTAAATCTCCGCTTATTAGTAAGGAAGCTTACATTGAAACTTTAATATTGAAAATAAAATAACAAGCGCAAAACTAATAATATGTCATGATAATAACAGTGTTTCCTCGAAAGGTAATGCGAGGAAGAACTTTAGAAAAATTAAATTTTTCTGAAATTAGAAATAAAAACATTGGCTGATAGGATTTTGGATGCAAAAATTGAGTGAACTATGCTCTTTCTTCGTAAGGGTGTGGGAAAAATTGGTTGAAAAAGGTGTTTTGATTTTCAAAATATTGCATTCATATATAATTGCCAGTATGTCTTGGATGCAAGCATTATATTTTCAAAAGGATTTTTTTCTTGAAATTACATTCATATAGGAGGTACTGTTTAGACATTCACTACATTCATATAGCTATGCATGTAACACTTTGCACAAGTGCACAGATGGTTGGAAAATTGGATGAACACTAGTTGATTGTTAGATATGAGGAACTAAATTACTCCATTCTTATCAAATTTTGGGGACGAAATTTCCTAAAGTGGGGAGAATGTAACACCCTGTATTTTGTGATAATAAAATAACGAATATATAAAAGATTATAATTTCAGAATTTGACCTTGGAACACTTACAAATGAGTTCCTGGTGTTTTTCTGATTCATTTTCGTATATAGCATGACCAAAACGGCCACGTACGTAAAAGTTAACGATGAATTAAACAACTAAAAACTGTATGTATACATATACGTGTATAAAGAGATTTCAAATTTGATTGACATATATATAGAAGTGTGAAAGCAATCAAAGGAAGAAAATGGTAAGTAATCAATGTTTAAAATTAAAATGTTAACAAGACGGGAAATTATGTCAGAAAAGCCCCGCTGGACTCGCATGGGTCGACCCAAGCTCGATGGGTCGACCCAAGGGGATTCCAGCACAGTTTTTGTGACGAATTCCTGATGATGTGTACGTTTCGGATCTTTACAATTTAAATCCAACGGCTCAGAATCTCTTGTATACCTATAAATAGACTAGTAGGGCCTAGCCTAAATCTCATATGTTCTGAGATGCTGCCTAGGCTCTGCTATTCTTCCTCTTCCTCAGATCTCTTTAGAAAATAGAATAATTAGTTTTAGGAAATTCTGAGTCAAGGTCTGGAGGAAAAGAATATATATATATATATATATATATATATATATATATATATATATATATATATATATATTGGTGTTCAGAATTCTGATCAGCGAGAAGTAAGTCTTTGAATCTGGTTTATATAGGTTTCTTTCTCTTTTTCCTTATCTTTAGTATCAGATTTGTGAATCCGTGGTTATTTGGAATATAGATACAGTTAGGAAGGCTAGGGAATAACAAATCTGGATCAGATTCACGGATTCGAAAGCTGTTACGTGAGTGGATCTAAATTATATCATTTTAAATAATGGTATATTTATTGTTTGTATTCCCCGTTATATTAAACTTGCTGAACAATTGATTATTAAACCTGTTGAAATACGTGGAAAGGATTACTGTTGTACATAGACTTGTTCTAATGACCAGTTAATTGGGACTAATTGTGATAATTGAGATTAAATCTGTTGAGGATATTTCTGTTGTATAAAGCTTATTTCCGTTAACCACCTGTCTGAGTTGGGAACCACTGTAACACTGTAATTCCGGGATTTACGACGAACATGAATATTTTCTTAATGAGATTGTTATGCCAAAAAGGTTGTAAATAGAATTACAGTAAATTTGGGGAAAATGAGAAAGAACAGACATGCCTAGTTGGTATGAAAAATTTATAGTAACTAAGAAATTGTAAATAACCGCATTGAAACACGAGGTTAAGTTCAACTTGTAGTAAAAACCTTCCCGGAACCTCCCGGCAAATTTAGCATCCAAAAGTTGTCAACTTAGTGTGAGGGGTCTGGTGCATTAACATACATGAATATATGTATACAACATGAAGGAAATAAATGGCATTAACTGTATTCAATGGAAATGAATGAATGTTACAACAGTATAAGAATTGGAATAAACAGGGAATGATAATAACCTATCATGAATAAACTTGAATGTCATAAAAGTAGGTAGGCTTGTACTAGGGACAAGTGGAAATGATAACGTAGCTTATTGTAAGTGGTAGAAAACTAATAAGTAAACTTAGTTAAAGAGAACTAAGTAAATAAGTGAGTAATAACAAGAGGTAGTGATAAGTAGAGGAAATGAGGTAAAATTGTTAGATGAAATAAGTTGAGCTTAATTATAAATTAAGTAACCTGCTAACCACAAACCTGCTAATTTTGATAAGATTTACTAAATGACACATTAAGTATAATATTTTATTGTAACTTTTAAACCCAGGAACCTGTAAACCTGAGAATCTGTAAACTTGAGAACCTGTAGACCTGAAATTAGACAATAAATGACAGGATAATAATATAAGAAGATTGTAGATTTTAGACCTTGGATTACAATCCAGAGAATAACATGTCAAAGGCTTATTAATGAACTTAAATGGATTAAGTCATATATCTGAATTAATAAGTAAGAGCGGTCCATTCCTTAGAGATATAAGGAGCTCAAAGAAAACTTGGTAATTTGAATAGAAAGTTAATATGGTTGGAAATAATCAAGTTAACTGGAAATTTGATGAGGTAGAGCCAGTGCGTAATTAAAAGGATAGACTTAGGGTCAACACGTCAGCAAGATGCGCTTGGATCAGTCCGCATGTCTGAAGGTGAAGAACCCAACGGGGTAGATCGTCGTGGTGACTAGGAGCACGAGAGGAGTATGTCCATCTGATTATTCTGTTGGTTGGCTCTGCGGAACTGGAAGGAAGCATGTGGCTTCCGAGAGGCGTGGTAGGGTACTCCGAGTTGGTCCTCTGTTAGGGTGCATGCTCAAGATATACTCGCAGAGGTTAGGTGTGCGCGTTACCACCGAGTGGGTATACCTTGACTGCAACATAGTTGGCAGTCAGAAGACTGTGGCGGTATGACGTTGGGTGATTCGACGGTTTGCCTACGGATAGGCTTGTCAGGACCAAATTAAGGATAGTAATCGTCGGTTACCTATTATCGGTAGTCGATGTGACGCGGAAAGACTAGAGCTAAACCTACAGAACATCGATCATTCACAATCGAGACTTTGGTTGCGAGACACGCCAATTTGGATGTAGATTGTTTGTTAGGGGCACGTCACTTAGCTCTTGAAGTAGTCTTTCACTAGTTGAGGGAGGGGTCGAGGTGGGACCATAGCCACGGTAGAAATGCATACCATAATTTAGATATATGTACTTTAGGCCTTTTTACCAGACCTATACAGATTTGGAAAAGCTCCCGATCAAGTTTCGTGGATTCAGATGCAACCCTATTACGGAATTCGGGGTACAATAGACAGTACGTATGTGTGAGGATCCGGATACATGCACGCCGCATCGGGTTGTGTATCGTAGAAGTTACAGTGTAGTTTTATGGAGATCCATACGTCATTACGGCGTAGGATAAGAGTGGAATACGTGGCGTAGTTTATGGATATCCGTACGTCACTCAGGCATAGGATAAGAGTTGCATGCGCTTTCATGACATGACAGCGTAAACCGTGCGAGAAGGGTACCATGGGGGGTAAGTATATACATGTTATATTAGGTTAATATACTGGGAGATAGATGGGTACGGCGTGTATATGTAAAGCCTTGAGTGCTATTAACCCAAAACATCTAATAAATAAGTAACATATCCGAGTGGTATATGTAGGGTTATTTCAGATTGTGTAATTTAGTCGTTCTGACCCCCTCCCCATAACATACCCACAAGATAAGCTTTTGGCAGAGATATGAAGCATTAGATAATGGTTAGGCAGTATTGTTACTTTGGTAAGGCCATATTTTATTTTATTTTATTCTGTTCTATTCCGCTATGAAATATTTTTTGAGCTCTGATATATTTTATATCTCTGACTTTTCTTTAGGATACAAGACAAGCCAATTCGGGTTTCGGTAGATTGGAATTTCTAGAAAAAAAATTGGTCTGTCAGAATTTGGGTTGTTACATCTTGTCAAATTCTGAATTATATAATTTAAAAATAAATTATTTTATTAACATTCAACATTGTCAAATAATTATAAATCCTTATGGATTTATTTCTATTCTATCCACATTTCGAACATCGAAATAAATTTCATCGTTTCACCTTTTGAAAAAATTCCCAATTTCCCTTTTTGTTTTTCATTCTTGAATTTACATTCTTTAAATTATTTAATAATAATTATTTCATCCCATTTCTAAACATGTTTTATAAACCAAACTACTTGTTCTTATATAATTTAAACAAGTTAATATATCTAGCCTAATGAAAATTTAATTTCTATTTTGAAAAAAGATTTTCCCTTTTTAAAACTCAAATTTGTTTCCAATATATTTCAGGGTCAATGTTATTCAAACATCACAAACACAAAATAATCAACCACAGATTATTTATCACATCATATAATACAATATACACAAAACAATAATATAACTGTTGAGGAATTCAGTTGGATTCCTCCAACTGTTTCCCTGCATCCACAGATGTTAATCAACATAAATAACATTAATTTCATAGCAATATAACATATTAATATAAATAGAATCAATATCCAATCAACGATTTGTGTATATATATATATATATATATATATATATATATATATATATATATAAACGTATATATTGTTTCAACCAATTAATTAGCAATTCATCCAAACAATCATCACACAACATTCAATCATTATTTATCAACATTAAATGACATTTATAATATTATAAAACAGAACAAAGTTAGTGAGTTTACTAACCTTGGTTGTTAATCGTTAAATAACGATTTACGTTCCATAGATCTGGCCAGATGTTTTATTTTTCCTAAAATTCAAACGAGCTCCAAATCACTCCAGACCAATTCCAGTACGTAGCCTGCGACCATACGATCTTAATGGATCATGTTTCGTTAAATTTGGGTAATTTACGTACAATTTATTTTGATTACAAGTTTGTATATATTCTATTAAATTAAATAAACTTAAATTTTACTTTCCAAATTGGGCTTTATCCCTTTGATACATCGGCCCATCCCCACTTTAAAACCCAACTTGTGTCCCCTGAACCTCTTCTTCCTCAAATAAACACCGCAACATGCTCCTCTTCTTTATAGCCATTGCCATGCCATTGAAGACCCCCCGCGAGCTCCTTTCCTCACGAACTTTTAAACAAAAACACCATTTGAATCCTCATCAAAATCTCCCCATCCCTGACAACACCATGAACAGCTCGTCCCCCTCACCCGGAACGCATCGTCGCTTCCTTCCTAGGCCAGCAAAGTAATGTGCGAAACTTTTCTTCATCAAAAACCATGAATTTCAACATACGTGCGCGCCTTTAACCCCTGATCACCACGCTACCATCCATTCACCTCATTATTGACTAAATCTTGGACCCTAGAGAGCCCTTGCTTTACTATGTAAATATTTCGTGAGAATGAAATCGCACCGCACGCTAAAAAAAATAGATAATGTTAACGAGATTTGACACGACCCGAACTTCCCCGTGAAGGAAAGCACGGATTGCTTTGAGGGCAAGACGAATCAGAACGCAAACAGAAGAACATTTCATTGTATATTACAACAATTCCATCAGAATACAAGAATATACAGAATATGAATAAATATTACACATTTACTAATTATCAGAGATTTAAATTACATTTAAATACATAGAAGTGGAAAACAATACAAAACACAACTGAAAGTATTACACTGATACAGAGCTTTCCGAGCATCGTTCCAGCTGTAAATCTGGATCCTGTGAATATAAATCTGCAAAACCATAACTACTAGCTGCTCGTGTAGAAAATAGGGGCACCCAGAGTTTAGGTCAAAACAATAAACTCTAGGTCAGTCATCTGATTGGTGTGAGAACTAAAACAGTAATTAATCTTTATTTTTAAAGTTAGGTAAATCAAGGGACCACGCCTTATAACACAGAACGGGTTTCCTCCCAAGAACATTAGTGCATATAACAAAACAGCGCAATGCTTTTTGGTAAAATGAAGAAATTATAAGACCCAGGTCCCATCACACAATGCAACGCAAGCCGGAGGATAGGGTTTTCCCTTATAATAGCCAAACATGCTTGGTACGTTTAAAACAAATCATTGATACTATTATAAGTGTATAGTGTCAAAACAATTTCAATCATAAATATCAATCATAGATGGCATGGGTACCATATATCATGTCGCCATACTAGGCTCTACAAATAAAACCGCAAAGGTCGTATTGGAAATTGGATTCCATCATGAGTCGAGGCAAGGGGAAAGCTCCTCTCCGTTCGAAACACTCTAGCCAATGTCTCAGGACCAAACACAGCAATCCTTGGGATCGGTTGGGCCGGTCCTCACCTAACTTTGGAGGATTGGCAATTCCTGAACACACGTTTCCCAGTCCTATAAGACCTATATAATGGTATGCATGTCGGCTCACATAGCGCCAGTTATCGGCCATATATTCGAGGTGCCTCGCATTCTAACAACCGCACAGGTAAAAAGTATATAAATGTCAGGGCTGGTAGGTCACAGACATCACCCATAGCTTGAAAGAAACATCGTGTTCTCCCAACGGTCCATATCCCATTTTTGACCCATACCGAGGTGTGAGGCTCGCGAATTCACGCTATACACAAAGCTATGCCACATAGGTCGTGCTTTGATCATCAACCACAAGACTTTGCTTTTCAACAGAAGCCTTGATCATTTGCCACTAAGCCGTGCCACACAGGCAATTCACTCCGTGCGACTGATGTCCATCGATATACAACCTCTGGCTCGTACGTCTCAGACAAGGGCGTTAAGCAAGAGAATAAGTTCTCCGCCGCCAAACAGATGTATATTTAATAGAGATCAATCAACACAGAATAAAATCCAATGTCAGACACACAGTCCATTTACAAGTTAGTTCTGGGTCTGAACGAAACCGGAGGCACTTTCCTCGCATATCTATCGATCTCCAAGTACGTCTGGACGATCACCAACTGATTCCCTCCTCTTGGGTGTATAGCCCAATCAAGATCACTAGTAATCATCCAAACGATGTGAAGACTTCCGGTCTTCAACCACCATCTTCATCTTCGACATATCGTCGAATCGGTTATTCAGAATGGGTATAAACCCGGCCTTTCCGAATAACCCGCATATAAAATAAACAAGTGTTACACAAACACAACATACGCCTCATTCCAATTCAGAATATTCTTTTATTCAAATTTTCACATTTTTTGGGAAAGGTTCCCATTAATTTTATCAAAGATAAATTCTTCTAAATTTATTCTTTAATCTTCCTTTGGATAGCGTTTCAAACTATATTATGGTTTTCCAAACTAGTCGGGATTAGCGAACCACACCGAAGTAATTATTTATTTTATTTCCCAATCCCAACCTATTTATCCCATGGAGCAAAACTGGTAATACTCCATATCTAACACCACAGTGTTATCGGTAAATATTAATTAACATCTCACGTTCAAATCTAATTAAAGATTTAACTATCGCTCTGGAGCAAAACTAGTGATACTCCATGTTCGATCATTTCAATCTAATTAAAGATTCATTAAAACCCCACTTAGTTTTAATCTTCTCAAAAATCAATATCCTGTCTTTTACTGAGTTAAAGAACCAATGTCATCTAAAACACGATTCACGATAAACCCAAAATCACTTTCTATTGTTAATCGGGTTAAAGAACAGGTGTTATTCAAAACACCGCTCACGATAAATCCAAAAACCAATTCAAATTCAATTCCAATTAAATACTAATTAACTGGACAATTTCACTAAATCTTAATTAAAAGATTTATTCTTTTCTAAACTGGGTTCAAGAACAGTGTTATTTAAGACGCCATTCACGACGAACCCATAAACCCATTTGATATTGAATACAAGGCTCTGAATAGAAAATATACCGGCTTATATTCAATATCTAATTCTGAAACTAACAAATATCGTATTGGAAATAACGATATAAAATATATCTTTCAAATTTCCACAACCATATCTGTATAATCACGAAATCAACATTGAAATATTCCAAAGACAATTTTGATTCAAATCCATTCTAATTCAATTATTGGAAATTATGGTTATTTTCAAAACCATTTCAAATCCAATTTATTTATTTTAAAAATAAATGGAATTACAATTCTAGTTCAAAACTAGTTCATTTCGATAAAAATATATTTTTATCTTTTCAAATATGGAATTTTTCACCCCAATTCTTTCAATTCAGATATTATGATTTTACACAAATTATTAATATTTTTAATAATTTTATCAAGGATCGTACAGTCGATTTTCAGTAACGACCACCGAACTGCACTTACAGCGACCTTTTCCAAATTTGATTTGGATATAATTCCAAATCCAACCATTAGATTTCAAATTTCTAACATTAGTTGGAAAGCTCTTTTCGATACGAACCCAACGGTTCCGGTTTCAGGAGAATCCGATGGTCGGATCTCCCGCAACGTAAATTCAAAGTCAATGGTCGAAATTCGCGAACTGCCACGGCGCGGCGCGTTCTATTCAGGCCATTTAATATATATAATATATATGTATTATATATATTTCGTCGATTTCAATTCAAAACGTATTTTATAAATTGTTTTAAATTCGTTTTCAAAACAAATTCAACTTCATATTCAATTCTTAATCAAAATTGAATATTCCACATCATCGATAAACAAATTATAATATTTTCACAACGTTATATTTTGAAATCACTTCCTTTTCTATATTCATTATAAAAACGAATATAATCGATGTAAATATCGTTCCGTCAAAATGGCGCATCTCTAATCAACACGGCTTTATACATTTCAATAACTTCGTTATTCTATTCAACAAATGAATATTTATTCTACTCAACACATGAATCTATATTTCTCTTTCAACACGTGAATATTCTCAACACGTGAGCATCATCAACACATGACTATTTTTATCATATTCAACACATGAATCTTTATTTTATAATATTCTTTATTTTTCCAATTGGAATGAGGCCCAATCAATTACCATATAATGTTAATTATATGGATTTTCATACAACACATGTATATAATAGCAACGATAAATAATCAACCATCATCCAAAGTGCACCACACAACTGCATAAGCATTAAATATAAATAATTAACGCTTACACAGTCTATCGACCAATCGATCGACATACAACTAAATAACTGGTATTAGTGTACGCCAAATATCATCCCAACACCCGTGTGGGGTTTCAATCCACAAACACCGAATATTATTTGTGCAGTTGGGTGACGTGTAAAATTTATCAACCCAATCAATATCCTTCAAATGGGTGTACATAAACAAATCGTCTGATTTGTAAATGAATATTTTATTTTATTCACATACACGTTAAAAATTATATTTTTAACGATAAATTCTTTTATCTCAACACATGAATTTCTACTCAGTTCATTTATTCAATAAAATGATATTTTTATTTTTCTAACTTATTTTAGAAAATTTCGGCGATATAACGGCACGATACTAGAAACGGGACAAGACCTAGCCTTATCCCCGGTCTAATAATGGCCCACGCCATACACCTACTAATTTAATCAATCCCATTTCACATCCCAAACAAATTCAATCAAATTAATCAACCAAACAAATAAATCAATCACCAAGCAATCAACTAACCAAACAAGTCGTCCATGGTCTGTGGACGACGAGTGTCGGGTGCTACTAAGCACCGTTTGCATCCTAGTATATATTTTTAACTAGAAAAGAAGAGTTAAGGTGAGAAGTTCTCACCCAAGCTAAACCAAATGCCACGACTCTTCATATGTAGGAAATCTTCGTCATGCTCGCCTTTTGCCAATTTCATCGTCCGGAGCCACTACAAATATAAAAATCACATTTTTATATTCTCTAGTATATAAAAATCATATTTTTGTGCCACTACTATATAGATAAAAATTCTATTTTTACACCGCTACTATATAGATAAAAATTCTATTTTTACACTGCTACTATATAGATAAAAATTCTATTTTTATACTGCTACTATATAGATAAAAATTCTATTTTTATAACGGTGTTCATATAATAAAGATTATATTTTTATCACGCTATTCTCTATATAAAAATTATATTTTTATTTCGCTCCCCTTCCAATAAAGAATATATTTTCATAACGCTCCTTCCTATATAAAAATTATATTTTTATAACGCCCCTAATATAAAGATCGAAATTTTATATCATCGCTATAAAAATCACATTTTTATTTCAACATATATTTAATAAAAATCAAATTTTTATTTCGCTACTTCATATATGTAAAAATCGAATTTTTATTTCAACAACATTTTCAAAACAACGTATGTGATTTAAAAATCATATTTTTAACTTTCCATTCAAATGATAAGAATTATTTCTTTACAACGCTTTAAAAATCTTACCTTTTACATTTTAAAAATCAAATCTTTTCAAAAATAATATCTTTTTCAATTCAAAATATACCTTTTTCAATTCAAAAACATGATCTTTTCACCTACACAAATATGATCTTTCTAATTAAAAATCCTAGCCTTTTCATTTTTAAAAAATCATATTTTTATTATAAAATGAAAATCATTTTTATTCTATCGCTTCAAAAATAAGTAAAAACCAAATCTTTGTATATGCCAAAATAAAATCAAATCCTTTTGAATGATAAAAATCTAAACTTTAAACAATAAAAATCTAAACTTTATTTTAATAAAAATCCAATCTTTGACTAATTAAAGATCTAACTTTTCTATTAACAAATATAAAGAAATCAATAAGAAAACTCACATCGTTTTTCAGTCGAAGGGGAGGGGATGTTGTTGCGCTCGAGGGTGGCGGGGTCGCTGGTGGCCGAACAGTGGAGGGCGACTGCTGTTTTTGTGTTTGGGGGCGGGGTCCTAGGCGTGGGGTCTGAATTGGGGGAGGAGGGAGGCGGAAGGGCAGGCTGAGTGTATCGCGAGGTGGCTTGGTCCGGCGGTGAGGCATAGGGTGGCCGGTGGTCCTCGAATTGGGCGTGGGGGATTTAGGGCTTCTCAGAGGCGGCCATCTGGAGGAGCGTGGCGCTAGCAGCTGAGGGGAAAGGGGTCCGGCGCGTCCGTCGGCGGAGGAGGGTTGGTCCCGGGGGGGGGGGGGGGGGGGGCGACTGGGTATCGACGACAGGTTTTATTTTTTTCCTTTTATTTATTTTTTGCCTGGTCAACGGTAAAAGGGGGAGAGGGAGTAAGGAGAAAGAGATTATATTAATACGTATATATATATTCATTTAATTATTTAATTTCAAAAAGCAAGTTTTAATTTCGACCTTTAAACGAGGCCCACCGCCTGTCGCCCCTAGCTAATTACCCCCCGTTCCGAACACAATGGGATATGTATCGTAAGTTGATTCGATCGTTTTGATCAGTTTTCGTCAAAATCAAAATATAACTCTATATATTGAATTTGAGCGCGCATTTCAATTTACCGGGACCACATACTAACTCTAAAAATTCCCGAAAAATATTTTCTAGCTTCGTATTGACACGGTCCTAACCAAACTAATTTCGTCAAATTCTGGGACCGTTTGAAAAATGGCCATTTTCCAGTCGATTAAAATCAATTGAAACTGGTCAAATGCGTTTTCCTTTGCCACGCTCACATATTGATTCGAAAAATTACGAATTTTGGAATCTAGCATTAACTTGACATCGCGGATCCAACAAAAGTGGTTTTGTCGAAAACCGAGGTCGTTTGCAAAATTCCCATTTTTAAGGGCCAGAATTCAATAGCGACTATTCTAAATTTTCAACTGGGCATAACTTTCTATCCCCGCTATGAAATTTTGATTTTTCTGATTTGTTGGAAAGATATTTTCAAATTGGTTCTAATATTTTGGGTTTCGTTAAAATCCGGTTTATTTGGAATCCTGTACATTCATTTGAAGTTTGAAATCGAATTACCTAACTACCGCGCCATTTCAGGTTCGTTATATATTTAAAATAAAATATTTATATTCGGACGACGATCTATATAAATATATATGTTCTAATTCTATTCAAAATAAATTTCTCATCGTCATTATTTAAAATAATTCATTATAAATATTCAAAATTTGTTAAAATAGCCAAAATAATATTTTTAAATTGGCTCAGAATTTCTGGGTTGTTACAATCTCCCCCACTTAAAAGTTTTCGTCCCCGAAAAGGAACGAAGCTAAAAGTTGTTTAACTAATCAACTCAACTTCCATTATTTTCATTACGGCTTAAGTTCTTCAACTTTTAAGTTTCTATGAACTTTTCAAATTTTTCAAAAAACTTGGCTAACACCCAAATTTTCGAAAAATTTCGCCATAACCTCCCCTGCATCGGGGACTTCCGGATATTTCAAATAGCCTCCCATGGCCCTCATCAATCCAAAAAGAGAAAGAAACAGCTAAGCAGCTAGCCAATCGGCTCATAAAATCATCCAAACCCAATAAATTGGTAAACATGTACCTATTTGTCGGTCAAACAATTTTATTCTTCTGCTCTAGCCTCCTTGTTATGACCTGTTCAATGTGTACATATATATGCATGCAATTGTAATCTTTTTTCAATACAGTTCAATATTCGGTTCAATTTGGCATAATGGTTCAAAATTTCAAACCGATAATCAAACAACACAACCAACAATCAATTAGTGAATTAACGTTTCAAATTCATAACTTTGATACATATATAGAAAATCATGTTTTTGGTGCCAAATCACAACAATAAACCTATCTAGTTTTGGTTCTCACACCAGTCGATGGAAATATACAGAAATCCCACTTTCGAAACTCGAACACAAATACTGATGTTGTTGCAATCATCATCAGATTTGTCCCCGGGCGACTAGAGTGTGATTCTATATCTATCCAGTATATTAAAACTTCCAATATACATTCATGACGCATATATGCAAAATCTTTATATACTCGATTATCCAAATTCAATACAAATAAAATGATTTAAATTTTCAAAACAAGATTGGTTTTCAAATTTTTAATTCAAAAATTTTACTCTTTCGACTCGTTCTAGGATACTACTGATCCCATCTCTAACGAGTCATTCCAATTGGATGTTACTAATCCAATATCTGATGAATTCTTTCGTTTGGTTCTAATATGTCTTGTTCTCGAGCTCTGTAAACCAAAGCTCTGATACCAAACTGACACGACCCGAACTTCCCCGTGAAGGAAAGCACGGATTGCTTTGAGGACAAGACGAATCAGAACGCAAATAGAAGAACATTTCATTCTATATTACAACAATTCCATCAGAATACAAGAATATACAGAGTATGAATAAAAATTACACATTTACTAATTATCAGAGATTTAAATTACATTTAAATACATAGCAGCGGAAAATAATACAAAACACAACTGAAATTAATACACGTATACAGAGCTTTCCGAGCATCGTTCCAGCTGTAAATCAGGATCCTGTGAATATAAATCTGCAAAACCAAAACTACTAGCTGCCTGTGTAGAAAATAGGGGCACCGAGAGTTTAGGTTAAAACAATAAACTCCAGGTCAGTCATGTGACTGGTGTGAGAACTAAAACAGTTATTAATCTTTATTTTTAAAGTTAGGTAAATCAAGGGACCACGCCGTATAACACGGAACGGGTTTCCTCCCAAGAACACTTGTGCATATAACAAAACAGCACAATGCTTTTTGGAAAAATGAAGAAATTATAAGACCCAGGTCCCATCACACAATGCAACGCAAGCCGGAGGATAAAGTTTTCCCTTATAATAGCCAAACATGCTTGGTACGTTTAAAACAAATCATTTCATACTATTATAAGTGTTTAGTGTCAAAACAATTTCAATCATAAACATCAACCATAGACGGCATGGGTACCATATATCATGTTGCCATACTAGGCTCTACAAATAAAACCGCAAAGGTCGTATTGGAAATTGGATTCCATCATGAGTCGAGGCAAGGGGCAAGCTCCTCTTCGTTCGAGACACTCTTGCAAATGTCTCAGGACCACACACAACAATCCTTGGAATCGGTTGGGCCGGTCCTCACCTAACTTTGGAGGATTGGCAATTCCTGAACACACGTTTCCCGGTCCTATAGGACCTATATAATGATATGTACGTCGGCTCACATATTGCCAGTTGTCGACCATATATTTGAGGCGCCTCGCATTCCAACAACCACACAGGTAAAAAGTATATAAATGTCAGGGCTAGTAGGTCACTGACATCACCCATAGCTAGAAAGAAACGCCGTGTTCTCCCAACGTTGCATATCCCGTTTTAGACCCATACCGAGGTGTGAGGCTTGCGAATTCACGCTATACAAAAAGTTGTGCCACACAGGTCGTGCTTTGATCATCAACCACAAGACCTTACTTTTCAACAGAAGACTTGATCATTTGCCACTTAGCCGTGCCACACAGGCAATTCACTCCATGCGACTGATGTCCATCGATATACAACCTCTGAGCTCGTACGTCTCAGAGAAGGGCGTAAAGCAAGAGAATAAATTCTCCGCCGCTAAACAGATGTGTATTTAATAGAGATCAATCAACACAGAATAAAATCCAATGTCAGACACACAGTACATTTACAAGTTCGTTCTGGGTCTGAACGAAACCGGAGGCACTTTCCTCGCATATTCATCGATCTCCAAGTACGTCTGGACGATCACCAACTGATTCCCTCCTCTTGGGTGTACAGCCCAATCAAGATCATCAATAATCATCCAAACGATGTGAAGACTTCCGGTCCTCAACCACCGTCTTCATCTTTGACATATCGTCGAATCGGTTATTCAAAATGGGTATAAATCCGGCCTTTCTGAATAACCCGTGTATAAAATAAACAAGTGTTACACAAACACAGCATATGCCTCATTCGAATTCAGAATATTCTTTTACTGAAATTTTCACATTTTTAGGGAAAGGTTCCCATTAATTTGATCAAAGATAAATTCTTCTAAATTTATTCTTTAATCTTCCTTTGGATAGCGTTTCAAACCATATTTTGGTTTTCCAAACTAGTCGGGATTAGAAAACTACACCGAAGTAATTATTTATTTTATTTCCCAATCCCAACCTATTTATCCCATGGAGAAAAACTGGTAATACTCCATATCTAACACCACGGTGTTATCGGTAAATATTAATTACCATCTCACATTCAATCTAATTAAAGATTTAACTATCGCTCTGGAGCAAAGCAGGTGTTACTCCATGTTCGATCATTTCAATCCAATTAAAGATTCATTAAAACCCCACTTAGTTTTAATCTTCTCAAAAATCAATATCCTGTCTTTAACTGGTTTAAAGAACCAATGTCATCTAAAACACGATTCACGATAAATCCCAAATCACTTTCAATTGTTAATCCGGTTAAAGAACAGGTGTTATTCAAAACACCGCTCACGATAAACCCAAAAACCAATTCAAATTCAATTCCAATTAAATACTAATTAACTGGACAATTTCACTAAATCTTAATTAAAAGATTTATTCTTTTCTAAACTGGGTTCAAGAACAGTGTTATTTAAGACACCATTCACGATGAACCCAAAATCCCATTTGATATTGAATACAAGGCTCTGAATAGAAAATATGCCGGCTTATATTCAATATCAAATTCTGAAACCAACAAATATCGTATTGGAAATAACGATATAAAATATATCTTTCAAATTTCCACAACTATATCTGTATAGTCATGAAATCCAACATCGAAATATTCCAAAGACAATTTCGATTCAAATCCATTCCAATTCAATTATTGGAAATTCTGGTTATTTTCAAAACCATTTCAAACCCAATTTATTTATTTTAAAAATAAATGGAATTACAATTCTAGTTCAAAACTAGTTCATTTCGATAAAAATATATTTTTATCTTTTCAAATATGGAAATTTTCACCCCAATTCATTCCAATTCAAATATTATGATTTCACACAAATTATTAATATTTTTAATAATTTTATCAAGGCCCGTATAGTCGATTTTCAATAACGGCCACCGAACTGCACTTACAACGACCTTTTCCAAATTTTCTTTGGATATAATACAAATCCAACCGTTAGATTTCAAATTTCTAATATTCATTCGAAAGCTCTTTTCGATACGAACCCAACGGTTCCGATTTCAAGAGAATCTGACGGTCGGATCTCCCGCAACTTAAATTCGAAGTCAATGGTCGAAATTCGCGAACTACCGCGGGGCGGAGCGTTCTATTCAGGCCATTTAATATATAATATATATTATATATATTTCGTCGATTTCAATTCAAAACGTATTTTTTTAAATCGTTTTAAATTCGTTTTCAAAACAAATTCAACTTCATATTCAATTTTAAATCAAAATTGAATATTCCACGTCATCGATGTACAAATGATAATATTTTCAAAACGTTATATTTTGAAATCACTTCCTTTTCTATATTCATTGTAAAAACGAATATAATCGATACAAATATCGTTCTCGTCAAAATGGCGCATCTCTAATCAACACGGCTTTATACATTTCAATAACTTCGTTATTCTATTCAACAAATGAATATTTATTCTATTCAACACATGAATCTAAATTTCTCTTTCAACACGTGAATATTCTCAGCACATGAGCATCGCCAACACATGACTATTTTCATTATATTCAACACATGAATCTTTATTTTATAATATTCTTTATTTTCCCAACTGGAATGAGGCCCAATCAATCACCAAGCAATCAACTAAACAAACAAGCCGCCCATGGTCTATGGACGACGGGTGTCGGGTGCTACTAAGCACCGTCTGCATCCTAGTATATATTTTTTACTAGAAAAGAAGAGCTAAAGTGAGAAGTTCTCACCCAAGCTAAACCAAACGCCATGACTCTTCATATGTAGGAAATCTTCGTCGTGCTCGCCTTTTGCCAATTTCATCGTCCATAGCCACTACGTATATAAAAATCACATTTTTATATACTCTAGTATATAAAAATCATATTTTTATGCCGCTACTATATAGATAAAAATTCTATTTTTACACCGCTACTATATAGATAAAAATTCTACTTTTACACCGCTACTATATAGATAAATATTCTATTTTTATACCGCTACTATATAGATAAAAATTCTATTTTTATAACGGTGTTCATATAATAAAGATTATATTTTTATCACGCTATTTTCTATATAAAATAATATTTTTATATCGCTCTCCTTCCAATAAAGAATATATTTTTATAACGCTCCTTCCTATATAAAAATTATATTTTTATAATGCTCCTAATATAAAGATCGAATTTTTATATCATCGCTATAAAAATCACATTTTTATTTCAACATATATATAATAAAAATCAGATTTTTATTTCGCTACTTCATATATGTAAAAATTGAATTTTTATTTCAATGACATTTTCAAAACAACGTATGTGATTTAAAAATCATATTTTTAACTTGCCATTCATATGATAAGAATATCTTACCTTTTACATTTTTAAAATAAAATCTTTTCAAAAATCATATCTTTTTCAATTCAAAATGTAACCTTTTTCAATTCAAAAACATGATCTTTTCACCTACACAAATATGATCTTTCTAATTAAAAATCCTAGCCTTTTCATTTTTAAAAAAACATATTTTTATTATAAACTGAAAATCATTTTTATTCTATCGCTTCAAAAATAAATAAAAACCAAATCTTTGTATATACCAAAATAAAATCAAATCCTTTTGAACGATAAAAATCTAAACTTTAAACAATAAAAAATCTAAACTTTATTTTAATAAAAATCCAATCTTTAACTAATTAAAGATCTAACTTTTCTATTAACAAATATAAAGAAACCAATAAGGAAACTCACATCATTTTTCAGTCGAAGGGGAGGGGATGTTGTTGCGCTCGAGGGTGGCGGGGTCGCTGTGGCCGAACAGTGGAGGGCGACAGCTGTTTTTGTGTTTGGGGGCGGGGTCCTAGGCATGGGGTCTGAATTGGGGGAGGAGGGAGGCGGAAGGGCAGATCGGAGGTGTGAGGGGCGGGCTGAGGGTGTCGCGAGGTGGCTTGGTTCGGCGGTGGGGCATAGGGTGGCCGGCGGTCCTCGAATTGGGCATGGGGGATTTAGGACTTCTCGGAGGCGGCCATCTGGAGGAGTGTGGCGCCAGCAGCTGAGGGGAAAGGGGGTCCGGCGCGTCCAGCAGCGGAAGAGGGTTGGTCCGGGGGGTGGGGAGGGGGGCGACTGGGTATCGACGGCGGGTTTTCTTTTTTTTCTTTTTTTTGGTCAACGGTAAAAGGGGGAGAGGGAGTAAGGAGAAAGAGAGTATATTAATATATATACATATTTATTTAATTAATTATTTAATTTCAAAAAGCAACTTTTAATTTCGACTTCTTAGTGAGGCCCACCGCCTGTTATCCCCAGCTAATTACCCCCATTCCGAACACAATGGGATATGTATCATAAGCTGATTCGATTGTTTCGATCAGTTTTCGTCAAAATCAAAATATCACTCTATATATTGAATTTGAACGCGCATTTCAATTTACCGGGACCACATACTAACTCTAAAAATTCCCGAAAAATATTTTCTAGCTTCGTGTTGACGATACGGTCCTAATAAAACTAATTTCATCAAATTCTGAGACCGTTTAAAAAATGACCATTTTCCAGTCGATTAAAATCAGCTGAAACTGGTCAAACGCGTTTTCCTTTACCACGCTCACATATTGATTCGAAAAATTACGAATTTTGGAATCTAGCAATAACTTGACATCGCAGATCCAAAAAAAGTGGTTTCGTCGAAAACTGAGGTCGTTTGCAAAATTCCCATTTTTAAGGGCTAGAATCCATAGCGACTATTCTGAATTTTCAACTGGGCATAACTTTTTATCCCCGCTATGAAATTTTGATTTTTCGAATTCGTTGGAATGATATTTTCAAATAGGTTCTAATATTTTTGGTTTCATTAAAATTCGATTTATTTTGAATCCAGTACATTCATTTGAATTTTGAAATCGAATTATCTAACTACCGCGCCATTTCAGGCTCGTTATATAATTAAAATAAAATATTTATATTCGAACGACAATCTATATAAATATATACGTTCTAATTCCATTCAAAATAAATTTCTCGTCATCATTATTTAAAATAATTCATTTTAAATATTCAAAATTCGTTAAAATAACCAAAATAAGAATTTTAATTTGGCTCAGAATTTCCAGGTTGTTACAAGATTTTCACCATGGTCTCACACATATTTTCTTCAGGATTTTAGAGGTTCAATTATCTTGATTTTTTTTTTAAAAAAACTCCATTATCATCCGGCAAGGAGAACCTTCGAAATCATAGGAAGAAACACACCATCGCGTGTTTATATAGAAGCAGCTCTTTCGCAGCCAAGGCATATAGGTTAGACATTGATTGGTAGGGTTGCAGCAATTTTTTTTAATAGCATGTGCTTTAGCTTTAAATTTTGTGTAGGCTGCCATGAAACTTCACTTCACTGTTGCGCATATGTACATTTTGGCATGTGGATAAGAAATGTTGGGGGTACCTGAAGCATGGTCTGCAAGGTGAAAAGATTTGATAATACACTATTGCATGTTGCGAGGATGGCAGTGCATGATAGGGTAGGCAAATATAGTCTACGCTTTGGGAAGAAGGAATGTACGAAGCTTGGTCATGAAGAAATGCATACACACACATTTTTTTTTAAGTTTAGCGTACTCGTTACATAAAACTTCATTTGTTTTTGGACCCCTATCGACAAAAATAAAAATACCTTTGTGATGAGCAATGTTCCACGACCCAAGTATAATAAAATAGACAAATTAACTTATTTTGTGAAGTTCCAAAAATGCTGGTATAGGGCGTAATTACATTAAATAGAACAATTGTTTATTTTCCAAATTAAAAATTATAGAAAATTTCTAAACGTCAATACGAACTTAATGGAACTTGCCTCGCATCTTAATTTGATCGTTTTCTCAAGTTACATGCAAATATTCAATAAGTTCAATTGAAATAAATCGTTATATTTTATAAACGATTCCATAGCGACTTTTTGAAAATTTGATTTGGCCATAATTCAAAATCTACCAGACGAAATCTCCATTTTTCACTTTCAATAGAAAATTATAGTTCAACAGATTCCAACTTTCTTGTTTCAAAAGATCTGACTTATAATGAATCCTAAATACTCAGTTGAAGTTAAAAAAGTAAAATTACGAACTACCATGACGTAACGAGCTCGTTTATAATTATATTATAATTAATACGTTTAAACTGTCGTTTAAATAATAAACTCGTTATAATAATTCAATTCTAGACTGAATTAAATCTATTAAATTATCCAATTCATATAATATTTCCAATTTAACTATTTCCAACTATTTTGGAAATAAATATATTATTGTCCCATTATTTATATTATTTAAATATTCAAAATATTTGAATTCAAACCATTTAAATTATTAAACCAATATATTAAAATAATTAAATAAATTAACTATTCGATCGTTAAAATTCTGGGAAGTTACAAAGGCACAATCTGGACCAGCTATACAAGGGCTAGGTCAACCTTCTTTCTTGCTATGTCGGCCAAGGTGTGATTTTTTTTCTATGCCCACTTTTGTTCAAACCCAACTTCGGTCATTATTTTCAGATTCCTATCAAGCTCGGATTGATCTGGAAATTAGCACGGACAAACTACAGTATATAGGCTATGAAATGGAAAAGGAATCATGAAATTTCTGCAAGTAACGAGGGAGATATAGGTCGCCAAAAATTGGCCCAGACTCAATTTCGCAATGGAAACAACCGAGATAAAGTTTCAGTTTACAAAGAATGAATTTCAACCAAAACTCAATCAAACATGAATTAAATCACATGCATGCTAGAAGAGTGAGTTTAACAAACTCCCCATGATTATTCCCGTAAATTAGACCATAAAAACGATGACTTTGAGGAAGATATGGCCTCAATATAGCTTACAAACACCTGAAAAGCAATTTACCGAAACATGCAAAAAAGAATATGAAATCTCAATAAAGGAATTTATCCAATCAGAGAAAATCATTGATAGATTTGGTTTTTGGTCATTGTTTAACTATAAAGAAGACACTAGTTACTTGTTACGAGCTTCGGATTTGCATTATGGTTGTATTTTAGAGATTACAAAAGAATATTTCAATTTCTTCTATGTAGTTTGTTTTTCCAAAAGAAGGGGATTGGAAGAACATAGGGAATGTTAGGTGAGTTTCATTTTCTCACTTATGAGAGAATTCTTAAATTAGGAAATGGGGTAATCTTACTTACTAAGTCCAAGTGTAATTTGTTTATGTTAATTAGGCTTAATCAAACAACCTTAAGCACTATTTACATATTTTAAACACATTATAACATTATAAACACACAATACAATGTTATGTTTTCTTTGTAAAACTCAAACACACATGTTGACATATTTTTGACCACTTTAGACGTCCTATTATATAAATCTTATTAAAATTTCACATTTTTTTACAAAACACAATTTGTCATCTTAATATTCAAAACTTACACTTTAATTATAAATTTCCATAAATTCCATTCTCTTGTTCAAATAAACACTAAGCCTTAACAAAATACTTTAACATGCTTAAATGTTGATCTTTCGTCGATATTTACAACTCGACTAAATTCATAAATAACTATTTTCACTAAAATTCGTTATTTATTATAGTTGACAAAATTATCACTTCTTAGCAAATAAAATCTCCTAGTATCTATTGTTGGCACATAATCACACTTATAAATTTTTTACAAACTTTATTTACATCACATGTTAAATTTATCCAAAATTTTAATCATTGGATTGGATCATTTATTAATTTATTCGCTTTGATAAAATCTAAAATTAAACACATCCCATTTTTTTTGTAAGGCCGACCGGTTTTTATAGTGATCTGTAACACTTTTTATTATAATAAATAATAAATACAGTACATACATGAGTTAGGAAGAGTGCCTAATTACTAGTTTGGTATTTAAAGTGCACTGTCCACTGCAACTATTCTAATTTGTAGTACAAGAGCTAAGCTAATTTCCTAGACTACTATAAGATAACAACCTCCATGTAGCGATCACAATAACTCAAAATCAATCCGACCCGACTCTTTGACATGCACTACATCGATGCGAACTACAGAAAACAAATAAAACATAGAGACTCTAACATATACCATATGGTGTTAACTAACATTGAACGCTAACAAGAAAAACATGAAGCACTGCATCATAAAGAAGGTAGAGGATCTAAATGCACAACAAAAGCAATGCAACACAATGTCAAGGAGATTGACATGTTGGTCAGTAAAACCATCACACTGAAATAAGAACAACCCACAAAAACATATATCCAACGAGAAAGACATGCAGAACTTCACCATAGGGATACATAAACCATCTAGCATAGATACTGACAAATGACAAGTTCAACTATCTGAAACAAGCTCACTATTATAGTCTGGCAAATCAGCAGTTTGGACACCAAGAATTACAATATATCCAACTTGACAAAGAAGTAGATACCCGAACTATATAGTTCACCAAAATTTTCTCAACACTCCGAAGCACTGGCCAACTAGCATCATAGCGTGATGGATGGGCAATAAGATAAGGCACTAAATTGTACAGTCCACTCCAAAGAAACTAAGAAATAACAATAGAGATCCTATCTTGAAAACAGCTCTTCCAACATGAACCAAAGGAAGGCAAAAAGACAGAGAATGCAATGCACACGAAAAACACGAAAGGAAATTAAACACAAAACATGATATTACCATACCAAATCTCGCCAGTTGAATATCAGTCTCGATTTGAGATAAGGTCGAAGGGGAAAATCTGTTGAAATTAAACTTGGTTTTAAAAAGAAACATAAATTATGGAATAGATTTAGTTCTTTTATTTAGAGAAAGACAAAATATGTAACAACCAGGAAATGCGAGCCAATTTAAAATTTTTATTTTAGCGAATTTAGCGAATTTTGAATATTTAAAATAGAATATTTTAAATAAAAACGACGAGAAATTTATTTTGAATAGAATTCGAACGTATATATTTATATATGTCGTCGTTAGAATATAAATATTTATTTTAAATTGTAAAAGGAATTGAAAATGGCGCGGTAGTTCGATAATTCGATTTCAAATTTCAATTAAACATACCGGGTGCAAAATAAACCGGATTTTAGCGAAACCAAAAATAATAGGATCTAATTGAGAATATCTTTCCAACGAGTCCGAAAAATCAAAATTTCTTAGCAGGGATCAAAAGATATGTCCAGTTGAAATTCCTGAATAGTCGCTATGGAATTCAGGCCCTTAAAAATGGGAATTTTGCAAACGACCTCGGATTTCGACGAAACCACTTTTGTTGGATCCATGATGTCAAGTTATTGCTAGATTCCAATTTTTATAATTTTGTCGAATCATGTGAGCGTGGCATAGGAAAACGCGTTTGACCAGTTTTAGTTGATTTTAATCGACTGGAAAATGGCCATTTTTCAAACGGTCTCGGAATTCGATGAAACTAGTTTTGTTAGGACTATATCATCAATACGAGGCTAGAAAATATTTTTTGGGAATTTTTAGAGTTCATATGTGGCCCCGGTAAATTGAAATGCACGTTCAAATTCAATATATAGAGTTATATTTTGATTTCGACGAAAACTGATCGAAATGATCGAGTCAGCCTACGATACATATCTCATTGTGTTCGGAATGGGGGTAATTAGCAATGGACGACTGTCGGTGGGCTCAATTTTGAGTTTGAATTTCAAAGTTGCATTTTAGAAATAAATAAATTAAAATATATATTTTCATTTAAGCCCTTACCCTCCTCCCCGTTCACTTTCTTCTCAGAACATAATAAAAAAAAGAGAAAGGGGGGAATCGCGATTCCAAAATGCCCCCCCCCCCCGATCAATGCGTCGTCGCCTCGATAGGAGGCGCACCACCTGCCGCTCTTCCCCCCTCGACGTCTCCTCCACCGCCACCCCCTTCTTCCTCTACCTCTCTCTTCCTTCTTCATCCACCGATGAACCGCCACCCAAGACCCATCCTCCCTCCTCCAGCCTCACCCCCTCGCCTCAGGCGATCTCCACCTCGCCCCTCTCTCCTGATTCTCCCTCCTCCGCGCCTCTCTCTTCCTCCCCCCCCCCCCCCTCTTTCCAATCTGAACGCAGCAAAGGGAACCCCCCCCCCCCCCTCGAGTGAAGAAAAACCCAATCGATGTAAGTTTTGTTCTTTGGTTTTAATTCAATGAAAAGCTAGGATTTTACATATGAAAAGTTCGTTTTTTTTATGTATATGAATTTGAAATAAAATTCGATTTTTATTATATGTATAGGGACGTAAAAATATGACTTTTAGTTTAGGAAAGATTATATTTTTCTATATGAAAAGATTATATTTTTAGAAGAGAAAAGTTTAGATCTCTGTTTAGGGAAAATTATGATTTTCATAAACAAAAAGAATAGATTTTTGTAGTGTTTTCATAGAAAAAGAATATATTTTGTTCATAGGAAAGATTAGATTTTTATTTGTTTAAAAATTTGATTTTTGTTTGTTAAAGAAATATAATTTCTTTGTTTAGAAAAATATGAATTCTTTGCTTTGGAAAAAATATATTTTTTATAATATAGAAAGGTTAAAAATATAATTTTAATACTAGTGGAGTATTAAAAATATGATTTTTATATTATAGAAAGTATAAAAATTTGATCTTTATATAAGTAGCGAAATAAAAATCTGTTTTTTATTATATATAGGTTGAAATAAAAAAGTGATTTTTATAGCGTTGATATAAAAATTCGATTTTTACTTATATAAGAAATAGAAATATAAAAATAAAATCTTTATATAGAATGAAGCGTTGTAAAAATATATATAAAGAAGAAATAAAAATATAATTTTTATTTATTGAAATAAAGTAATAAAAATATAATTTTTATTATGAACAGCGTGAAAACAACTGCATTTGAATTTCAAATAGATCCAGACGGTTCAGCAGTTCAAAAGCAAAGCACGGCGGAGTGGAACCCTCTGTGAGAATTTCTCACTTTAAATTTTCTTCTCTAGTTTAAATTATATACTAGGATGCAGACGGTGTTTAGTAGCACCCGACACCCATCGTCCACAGACCACGGACGACTTGTTTGTTTAGTTAATTGTTTGGTGATTGATTTATTTGTTTGGTTGATGAATTTGATTGAATTGATTGTGTGATGGGAAATGAGATAAAATATTTATATAGTTAAAAATATTTTATCATTAAAAATATAATTTTTAACGTGAATGTGAATAAATAAATATTCATTTACAAACCAGACGGTTTGTTTATGTACACCTATTTGAAGGACATTGATTAGGACGATAAATTTTACACATCGCCCAACTGCACAAATAAAATCTGTGTTTGATTGTCTGAAACCCCACCGAGGTAATGGGATGATATTTGGCTTACACTAATCCCAATTATTTAATCTTATGTCGATCGATTGGTCGACAGACTGTGAAAGCATTAATTATTTATATTTAATGCTTATGCAGTTGTGTGGTGCACTTTGGATGATGGTTGATTATTTATCGTTGCTATTATATACATGTGTTGTATGGAATCAATATAATTAACATTATATGGTAATTGATTGGGCCTCATTCCAATTGGGAAAATAAAGGATATCATAAAATATATAGATTCATGTGTTGACAGTACTCATTTGTTGAGATTAGCCATGTGTTGAATGAAATATTTTAACAATAAAATTTACATCTTTATCATATATAAAATTAGAAAATAACTGGAAAATAGATAAGATGAAGGGTCTCCTGGGTATTGATCTGATGTTGGTTTCGGCCTTCGGGGTTAATACTTAGGGAATCATTCTCTTACTAATTTACGGTTGGAATCTGATAAGAAATGAAACGATAGAAATCATAATTTTATAAAATATATTGAATAACAAAAATAGTCACATGTGGACAGTACTCATTTGTTGAGATTAGTCATGTGTTGAAAGAAGTATAGATTCATGTGTTGAATAGAATAAATATTCATTTGTTGAATAGAATAACGGAATTATTGAAATATATAAAGCCGTGTTGATTAGAGATGCGCTATTTTGACGTGAACGATATTTATATCGATTATATTCATTTTTTAAATGAATATTGAAATGAGATTTAAAAATTGAATTAAATAGAAATGAAATTCGAATTGAATTAAATAGAAAAGAAATTCGAATTGAATTAAATAGAAAAGAAATTTGAATTGAATTAAATAGAAATGAAATTCGAATTGAATTGAATATAAAACGAATTCGAATTGAATTGAATATAAAATGAATTCGAATTGAAATTGAATAGAAATGAATTCAAATTGGAATGAATTCAAATTGAAATGAAAATGAATTGAAAATCGAACTAAAATTGAATTGAAATCGATTTGAATGGAGATCAATTTGAAATGAATGTAAAACAAATTGGTAAAGGAAAGTTCAATTTTGATTTAAAATTGAATATGAAGTTGAAACTGTTTTGAAAACGAATTTAAAACGATTTATAAAATTCGTTTTAAATGAAAATCGATGAAATATATATTATATATATAATATAATGGCCCGAATAGAACACGCCGCGCCGCGGTATTTCGTGAATTTCGACCATTGACTTAAAATTGACGTTGCGGGAGATCCGACCGTCGGATTCTCCTGGAACCGGAACCGTTGGGTTTGTATCGAAAAGAGCTTTCCAATGAATATTAGAAATTTGAAATCTAACGGTTGGATTTGGAGGTACATCCAAATCAAATTTGGAAAAGCTCGTTGTAAGTGCAATTCGATGGCCGTTGATGGAAATCGACTGTACGGGCCTTGATAAAATTATTAAAAATATCAATAATTTGTGTAAAATCATAAGAAATTATTTGTGAAGAACTGGGATGAAAAATCCCACATTTGTAAAGATAAAAAAATAGATTTTTATCGAAATGAACTAGTTTTGAACTAGAATTAAAATCCAATTATTTTTAAATAAATAAATTGAATTAGAATTGATTTATGGGTTTATCGTGAACGGTGTTTTAAATAACACTTGTTCTTTAACCCGACAATAAATAGGATGTGATTTGGGTTTATCGTGAACTGTAGGTTAGCTAAGAAGGATGGTTTCCTAGGTATTGATCTGATGTTGGTTTCGGCCTTCAGGGTTAATATTTTGGGAATTGTTCTCTTGCTAATTTGTGGTTAGTGACTGATGAATTGGAATGAGGCGTATGTTGTGTTTGTGTAACATTTGTTTATTATATACGAGGGTTATTCAGAAAGGCCGGGTTTATACCCATTCTGAATAACCGATTCGACGATATGTCGAAGAGGAAGACGGTGGTTGAAGACCGGAAGACTTCACATCGTTTGGGTGATTACTGATGATCTTGATTGGGCTGTACACCCAAGATGAGGGAATCAGTTGGTGATCGTCCAGACGTACTTGGAGATCGATGGATATGCGAGGAAAATGCCTCCGGTTTTGTTTAGACCTAGAACGAACTTGTAAATGGACTGTGTGTCTGACATTAGATTTTATTCTATGTTGATTGATCTCTATTAAATATACATCTATTTGGCGGCGGAGAATTTATTCTCTTGCTTAATGCCCTTCTCTGAGACGTACGAGCTCAGAGGTTGTATATCGATAGACATCAGTCACATGGAGTGAATTGCCCATGTGGCACGCCTAAGTGGCAATTGATCAAGGCTTTTATTGAAAAGCAAAGCCTTGTGGTTGATGATCAAAGCACGGCCTGTGTGGCGCAGCTTTGTGTATAGCGTGAATTCGCGAGCCTCACACCTCGGTATGAGTCAAAAACGGGATAGTGACCACTGAGAGGACACGACGTTTCTTTCTAGCTACGGTGGTGTCAGTGCTTAAACTGGCTGACATTTATATTATTTTCACCTTTGTGGTTGTTGGATTGCGAGGCGCCTCGATTATAGGTCTGTAAGGTCCGGGAAACGTTTGTTCAGGAATTGCCAATCCTCAAACGTAAGAGAGGAACGGCCCAGCCGATTCCAAGGGTTGCCCATAGTGTGTAGTCTTGAGGCATTTGCTAGAGAGTCTCGAAGCGGAGAGGAGCTTACCCCTTGCCTCGACTCATGACGGAAATCCAATTTCCAATACGTGACATTTCGGTTTTATTTGTAGAGCCTAGTATGGCGACGTGATATATGGTACCCATGCCGTCTATGATTGATATTTATGAATGAAATTGTTTTGACACTATACACTTATAATAGTATCAAATGATTTGTTTTAAATGTACCAAATTTGTTTGCCTATTATAAGGGAAAACCCTATCCTCCGGCTTGCGTTGCATTGTGTGATGGGACCTGGGTCTTATAATAGCTTTATTTTTCGAAAAAGCATTGCGCTGTTCATTTATATGCATGGGTGTTCTTGGGAGGAAATCTGTTCCGTGTTATACGGAGTGGTCCCTTGAATTACTCTCTTTTAAAGTAAAGTTTTAAATAACTGGTTAAGTTCTCACACCAGTCACATGACTGACCTGAAGTTTATTGTTTTAACCTAAACTCTTGGTGCCCTTATTTTCGATACGGGCAGCTAGTAGTTTTGGTTTTGCAGATTTATATTCACAGGATCCTGATTTACAGCTGGAACGATGCTCGGAAAGCTCTGTATCCGTGTATTACTTTCAGTTGTGTTTTATATTGTTTTTCCGCTGCTATGTAATTTATTGTAATCTCTGATATTTATCGAATGTATTTTATTCATTCATACTCTGTATATTCTTGTACTCTGGTGGAATTGTTGTAATACACAATGAAATGTTTTTCTGTCTGCGTTCTTTTGTGTGTTGTTCTCAAGGCAATCCGGGCTTTCCTTCACGGGGAAGTTACGGGCTATCACAGTTGGTATCAGAGCTTTGGTTTACAGAGCTCGAGAACAAGACACATTAGTACCGAACGAAAGAATTCATCTGATATTGGAATGGTAATATCCAATTTGAATGACTCGTTAGAGATGCGATCAGTAGTATCCTAGAACAAGTGTGAAGAGTATATTTTTCAAATGAAAACAAATTTTGTTTTGAAAATTTAAATCGTTTTATTCATATTTGAATATTTTATTTTATTTGAGTTTGGACAATCTAGTATATAAAGGTTTTGTATATACGCGTCATGAACGTATATTCGAAGTTTTAATGTACCAGATAGATATGGAATCGCACTCTAGTCGCCCGGAGATGATTCTACTGATGACGTACGACATCAGTAGTTTATTTTCGTGTTTTGAAAGTGGGATTTCTATATATTTCCATTAGACTAGTGTGAGAACCAAAATATAGCTAGAATACATTGTTGTGAATTGGCATCAAAAATGTGATTTTTGTATATATATCAAAATTATGAGTTTGAAATGATAATTCACTAATTGATTGCTGGTTGTGTTGTTTGATTAATTAAATGTTGAAACTTTATCTAAATTGAACCAAATAGTCAGCGTATTAAAAATTAGTCGCATTTGCT
Organism: Allium sativum; assembly: GCA_030737875.1. Taxonomy (NCBI): domain Eukaryota; kingdom Viridiplantae; phylum Streptophyta; class Magnoliopsida; order Asparagales; family Amaryllidaceae; genus Allium; species Allium sativum. The sequence continues at coordinate 424,815,386 of CM060921.1, read as the reverse complement.
TGCATATACATGTACTTACATTGAACAGGTCATAGCAAGGAGGCTAGAGCAGAAGAATAAAATTGTTTGCCCGACAAATAGGTACATGTTTACCATAATTTACTGTTTTGTTTGGGTGATGATGATTTTATGAGCCGATTGGCTAGCCGCTTGGCTTTTTCTTTTTCTTTTGGATTGAAGAAGGCCATGGGAGGCTATATGAAATATCCCGAAGTCCCCGGTGCAGGGGAGGTTATGGCGAAATTTCTCGAAAATTTAGGGTGTTAGCCAAATTTTTGAGAAATTTGAAAAGTTCTTAGAAACTGAAAAGTTGAAGAACTTAAGCCGTACAAAAAATAATGAAAGTTGAGTTGGTTTGTAAAGCAACTTTCAGCTTCGTTCCTTTTCGGGGACGAAAAGTTTTAAGTGGGGAGATTATAACAACCCGGAAATGCGAGCCAATTTAAAATTTTTATTTTGGCAAATTTAGCGAATTCTGAATATTTAAAATAGATTATTTTAAATAAAAACGACGAGAAATTTATTTTGAATAGAATTCGAACGTATATATTTATATACGTCGTCGTTAGAATAATAAATATTTATTTTAAATTGTAAAAGGAATTGAAAATGGCGCGGTAGTTCGATAATTCGATTTCAAATTTTAATTAAACATACCGGGTGCAAAATAAACCGGATTTTAGCGAAACCAAAAATAATAGGATCTAATTGAGAATATCTTCCCAACGAATCCAAAAAATCAAAATTTCATAGCGGGGATCAAAAGATATGTCCAACTGAAAATCCTGAATAGTTGTTATGGAATTCAGGCCCTTAAAAATGGGAATTTTGCAAACGATCTCGGATTTCGACGAAACCACTTTTGTTGGGTCTGTGATGTCAAGTTATTGCTAGATTCCAATTTTCATAATTTTTCGAATCAATATGTGAGTGTGGCATAGGAATACGCGTTTGACCAGTTTCAGTTGATTTTAATCGACTGGAAAATGGCCATTTATCAAACGGTCTCGGAATTCGATGAAACTTGTTTTGTTAGGACCGTATCGTCAATACGAGGCTAGAAAATATTTTTCGGGAATTTTTAGAGTTCATATGTGGCCCCTGTAAATTGAAATGCACGTTTAAATTCAATATATAGAGTTATGTTTTGATTTTGACGAAAACTAATCAAAACGATCGAATCAGCCTACGATACATATCCCATTGTGTTCGAAATGGGGGTAATTAGCTATGGACGACAGTCAATGGGCTCACTTTCGAGTTCGAATTTTAAAGTTGCTTTTTAGAAATAAATAAATTAAAATATATATTTTCATTTAAGCCCTTACCCTCCTCCCCGATCAACGCGCCGCCGCCTCGATAGGAGGCACGCCACCTGCCGCTCTTCCCTCCCCCCTCGACGTTTCCTCCTCCGCCACCCCCTTCTTCCTCTACCTCTCTCCTCCCTCGCCAGCCACCGATGAACCGCCACCCAAGACCCATCCGCCCTCCTCCAGCCTCACCCCCTCGCCTCAGGGGATCTCCACCTCGCCGCCCTCTCCCAATTCTCCCTCCTCTGCGCCTCTCTCTTCCTCCACCCTCTTTCCAATCCGAACGCAGCAAAGGGAGCCCCCCTTGATTGAAGAAAAACCCAATCGATGTAAGTTTTGTTCTTTGGTTTTAATTCAATGAAAAGCTAGGATTTTACATATGAAAAGTTCGATTTTTTTTTATGTATATGAATTTGAAATAAAATTCGATTTTTATTATATGTATAGGGACGTAAAAATATGACTTTTAGTTTTGGAAAGATTATATTTTTCTATATGAAAAGATTATATTTTTAGAAGCGAAAAGTTTAGATTTCTGTTTAGGGAAAATTATGACTTTCGTAAACAAAAAGAATAGTTTTTTGTAGTGTTTTCATAGAAAAAGAATATATTTTGTTCATAGGAAAGATTAGATTTTTATTTGTTTAAAAATTTGATTTTTGTTTGTTAAAGAAATATGATTTCTTTGTTTAGAAAAATATAAATTCTTTACTTTGGAAAAACTATAATTTTTATAATATAGAAAGGTTAAAAATATAATTTTTATACTAGGGAGTATTAAAAATTTGATTTTTATATTATAGAAAGTATAAAAATTTGATCTTTATATAAGTAGCGAAATAAAAATCTGGTTTTTATTATATATAGGTTGAAATAAAAAAGTGATTTTTATAGCGTTGATATAAAAATTCGATTTTTACTTATATAAGAAATAGAAATATAAAAATATAATCTTTATATAGAATGAAGCGTTGTAAAAAAATATATAAAGAAGAAATAAAAATACGATTTTTATTTATTGAAATGAAGCAATAAAAATATATTTTTTATTGTGAACAGCGTGAAAAGAACTGCATTTGAATTTCAAATAGATCCAGACGGTTTAGCAGTTCAAAAGCAAAGCACGGCGGAGTGGAACCCTTTGTGAGAATTTCTCACTTTAAATTTTCTTCTCTAGTTTAAATTATATACTAGGATGTAGACAATGTTTAGTAGCACCCGACACCCGTCGTCCACAGACCATGGACGGCTTGTTTGTTTAGTTAATTGTTTGGTGATTGATTTATTCGTTTGGTTGATGAATTTGATTGAATTAATTGTGTGATGGGAAATGAGATAAAATATTTATATAGTTAAAAATATTTTATCGTTAAAAATATAATTTTTAACGTGAATGTGAATAAATAAATATTCATTTACAAACTGGACGGTTTGTTTATGTACACCTATTTGAAGAAAATTGATTGGGACGATAAATTTTACACATCGCCCAACTGCACAAATAAAATCTGTGTTTGATCGTCTGAAACCCTACAGGGGTATTGGGATGATATTTGGCTTACACTAATCCCAATTATTTAATCGTATGTCGATCGATTGGTCGACAGACTGTGAAAGCGTTAATTATTTATATTTAATGCTTATGCAGTTGTGTGGTGCACTTTGGATGATGGCTGATTATTTATCGTTGGTATTATATACATGTGTTGTATGGAATCCATATAATTAACATTATATGGTAATTGATTGGGCCTCATTCCAATTGGGAAAATAAAGGATATTATAAAATATATAGATTCATGTGTTGACAGTACTCATTTGTTGAGATTAGTCATGTGTTGAACGAAATATTTTAACAATAAAATTTACATCTTTAACATATATAAAATTAGAAAATAACTGGAAAATAGATAAGATGAAGGATCTCCTTGGTATTGATCTGATGTTGGTTTCGGCCTTCGGGGTTAATACTTAGGGAATCATTCTCTTACTAATTTACGGTTGGAATCTGATTAGAAATTAAACGATAGAAATCATAATTTTATAAAATATATTGAATAACAAAAATAGTCACATGTGGACAGTACTCATTTGTTGAGATTAGTCATGTGTTGAAAGAAGTATAGATTCATGTGTTGAATAGAATAAATATTCATTTGTTGAATAGAACAAAGGAATTATTGAAATATATAAAGCCATGTTGATTAGAGATGTGCTATTTTGACGAGAACGATATTTATATCGATTATATTCGTTTTTGAAATGAATATTGAAAATAGATTTAAAAATTGAATTAAATAGAAATGAAATTCGAATTGAATTAAATAGAAAAGAAATTCGAATTGAATTAAATAGAAAAGAAATTCGAATTGAATTAAATAGAAATGAAATTCGAGTTGAATTGAATATAAAACGAATTCGAATTGAATTGAATATAAAACGAATTCGAATTGAAATTGAATAGAAATGAATTCAAATTGGAATGAATTCAATTTGAAATGAAAATGAATTGAAAATCGAACTGAAATTGAATTGAAATCGATTTGAATGGAGATCAATTTGAAATGAATGTAAAACGAATTTATAAAGGAAAATTCAATTTTGATTTAAAATTGAATATGAAGTTGAAACTGTTTTGAAAACAAATTTAAAATGATTTATAAAATTCGTTTTAAATGAAAATCAACGAAATATTATATATATATATATAATATAATGGCCTGAATAGAACGCGTCGCGCCGCGGTAGTTCGTGAATTTCGACCATTGACTTCAAATTGACGCTGCGGGAGATCCGACCGTCGGATTCTCCTGAAACCAGAACCGTTGGGTTCGTATCGAAAAAAGCTTTCTAATGAATATTAGAAATTTGAAATCTAATGGTTGGATTTGGAGATACGTCCAAATAAAATTTGGAAAAGGTCGTTGTAAGTGCAATTCGATGGCCGTTGATGGAAATCGACTGTACGGGCCTTGATAAAATTATTAGAAATATCACTAATTTGTGTAAAATCATAGGAAATGATTTGTGAAGAACTGGGATGAAAAACCCCACATTTGTAAAGACAAAAAAAATAGATTTTTATCGAAAAGAACTAGTTTTGAACTATAATTAAAATCCAATTATTTTTAAATAAATAAATTGAATTAGAATTGATTTGTGGGTTTATCATGAACAATGTTTTAAATAACACTTGTTCTTTAACCTGACAATAAATAGGATGTGATTTGGGTTTATCGTAAACTATGTTTTAAATGACATTAGTTCTTTAACCCAGTAAAAGGAGTTTTAATGAATCTGCAATTAGATTGAAATGTGAATTGATAATTTAAATTATCAAATTTGGAAAATGAGCGAGAATGGAGTATCACCAGTTTTGCTCCAAAGCGATAGTTAAATCTTTAATTAGATTTGAACATGAAATGGTAATTAATTTTACCGATAACACTGTGGTATTAGATATGGAGTATTACCAGTTTTGCTCCATGGGATGAATAGGTTGGTATTGGGAAATAAAATAAATAATTACTTTGGTGTGGTTCGCTAATCCCGACTAGTTTGAAATGACATCCAAAGGAAGAATAAAGAATAAATTCAAAAGAATTTATCTTTGATAAAATTAATGGGAACCTTTCCCTAAGAATGTGAAATTTAGAAACTAACTGTAGGTTAGCTAAGAAGGATGGTTTCCTGGGTATTGATCTGATGTTGGTTTCGGCCTTCGGGGTTAATATTTGGGGAATTGTTCTCTTGCTAATTTGCGGTTAGTGACTAATGAATTGGAATGAGGCGTATGTTGTGTTTGTGTAACGTTTGTTTATTATATACGCGGGTTATTCAGAAAGGCCGGGTTTATACCCATTCTGAATAACCGATTCGACGATATGTCGAAGAGAGAGACGGTGGTTGAAGACCGGAAGTCTTCACATCGTTTGGGTGATTACTGATGATCTTGATTGGGCTGTACACCCAAGATGAGGGAATCAGTTGGTGATCGTCCAGACGTACTTGGAGATCGATGGATATGTGAGGAAAGTGCCTCTGGTTTCGTTCAGACCCAGAACGAACTTGTAAATGGACTGTGTGTCTGACATTAGATTTTATTCTGTGTTGATTGATCTCTATTAAAAATACATCTGTTTGGCGGCAGAGAATTTATTCTCTTGCTTAACGCCCTTCTCTGAGACGTATGAGCTCAGGGGTTGTATATCGATAGACATCAGTCGCACGGAGTGAATTGCCCGTGTGGCACGCTTAAATGGCAATTGATCAAGGCTTCTGATAAAAAGCAAAGTCTTGTGTTTGATGATCAAAGCACGGCCTGTGTGGCGCATCTTTGTGTATAGCGTGAATTCGCGAGCCTTACACCTCGGTATGAGTCAAAAACGGGATAGTGACCACTGGGAGGACACGACGTTTCTTTCTAGCTACAGTGGTATCAGTGCTTAAACTGGCTGACATTTATATTATTTTCACCTTTGTGGTTGTTGGATTGCGAGGCGCCTCGATTATAGGTCTGTAAGGATCGGGAAACGTGTGTTCAGGAATTGCCAATCCTCAAACGCAAGAGAGGACCGGCCCAGCCGATTCCAAGGGTTGCCCAGAGTGTGTAGTCCTGAGGCATTTGCTAGAGTGTCTCGAAGCGGAGAGAGCTTGCCCCTTGCCTCGACTGATGACGGAAATCCAATTTCCAATACATGACATTTCGGTTTTATTTGTAGAGCCTAGTATGGCGACATGATATATGGTACCCATGTCGTCTATGATTGATAATTATGATTGAAATTGTTTTGACACTATACACTTATAATAGTATCGAATGATTTGTTTTAAAGTATCAAACATGTTTGGCTATTATAAGGGAAAACCCTATCCTCCGGCTTGCGTTGCATTGTTTGATGGGACCTGAGTCTTATAATAGCTTCATTTTTCGAAAAAGCATTGCGCTGTTCATTTATATGCACTAGTGTTCTTGGGAGAAAATCTGTTCCGTGTTATACGACGTGGTCCCTTGAATTACTCTCTTTTAAAGTAAATTTTTAAATAACTGTTTTAGTTCTCACACCAGTCACATGACTGACCTGGAGTTTATTGTTTTAACCTAAACTTTGGGTGCCCTTATTTTCGACACGGGCAGCTAGTAGTTTTGGTTTTGCAGATTTATATTCACAGGATCCTGATTTACAGCTGGAACGATGCTCGGAAAGCTCTGTATCCGTGTATTACTTTCAGTTGTGTTTTATATTGTTTTTCCGCTGCTATGTAATTTATTGTAATCTCTGATATTTATCGAATATATTTTATTCATTCATACTCTGTATATTCTTGTACTCTGGTGGAATTGTTGTAATACACAATGAAATGTTATTCTGTCTGCGTTCTTTTGTGTGTTGTTCTCAAGGTAAACCGGGCTTTCCTTCACGGGGAAGTTATGGGCTATTACAAAATAAATGGTAATAAATATTAGAGTTATTATATATTTAATGTAATAGAATTATCTAGGGAATGGTTTATTAAGGAAAATATAGAAATTAGAGTATAAGTAAAAAAATCTAGAGAAGAAGATTCTGGAATCTTTGGTATGTTATAAAATGAGATGTAATCTCTCATTTGTTGTATCAAAAATTTTGAAGCAAATTATGTAATCAAGTTATATCAAGCAAAAATAAAAGGAAATAAAAGAAGTCAATAAAAGCAATAAAAATTCCTTTTTTCTCATAATTTCTTCCTTTTCCTCCTTTAAAAGTTTCAACAAAGTTGTATCAGAGCTATAAAAATTTCCAACAAAGTGTTATTGGAGTCTGGTTGAAATTATGGCATTTCTATTCCTTTCGACGTTTGTTTTCGAAAAGAGAATTTTGCAGAATGGAGCAGTAGGAAAAAAGAGGAGCAAATCTCCAAAGGTTTATGGGAGATTGTTGAAAATGGCTATGAATAGTGTAAAGACTTCGAGAGCATGTCGTAAATGGACAAGAAAGCCTTTGCGAAATTAAAACGGAATGATTACCGTGCTCTTTCTGTGATTGCTGAGAACGTCGATGAGAAATCTTCGGATCTCATTTTTAGAGGAAGGTGTACAAAAGATTCATGGAATCTCTTGAAAAAGATGTATGGGATATAAAGATAATGAATGAAGATAAGTTGATTGATGAGAAAGATGAAAAGAAGGATAGCGAGAGTGTGAACGAGAAGGAGCAAGAGAAGAAGAAAGAAGGGACTATGTCAGAGCCTATGGAAGAAGAGATGATGGATGAGACAGAGAAGGAGAAGAAGGAGAGGAAAAAGGAGGTGCAGAAGCAAAAGGATGCTGGGAATGCTACTTATAAAAGGAAGGATACTGAAGTTGGGCTTGATGCAAATAATGCCATGAATGTTTATAGGGCGGTTAAATCAAATGAAGTAGGAAAAGAAAATACAGCTAAAGTTGAAGAAAGTTCAGTGCCCATAGTCGAACAAGAGAAGAATGAATATGATATTATTGAAGTGAGTTCAGTCATCGAGAATGAAAGTGCTAGTAATATTAATGCTATTGAAAAGGAGAGAGATTTGAAACCTATTGAAGTTGAGTTTTGCGCTAATGATGTTGAAGAAGCTGCCAGTGTAGTGGAGTTGAATGAGGTAGACGATGAACAAAAAACTCAAGTTGAAGAAGTAAGTGAAGAGGTGCGTGATACAAAGAATGTTGATAATGAGAAGGTTGATGAAATCTAAAATTATTGATGAAAGAGAGGATGTTGTAGTGGAAGAAGAGTCTAAAGTTTTGCTTGAAGTTGTTGGTGAGAAAAGGTTAGTGTTGTTGTTTGTTTGGTATTAGTTAACACAAACAAAGAAATTGAATTGATCAAATACTGTAAAAGTGATTTTTTTTTAAGAATTTAAAGATGCCATATATGACTCATTCAAATTTTATGACACCGGAATAAGATGGAAGCTAGAGCACACACTTTTTGGAACGTCTTGTGCGAATGGAGGAGGACAAAAAGAATGGAGCATCATTGAAGAAATTGCATCGAAGATCTTCATATTGGGAAACAGGAAGAAATGAAAATTGAAAATTTGGATAATTTCTTCATTTCTGCCAAAACACGTGAGATACAAAGGAATCTTCTTAGAGTAATAAAACCAAGTTTTAGGGGGGATGTTGAAAATAAATTGGTTTTAAAAGGAAACATAAATTATGGAATATATTTAATTCTTGTATTTAGAGAAGGACAAAATAAATGGTAATAAATATTAAAGTTATTATATATGTAATTTAATAGAATTATCTACGGAATGGTTTATTAAGGCAAATATAGAAATTAGAGTATAAAGAAAAATCTAGGGAACAAGAGTCTGGAATCTTTGGTATGTTATAAAAAGAGATGTAATCTCTCATTTGTTGTATCAAGAAGTATGAAGCAAATTATGTAATCAAGTTATATCAAGAAAAAATAAAAGGAAATAAAAGCACTCAATAAAAGCAATAAAAATTCCTTTTTTCTCATAATTTCTTTCTCTTCCTCCTCTTAAATTTCCAACAAAGTGGTATCAGAGCTATAAAAATTTCCAACAAAATCATTCTTAAAGGGAAACATATCCGTCCATGTCTTCAAGCTAGATCCAACCACCTCTGGTTCATCAAAGCTTTCAATTGAGGGCAGATTCGAAGCTTCAATTTTAGATCTAAAGATTGAAGCGCAGATGATTTTACGGAAAAAAACGAGCAGCCAATACTTAGGCATGGTGAAAGCTAAGGTTAAATAAGAAAAGGATGTGAATATGAAGAAAGACAGAAGGAAAAAGAGTGTATGAGAAAAAAGAGGACGCGTGGGAAAATCCTAGTACTGTTTCCGAGTATTGAGCTCTCGATTTCATTACATGAGTAGTTCATGTTTTTTGGACAACCTAATTTTTATCATACACAATAATCTAAATTAATACACGGTCATATAGAAGTCTTAAAAATTTATACGCTTGAATGATTTTTAAAATCGTTCTCTTTAAAATTCATTGAATTTCATAGTTAACAATATTTTGTTTACACTAGTACTTGGAAATCCAGGCTATTACAAAGGTGCTATTAAAGATTACATTTTAAAATTTCCTTTTCAGCTAACATTTAAAACTTATCATTCATTATAAACACATTATTTAAACTGTCATTATAAATTAATGACTTAATAGACATCATAAATTTAATCCATATTCCGTTCAACATAAATGGTTAGTATTCATTATAATATTATCCTTAAATATCATTAATGTAGTGTTTACGACCACCCTAGATTATTTCTACTACCATCCATACAAGAATAGCTAAAAGTTAATTTCAAGTTACCATCGTTTAAGTCCAATCAAATAATAACTAATTTATTTACTTATGTGTTATTTCTCAAAAAGCATACTTATATGGATCATATTTTAAAATTACTACATTTCCATAAATTTAAGTTCTTTTGTATACTCCCCAACCTCTATTCAACAACAACTTCATATCTTTTAAAAATGGAATTTTGTATTCCTGTGAATGTTCTACTTTGAATCAAATTAGTTATTTCATATAAACACACACAGACACACACACACACACACACACATATATATATATACATACACATATACATACATATATATATATATATATATGTATGTATACACACTCACACACACACACACATAATTCATATCTATCTATTTAGCTACAATGATTTGAAACAGTTTCAAAAGATATTATAACAATGAAACGTATTTAATATTATGTCTATACTAAGAAATTATTATCACTTTCACAACTATTTCATACTTTGATTTCTTAATACAACTAATCTATCTAAGAAACCGTGAAATAAAGTCCTTAAAATTTTATTCTAAAGTAAATTTATTTTCTTAATACTTTAATAAACTTTTGGTTTTATAATCTTGCTCGTATGAGTTTCACTTGAAATAGGTTGTTAAACTTTAAAATATTATCCTTTTTCTTAAACTTTTAATAGTCTTCTTATGTTATAATTTATATTATATATTCCTATATAACAAAGTTTACTTTTTATAACATCTTTCCTTTAGTTAAACTTCTTTTATTTATAAGACGTATTTATATGTAGTTTCTTTATATGATATCATCAATTTTTCATAAGTAAATACTTTAATTAACTTTTTGATTTAAAATCATCATTATATTGACTTATCACATAACAAAGTTGTTACTTTTATTTAGCTATCTTAACTTTTAGGCTAAAATTCTTTTATTTATAACGTGTTATTTTATAACCATGTTTATGTTTCCATAATATCTTCAAATTTTATAAATAATTAATACTTTACAAGTCCTTTGTAAAATTATTTATTAAATATTTTACAATATCCTTTATAAAATTCTATAAAATATCTTGTACGAAAACCATTGTTAAACATTCAAATGTCCAACTTCTTCTTTATTAATTTTACTTCATATTGACTTTTCTTCCAAATGTTTTTCTATTTAAAACATAAGTATGCCCATGAACTGTTAAGTCAAGCTTATTCACTTATGCATATATTTTAAAAGGATTTAAAAAATTACAATAAAATTTACTTAAATTGCATATTACTTATAATTTGGTCTTGTAGCATTTGTTTAATCACGTATAATAACCAATTCCTGAAAACTGGCCAAACACAACTAATCAATAACAAATATTAATTAGTTTTTCACAAGTAATAGCTTTTGCTCTTAAAATCAAAAATGGCGACCTCAGAACATCTCCAACAGTGGTTGGAGATGGCTGAAATGGGGAGAATCTGTAACACCCAGTATTTTCTGTGAATATTAAAATTAACAAATCTAAGAACACTTAATTTTTTAGAAGAAGAATTAAGGGAAATGGATTACGCCATTGCGTTCGTCTCGGAATTCTGCTTGAGATAGAGTCCGAGTTTACATGAATCGGACTCCGTATGAAGAAGTTATGGAGTTCAGAAGTTTTCAAGTTTTAACCGTAATTAAATATAATAATAAATCAAATCAGAAAATAGTTCAAAATTCAAAATTCGGACAGAACAGGCTGAGCAGGAAAATTCCCACTCAGGGTGTCGACCCTCCCCAAGGGGAGTCGGCATAGGTGTTGACCCCCCTGTAGGGAGTCGATCCCTTTTGAGATCTACTTCCTTTGACGAATTTCTGTAGTCCTGAGTAGATGTGGCCTTGTCTGATTGGCCAACGACTAATTTCTGAGGTGTTAGGGTTTATGTGTCGTGCTATGGTTGGCTGGATGACACATCTCTTCGGTTTGATGGCTCTGATTTCTCCTAGACTAATCTAAATGCTAGAATTAATCCTAGACATCTATATATACATAGCCAAACCTAGACCCTAACCTCATGACTCTAAGACTATGGTGTCGTCATGTTGTTCGTCTACAAGCTAGCCTCCTTCATCTTCTCCTAATTATAAAAATAAATCCAAACTTGTAATCGATTAGAAGAACTTCAAATCAAACGTCTACATCAAAGGATAGCTTTTCAAATTCAGAAATCAGATCTGAGAAATCAAGATCCGTCCTTTTTCTGTAAGTACAGTTATTGTTTAGATGTGAACACCTAATAAGAAATTATGACAGTAATAACTGAATCTAAAACTATGCCTAATTCTATTCGTGCCTATCCTTTTGTCAATTCTGAATTTCCAATACCTATGAGACTATTGTGATTGATGAAATGACACCTATCGTGCCTATGAGACTATTGTGATTGATGTAATGACACCTATCGTTCCTATGAGACTATTGTGACTAACATAATGAAACCTAACATGCCTATGAGACTGTTGGATTGACAAAATGGAACCTATCATGTCTATGGAACTGTTTTGATTGATTTATTATGTTGTACATCCTATGCCTATGAGACTATTGGACTGACACAATTGAACCTACCATGCTGTATATGTAAATTACATGATAAGTTATGTTCACACATGCTTACATGTTCAAATCCAAGCTAGTACCCATGTTTAAAATCTATATAAGTTCATGCTTATACAATTAGATCTATGCTAGTTCGCATGTTAATTGGATGTAATTAAAATGTAAGACCACATTCATGTGCTTAATTAAGTTCATGTCGTTCTATCCCAAATTTATACTACGCATGCTGATCTATATTATGCATGTTGGAATGTTACATATCCCTTTCTTTTCCCTTTTGTTTATAAGTTAGGCTAATTTGCGAGCCTAACATTCTATGTGAATTATGCGAACGAATAACGGGGGAGACGTTGGGAAAAAATATTAAACTACATGCTATTGGCGTAGATTGGCTCATAATCATATAAATAATTCGTAGCATGTAATGGTAGAATTTGTATACCTAGAATTATGGACATAATTTAGAGGGTAAATGGGACATGACTTGATTTGACAACAATTGTGGATAATTTACATATAAACATGAATGGTAAATATGTAAATTAATTAAAAGATGAATATGCCTAACCCGAGGTTAGATTGAGTTACGGTGTAAGACTTCCCAGAACCACTCGGCACATCCAACGACAGCAACAATATAGATCTAATGTGAGAGGTTAGTGCATTAAGCCCGAAAAACCCGAGGTTAGATTGAGTTGCGGTGTAAGACTGCCCGGAACCGCCCGGCACATCCAGCGACCGCAATAATACATATCTAATGAGAGGTTGGTGCTCTAGTGAATGAATTAAAGCTAAGGAACACACATGCTAAGAATGGTAGGGTTAAGTTAATTAAGGCAACACTTAACCAATATAACATGATGTGTGATAGGGTTAAGTAACACAAGAGGGCAACACTTAACCAATGTAACATGACAAGTGGGTGGGTTAAGTTAACTCGACTGGACTGATGATACTTAACCAACATAACATGATGAACGAGTGGAGTTAAGCTAAGGAGAAACATTTAACCAATATCATATGATGAATGAACAGGGTTAAGTTAATAAAAAAAACTTAACCAATTACAACATGATGAATGAGAATGGTTAAGTTAATAAGAAACACTTAGCCAACTTGGCATGACGTGTGGATGGGTTAAGTTAACTTGAATGGATGGATTACACTTAACCAATTTGGAGGGTATACGAATAGACCCGAGGAAACCCTAGTAACGGGGAACCATTTCAAAAGTAAACCACATTATTGTATCACGGTACCCTGAAACTAGGTAGGATGGGGCACGATTACTGGGCTAATTATAAGCGGTCAAAATAGCGGTAGGGGGTGCAACAGTGTAGCTCCGACGGAATATGGTCATGCACGTGCTCCGGAGTGGAAAAGCAGGCACTGGGCATCAGCAGTATACATTGTGCATCTTGAATCGTGTCCGGTCGCTATCATAGGGATTGATACACCCTATGGTGGGACCAGCACATGGCATCTACACACAAGAGAGGGCCGATTGACACAGGCACAAGGAAAGTTGATATAAGTAGGGAGCTGATCGATAGGGTGGTAATGGTACATCTAACATCTTCATGGCAATTAGGCTGGTTAAGGTAAGATCATCATACTAGATGTACACCTGAAGGCTACCACAATTGCGAGGTTGGGATCACCTTATTTTATAACACAGGATACTAGTTGGGACACTAGTAGGGGATACAGATCCTTTTTCACAGGATACTAGTTGGGACACTAGTAGGGAATACGAATCGTTCTATAAAAGACACTAGTTAGGATGCTAGTTGGATGGTGCAGAGAAAATAGGAAATTAGAGAAAGAACCGAAGCGCATTCAGTGTATTTTGCCTTGTCATATCGAATGGTGCGGTGTAATCTTGTAATAGTGCGGTAACATAAGGTTGGTTGAGTTGGGTAATTCCTTGGGGGTCAATATGATGTTGATTTCGGCCTTCGGGGATGATACTCAGGGAGTTCCTCTCTTAACCAAGGTATCTTAGTAAACAGTGCAGTGTAGGAAATATCTTAATAATCAAGAGCGCAACCATCATATCCTGTTCATCTTGTGTACCTCGTCATATCTAACGATCATCATTTGTTGTCTTGTTATGCTTAATATCATGGTTATGTCTGGTATTCAGTTAATTCATGTCATGATCCTTTTACCTGTTTACATTCTGAATTATCACTGGACTTACCGGGCTTTATTTCTTACTCTGTTTTGTTTCGCTCTCTTTTCTTCCGTCCCCTCCCCCTCCCCCCCCCCCCCCCCCCAGGTTCACAGGGAGGGAATATTACCAGTTAGCTCAGTTTTCTTTCCAAGCTCGAAGATAGACGATGTATTGCTTTGGAATCTCTTTTCCACTGCTATGGCTGGCTCATGCTTTATTGGGGAATATCATTGTCATTTTATGCTTCTTTATTTTGTTAAACAAGACAGATGCTTTGTTGTAATAGGCATTGGTGTTTTAGTATTAGAAAACAATCTTTGTGCAAGCTATTTTACAAAGTTGCTGTTTTTATCAATGAAGTAAAGTTTTATTTATTTTCCGCTATTTAGATTTTTTCTGTTTTGTAATTTATCTGTTCTATACACTTATGGCGCTCCACTGAAGTTAACGCATTCCCTTTGTGAGTGACCTTAACCGAGGTAGTGTGTTACACGTGGTATTAGAGCTGAAGGTTACCGGAACAGATAAAAGGTTTTTCAAAAGTATATTTTAAAAGGGGGTGTTTTCTAAAAACATGTTTTAAAGAAGCGTTTTTCAAGAGAAGAGTATTGTTTTTTTAAAGGCATGTTCCCCAAAAGCCATATGCCCTGTCTTTTGATTCTCTATTTGAATCTCTTCTTCCTTTCTTTTCGCCATAGTTTCGTAGGCATATGGCACATGTCGGGGGCGAAGTAGTGACCAACCTCCATCTGTAGCCGCAGTAGTTTCACATGCGGCTAATCTTCATTCAAGCTTTTTAAGTTGCTTTGCAATGGAGGTAGTTTCGAGAAACTTGTCGACATGCTACACAAGGATAGTAAGGATGAGAATAAAGGAGCTTGGGCTAAAAAGAACAAGCTCAAGGATAGGAAGCTTGTGGATATGGCTTAATCCACGCAGAAGGAGAAAGGTAAAAAGAAAGAGGCCAAAGTGTAGGAATCACAAACAAGGGATTGGAATACAAGAAGAATGGAAGAAATAGTGGATCCCACGACAAGAGGGAGTGTCTTTTCTATGGTATAGCAGGTCATTTAATTGTAGGAAGAAGAAGACAGGTGGTTGTTTTCAGTATAGTGAAGCAGGGCATCTTATCAAGGATTGCCGAAGGACAAGGACATTGGCAAAGGACATAATCTTCTAGCGGGCAATTGCATGCTCTCACTGCTAGTGTACCTAAGAGAGGTAGGAACGTTTCTGTTGAAAGTTTAGTTTTTCTTTTCAATCATCCTGTTAGAACCTTATTTGATTCTGGTGCTTCACATCCTTTTCTATCTACTTCCATAGTTGAGTCTCCACACCTTAGTACTAGTATAGTAGAAGATCCCATTATTGTCTCAAATCCAATTGGTGGTTCAGCTCATTCATCTATGATTTGTTTGGATTTGGGAATATCTATACTAAGCGTTGAGTTTAGATGTAATTCTTACGTTTTTGGTTTCATGGTCTATGAGTGGATTCTAGTGATGGATTGGTTATCCAGTAATGGTGCCATTCTCAATTGTGAAAGGAGGGTAGTTAGACTTTTGAATTGCCTCGGTAATACCCACGAAATCTCATGTAACCCCAAGGGTACTGTCATGCTTAGTTACCTAGAATATCTTGATACATCTGTTGATAATTTGCAATCTGTTCAAGTAGTCCATGAGTATCCCGATGTCTTTGACGAAGTGAAGGGTTTACCCCTTAAAACGCGAGATAGACTTCCGCATATACTTGGTTGATAACGCCAACCTAGTTGCATTACCCGTACGACATATGGCTCCAAGGGAAAGGAAAGAGCTCAGCAAGTAGGTTAAAGAGTTGCTTGAAAAAGGGTTCATAAGGCAGAGAATTTCTAAATGGGGTGCTCTAGTAGTGTTCACTACTAAGGCGGATGGTTCACTTCGCTTATGCGAGAATTTTAAGAGAATTAAACAAGTTGACTAAGAAAAATAGGCACCTACTACCAAGAATAGATGATTTGTTTGACCAGCTTGTATGCGCGTCTGTTTTCTCCCAACTAGATTTGGTTACAGGGTTTCATCAGCTAAGAGTAGCTGAGGACAGTATAGACAAGACTTCTTTTAGGACCCCCCGACGGTTTATTTGAGTAGCTCGTCATGCCTTTCGGTATTGACAAATGCACCCACTTATTTGGTTGACTTGATGAGTAGGGTGTTTAGGGAGCTCCTTAATAAGTTTGTAGTAGTCTTCGTGGACGATATCTTGATTTTCTCAAAGAACGAGGAAGAACATGCTTTGCATTTAAGAGAAGTCATTGATACTCTTTGAGCACATCAACTTAAGGTGAAGTTCTCCAAAATGTCATTTTTGGAGAGAATAAGTAAGGTTTCTAGGACATGTGGCATCCAAAGAAGGGATAGTAGTAGATCCCGCAAAAGTAGTCGCGGTGCAAGACTGAAAGGTCCCAAGGAATGCAACAGAAGTAAGAAGCTTTCTTGGACTAGCGGGTTAATATAGGAAGTTCATTAAGAACTTTGCGAAGGTATTAGCCCCACTTACTGGATTAACGAAGAAGAATCTAACCTTTGCTCGGGATATAGATTGTGATGTTGCTTTCCAACGATCGAAGAGGGCTCTTACAATGGCCCCAGTTTTGACTTCTACCTTACGGTAGTAAAAGGTCTACGGTATACATGGATGCATGTGGCATGGGACAATGAGCCATTTTGATGTGAAAAGGAACGGTAAGGTCGTAGCGGATGACTTAAGAAGAAAAAGGTTGACTTCAAGTCCTCTTTAAGTGAAAAGTAAATGTTCAGAATACACATCAACCTCTGATTTTAAAACCTTCGGTTAAGTTAGTAGTTGGCATCGCTAGGAGTAAGGCCTACGCTTTTGGACCAAATAGGGACTTCACAAAGAAAAAACTCTCAGATAGTTGACGCAATAGATAAGTTAAGTAGAGAAGAGACCTCTAATCACCTTAATAACTACACTTGGAAACATGGTTAGCATCTGTTTATTTTCAAGAGATAGTTCTTCCATATGGAATACCCTCTAGTGAATTTTGAAGACCCTTTGAGGAAATGCTAGCATGACACAGAAGAAGTTGTAGTCCCAAGTATACTAGAAGGAGAAGAGGTGGAATGAGAGAAGACAGTGTAATGGGTTCCAACTCATATTTTGGAAACAGAAATTAAGGAGCTATGCAATCATAAAGTTAAGACAGTCAGAGCACAATGGGGTGAAGCTCAAGAAGATGCGACTTAGAAGGCTGAAGACTGGATACGCGCATCATACCCTTTTGAGGGTATATCCTTGATCTCTCTTTTCTGTAAAGTTTGTTTGCATGCTAGTCTTTATCTTTTTAGTATATCCTCTCGGTCCTATCCTTGATCCTTAGGTAGAAGCCAATGGATGTAAACATTTGTTTAAGACATGTTATGTTTGGTGGATGCAAGTGGATGTAAGTGTTTGCTAGTGGATGCATATACACACACATTAGGCACTAGATCGGCTCCGTCACTTCCATATTGCATATGCATGAGTGGACCTTTATATATATGGATTAAAACTTGATGTGATATCATATGGATGATGCATTTGAATGGATGATTGTGCACTCATATAGAAGTTATAAAATATCATAGGAATAACTGCATACATGTTGGACTCATGGCACTAATATAATTCGCATTAAGGAGGTCAACTGAATTAGTGGATCGCCTGATCTTTTGCTTTAGTATTGGGACATGTACACACACCCTTGCATATGTCCACAAAGCATTAGAAACCTTTTTAAGGACAATGGATGCCTGTGATTGAATGGTTGAGTAGATTGATGTTGGATGTTAGGATACATTCTTCTTAACTTAGAGATTTCGAGGACGAAATCCTTTAAGGAGGGGAGAATGTAACACCCCGTATTTTCTGTAAATAATAAAATTAACAAATCTAAGAACACTTAATTTTTAGAAGAAGAATTAAGAGAAACGGGGTATGCAATTGCGTTCGTCTCGGAATTCTGCTTGAGATAGAGTCCGAATTTGCGTGAATCGGACTCCGTATGAAGAAGTTATGGAGTTCAGAAGTTTTCAAGTTTAAATAGTAATTAAATATAATAATAAATCAAATCAGAAAATTGTTCAAAATTCAAAATTCGGACAAAACAGGCTGAGCGGGAAAATTCCCACTCAGGGTGGCGACCCCCCCCCCAAGGGGAGTCGACATAGGTGTCTACCCCCTGTAGGGAGTCGACCCCTTTTGAGATCTGCTTTCTATAACGAATTTCTGTATCCTGAGCTGATGTGGCCTTCTCTGATTGGCCAATGACTAATTTCTGAGGTGTTAGGGCTTATGTGCCGTGCTATGGTTGACTGGATGGCATATCTTTTCGGTTTGATGGCTCTGATTTCTCCGAGACTAATCTAAAGGCTAGAATTAATCCTAGACATCTATATATACATAGCCAAACGTAGACCCTAACCTCATAACTCTAAGACTATGGTGTCTTCATGTTGTTCGTCTACAAGCTAGCCTAGCCTCCTTCATCTTCTCTTAACTAGAAAAATAAATCCAAACTAGTAATCGATTAGAAGAAAATCAAACGTCTACATTAAAGGATAGCTTTTCAAATTCAGAAATCAGATCCCAGAAATCAAGATTCGTCCTTTTTCTGTAAGTGCAGTTATTGTAGATGTGAACACCTAATAAGAAATCATGACAATAATAACTAGATCTAGAACTATGCCTAATTCTATTCGTGCCTATCCTTTTGTCAATTTAGAACTGCCTATGCCTATGAGACTATTGTGATTGTTGTAATGACACCTATCGTGCCTATGAGACTATTGTGATTGATGTAACGACACCTATCGTGCCTATGAGACTATTGTGATTGACATAATGAAACCTAACATGCCTATGAGACTGTTGGATTGACAAAATGGAACCAATCATGTCTATGGAACTGTTGTGATTGATTTATCATGTTGTGCATCCTATGCCTATGACACTATTGGACTGACACAACTGAACCTACCATGCTGTATTTGCAAATTACATAATAAGTTATGTTCATACATGCTTACATGTTTAGATCCAAGCTAGTACCCATGTTTAAGATCTAAATAAGTTCATGCTTATACAATTAGATCTATGCTAGTTCGCATGTTAATTGGATCTAATTTAAATGTAAGATCACGTTCATGTGCTTAATTAAGTTTATATCGTTCCATCCCAAATTTATACTACGCACGTTGATCTGTATTATGCCTATTGGAATGTTACATGTCCCTTTCTTTTCCCTTTTGTTTATAAGTTAGGCTAATTTGTGAGCCTAACGTTCTATGTGAATTATGCGAACGAATAACGGGGGAGACGTTGGGGAAAAATATTAAACTACATGCTATTGGCATAGACTGGCTCATAATCATGTAAATAATTAGTAGCATGAAATGGTAGAATTTTTATACCTAGAATTATGGACATAATTTAGAGGGTAAATGGGACATGACTTGATTTGACAACACTTGTGGATAATTTACATATAAACATGAATGGTAAATATGTAAATTAATTAAAAGATGAATATGCCTAACCCGAGGTTAGATTGAGTTGCGGTGTAAGACTGCCCGGAACTACCCGGCACATCCAGCGACCGCAACAATACAGATCTAATGTGAGAGGTTAGAGCACTAAGCCCAAAAAACCCGAGGTTAGATTGAGTTGCGGTGTAAGACTACCTGGAACCTCCCGGCACATCCAGCGACCGCAACAATACATATTTAATGTGAGAGGTTGGTGCTTTAATGATTGAATTAAAGCTAAGGAACAGACAGGATAAGAATGGTAGGGTTAAGTTAATTAAGGCAACACTTAACCAATATAACATGATGTGTGATAGGGTTAAGTAACACAAGAGGGCAACACTTAACCAATGTAACATGACAAGTGGGCGGGTTAAGTTAACTCGACTGGATTGATGACAACCAACATAACATGATGAACGAATGGGGTTAAGCTAAGGAGAAACACTTAAGCAATATCATATGATGAATGAGCAGGGTTAGGTCAATAGAAAACACTTAACCAATTACAACATGATGAATGAGAAGGGTTAAGTTAATAAGAAACACTTAACCAACTTGGCATGACGTGTGGATGGATTCAGTTAACTTGAATGGATGGATAACACTTAACCAATTTGGGGGGTATACGAATAGACCCTAGGAAACACTAGTAACGGGGACCCATTTCAGCAGTAACCCCCATAGATGTATCATGATACTCTAAAACTAGGCAGGGTGGGGCACGATTACTGGGTTGATTAAAAGCGGTCAAAATAGCGGCGGGGGGTGCAGCAGTGTTATTCCGATGGAGTATGGGCGTGCACGTGCTCCAGAGTGGAAAAGCAGGCATTAGGCATCAGTAGTATACATTGTGCATCTTGAATCGTGTCGGGTCGCTATCATAGGGATTGATACACCCTATGGTGGGAGCAGCACAGGGTATCTATACGCAAGAGAGGGTCGATTGACACAGACACAAGGAAAGTTAATACAAGTAGGGAGCCGATCGATATGGTAGTAAGGGTACATCTAACATATTCAAGGCAATTTGGCTGGTTGAGGTAAGATCCTCATACTAGATGTACACCTGAAGGCTACCACAATTGCGGGGTTGGGATCACCTTATTTTATTACACAGGATAGTAGTTGGGATACTAGTAGGGGATTCAGATTTTTTTCACAGGATGCTAGTTGGGACACTAATATGGAATACGAATCGTTCTATAAAAGACACTAGTTAGGATGCTAGTTGGGTGGTGCAGAGAAAATAGGAAATCAGAGAAAGAAGCGAAGAGCATTCAGTGTATTTTACCTTGTCATATCAAATGTTGTGGCGTAATCTTGTAATAGTGCGGTAACATAAGGTTGGTTGAGTTGGGAAATTCCTTGGGGGTCAATCTGATGTTGATTTCGGTCTTCGGGGATGATACTCAGGGAGTTACTCTCTTAACCAAGGTGTCTTAGTAAACAGTGCGGTGTAAGAAATATCTTAATAATCAGGAGCGCAATCATCATATCCTGTTCATCTTTTGTACCTTGTCATATCTAACGATCATCATTTGTTGTCTTGTTATGCTTATTATCACGGTTATGTCTGGTATTCAGTTTATTCATGTCATGATCCTTTTACCTGTTTACATGCTGAATAATCACTGGACTTACCAGGCTTTATGTCTGACTCTATTTAGTTTCGATCTCTTTTCTTACGTCCCCCTCCGCCCGAAGGTTCACAGGGATGGAATATTACCAGTTAGCTCAGTTTTCTTTCCAAGCTCGAAGATAGACGATGTATTATTTTGGACTCTCTTTTCCACTGCTATGGCTGGCTCATGCTTTATTGGGTAATATCATTGTCATTCTATGCTTCTTTATTTTGTTAAACAAGACGGATGCTTTGTTGTAATGGGTGTTGGTGTTTTGGTGTTGGAAAACAATCTTTGTATAAGCTGTTTTACCAAGCTGCTGTTTTTATCAATGAAGTAAAGTTTTATTTATTTTCCGCTATTTAAATTTTGTCTGTTTTGTAATTTATCTATTTTATACACTTATGACGCTCCATTGAAGTTAATGCATTCTCTTTGTGAGTGACCTTAATGGAGGTAGGGTGTAACAGATTCCCCATTTCAAATCGTGTCCTCCATGCTCCAGAAATAGCGATTTGAGTGTGGGGAGGCGAGAGAAATGGGTATTCTTCCCATTTATTTTTTGAGCGTGGATTCTAAACGGGGAACCGAAACCTGTTTATAGGATAATTTGTATTTCAAATTCCCGTTTTCACAAAAATAGGGGTTTTTGAAGACCGATTAGTCTCTAATTGGTTTTCAGAATACCATTTATAGATTTTATTTATTTTTTAAATCAGTGTTTAGTGCTGGAAAATGGGAGGAATCGAACTTTTTTTCCTCCTCTCCACGCTAAAAAATGATGGACTACTAGAGATGCTCTCAGCTAGATCTGGAAAAGGCGACTAATTCCACTCTCACTTCTTCTATTCTATCTTCTTCTTCTCCTTAGTCCATGCCTCTCTTCATTTTTGTTCTCTCCGCCTTCCTTTCTTCTCGGAGTTAGTTTTCTCATCGCCTGGATCTGTGTTCAGTCGCACCAGTCAACCTTTTTATTCCCCCGAACTGAACGCCGTTCGACTTCGCTGTCCTTTTCTCTCCGTTGATGATCATGATGCTCTTGCTTTCGCGCGGTAGCACGTTTATGTGTTAGAATCCTCCCTATCCCTCCAACACAAACTGAACCCTCATATGCGACTGCTCGCAACAAATCGAGGGTATGGCTTTACTGGTAACTGGGTTTTGACGTATTTTATGTGTTTTCTGTGAAGTGGACGATGTTTGGTGTGCGTCTTGTTTGTGTGGGATTCGGTGATTTTCTTTCGGTGTTTTGTTTCCGTCTTATCTGGTTGAGCGGTAGATGTAGAGTAGGGCTTTCCAGTGAGATAGGTACTTTCCTTTTCAGCTAACATGTGAAGCTTAGCTCGAAATTTGCTGAAGTGTTATGGTGCTTCCTCTTGCTCTGTATTACCACGTTAGTCCTTCTCATGTTAATATACTATGCTATTGTGTTCATGTCATGGATTCAGCCTCTTCATCATGGTTATGAAATGGTTATATTGATGTACGGCGCAGCTATGTCAAATTCATGGTGTTAGCTTGTCACTGCGTTTTGAGCTTTTCATGTTAGTATATGGTGTGTTCTAACTTTCTACATTGGGAAGCTTCGTCTCCATCTTTGCTATGCCTTTCTTCATGTCAGTTCCTCTCATGGTGCAAACATAGTTGTCCATGTTTCAATGGATGAGATTAGTCTACCCAGCGGTAAGGTCTAATCTTTATGCAACTTCTACTGTGAGTGCGAGTTTGTTCATATTTTTTAAGGAATGTGAACAAAACACTCGGCCTCTATTGGTGGAAATCGGGAGCCCATATGGGTCCTCCTGATTTCCACCCATAGGGGCTGGGTGTTTTGTTTACATCTTAAAAAAAGATGTGAACAAACTCGTACACCTTCTACTGCCTTATGTCACAATACATTGTTTTTGCTTTCGGCTGTATGACTTAATGTACTTGTACAGTGAGTTGTATGGTGGCTTATTTGACCTTATTGTACTCAAAATGTAATTGCTCTTCTACATGAAGAATGTAATGTAACAAGTAATATCTCCCTGCGTGGAGCCATAGTAGACTAGAAAAAGTGTCTATCTCTTGTACTGTAACTTAGATAGGCTGACGGTGTATGATCCACCTTAAAACCGAATTTGTAGTAGGTTGGTAATCTCCAACCTCCTGTTTTACTTGTACTTTTTATTGATTATAATAAAAGTATTTGCAGTCACTTTAAAAATTGGTCGGTTTTGTGAAAAAAAATTGTGACAAACAATCATATATCTTACTCTAAATCAATAATAAAATTATAATTTCATATATAAAATATTGTCTAAGGTAAAATATAGTCTTAGGTAAAATATAGCCTTATGAATTGTAATTATGGGATGTAGGTGAGATTCATGAGGATAAATTGGTTCTTCAACAAGATACAACATGAGACATGAAATATATTTTCTCTTTGGATTCTTCTTTTTATCTGGATAAGTTAGCTAGTCGTTTCTATAACCACATTCTGTTTATGACGCCTTTTACGGATCCGCATTGTGCTGATAGCTCTGATGAGAAGGGTTTGTAAGCCTTAATTTATCCCTTTTTGGGTATCTTTTGTACCCTATTTCAGTTTATAGTGCCTGTTACCGCAAACCAATTTAGTTGTTTTATGCATGTTAGAACCCATATTTCCTTTTTTAATAAAAAGCAGTACAGCCACTATAATCCGCCTTGCTATGCCAAAAAAAAACAATGTGTCGATTTGCCTATTTAAGATTTTAGAAATCACTATCAACTCCACAACTTATCGTGTACTGAACATAATTCATAAATACTTGACAGATAAAATTAACATAATATAAAACTTTTTCATAACACTAACAAGTATGCGCCTTTATGCACACATACCCAAACTCTTTCTACGGTACTATTAACCATATGTCTAATGAGTTATCTATAATGAGTTACCCTAATAGGCTTTGGTATTCTCTCAACCAAAGCTCTGAAACAACTTTAATAGCCTACCATTTTTAATGATTTAGATCGACGATAAACCATACGTGTCTAGGCTAAACCATTCAAAAAGACAAATTGTTAATGAGATTTAAATATAAAAAGTAAAGAGATGAGAATAAATATAACCAAAAATCTCATTACAAAAGGATAAAATATAACAATTTTAAATAAATCATAAAGCTTTCTACAGTATACATTTTATGATATCGTAATTAAACAGTCAACATACATAAATAATGCAGTGAAATAATATTAGTAAATACAAACTACCAATCTTCAACTTCAGATAATATTTTGGCTAAGCTGAAACAACACAGGCTGACCCGAGCATAATAAGTACAATATACTTGAGTCAAGACTAAAATTTCTCATGTAAGTCAAATCAAAAGCAAGAATAAAGGTATAAATAACTTAAGAGATGTTACGGGGCTTTCCACTCCTAAGGATCCATTAAACTGTCGATATATAGTAGGATATGCTATGCATGTATTTTCTATCAATAAACTACAATATTGAAAATAGAGGTAAAGGATTACCCATATTCCACCTCAACGCATTTTTATATGCATGTAGTTTATGTAGCTAACATAACACCACTGTAAACTAGTTGCTGTCAGAGGGTCCCCTATAGGTAAAATATAATCATAGTTGTAGTGGGCTCGTATAGGAATAAAATATAACAAGGCACGTGAGGCAATGACCAAAGTAGGATTCTACCGGTTTACCCTTCCGGGCTAGTCGTAACCGATGCTGGCCGACCACGTACAACATCCCCTAATCAAATCAAGGTGCACCAAATAAATCACAAGTTAAGTGAGTAAAATGAACATGTGTGTTCGCTAAAGGTAGCTAGCCTCAGCGGCCAGACATAGGCTCCTGTCTTAGTCATTTTGATTTTGACTCAATTATTAAGGCTTCCAACATCGTTACTTACTTCATTCCGGTGATGTTCCCCAATCAAACCACTTCGTACTAGAACATCCTCCACATACACAATTGTTAAAATTATTCCTGAATTGGAAGAGAGTATGTTAGTATCCAACCTTAGTCTTTTCAACAACCAACTGTTATTTTACACACTATTGTCATTTTATATTTTAATAAAGCAACATAGTTTCAAGTCACAAATCGGTTTAATATTAGGATTGAATTTCAATCGCATGTTATAATATCCCAATCTGGAATAATATTGAATCATGTTTTAATTCATTATTTTAACGTCAAAAACAATTTTGGTTCAAAATTTTCTTTCACATTATCATACATTAAATTAGTTCAATTCACAAAACCATGGGTCATTACAACGATGGCCCTGGATATCCACATGGGTGACGATTGCCCTTAAGGCGATGATGGCTCATGGATCTTATGATCTAGATACCTTAGACTATTTGGGTAGTTTAATTCCTGATGGTACAAGTCACTTGGAGTCGAGTAAATGAGAGCTGGCACTATAATGGTCCTTGATCCGATGATAGGGTCATATAGACACTATGCAAATCCAATGCATTGAGTGAGTGAATATGAGAACGGATGATAGATGCTACATTTTCTTGATTATTTATCACTTTAGAGATATTGTAAGACACAGATACCTAGATACTTTTTGTACTCTGATGTGGAGTACACACAAAAATAATATATATTTGTTGACACCGAAAATGGTCGTCAATGCCCGTGATTTTCACGTGAGTGAAAATAAATATCCAGCGGTGGAAAATGAGTAAACAACGATGTAGTATGCAAGGGAAAAGCAAAAATAAACGATCACACAGAGTTTATAGTGGTTTCTCCTGTCGAGGTCTACGTCCACTTTGAATGGTTTTGTTCTTCTATTATAATCTTAGTACAAGTTACAATGTTGGGTCGGTGTGTTTCCGAATACATGTGAGTTTCAATGCTTCTTGTGATGCAATAGAGAGGTCGAGCTCTTCACGTGGCATACATGGTCATGGTTGTAAGGTGATCCAAGGATGATTGGTTTATCTTCTTCACAGATAAAAAACTAGCATAAAGGAGGTTTAATGCCCAAAGCAGTGTTCAAATACATGTCATTGTGTCCAAGCATACGTGTCATCTTCTTCATTGGATGAAGGAAGATGCTTAGGAGGCTTTGGGAAGACTATCTTCTTCTAATGCAGCCATTAGAGCTTGGAGGAGAGCTTGAACCAACCCCTTTCACTTTGTAAACGAGGGATTATTTATAGGAATTGATTGATAGTGGAGTAGGAAAAAAGTAGGTGAGAAGAGTAGGATTTGGAGGTTTTGTTGGTGCATTGGTAGGCTGGCGATGGAGGTTTGGACAATGGCAGCTATGGCAGATTATTTTGAATCGCTAAGTTATCTTCTTAACTCAAACAGTTATATCTATATATAAACATTAATTATTGGATGTTTAGTTTGACCATTGAATCACTTATGAATTGCATCAAATTTTTAGTATAGATTTGATAAAAATTATTGAAATAAATTGCATACAACGGATTCAATTTGGTTGATGGATGAATTAGTAAATTATGCATTTGAGAACATTGAAATTAAATCACTAATTAGTTTGATTCTATGGTTAGATAATATGATGGTCATGAAATTACTGAGTGGTATGAGTTGTCGCAAGGCAACTCGGATAAGCAAATAAATCCATATTATGGAATTATATATTATAGTCCAATGTTAGCCCTATTTTGGATGGATTTATCGTTTAATATTTAAAGATTCTCAACATGATATTTTATCCCTTTTAATTGATTTCTTACTCAAAAATTTTATTAAAGCTTTCAAACATAAGTAACATCAAAATTATAAATCTTTTAAAAACTACCGTGTTAAATACAAAATTTTTGAAGATGATTTGAAACAAAAGATAAATTATAGTATTATTTTTATAAATACTATTATGAAAGTTATAATTTCAATTTTAAGAGATTTCAGTTCTAATTTTTTAAATGATTTCGAGAGTGTTGAAAGGCCTCTTTGTAAATAAACCATTGTTCCTTAATTAAGATTTAAGGATTTAATATTGATTTTGTGAAAAATATATTCTTGGAAATATATACATTAATTTGAATATCCTTTTATTTTATCTTTTTGGGAGTTGAGTTTTTATTTGTATTTCATGCTTTCTTGTGAAATAATATTTGAATTCAATTTCTATTGAATTTCATGCTTTTCTATGAAATAAGGAATCTTAATAAACGATTGAATTATGGGATTGTATGTAACTTCTTTACAATTATTTTGCTTATTAATATAAATTATTAATTAGAGTCTGAGTGAAAATTACAAGTTGTTAGTAAATACTTAAATTTGCTTTCTAATATGGGACAATTAGTTAAATTCCTGTGATTACTTAAGTAACAACAGTTGACATTTGGAGTTGTCCAATCTTAGGGTGTTCGGGTTTGATTTTAAGACTGATAGATCCCTGAGAGACAATGACTCATTTTTTTAGCTGAGTCGATACTTTTAGCAACATGATGAAACTACTTTACTAAGTGTTAGCGACCTTGTCATTTAGAATAAAACTGAATTTTTAAGTGTTAGCAACCTTGCTATGGGTGATGAAACTGTTTAGTAATGTGTTAGCAACCTGGTCATTTAGGACGAAACTGCTTTGAGAGGTTCTGGCGACCTAGTTAGAGCCGATGAAACATCTTGAGGAAGTATAGTGACCTTGTCATTGCTATCATATTATTTTCAAATTTGAGATTATTACTATTTGTTATTTATGGTTGTTCTTCATAATTTTTTTGGATTGATATTTAGTATCCTTTTTCTTTTGGAGAACTTTTGAGTTGTTATCACCATATGTTTATGATTTCCCATTAGAGACTTGATATTGGTTTATGGGATGGTGATTTTAATGCATGTGCTTATATTGATTATTTACTTTTAAGCATATTTCTATTATGACTTGTTTAATTATTAAGCCATATTTTCAAGATTATTAATTTATAATATTTTTATCAACATGCCTTATTACGTGTAACAACCTGAATCTTATAACATGTTAAAACAAGAAATCAGGGCAGAATTAAATTATAAATTAAGAATCAAGCGAAACGGGTTGCGCCGTTGCGTTCGTCTCGAAATTCTACTTGAAAACGAGTCCGAAATTTCGTAAATCGGAGTCCGTATGACCAAGTTATGGCCCATAAAAGATTTCAGAAAATTCAAAATTCAGCCTGAAATTCAAATTCAGCCAGAAGCAGATTGGGCGGGAAAATTTCCCGCCCAGCCCCAGGTCGACTGGGGGGTCGACCGGGGAGTCGACCTGCCCCCCCCCCCCCCCCCAGGTCGACTGGGGAGTCGACCTGGGGGTCGACCTCCCTGGTCGGGCCAGGTTAGCCTAGTGCACCTGCTTGCTTGTGTGGTCTGGTTGGTTGGCCAGTGACGATTTTCAGTGGTTTAGATCTAAACTAGGGTTAATCTAAGGGCCTAAACTAGTCCTAACTCCTATAAAAACACCCTAAGACCTAGCCTAATTCACTAAAAACCATCCTAACAACAAAGTGCTGCCCAAATCTCTCTTGATCATGGCCTCCATCTCCAACTTCAAGGGCTTGAGCATTCAACTAGATCCATGTCAAAGAAGCAAGCTTTCTACATCAAATCAAGGAAGTAGAGCATCATTCCTACACCGTTCTACGAGAAATGCTTGCTCATAAATCTCTAGCCACACTATGTAAGTTCTAGCTACTTTTAGATCTGAACGGTAGTTCTAATGTTGACATGGGATAAAATGAGATGAAACCTAAGTATGCTAGTCTATGTGAATCTAGTCTTGCCTCTCTCTTCAACCTATGACTTTGGGCTATTTCTTAGTGATTAAATCATGCCACCCATGTTGTGTTTGACTTAGTTTATCATGCAAGATTGAATTTTTACTTATGGAATGTTGGCATGAACCCTTAGAACCATTTGGCTTGTGGAACATTCATATGAACTAGACTTGGGGCTTATGCATGTAAAAGAACCTAAACCTCTCATGACCATTTACATGCCTATGATGATGAACCTATTGGTATGCTATTATGCATGTTTGAGGCCAATCCCCTTATGCTATTATGCATGTTTGAGGCCAATCCCTTTATGCTATTATGCATGTTTGAGGCCAATCCCTTTATGCTATAATGCATGTTTGAGGCCAATCCCTTTATGCTATTATACATGTTTGAGGCAAATCCCTTTATGCTATCATACATGATTTGAGGCCAATATGTTGTCATATTATTCCTACCATGTTGACTCGCTTTCACTTGCGTTGGGAATACGCCTTGGGTAGTTTAGGCAAACGTGAGATGGGCTATGAAATTTAACATGAATTAAGTAAAGGGGAAAATGGGCATAAATGGAAAATGTGGGCTTTGTCGTTGCCCAAATTTGATATGAACATGGTAAGTAGAAAAACATGAAAGTGGCCAACTCGAGGTTGGGTTGAGTTTGTAGCATATATCTGCCCGAAACCGCCCGGCAAATCCAGTAGCTACAGACAACAGGACCCAATGTGAGAAGTTGGTCATATCACGCTTGAAACCCGAGGTTAGACTAGGTTGTGGTGTAAAGCTGGTCGGACCCGCCCGGCATATCCAGTAACCACAACAAAGTCTAATGTGAGAGGTTGGGGTGGATTAATTTACTTAATGCCACATGATAAGGTTAAGTAACTTGATTAGACTAATAACACTTAACCAATATGACATGGACGGGTGGGTTAAGTAACTTGATTAGACTAATAACACTTAACCAATATGACATGGACGGGTGGGTTAAGTAACTTGATTAGACTAATGACACTTAACCAATATGACATGGACGGGTGGGTTAAGTAACTTGATTAGACTAATGACACTTAACCAATATGACATGGACGGGTGGGTTAAGTAACTTTATAAGACTAATGACACTTAACCAATATGACATGGACGGGTGGGTTAAGTAACTTGATTAGACTAATGACGCTTAACCAATATAGCGTGGATGGGTGGGTTAAGTAAAACCGGACTTGATTTCTTGATGACACTTAACCATATAACACGATTAGAGGATGGGTTAGTTTAACCTGAATGGGTCGATAACACCCGACTAGTATAACGCGATGCATGGTAAGGTTAAGTAAACTCACGAGGGTAACACTTAACCATTATAATTTGACTAGTGGATGGGGTTAGGTTAATATATACTTTACCAATCTAACATGATAACTTGATGGGGTTAAGTCATGAATCGCTTGAATATACTTAACCAATCTAACATGATAACTGGATGGGGTTAAGTCATGAATCGCTTGAATATACTTAACCAATCCAACACGGTAATTTGATGGGGTTAAGATTAAATATACTTAACCAATTTGACACCATGATTTGGATAGGGTTAAGTCATGAACCGCTGGAATACGCTTAACCAACTTGACACGTGATTCGTAGGGCGAAGTCATGAACTTGAATGACAACACTTAGCCAACTTGACATGACATGTAGACGGGTTAAGTCATGAACGGAAATGACCACACTTAACCAACTTGACATGCTAGACTGATAGGTGTTAAGTCTTGAATTTAGATGACAACACTTAACCTGCTAGACGGAAACCCTAGTTACGCGGTCCTTTTCAGCAGTAACCCTCTTGGATGTATCACGATACCCTAGGGACTAAGCTTGGGCACGATTACTGGGCTGATTGTAAGCGACCAAAACGACGGCTGAGTTTGGTGCGCCATCGTAGGTTCAGGCGGGCTATGGTCGTGCACGTATTCCGGAGTTGAAAATGCAGGCGTGGGCACCAGTAGTTGTACACTGTGCGTGCTTGGAATGGTGTCAGTGGTTGACACCCTAGGGCTTGATACACCCTAGGGTGGACCTAGCACAGAGTAGCTACATTCGTGATTAGGTCGTATGACACCGACACACGACGAGCTAGGACTTGTAAGGAGCCGATCGATTAGATCGTTACATGGAAAAAGGGCGTTGTTCAATAGGTAGCATAATCCCTAGTAGTCCTAGGTGGCATAAACCCTGGTCGAATCTAGAAAACGTCCAATAGGTAGCATAATCCCTAGTGGTCCTAGGTGGCGTAAATCCTAGATGAACACGCGATAATTCATGATAAGAAAATACAGCTAGATCAAGGGTGACAGTCCAAACGATTTCAAGGATAATGGAACTACATTGAAGTAGCATAGAACTACGTGAGGAAGCCCGTAGGATTTACGGCAAAGGACTAAACATATACATGGGAAGAAACATGCGAGTTGGGAAAATATACATTAGGTTGACATGGACCATTTCATGACATTGGGAAAGGGACATTTAGTAGCTAACACATGACACGGGTTGGGATACTAGTAAGGAAGGTGCAGGGCAAATATACTTGATAGAACCTTGGGTGTATTACTCGATAGAACCTTGGGATGTTATACTTGATAGAACCTGGGGATGTTATACTCGATAGAACCTTGGGATGTTATACTTGATGCATAGTGAACGTAGTTTATCTCTATACAGTAGTTCATCCTGTTACCTTAGTTTAGCTTGTCTATCTTGTCATCATCCTTATGTTTACTTTCAGTTTATGCATGTCACGTTACCTTTACCTATTTTTATGCTGGAAGTAGATAGGACTTACCAGTCTTTATGACTGACCCCGATTCTTTCTCCTCTTTGTCTTCCGTTCCCCCCCCCCAGGTTTTCAGGGAGGAAATACTGTTATTTAGCTCGGACTTCTTCTGCTTCAAGGTCATCATGTATGGCTTGGATCTTTTCTTGGCTATGGCTATTTTACTGTTTTACTTGGGGAATAATATATGACTATGGTTTTATGCTTCTTTATTATTGCAAGACAGGTTTCGAGGTAAGTAATTTAATGGCACTTTGATGTAAACGGTTTTAGACCTTACTACTCTTGTAAAGTAATAAAATCATGTTTTCTTCCGTTGTTTTATATGTTCTGTCTTGTAATATTTCTGTGCATGTTTACCTAGATAATATTCCACCAAAGCTAGTGCATTCCCTTTGTGAGTGACCCTAGCGGAGGTGGGGTGTTAGATTTGGTATTAGAGCAGAAGGTTACCAGGATGGGCAAAAGTTTTTAAAACCTTCTGAAACTATTTTCAAAACCGTTTACAAAGAACCATTTTTTCAAGAAAAGTTTTAAAGAAAAAAGCTATTCCCCAAAGGCCATTAGCATTATCCTTTGTTTCCTTGATTGAATCTCTTTTCCTTTCTCCACCTGTAGTCACAGTGGTTTGAACTGCGACTAATCCTTTTCTAACTACATCAGTGTTTTCAGTACGATGGAGGCAGTTCTCGAGAGACCTGTTACCGCGTTATAAGAAAGGATAGTAAGAACAAGGATAAAGGATACAAGCTTAAGGACAAGCAACTTGTTGGTATGACTTAATTCAAAAAGGACGAAAAAGGTGGATGATAAAACCCATGACAAGAGAGAGTATCTCTAGTAGGGTAAAAAGGGGAAGATAGTCAAGTATTATGAGACGAGGACAAGATCATCGAGAGGGCAATTGTATGCTCTCACTGTTAGCGTACCTAAAAAGGATGGTAACGTTTCTGTGAAAGGTTTAGCTTTTCTTCTCTATCATTCCACCAGGAATTTTCTTTGATCACCGCATCATTTAAGTCTGCTTCGATAGTTGAGTCTCTGCACCTTCGTACTAGCATAATGGAGGATCCCATTTTTTATCTCAAATCTTGTTGAGGAATCGGTCCATTTGTTCATGACTTGTTTGGATTTGAGGACGTCTATGACTTTTGGGAATAATGCTTATGCTTTTAAGCTATGGGTTGAATTCTAGGAATGGAGTGGTTATCCAGTAAGGGTGCCATTCTCGTTTCTGAAAGGAGGGTAGTTAGGCTCTTGACTTGCCACGGTAATACCCTTGAAGTCTCGTGTAACCTTTGGGGTTCTGTCATGATTGTTTACCTAGAAGCTCTTGATGCATTTGTTGGTAATCCGTTCGAGTAGAGTTCGCCACTAAGGCGAATGGTTCATTTTTCTTGTGCATGAGTTATGGAAATCATTCTAGTAAGTACACTTGGTAACATGGTTGGCATCTATTTGTTTCAAGAGATAAGTTCTTCTACGTGGAATGTCGTAGAGCGAGTAAACGAGATCCATGATTCACTAGTGAATTTTGGAGAGCTTACATGAAACCATGAGTGCACGGATATGGTTGAGTCAAGTATACTAGAGGGAGAATAAGTAAAAGTGGAACAAGAGGCGACAATGAAGTGAGTTTCAGCTCATATTTGGAAATAGGAGTTAAGAGGCCACGAAATCATGAAGTTAAAGATGGTCAAAGCACAATGGAATTAAGCTCAAGGAAATGCGACTTAGAAGATTGAAGACAAGATACGCGCATCATATCTCTTTTTAAGAGTATATTCTTGATCCCTATTTTCCTGTAGAGCTTACCCGCATGCTATCTTTTATGCATATCCTCTCAGTCCTATTCTCGATCTTATTTCTGTTGCAAACTCCATAAGGGGTATGACTCATCGGTTAATAATACACGTCAGGGTTTGAAGGTGTCCGTTAGGTTGACTAAACCTTTTGGGCTTTATAGGATATGGGTTGGGTTTAGAAGGGATTTCTTGTAATCCGAAAAGGAGTTTATCTTGCTTATCTTCTCGATCCTATCTTGAGAACCTTAGGTAGAACCCTATGGATGCAAACATGTATTTGAAATATGTTATGATTGATGTTTGCGAAATGGTTGCAAGTGGTCGCAAGTGGTTGCTCATGGATGCATGAATACACATTAGGCACTAGATCGGTTCAGACACATTTTCATGTTGCATATGCATGAGTATTTATACTTGTTTATGGATGAAATTGAATGTGTTATCATGTGGA
This sequence comes from Allium sativum, assembly GCA_030737875.1. NCBI lineage: Eukaryota > Viridiplantae > Streptophyta > Magnoliopsida > Asparagales > Amaryllidaceae > Allium > Allium sativum. Next base: position 424,780,967 of record CM060921.1, on the reverse strand, counting down.
TATTGCATATGGATGAATGTTTGTGCACACATATAGTGTTTATGTGACTAGGACTATTTGCATACATGTGGATTCATGGCACTAAACATATTTTGCATTTAGAAGATCAATCAGGCCTGATCATTTGCATTAGATAAGGAACATATACACACACTTTCTGCGTATGTTCATACAACATTAGAAATCTTTTAAGGACAATGGTTGCTTGTGGATGATGCTTCGAGTAGATGGATGATTGGATGGTAGGACACGTTCTTCCTAATTTAGAGATTTCGGGGACGAAATCCTTTAAGGTGGGGGAGAATGTAACAACCCGAATCTTATAACATGTTAAAACAAGAAATCAGGGCAGAATTAAATTATAAATTAAGAATCAAGCGAAACGGGTTGTGCCGTTGTGTTCGTCTCAAAATTCTACTTGAAAACGAGTCCGAAATATCGTAAATCGGAGTCCGTATGACCAAGTTATGGCCCATAGAAGATTTCAGAAAATTCAAAATTCAGCCCGAAATTCAAATTCAGCCAGAAGCAGATTGGGCGGGAAAATTTCCCGCCTAGCCCCAGGTCGACTGGGGAGTCGACCTCCCCCCCCCCCCCCCCAGGTCGACTGGGGAGTCGACCTGGGGGTCGACCTCCCTGGTCGGGCCAGGTTAGCCTGGTGCACCTACTTGCTTGTGTGGTCTGGTTGGTTGGCCTGTGACGATTTTCAGTGGTTCAGATCTAAACTAGGGTTAATCTAAGGGCCTAAACTAGTCCTAACTCCTATAAAAACACCCTAAGACCTAGCCTAATTCACTAAAAACCATCCTAACAACAAAGTGCTACCCAAATCTCTCTTGATCATGGCCTCCATCTCCAACTTCAAGGGCTTGAACATTCAACTAGATCCATGTCAAAGGAGCAAGCTTTCTACATCAAATCAAGGAAGTAGAGCATCATTCCTACACCGTTCTACGACAAATGATTGCTCATAAATCTCTAGCCATGCTATGTAAGTTCTAGCTACTTTTAGATCTAAACGGTAGTTCTAATGTTGGCATGGGATAAAATGAGATGAAACCTAAGTATGCTAGTCTATGTGAATCTAGTCTTGCCTCTCCCTTGAACCTATGACTTTGGGCTATTTCTCAGTGATTAAATCATGCCACTCATGTTGTGTTTGACTTAGTTTATCATGCAAGATTGAATTTTTACTTATGGAATGTTGGCATGAACCCTTAGAACCATTTGGCTTGTGGAACATTTATATGAACTTGACTTGGGGCTTATGCATGTAAAAGAACCTAAACCTCTCATGACCATTTACATGCCTATGATGATTAACCTATTGGTATGCTATTATGCATGTTTGAGGCCAATCCCTTTATGCTATTATGCATGTTTGAGGCCAATTCCTTTAAGCTATTATGCATGTTTGAGGCCAATCCCTTTATGCTATTATACATGTTTGAGGCAAATCCCTTTATGCTATCATACATGATTTGAGGCCAATATGTTGTCATATTATTCCTACTATGTTGACTCGCTTTCACTTGCGTTGGGAATACGCCTTGGGTAGTTTAGGCAAACGTGAGATGGGCTATGAAATTTAACATGAATTAAGTAAAGGGGAAAATGGGCATAAGTGGAAAACGTGGGCTTTGTCGTAGCCCAAATTTGATATGAACATGATAAGTAGAAAAACATGAAAGTGGCCAACTCGAGGTTGGGTTGAGTTTGTATCATAAATCTGCCCGGAACCGCCCGGCAAATCCAGTAGCTACAGACAACAGGACCTAATGTGAGAAGTTGGTCACCTCGCGCTTGAAACCCGAGGTTAGACCAGGTTGTGGTGTAAAGCTGCCCCGACCCGCCCGGCATATCCAGTAACCACAACAAAGTCTAATGTAAGAGTTTGGGGTGCATTAATTTACTTAATGCCACATGATAAGGTTAAGTAACTTGATTAGACTAATAACACTTAACCAATATGACATGGACGGGTGGGTTAAGTAACTTGATTATACTAATAACACTTAACCAATATGACATGGACGGGTGGGTTAAGTAACTCGATTAGACTAATGACACTTAAGCAATATGACATGGACGGGTGGGTTAAGTAACTTGATTAGACTAATGGCACTTAACCAATATGACATGGACGGGTGGGTTAAGTAACTTGATTAGACTAATGACCCTTAACCAATATGACATAGACAGGTGGGTTAAGTAACTTGATTAGACTAATGACGCTTAACCAATATAACATGGATGGGTGGGTTAAGTAAAACCGGACTTGATTTCTTGATGACACTTAACCATATAACACGATTAGAGGATGGGTTAGTTTAACCTGAATGGGTCGATAACACCCGACTAGTATAACGCGATGCATGGAAAGGTTAAGTAAACTCACGAGGGTAACACTTAACCATTATAATTTGACTAGTGGATGGGGTTAGGTTAACATATACTTAACCAATCTAACATAATGACTTGATGGGGTTAAGTCATGAATCGCTTGAATATACTTAACCAATCTAACATGATAACTTGAAGGGGTTAAGTCATGAATCGCTTGAATATACTTAACCAATCCAACACGGTAATTTGATGGGGTTAAGCTTAAATATACTTAACCAATTTGACACGATGATTTGGATAGGGTTAAGTCATGAACCACTGGAATACGCTTAACCAACTTGACACGTGATTCGTAGGGCTAAGTCATTAACTTGAATGACAACACTTAGCCAACTTGACATGACATGTAGACGGGTTAAGTCACGAACGGGAATGACCACACTTAACCAACTTGACATGCTAGACTGATAGGGGTTAAGTCTTGAATTTAGATGACAACACTTAACCTGTTAGACGGAGACCCTAGTTACGTGGTCCTTTTCAGCAGTAACCCTCTTGGATGTATCACGATACCCTAGGGACTAGGCTAGGGTGGGGCATGATTACTGGGCTGATTGTAAGCGACCAAAACGATGGCTGAGTTTGGTGCTCCATCGTAGGTTCAGGCGGGCTATGGTCGTGCACGTAGTCCGGAGTTGAAAAAGCAGGCGTGGGCACCAGTAGTTGTACACTGTGCGTGCTTGGAATGGTGTCATTGGTTGACACCCTAGGGCTTGATACACCCTAGGGTGGACCTAGCACAGAGTAGCTACATTCATGATTGGGCCGTATGACACCGACACACGACGAGCTAGGACTTGTAGGGAGCCGATCGATTAGATCGTTACGTGGAAAAAGGGCGTTGTTCGATAGGTAGCATAATACCTAGTGGTCCTAGGTGGCATAAACCCTGGTCGAATCTAGAAAACGTCCAATAGGTAGCATAATCCCTAGTGGTCCTAGGTGGCGTAAATCCTAGATGAACACACGATAATTCATGATAAGAAAATACAGCTAGATCAAGGGTGACAGTCCAAACGATTTCAAGGATAATGGAACTACGTTGAAGTAGTATAGAACTACGTGAGGAAGCCCGTAGGATTTACGGCAAAGGACTAAACATATACATGGGAAGAAACATACGAGTTGGGAAAATCTACATTAGGTTGACATGGACCATTTCATGACATTGGGAAAGGGACATTTAGTAGCTAACACATGACACGGGTTGGGATACTAGTACGGAAGGTGCAGGGCAAATATACTTGATAGAACCTTGGGTGTATTACTCGATAGAACCTTGGGATGTTATACTCGATAGAACCTGGGGATGTTATACTCGATAGAACCTTGGGATGTTATACTTGATGCGTGGTGACCGTAGTTTATCTCTATACAGTAGTTCATCATGTTACCTTAGTTTAGCTTGTCTATCTTGTCATCATCCTAATGTTTACTTTCGGTTTATGCATGTCACGTTACCTTTACCTGTTTTTATGTTGGAAGTAGATAGGACTTACCAATCTTTATGACTGACCCCGTTTCTTTCGCCTCTTTGTCTTCCGTTTCTCTCCCAGGTTTTCAAGGAGGAAATACTGTTGTTTAGCTCGGACTTCTTCTGCTTCAAGGTCATCATGTATGGCTTGGATCTTTTCTTGGCTATGGCTATTTTACTTTTTTACTTGGGGAATAATTTATGACTATGGTTTTATGCTTCTTTATTATTGCAAGACAGGTTTCGATGTAAGTAATTTAATGGCACTTTGATGTAAAAGGTTTTAGACCTTACTACTCTTGTAAAGTAATAAAATCATGTTTTCTTCCGCTGTTTTATATGTTCTATCTTGTAATATTTCTGTGCATGTTTACCTAGATAATACTCAACCAAAGCTAGTGCATTCCCTTTGTGAGTGACCCTAGCGGAGGTGGGGTGTTAGATTATGACTATTCGTATCGTACATTTTATTATGACTTATTATTCTACTAAGTCATAATATTAATATGGATTTGAAATGGTGATTTAGTTTGACATCCCTTATTATAATTAATATGGTTAAGTCATTTTTTAAATAGATATCTCACCTTTTTATTAGATATATTCTGACCTATTTATTTTATACAGGTCAGGCCAAGATTCTACAGGTATAGGAACTCATTCACTATTTGATTTTGAGCTCATATTGAAGTACACTATTTTGACCTTTCCTATTTACATAATACTTGTATATTTTGACATTTAGGAGTTATGGAATGCATATAATGTAGTATTCACTACGTACGTGATGAAACATTCTGTATATGATGTGTATTCATACTTTATGATATGTGACTTTGATTCGGTTTATATATTTGTATGTTGTTTTGAATACTTTGAATCGGTGGGTTTTTTTTTACAAGAAAGGGTACTTGATTACACATAAAAGGAAGTTACAAAGATATTGAGTTGGCCACAAATACTACAACAACAAAACAAATACTATACATGCACACACAAGACCAACTCAATATAAAAAGACAGACATAGTCACCACAAAGATTTAATACAACACCAAAACGGACACACTTCAGAATCACTTAAAACCAAGCAGACAGCAAAACTGCTCAAAAGATAGCACCAAAAGAAAGCATCGCCTAAGCCAAGCAGATCAACGTAATTACCTAACAAGCACAACAACCAGGCAAACCGACACCAAAGAAAATACCCATCATAATCGAAGCCTATATGAATACTTGTCATCGGATGAAGAAAGCCTAGTTCAACACAAAGACAGAAGAAAGAAATCTAATTCAATCACTTCTTGGATACGACTCCATTAGAAACTCCACCAGGATTTCCTCCTCCTCCTTTTGCTTTTCTTGTTTTGGAACGATTTTGAAATTGCTGCATAAGTTCAATCCACAATGGATTATCCTCTACCAATGGCTCATCATTAACAAGATTATTAACCTTTTTGTTTTTACTGGGTTTAAGTTTTGTTCTCCTCTTTCGGAAGCTATTTGTAGAACTATCAGACTCATCCATAAGAGCATCTTTATTTACAACAACCTCACCATTTTGATACTCACTGCAATCCTCTAAGTTATCCTTTCTAACAGCCATTTCATCTTTATTCAATAAATTTTCACTGAAATATTGTTGTTGTTAGGAGAAGTGTTATTTTCGGTGTTAGACCGAAATCTGGGCCTAACACCCAAATGCTATGTGAAAACCTCACAACACAGATCAATGCAGAGAAAGCAGTAAAATAAAAGGAGACACACGAGAATTTTATAGTGGTTCGGCTCAAACCAAGCCTACGTCCACTTTATAGTTTCTTAAATCCTAAGAAGCTATTACAATGTTGTTTGCTTGCTGTTTATACACGAAATCCTCGTGTTTACAATGAAGAAGAGGAGATTAGAGAATGAATTTATACACGAATTCCTCGTGTTTATATGATGAGCAATGTCCTTGCTCGGTAGTAATGGAAGCCAAGTGTTGGAATCGCCAAAAGTCCTTTGAAATGACCATCTCGTGGTGTATTTATAGGCGTAGAGGAGCCCTTAGGAGCGGTCCGGTTTGGATATGCCATGTGTCACGACCGGAGTTAATCTCGAAAAGTAGTGGAAGAAGTCCCTCTATTCGGGTTTTGCCAAGTGGAGCCAGATCCATGATAGTAGGAGCGGTTACCCCTTAAGAAGCGGTCAAAACAGTTGTGTAGCAGTAGGTAAAGGGGGATCGGATCAGTTCTCCGATCCGAACAGGGGCGAAGCCTTTGAACTGAAGACGTTGTGCTCTCCTGAGCAACTGATATGAGGCGGGTCGGATTCTCCTTGTTCTGAACCGAGCTGTCATTTCCGATCCGAAGCGAGATGGAGTTTCCGAACGGTGGACATGATGTGCATTTCTGTGCAGGGCAAGGCGGTTTGGGTTCTGATGGTCCGATCCGAACCGAAGTGAGCTAGAGTTGAAGTCTGAGCGTCTTCGAAGTATGGGGTCGGAGCGGGTCCGATCCGATCCGGGGTTCTATTTAATGCTAAATTCCAGGTTTCCGGTTCTGCATGCGTTCACGGAAACGGGCGTAACTTTCAAACCGTAAGTCCGATTGAGCCAAACCAAAGCTCAAACTGAAGCTGATTCAGAGATCTACAAGAGTTACGGAGCCTAGCTCCGTAATCGCTGTTTTCGGGCCCAAAAGAGGCCGTCTGGTAGGAGTTCCGGGCCTTTCTTTGTTTGTGATGCGATTTCGACCAAATCGCTGCCTGTCTTCTGATGACGTTTCCAATACTCTAGTGTGTTGTTTACCAGAGATTCCATATGTGACTGCTTTGACTAAAAAGAGGGTCAACATTCGGAATGCATGTTAACTTCCTTCTTCTGATTATCTGGTCTATTATCAATATCCTTCCTACTATTCACATCATTATTCTCCTTAGAAACGTTCTCATTCACAATCTCATTCTAATTCTGTATTTGAAGTTTAGGATCTATTGTTAATTTCCTTTGGCCTGAACCTTCCACATTACTACTTTGAATCAAATCAGTTTCATATTTTTCTTACTATCCAACATTATATCATATCTGCTAATATTGTAAACCTCTTCTGAATTCAACTTAACATATTGTTGTCCTATCCAATTAGCCACACCATCCCTTATTACTTCCTGATTATTCAAATTATACTCTATCTCCATCTTATTAGCTGATTCTAAATTATCTTTGGGAATCCATAATTTAATTGCCTTACACACATCTGTTGAATGGCCAAATATATTACACAATGAACAAATAGTTGGCTTCCATTCATAATCAACCTTCTGCCAAAGTATATCTCCATTATAACATTTGATAGGAATGGCTTCAGGGAATGTAAAATCACAACTAACTTCTATTAAGATACGAGCATATGAAATTCTAATTAAATCTTCGATTACATTATCTAATTTAAGGGGGTGACCCAAAATAGATGCAATCCTGCTTAGTGCTTCGACTAACCAAAAATCTAAATCTAGATTCGGAAGCCTGAACCAAATAGGAATTGAATGTAGATGTTCACGAGTCAATTTCAGACAAGGTTTCCATTTTATCATAAATATAAGTCTTTTATTATAATAATAAGGACCTGAAGCTAGAATTCTTTCACAATCTTCAACATTTTCGCATTTAATATTGAAGAACCCATTTTCATGCGTATACAACTGATAATTACCTTTCATGCCCCAATTTCTATCTATATAATTCCTCAACAACTTACAATAGGTCGGCTTCCATACACATAAAACACTATTGAGTTAACCTACTTCTCTCTGGCTTTATTTTTCAAATTTTCATCAATAAAAGCTAATTTAACATTAGATTCAGAGATCGGCTCGTAATAGCTGAGTTGAATTGAATCTAGATGTGATCTTTCTTCAGTGGCGACATCTACCCAAGCTTTAGATGGAATTAAACTCGCCTTATTTGTAATAGCTTGAGAATTTGGCACCAACTCTGGAAATTGAGTCCTTGAGTTCAGGCCGCCCTATTCCTTAGTTAAAGATAAATGTAGTAGTGTCTGGCCATTAAGAGGCGGTCTCAAAGTGCATTTAGACCAATTCATGTTTTTCTTCAAATTCTCACGTCATGGTAAGCACCTTAAAATTCTTATTTTAGAGCCCATTTTTATTTTTGGAAAAACCTTTATTGTAATCTCATGGAGTCCGATAGTTAATCGTGCTACAGATCATGTTTTATTAATACCGTTTAGTGATATTACAACTATTGCTAGGGAAAAGCTCTTCCATGCTAAGACTAATATTGAAGTATCTTCTATTGAACCACAGCTTGATAAGATCAAAACTAGAATTGCTAACGGATTTGTTGCTGAAATGGAGGTCCATTATGGATGGAAACCGGAACTTTTTCTATTGTGTCAGTCATTTGGTCATATTATTGCTTTATACCCTGTTAGTTCTAGCGGTCCTTCCTTAGCTCCCTTAGCTCCTATTGACAGGCTACCACTTCTTACGTCTCCAGCTGTTAGGTAGATGCCTAAGTTAAGCCCCTGTGGTTGATCCCCTCTGATCATGAGGAGGATGTTGATACTCTATATTTTTAGAAATCAAAATCTTTGCTTATGGAGGAGCTTGATTCTGATCCCGATAAGGGCGCCTTTTTTGATGATATTGTCCGGTGTGCTGATGATCAGATTTGGGTTCATGTCTTATCTAGCATAAGATATTAACCAGTTAGTGATACATTCCATAAGTAAATCAGTGATGATGTTAGCGATTAGAGTACATTGATATACCAGATTGAAGGTTATAGTATTAAGCTAATCCAAACTTGTGAGGTTGGTGAGATTAATAATTCCGAGTTCTATGGAATTACTTGGGATCAAAACTTCATTTTCTGTGCTCCTAATCTGTGTTATGTGCTAAATCTTCCCTTGGTTTTTTTTCTTCTAGATTTTGTGTGTTGTTTCCCAGACCGACACACTTGTAGATGTTCCTCTTCTAAGGGGGCTAGTTCCATGTTATTTAGTAGCTTTGACAATTTATCTAACTCCTATTTTCATTGCATGGTGGTTGTCCATCTTAGTAGTAGTAGAAGCACTTAGCTTCTTTCCTGTATTGTATTGTTTAGTGTTCAGGCACTACAAACCATTATTTAGGTTCTGTGCTTACGTAGAACTCCTTGTTCCTATCTACGTTTTAATAAATAGTGGTACGACCACTATGAAAAAAGCTAGCTTTGCTAAAATAAAATATTCACATTTGATCGCCCTTAGCCAGGTGTATTCTCCATGTTGTTAGACGAGATTGTTTGTAATGTTCTTTAATAATATGGATATGGGTATAACGGTGGGGTAATTACAATTTGAGATCAGAGCAATTTTGAAAATATTATAGAATATAATTGACATAAAGTCCATATCTGAAGCTAGATGACATAGAGTCTCGTCCCTTGGATATGCGTGGTAGAACCTAAAATTTATGCCTATTTTGGATATAAGTGTAAATAATTATAGGGAATAATCATTGGGACATATTTTTAGGAATTTTTGAAGTACTTCAAAATTAATTAGTATGAAACCGATTTTAAACTGGAACTCACTTTTTTAAGAAGTGAGATTTGGAACCTTATTTGAAAATTGTTATAGCTTTTGAAAATCGCGACCGCGTCATCTCATATGTCTTCCTCCTCCTCTTCCGCTTTCGACTCCGCACTTCCACCTCTTCCTTCTCACCGTTCTCCACCTTCTCCCCCAGATCCACCTCCCTCTGGTGTAAACCCTTCTACTGAGAGCCCCCCAAAGTCAATTGCTTCGATTCTAGATCTGGGTAACTCTTTTCTTAGATCTGGTAAATCTAGTGACCCTCCTCTTAATGCAAATTGTTTTACTGCCAATTCTTCCAAAGTATCCTTCCTTTACAAAATGGACTACGCGTCACTCTTCAATTCGCTTCCCAGAAACGCCGGAGCTTTCAAACCGTAGCATTTTGAAATAGCTAGAGATGGTGTGCTGAAGCAGATACCAGATATTGTCAGAAAAGAGGGCCTGAATTACTGGAGCAATCACTTGGTCGGATTCTTCTTGGATGGCTATCTACCTTACCCTATTGTGGTTAATTCGTTTCTCAGAATTTGGAAATTGGTCGGTGAAGTGGACATTAAATCGGACGGTATGCATTTTTACTTTAATTTCTCTAATGTCTTGGATAGAGATAGAATACTCAAGGCTGATCCAATTTTTATACATGGTCGTATGTTTATAATGACGAATTGGGATCCTTCGATTGGAAATTCAAGAGCACAGATCAAAAAGGTGCCTATATGGGTACAAATTTATCGCATTCCTCTTATTCTTTGGACTTTGTTTGGAATTAATTAGCTAGAATGTCACATAGGGAAGTTGATTTGTTTTGATTTAAGCACTGAAAAATTGCAGCGTTTTAGATATGCAAAGCTTTGATTGAGTTATCTTCTGACTTTGAGCTACCTGAGAAATTAGTTGTAGGTGGATTAGGTAAAGATTTCCCATCTGTTTTGATAACATATGATTAGAAACCCAGTATTTTTTGGTCATGAAACTGTTGATTGTGAATTTAACACAAAGGTGGACATGGATTTTGAGGATCTAGTAGAAAACACTTTTGAGGAAAATAAAGGTAAAGCGTATGATCATACAGGACAGTATAATAGGAGGGCTAATACTAGCGTTAATAATACTAAGTTAATAACTGGTCTACTGTAAGTACTAGATCAAAGAAAATTTGGATTAAAAAAGGACTAAATAATTCCAATGGGAATGGTGTTGATAATAAGGATGCTCCCAAAGTTAATTCAAATCCTTTTGTCGTTCTATCATCGGATGCTAATGATATTAGGAAGGAGACAAGCTCACATACTCCTGATGTAAGTGGGAAAGAAGTTAATGGGGAGGATATTGTTGATAAAAGTAATAGTAATGATGATGATGTTACTAACAAAAGTGGTGGTGAGACACTTGATAAAACAAAGGATGACATGGTAAATACCTTGTTGGACCAAACTATCTCAGACGATGATACTCTGGTTGGTAATATGTTTGAAGTTAATGAAGGGGAGGTTAATAATGTAGCTAAGGCATCTGATATTGCTTCGTCTACTATTGTTATGCTTTCAACAATGTCTTGTTCATCCTCTTTCTGTAGTCAAGCACCTACCGCTGCTAGTACCATGGCTTTTAGATCTGATGCTTTATCTTCATCAAAATTAAAAGCCTCCACTTATGGTCACCTTAAACCCGATTCGAATATTCAGCTTCCTCCACCTCGGAATGTTTCAGGTTCTGGTTTAACTTTCTCGATTGTTGACACTATTTTGGCTTCACTTTCCTCTACTGTTCCAACGAGTTATATTCCCTCATCTAAATCAAAGAAGTTGAAAGGTAAATTCTGGGATGACTTAGATGAATGGAATGACTATACATCTGATGATGTGCAACCTATTGGTAGCAATGTTAAATCTACTAAGAGGCACACGCGAAGGAATCCCTCACCTTTATTTGATCCTTTTTTCACTTTATTTTGTCACTTTGGAGGTTTTGGTATGCAGGTTGCTTGCTTCGGTTTATATCAGTATTGACTGGTGTTTGCTTTAGCTTTACTGCTGGTAGTTGGCTGTTGTAATAATCTGTTCATGGTCAAGTTGGCTTTGGTATTATTATTATTCTTTGCACGATTCTTGGTTCAATTGCTTGTTACTGGCATCATGGTTCTGATGGCTACTAGTTGCATGCTGACGCTACTAGTTGCATGTGTTCTGATGGCTACAATAGGAATTGTCCTTGTTTGATGTATACTTTGTTTCCTTTTTGTTTTCAGACCATTTAAATGTTGTAAGACATTAGGTATAGAGAGAGGCATAGAGAAAATAGTGAGTGGTATTGGTGATACAGACAGAGTTTACTTTGTTTGACTTGTTTACTTCGTTGTTGTTACATGTAATCTTGTAAGTAATAAAAAATTTAAGCTGCCTTTAAAAAAAAGTGAGATTTGATAGATAACATTTATGGGACCTTAGAGGGGTCAAAAATGAAATTGTGTGCGCTGATGAATTAGTGATTAGAGCGGCAGTTGAAAATGGAAGATTGTATTTTGTTAAAGGAGATTGGTTATTTGTTTGGTTGAAATTTGTTTGCATCGATGTTTTTTTTATGTCGAGTTTAAATTGTGGAGTTGAATAAGACATTATCATTCAAAGAATTTGCCATTTCGATTTTAATTTCGACAAACCCAATCTATCTATTACCTATAGTAGAAAGTAGAATATGTAAAATACTTATGTGGAATCTCTTTTCTTTGCAAATCTTACGTGTCACCCTATAGCATCCCTTTGGATTATTGACAATTTGTAATTTTCTTCGTTGCTACTCGCTATCGATAAAAATTTACCCTTTCCCAAAATCACTTTTCCCAACCGCCAAACCTAATTCGGTCGATTCTACTCTGCATATCCCCAAATCGCGTAACCATATAAAATTTATTCCTACCAGATTTCGTTTCCAGGATTATCCTCGACGATTTGCCGCTCTGAACACCTGCCCGATTTGTTCTACAAATCTACGTCGCTTTTCGTCGGATTGGATGTTCGGGTGACCGTCATGGACGAGTAAAGTTAGAACTGAGCCATTTCGGGTGTAACCACGTTGTTCCACTGTCTTCTAAGTCGTGCTGAAGTTTGTCACAGGTATGAATTGTGGTGTAAACTATATACTGACTATTCCTGTTTATTTCTTCCCCCATCTGTCTAAAACCTTTTGTTCCGATTTAAAATTGTTGTTGTATGTGCCAATATACATTATTTCTAAGTATTTGTTGCTAAAGGAACGAATACTTCCACAGGTTGAATTCTCACTCCATAGCTACTCCGTTGTGCAATAGTGGCCCAGGTTGATCGATCCTAATTCATGATATAGGCTGACAGAGATTGCTTGGGTAATGAAATGGTCATACAACATCTGAACTTGCTTTAATTTGTTTTTTAAATGTCATACCAAAACTTTAGTACACTTTATGTTTCTGTCCGAAGCGTTAGCATTCTGTTTGAAGGGTCCTGTTATGTCTGTGATATATGTATATATACACTTTGTTATGTTTACTGGTCCAATAACATGGACAACCATTTTGTGTAAACCTGTGACGGTTGATACATATATAAATATATAGTTACATACTCCTAATATATCGACTGCTGCTAATAAGCCTGATTGGGCTTTCTTCTCAAATTAGTGTGAGTAACTAATTGTTGCAATCTCATCATATATTCCAATCACTAAGCTTTGACCATATTTGAAAATTTTATAGGACTAGTTGGGTGTTTATGACTTCATAATTTCAAAATATGGGCCAATTTGATGAAGTCATAAACACCCAACCGGTCCTATAAAATTTGGAGAAATTAATAAACTGAATGTGAGGTAAATTATTTGCCAAATTTTTCTTCCTTTTTTCTTTCCTTATAGTGTTTACAAACAATATAATACATAATAAAGTTGCAGTATCATTTGAAATGGTCAATTTATGAAAAGAAATTATATGGTTAAAATCTATGAATCGGTATTTGGAAATTGATCTAACATGGCAAGAGGTATTTATTAGCTATTTTCATCACGTTTTCTTTTTTGTTGCTGGATCAACATGATATAAGAGTACTTTTGGTTATATCTTCGACCAGAGAAAACACTGTAAGACTCTGAATTTATGCTAAAATCACATGTTCGATTGAAAAATAAAATGATTGATCAAAAAGGCTTAATTTTGTAGATATTTTTAATGGTAGCAAGTTCTACTAGACCTGCGAGTTTGGAGTTTATTTTAATTAGTTGTGGTCATATGCTTTGTTCTGAGGATTACTTAAATTTAAATAGAGAAACCGCAGAATAAACAATTTCAAATCCATTAATGCGAGACTTACTGTCAAGTTGAGCAATATGCTATCCAATGCAATCATCATCATTCTTATAAAATAAATTCCATATTAATCTACATTTACTTATATCATTATGATCAAAAGGAAGAAAAAGCAAGAAAAGTGAGCATGGTAGGACTTGAATATTCTCCAATCCTTATTCAGACAGCTAAGAATATTGCACATACTAATAATTCAGATGCAACGTGATAAAAATATTTGCATGCTAGGAGAGTTGAATAGACTTATATGAAGTATACAAATCAAAATTGGTGAGAAACTATGGACAGGTATGGAAAAGATCGTAGCAATAAAATCATGACTGCCAGAATATTAGCAGACACTGTTTAATAGCACATAGACAACTGGGTAAGCAAAATTTGGGCCAATTTGATGAAGTCATAAACACCCAACCAGTCCTATAAAATTTTCAAATATGGTCAAAGCTTAGTGATTGGAATATATGATGAGATTGCAACAATTAGTTACTCACACTAATTTGAGAAGAAAGCCCAATCAGGCTTATTAGCAGCAGTCGATATATCAGGAGTATGTAACTATATATTTATATATGTATCAACCGTCACAGGTTTACACAAAATGGTTGTCAATGTTATTGGACCAGTAAACATAACAAAGTGTATATATACATATATCACAGACATAACAGGACCCTTCAAACAGAATGCTAACGCTTCGGACAGAAACATAAAGTGTACTAAAGTTTTGGTATGACATTTAAAAAAAATTAAAGCAAATTCAGATGTTGTATGACCATTTCATTACCCAAGCAATCTCTGTCAGCCTATATCATGAATTAGGATCGATCAACCCGGGCCACTATTGCACAGCGGAGTAGCTATGGAGTGAGAATTCAACCTGTGGATGTATTCGTTCCTTCAGCAACAAATACTTAGAAATAATGTATATTGGCACATACAACAACAATTTTAAATCGGAACAAACGGTTTTAAACAGATGGGGGAAGAAATAGACAGTAAACAGTTTACACCACAATTCATACCTGCGACAAACTTCGGCACGACTTAGAAGACAATGGAACAACGTGGTTACACCCGAAATGGCTCAGATCTAACTTTACTCGTCCATGACGGTCACCCGAACATCCAATCCGACGAAAAGCGACGTAGATTTGTTGATCAAATCGGCCAGGTGTTCAGAGCGGCAAATCGTCGAGGATAATCATGGAAACGAAATCTGGTAGGAATAAATTTTATATGGTTACGCGATTTGGGGATACGCAGAATAAAATCGACCGAATTAGGTTTGGCGGTTGGGAAAAGTGATTTTGGGGAAGTGTAAATCTTTATCGATAGCGAGTAGTAACGAAGAAAATTACAAACTGTCGATAATCCAAAGGGACGATATAGGGTGACACATAAGATTTGCAAAGAAAAGATTCCCCATAAGCATTTTACATATTCTAGTCTAGATTTCTATTATAGGTAATAGATATCAATATTACCCTGAAAGTATCAATAAATTGCAGTAGGAATTAAGTGTAGAAGTTAATAAACTGAACGTGAGGTAAATTATTTGCTAATTTTTTATTCCTTTTTTTTTCCTTACAATGTTTACAAACAATATAATACATAATAAAGTTGCAGTATTATTTTAAACGGTCAATTTATGAAAAGAAATTATATGGTTAAAATCTATGAATCAGTAATTGGAAATTGATCTAACATGGCAAGAGGTATTTATTAGCTATTTTCATCATGTTTTCTTTTTTGTTGCTGGATCAACATGATATAAGAGTACTTTTGGTTATATCTTCGACCAGATAAAACACTGTAAGACTTTGAATTTATGCTAAAATCACATGTTCGATTGAAAAATAAAATGATTGATAAAAAAGGCTTAATTTTGTAGATATTTTTTAATGGTAGCAAGTTCTACTAGACCTGCGAGTTTGGAGTTTATTTTAACTAATTGTGGTCATATCTTTACAGTTAGATACATGAGTTGTATTCAACGATTTTTATAACATATCTTCTGTTCCTTTTCCCGTTGTAGGTAAAAAATTGGGTGCATATTTCGTCTACTTGCTCAAGCTTACATCACTTTCAGGTTATTATCTTAGCACAATATTTAATTTATCTTCAGCTATTCTTCTACTATGCATTAAAGAGATTAATATTTATGTGATATGTCTATATAATTATAGCATGTTGGGTTGGTACAAATTTGTGTGCACTGTACAACATATTTTTTTATAGTATCAACTTAGTTTTTTATCTTGAAAAACAAAAAAGAATACAAATTTGCTACTTTACCCGAAAATTCTTTTATCAAAAATTGAGCCTGAGATGTGGACCATTGACTTGGCCAGCGTCCCCTATTATCCTCCTGTTGGATATCTTTCCGCACATCCCGTGTAACGACCCGCATTCTACGTATCATAGGATTGTAGAATATTTATTTCTTTCACATACGAAGTCGTATGGTCATGTAACTTTGGGAGACGACTATTGGGGTCATTTCCCATATTCATGATTTTTGTCGATTTTTAAATGACCATTTTACCCCTAGTTGGTACTGTTTTGGCCATAACTTTTGACTGGAAAGGAATTTTGACCTGAAACCACTTCCATTGGCTCCGGATGATGGTTTACAATTCCGTAGAGTGGTCAATTAGCCAAACGGACTCACCGTTTGGGAGATATGGCTGAAACAAGTTTCAGATGGTGAAAAACAGCTTAATTGGGCTTAACCGGGTGATTAGCAGTTAGGCCCAAAGGGGATTTCGGGATTGGAAATGTATAGGGGCTGATTAGGGTTAGAAAACATTTCTTTCAGCCACCACTTTCATTCTTGGAACCCTAGCAATGGCCTCCAACACCCAAATCACCTTCTAATCACTTTCTAATCAAGTTTTGGCTTAATCCACATCAAATTAAGGAGAGGAAACACGAAAGCAAGGTTAGAGCTGCTGTTAGACACCAGTATTCACCCAAATCAGCGAGGTTTCAGTTCTGAGAATTCTATTTGTGGCCAAGGTGAGTGATTAGCATTGTTTTGACACTAATTACAGTTAATTAAGTGTAATTAGTGAAGATTAGCGAATTTATACACTAATAAATTCTGGAAAAATATCTATAAATTCGAAAATAATATTTTATATCTCTGTTAGAAATTTGGTTTAGTTTGGTTAAGTTTTGTTAACCCTATGATTAGTTTTTCTTAAACATGCTTAAGGGAAAATATGGGGTTTTGGGTATATTTGATCCATTTTGACATGTAAATTCATTGTTTTGGTGTTTGTGGTTAGTTGCTATGTTGCTATGACTGTTTGACATGTTTTGTGATTGATTAGAATAGTTAGATTTGTCGAAAACGTCGTCGAATGGCGTAAAACACTTGCTGGAAGAGTTGCAGGAAAAGTGCAGGTTCTGGACTGGATCGGATCGGATATGGGGGGCTCGGATCGGATAAGTAGAACTGGGCAAGGGATTCGATCGGAATGGAACTTAACACTTGAGAAAAATTGGCAAAAGGGAAGGCCACGCTAATTGAACTGGGATCGGATCGGATAAAGAAGGAGAGATCGGATCGGAGCACGTGAAGAACGAGGGAGCTGATCGGAGCGGAAGAACGGAGTGGATAGGAGATGGCGACCCGACCCGACCCGAGGTGGGGCACCCAACCCGAACCGATGCAACGCTGTGGACCCGAACCAATGCAACGCTGTGGACCCGAACCGAACCGCTACAGGAGAAGACTACGAACAGAACCAACTCAAGATAGGGGACCCGACCCGGACCGATGGCTAGAAGGTGAACCCGACCCGATCCAGTATTGACCAATAACCCGAGATGCAAAGGTAGTCCAATATGGTAAGTTAGAGCTCAGGATCCAGTTGGGAACCGATGAGTTCACTTCATGATTGGGCTTTGCTGCGGGACGTGTGCCAAGGGGCAGTCGATGTCTATGACTTTGGATCACTATGTATGGGAGGTACGTGAATGGATTCAGGGCTGCAGTGGCCTAGGTACGACTAAAGAGCTATAGACCAATGAAGTGGGGTCATTTGTAAAGATTTGGTCGTGACTCCATGTGTTAAGCTTGGTAGTAGCAGTAGTTGTACAAGTTGAACTCCGTCACTACTTCGATGTGTCTAGTGATTGACAGTAGTGGACATTGTATGCTTTACGCACTGAGTGAGAGACGTGAGGATGATTGTTATGCTTGATTTGTTTGCCACCCTTATAACATACACACCCCACCCCCGTATTATTTACACTATCTATTATGGCACCTTAGAGTATTGTACGGTATGTGGTACTAACTCTTTGGTTACAGGTCCAGGTTCAGGTATGGTTCAGTATACCTGTTATTGTTCTATTTAGATGCTTATCGCTCATACCAGGCTTTATGTCTGACCCAGAGTTTTATGTCTCTTCTTATTACTCTGGGTGCTCACACGAGCAGACTAGAGACAGGTTAGCTAGTGATGCACGGGTAGATGATCCAGAGACGAGCAGGAGGCTTCCACGTAATATATATATATCGTATTCTCCCTGTGTTGTTGAAGATCACTGCTTGGGCATTAGTAGTGCATCTTCTACTTTAAGCTTTCTTTTGTTTTAGAGACAGTAAATTTGGAAAAGTTGTAATAAGCTGTACTTGGATTTCCGTTGCTCTGATGTTGATGTTGATTTTAGTTATCAGCTTATGCACTGTCTCACCTGTTTTATGTCAAGTATGTTATTATTATTATATTTTACTCCATGCGCTGTGAGACATTCTACAGGTTCCTCGTAAGTTAATTCCCTTCTTTCCTTTCTTCTGACGACCGTCCCGTGCTAGTCGGGCATGTGTACAACGCACTTTCGGAGGAAATGCAGGCTGGTGCGGGGCGGGCCGTCACACTTGGTATCGGAGCTCTAGGTTGCGTAGTTAACCTAGGGAAGTTATCAGGGAGAGATAATATACGTATACGAGAGAGCGTATTTGTGATTACTTTGGTTTTTAAAAGCTATATATGTATATACTATTAGTAGTATAAGGGTGAAATCATACTGCACTAGCACCACTATGGGGTCGTTAATCGTTTTCTTTTACCGATTGACGATGAGCCGATATACTAGAGGTGCTGGTAGGGGAGCCAATAATGGGAATGATGCTGACATGAGGACGATGTTTACTGACCTCGTGAGAGAGATGCTTAGGGATGTGCAGAGGGCAGCTCCCAATGGTGGAAATGGTGGTGGTCCAATAGTGCAGGCGCCGAGGGTCGACTTCGCCAAGCTGAATAAGGATTATACTAGTCTTAGTGGGAAGCCATTCCACGGAACGGAGTCGGCTACGGATGTTCAGGATTGGTTGGATAGTTGTGAACGTATCTTCGAGGATCTGGGTATCGAGGATGCGATGAAGAGAAAGCTAGCGTCCCGTCAGCTGCAAGGGCGGGCAATGAATTGGTGGAATGCTATAAAAGCAGCTACTCCCGAAGATCAGATTACTTCGGAGAAGTTTAAGGTTCGCTTTAGCGAGAAGTTCATTCCAGCTGCTCAGAAGTCAGTGCTGTTTAAGAAATTCTTGGAGCTCAAGCAGAATGGCAGAGCTGTCTCGGAGTATATTGCTGAATTCGATACTTTATCGAAGTATGGGCTATCTCCTATTGATACTGCCGAGAAGAAGAATGAGAAATACATAACTGGCTTGGATCAGTACTTGGGGGAAAGGCTTATTAACCACATCGATGAGACATTTGAATCGATTGTGGGGAAAGCATTGAGGTCAGAAAGTCTCTACCCTAACCCGAAGATTGAGGTTGCATCTGCAGAAGAGCCAAAACCACAAGCAAGTGGTGGAGGCAAGGGTGCTTCCCAGAATAAGAGAAAGCAGAGTCAGATTAAGGATGGCCAAAAGAAAAAGAATAAGCAAGATGTTGAGTGCTTCAGCTGTGGTAAGAAGGGCCATTATGCTAGTAATTGTCGGGCCAAGCCAGCGAATAGGAAGTGCTTCAACTGTGGCCAAATGGGACATCACAAGGACAAGTGTCCACAACACCCCAAAGAAAAGCAAATGGTGAAAGCATATGCCCTTAATGCTATTCCTTCTTCGTCGAATGCCCCAACCGCGACAGAGAAGGGAAAGAATGTCGTCATTCAAGGTATGCTTTCTGTTTATGATGTTCCTATTAGAGTTTTGTTTGATACCGGAGCTTCCAGTTCTTTCATATCTAGTGACCTGGTAGATAGATTGGGATTGGAGCCCGAGATTGTCGATAGACCTTTAGTAGTGACGAACCCGATTGGTGGTTCGACTAGCCTTAGTATGATTTGTCGTAATGTGGTCTTATCGAGTCATGGATGCATGTTTGTTTGTGATTGCTTTATTTTGGGCTTTACTGGGTTTGGCATTATTTTGGGAGTAGATTGGCTCCAAAGATACGGGGTGGTGGTAGACTGTGAGGGCTTTTTGGTGACAGCTAGAGCGGATGATGGGCGGAGGATAGTGTTTGGTGGTCTACCCAGTGAGGGGCTATTGGCTAGTTTTCTAAACTCCCTCTACATTCCGCATAGTGAGTTGTCAGGTTTGCCCGTGGTTGGCCAGTATCCGGATGTTTTCGAAGAAGTGACCGGGCATCCACCACATCGAGAGATTGAGTTCCGTATTGATTTGGTGAAAGATGCCAGACCTATAGTGATGCCACTTCGTCGTATGACACCAAGGGAGCAGCGAGAGCTCGAGGTGCAAGTCAGCGATCTTTTGAAGAAGGGATTTATCAGAGGGAGTGTTTCTGAATGGGGAGCACCAGTTGTGTTTGCTACCAAGGAAGATGGTTCCCTTCGTTTGTGTGTAGACTACCGCGAGCTGAATAAAGTGACGAGGAAGAACAAGTATCCTCTACCGCGGATAGATGATTTGTTCGAACAGTTGGGTGGCGTGAGAGTATTTTCTCAGTTGGATCTCGCGACAGGTTTTCATCAGCTTAGAGTGGAAGCTGAGAGTATAGCTAAAACGGCATTTCGGACGCCGTCTGGATCTTATGAGTGGTTGGTTATGCCATTCGGGCTGACCAATACCCCAGCATATTTTGTAGATCTTATGAATAGGGTATTCAGAGATCAGTTGAATAAATTTGTCCTTGTGTTCGTTGACGATATTTTGGTCTATTCGAGGACAGAGGAAGAACACAAGGAACATTTAAGAATAGTGATGGAGGTGCTGAGAAAACACCAATTGAAAGCAAAGTTTTCTAAGTGTCACTTCTGGAGGAGGGAAGTGAGGTTCTTGGGCCATGTTGTATCAGAGAATGGTATTGCCGTGGAACCTGCGAAGGTGGATGCGATACAGGATTGGCCTACGCCCAAGAATGCAGTTTCTTGGGGTAAGCTGGATATTATCGTAAGTTTATCCAAGGTTTCTCCAAGATAGCAGCACCATTGACCCAGTTGACCAAGAAGAATCAAGCTTTTGTCTGGGATGAAAGGTGCGAGAATGCATTCAAGAGTCTAAAGGACAAGTTGACATGCGCACCAGTGTTAGTCATTCCTAAGGGGAATGAAGAGATGACGGTATACACGGATGCCTGTGGTACCGGACTGGGTGCTGTATTTATGCAAGGCGGTAGGGTTGTAGCTTATGCAAGTCGGCAATTGAAACCGTACGAGAGAAGATACCCTACCCATGATTTGGAATTGGCAGCGATCATGTTTGCATTAAAGATGTGGAGACACTATCTCTTGGGAGAAAGATTTGAGCTGTTTACAGATCATAAGTCATTGAAGTATCTCTTCTCCCAAAAGGATCTAAATCTCCGCCAGCAGAGATGGTTAGAGTTCTTGGCTTCGTATGATTTTGACATCGCATATACACCAGGAAAGGGCAATGCGGTAGCCGATGCGTTGAGTAGAAGACATGCCAGTTTAGGGGCTATGTTTCTTGAATGGAAGCAACTGGAGTACATCACTGGGTATGATTTCAGACCAAAGTGCGAATTGGATCCAGAAATGTTAGCAAGTTTGACGATCAGACCCACTTTGATTGAGCGGATCGGCTCTAGTCAGAGGGACGATCCTAACCTATTGGAAATCATCTCCAAGTTAGAGATGGGTATCGATGAGGAGATGGACAAGTATGGACTTGATCGAGATGGATGGCTTAGAAAGAATGGAAAGCTTGTTGTACCCAATGTCAATGGATTGAGAGATGAAGTGCTTAGAGAATGTCATCACTCAAAACTGACTATACACCCCGGTGGTAATAAGATGTATCGAGATATGAAGCAGACCTACTACTGGGAAGGGATGAAAAGAGACATTGGAAGGTTTATATCCAAATGCATGAATTGCCAGCTAGTTAAAGCCGAGCAAAAGAAGCCTAGTGGGTTGTTGCAACCATTAGAAATTCCCAAATGGAAATGGGAGCAAGTCTCGATGGATTTCATCGATGGTTTACCAAGGACTAGATCGGGACATGATAGCATTTGGGTAATCGTGGATCGATTAACTAAGAGTGCAAGATTCATACCAGTCAAATCGACCAGAACGACAACTAAGTTAGCAGAATTGTATATGAAGTGGGTAGTTAGATTTCATGGAGTACCTAAAAGCATTGTGAGTGACCGAGACCCGTTGTTCACTAGTGGGTTTTGGAAGAGCTTACAAGAGGCTCTAGGGTCAGAGTTACATCTCAGTACCGCGTATCATCCTCAGACCGATGGTCAGACGGAGAGGGTGAATCGCATATTGGAGGACCTCCTGAGAGCTTGTGTACTGGATTTTGGTGGATCATGGGATGACCATTTGCATCTAGTAGAGTTTGCATATAATAATAGCTACCAATCCAGTGTCGGGATGGCTCCGTTTGAAGCTTTGTACGGAAGACCGTGCAACTCAACATCATGTTGGATAGAGACTGGCGAAAAGTTTATGCTTGGACCAGATGTGGTGAGGGAAACTTCAGGCAAGATCAAGATCATTCAACAACGAATGAAAGCTGCCCAAGATAGGCAGAAGAGTTATGCTGATAAGAGGAGAAGAGACTTAAAATTCACCGTTGGTGACTTGGTGTTTGTCAAGATTTCTCCGTTGAAGAGCGTGATACGATTTGGCAGGAGAGGCAAGTTAGCACCAAGATTTGTTGGCCCATTCCCTGTTCTTGAACTAGTCGGGAATTTGGCATATAGAGTTGGCTTACCAGAGAAGATGGCGGGAGTTCACAATGTATTTCATGTTTCCAAACTAAGGAAGTTCGTTCACGACCCAGATATGACTATTTCACCTGATCAGTTAGAGGACTTCGAAGTAGAATCCGAGGCGGTTAGGAACCGCAAGCCGGCCCGTATTGTCGAGCACGACATGAAGCAACTTCGAAGGAAGGCGGCGAAGCTAGTCAAAGTTCAGTGGGGCGAGGACGAGAATGATTGTACTTGGGATACAGAGGAGAACATTAGGAAGACATATCCAGAACTCTTTGCCTGGTAAGATTTTGACTTCGATTTAGTTTTCCGCATGCTAGGGTAGGCTTGTTTTGCATGTTTAATTGTTGAACGTGGCTGTTAGGCATGCGTGATCTTTTGTATGTCTTGGGTTAAGGAATTTCGGGGACGAAATTTCTTAAGGGGGGGGGGGGGGGAGAGTGTAACGACCCGCATTCTACGTATCATGGGATCGTAGAATATTTATTTCTTTCACATACGAAGTCATATGGTCATGTAACCTTGCTAGACGACTATTGGGGTCATTTCCCATGTTCATGATTTTTGTCGATTTTTAAATGACCATTTTACCCCTAGTTGGTACTGTTTTGGCCATAACTTTTGACTGGAAAGGAATTTTGACCTGAAACCACTTCCATTGGCTCCGGATGATGGTTTACAATTCCGTAGAGTGGTCACATTAGCCAAACAGACTCACTGTTTGGGAGATATGACTGAAACAAGTTTCAGATGGTGAAAAACAGCTTAATTGGGCTTAACCGGGTAATTAGCAGATAGGCCCAAAGGGAATTTCGGGATTGGAGATGTATAGGGGCTGATTAGGGTTAGAAAACATTTCTTTCAGCCGCCACTTTCATTCTTGGAACCCTAGCAATGGCCTCCAACACCCAAATCACCTTCTAATCACTTTCTAATCAAGTTTTGGCTTAATCTACATCAAATTAAGGAGAGGAAACACGAAAGCAAGGTTAGAGCTGCAGTTAGACACTAGTATTCACCCAAATCAGCGAGGTTTCAGTTCTGAGAATTCTATTTATGGCCAAGGTGAGTGATTAGCATTGTTTTGACACTAATTACAGTTAATTAAGGGTAATTAGTGAAGATTAGCGAATTTATACACTAATAAATTCTGGAAAAATATCTATAAATTCAAAAATAATATTTTATGTCTCTGTTAGAAATTTGGTGTAATTTGGTTAAGTTTTGTTAAACCTATGATTAGTTTTGCTTAAACATGCTTATGGGAAAATATGGGGTTTTGGGTATATTTGATCCATTTTGACATGTAAATTCATTGTTTTGGTGTTTGTGGTTAGTTGCTATGTTGCTATGACTATTTGACATGTTTTGTGATTGATTAGAATAGTTAGATTGGTCGAAAACGTCGTCGAATGGCGTAAAACACTTGCTGGAAGAGTTGCAGGAGAAGTGCAGGTTCTGGACCGGATTGGATCGGATATGGGGGGCTTGGATCGAATAAGTAGAACTGGGCAAGGGATTCGATCGGATCGGAACTTGACACTTGAGAAAAATTGGCAAAAAGGAAGGCCATGCTAATTGAACTGGGATCGGATCGGATAAAGACGGAGAGATCGGATCGGAGCACGTGAAGAACGAGGGAGCTGATCGGAGCGGAAGCACGGACTAGGTAGGAGATGGCGACCCGACCCGACCCGAGGTGGGGCACCCGACCCGAACCGATGCAACGCCGTGGACCCGAAACGATGCAACGCTGTGGACCCGAACCGGACCGCTACAGGAGAAGACTACGAACAGAACCAACTCAAGATAGGGGACCCGACCCGAACCGATGGCTAGAAGGTGAACCCGACCCGATCCAGTATTGACCAATAATCCGAGATGCAAAGGTTGTCCAATATGGGAAGTTAGAGCTCAGGATCCAGTTGGGAACTGATGAGTTCACTTCATGATTGAGCTTTGCTGCGGGACGTGTGCCAAGGGGCAGTCGATGTCTATGACTTTGGATCACTATGTATGGGAGGTACGTGAATGGATTCAGGGCTGCAGTGGCCTAGGTACGACTAAAGAGCTATAGACCAATGAAGTGGGGTCATTTGTAAAGATTTGGTCGTGACTCCATGTGGTAAGCTTGGTAGTAGCAGTAGTTGTACAAGTTGAACTCCGTCACTACTTCGATGGGTCTAGTGATTGACAGTGGTGGACATTGTATGCTTTACGCACTGAGTGAGAGACGTGAGGATGGTTGTTATGCTTGATTTGTTTGCCACCCTTATGACATACACACCCCACCCCCGTATTCTTTACACTATCTATTATGGCACCTTAGAGTATTGTACGGTATGTGGTACTAACTCTTTGGTTGCAGGTCCAGGTTCAGGTATGGTTCAGTATACCTGTTATTGTTCTGTTTAGATGCTTATCGCTCATACCATGCTTTATGTCTGACCCAGAGTTTTATGTCTCTTCTTATTACTCTGGGTGTCACACGAGCAGACTAGAGACAGGTTAGCTGGTGATGCACGGGTAGATGATCCGGAGACGAGCAGGAGGCTTCCACGTAATATATATATATATATATATATATATATATAGTATTCTCCCTATGTTGTTGAAGATCACTGCTTGGGCATTAGTAGTGCATCTTCTACTTTAAGCTTTCTTTTGTTTTAGAGACAGTAAATTTGGAAAAGTTGTAATAACCTGTACTTGGATTTCCGCTGCTCTGATGTTGATGTTGATTTTAGTTATCAGCTTATGCACTGTCTCACCTGTTTTATGTCAAGTATGTTATTATTATTATATTTTACTCCATGCGCTGTGAGACATTCTACAGGTTCCTCGTAAGTTAATTCCCTTCTTTCCTTTCTTCTGACGACCGTCCCATGCTAGTCGGGCATGTGTACAGCGCACTTTCGGAGGAAATGCAGGCTGGTGTGGGGCGGGCCGTCACATCCCGTACCCCATTTTTTGTCACTGTAGCACTTCCCAAAAGAATATTACCCATCTACCAATACTGTATTTGTTGTCACAGTTTGGTTTTAAGAAGTAAAATACTGATGCTAAGCACACACTTGCTTCACCAACAGGTAATCATCTATTTTGACTCAAGTGGACCATCCATCACTATGGATATGGAGAGCTTCTACAATATACTGACCAACTACGGGTTCAACTCCAAAGGTACACAAAATATATGCTTTCCACTAAACATGATTGTGACTTATATGTTTATTGGTGGTCCTTTCATGGCATATACTTGGTATGTCTCAATTTCCACTTTAAATTAATATTTACTTCTTTTACTGTTTAATGTTTTGCTCCTGTCCTGAATATTTAATTGTGCCTACGATAATGCATGCTTAATAATATTGAAGCATAACTTCGCTATACTTTGTGCAGTTTAGTTTACAATTCATAGGGGCTTCAAAAGTATTTGTACAAAAAATATAAGATTTTTTTTTCATTTGACAAAATAGTCTATAACACTCCATTGACATTAAATTCAGATAATAAACCTTTTCAAAAATTGATGTAATTTTAGGGTACATCGACCCATTTATTTTTTATTTTTTTCAAGTTACACTAGAAATGAAATTTTGCTTATTCTAGAAGAAATGCTAGAATATCGACGTACTTGAAAGAAGCAATTACTGCTTACAGAGACGATGCTTGAAATGTAGGTTACGCAAAATTACCTATTAAATCCAATCTTAATCCCAGATCTGAATTAATTAAAATATATTTTATTCACTTTATGACAATTTGGAAACAAATGAGATTCATTTAGCATTTGTTTTTTTGAATTTGGTCTATACCTACTTATCTTTTTTTTGTTAACGCGCACACGCACACGCTCAAGGGCTTTGTCGACAATTTACCAAGTTTCTGACTTTGTTCTTACTTCACTGAATGTAATATGTTTTTTTAAATTATATGGTCATAAACATGATTTTAATACACTTTTCCTGTTATCTTTCAAATAAAATTCTTCTTATGCTCAATTGATTAATTATGAAATTAAGTTCACACTACTATTATTCATAACAAAGTTAACAAAACAAGCATGTCATGGAATCTTTTTGGGCACCATAGAAAACTATTATGGCATTGATAAATCTTACATATATCTTACATGTGTGTGTGTATCACAACTATTGGAAAATTGATTATATCACAACTATTTGATTAAATTTATTCATGCAAGCGAGGCCTTTTACTTGGTACTGCTTTTATTGCATGCTTAAATGTTTGTCAAAATGTTTGATGTGCAATCATATGACAGTGATTTACATATGGTTTCATGAAGTAATTTACTCTTGCTATCAATACTTTAACTAACTCCAGTTAAATGACTACATTTGAGAGTGTTTTGTACTAACTGTTATTTAGCTGTCAACTGAACCTTTAAAATTAATGACAGTTTGAGTTGTACCATATATAAAAAAGTATACCTTTTATATAATATGTTTTGGACACTCATCTTTAGTTATCGAGAATATGGTAAGAAATATTCTATGCCTATATATAATATAATTTTCTTTATTGTTGGTTTATGAACTCAAATTTTTGTTGCTAAGACCAAACTAACTGCTTTATTACCAAGTTGGTTAGAAATTATGTGGATTGGTATTATATGTTTAACAATGCCGATGAATTTAAATACATTTGACACCATTACTAATTCATGGATTTAAAATGGCAAGTGGAAATAATACAATCATGATAAGAGATTATTTTATTACTAATTGAAATGAACTAAATTAGTTAAAATGTGTGTGTTGCATAAATATGTATTGCTTTATGATAAAAAGGTTATTTTGAGGTTAAGGAGTATTATTTGCACAATCATGGGTTTAATGGTTAGTTATTAGTAAGAAATATTGATTTTGGATCTTTTTTCGATCATACAATTAGTATAATTTTATCAAATCTATTTTTTCTAATAAGCACAGCTGTTTAAACAAGCTTATAAATTTTTTGGCTTACACAAACCTTCAGTTATCCTTATATTTTTATATCATGCTGTAGAAAATAAATTGATTGTTTCCGCTAGATTTACCATCTCAGAATTATTCTGACAACAACAGCAGTATACCGTCTCCAACATATATCCTCTTCTGGTTGGTATCAGTTGCATAATATGTTAATCATTCAACTTTGATAACTATATCGAATGAAATGTTTCATAATTAAAGACTTTTTATTGCAACCCAACAAATAATTTCATGTCAGTATTTCCTCCTCTGATTACAAACTATGATAATATATCAAAAATATAGCTATTTCAATATTGATTTCTGATCTAACAACAAGATTTATGCAAGATGCTCTTAAATTTACGCTATACATTATTTTCTCACTGAATTTCGTCATCTTCTAACATATGTTCTTTGGCTAATTTCACAGGCGCTTTTTACAGTGTCATGTGAGGGAAACAACACAAGTCCAACTAAGGGGATTTTCAACAATTTACTGTGCTTACTATTGTTTAATTCAGTCATTTTTAAATATTTCAGTTTTCTTTGACTCTGTCGTGCCACTTTGTGTCAACATACAGGTGTATAAACAGTGTTTGGTTTAACAGCCAGAAACAATTGGCACAGAATTATTCGTTATTTTATACACGTTAAACTCTTTGTGACCAATGCTTACTTACGTATATATTTGAAGTGGATTTAATATTTCATTACTATATCCCTGCAATGTACTTGATATCTTCAACAAGCTGGTCAATTTAGTTAAGCTTCAAATGCAGTAAACGCACAGTTGTCCAGGTGATGTTTGGATTTCCAAATGCTCAGTTTATAGACATAAAAGCATTGTTTGCTATAATGTTGCTTTGCATTATACAACTAGATGAATAAGTATTAAATGGAAGTTGAATGTTATTAAGTTTTTTGCTATTCCAGCCTCTATAAGGAATAGGTGTTGTTTTTTAATTGAATTTGCCCATCAACTTTTCCACGTTATGCAAGGTGTTGCTTCATTAAGCATTTAATATTTTTATGTGTCGTCTGTCTTAGTCAAATAAATCAATGTCATACAATGCTATTGCTTTAGATGTTTTTTTCCTCTTCATGAAGTTGAATGAATGAATGCATTAAATTATTTTGCATTTGGTAGCTTAATGCATATAAGGCATTGAAGCTAGCATTTTGTAGTCGTTCCATCTGAATTTGAATTGAATTTAACACATAAATTGTTCGTTACTTAACCCCTTTTGTTTAAGCTTATCTATTTGTACATGACAATAACATATGTATTTTGCAACATCCGTGTGCGAAGCATGGGTGCACACTTATAAATAAAAATTGTTGAATCAGTTGAACCTAAATTTAACTCAATTAGGCATATTTATTATCATTATTGTCGTTGCGCCATGGAGCTTTGGAAGATAAAGCAAAATGATGGGCATGGTTAATATTATACATGACCATTGAGTTAAAAGTGCAACAATGGTTCTTTATCGAGAAAAGAATTGAAGAATATACTGTGAACCAATGAAGGGGCTTCAATGAGAAGAAAAACCCACGGATAAGAGGATGCTACGATCATATCAATCTCGACGATGCGAGGGGATTATAGATACAGGAATGAGAAATGTAATTTTATAAAATCACATGCTATCAAAGCTAGCACAATTAAGTTATATGTAATGGGTTACTACTAGCTATCGTACAGACGTATAGGCTTAAAATCGTAAGTGATCAATACCATTTTTTTAATGGATGACGTACACATGCATTGCACCTACATTAACTGTAGGAAAAAAATGAGCATTGGTTAATGATATTGACTTGATGCAAGTTGATTCTTAACATTCTTAACTTCATTTAAACATGTTAGAATTCAAAGAATGAATGAAATTTACTTCAGTCCCACATTGCCAAAAACAAGATAAGATTTGTGTATATATGTCCATTCCTCATTCCCTATATTGGCCCTTAGGGTCAGGTAATTTTGTGCGAGGGGGAGGACCTACATCATGAGAACCAAACACACACACGCGCGCGCCGCCCGCCTGTCTCGTACCAAACCGAACCGGGCCGGGTTCGGGTTTGGGCTTGGGCTTAGGCTTGGATGAAATCTTATTTTTGCTATGAAAAAACTGATCCAATTTTGTTGGGTTTTTTGAACGGATGCGGGAACGGAATTGGGTGCGATCCAACAGAAGTCGAATGGGTTTACGACCTGCTAATGGATGAAGAGGAACGGGTGCGAACCGTTATAATACAAACAGATGCGACTGTTGGAATACATTTGAATTCAAACAGACGCGACTGTTTAAATGGTAACTGTTGAGAGACATAAATCAGTGACGAATTCTGGCCAAATTCCTAACTGATTAAACTTCCTCTTCCTCTTCCTCTTTCTCTTCCTGTACTCGAACCTTACAAAGACCTTGCTGCCAATTCTCAGACTGACAAAATCATCACAACTGGAGAAGATCCGTCTGTTTTATCCTGGGAGACTCAAAATAAAGTCTTAAGGAAATCGGTACGCCGAGACTTAGACTCTATTTTCTCAGATTTCAAGTTATATTCGTATACATTTTGTTGTATGCACACTGTTTCATACAGTGCTATTGTTGTTTGCCTTAATCAACTTGTGTGCGAGTTGAAATATAACACTTCACAGTGTTGTTTTTTGTGCGTTTTGTATAACACGTGCTTCTGTTGCATTCTGTTTTATACTACAAAGTTCAACATCTTAAGACTTTACTGTTTTCATTAAAACAGAGATGGCAGCAGATCAAATATCGATCAAGACATCCAACTTGAACAAGCCAGACCTGTTTAAGGGTGAAGGTGACGATTTTTTGACGTGGCAAAGTCAAATGCTCTTTTATCTCACAACCCTCGGTCTACAGAAATATTTAGACGAAGATGAACCAGTGCCGCCAACACCAGGCAAAGTCAAGGAGTCAAATGAAGTTGCTAAACTTGACGCATGGAGGCACTCGGATTTCTTGTGCAGGAATTACATCCTGAATTGTCTTGACAAAGTTTTGTACAAGGTTTATCAGCCACTCAAGACTGCGAAAGCTCTCTGGAATGCGTTTACAACAAAGTACAAAACACAAAATGTGAGCCTGAAGAAGTTCATAGTGGACAAGTTTATGGAGTACAAAATGGTAGACTCAAAACCTGTAACTACCACTACAAGAAAATATACATATGGTTACATTCAATGGTTGCGTTTGATATGTATATGCGACCAATGTGATTTTTAATTTTGTATTTAGGGGATTTGGTTACATTTATTTAACAATTGTCTAAAATAGTGGTCACGTATAACGCTTTCCTCCCCTTTTTTTTCGGGTGTTGCTAAATGCAAATCAAAATTACTCAATGCAAATCGAGGAAATCACACTATTGTCCTTCCTATTTGTTTGTGCAAATACCATACATATATTAAATATTGTACAAATATTAATGAAATTAAATGTCTGGAAAGAATAAAACACAAAGGACAAGTGACGATTGACTTTTTACACCAAAAAGTAGGAAGGACAATAACGTAATGTACTCGATTTGCATTGAGTAATTTTGATTTGCATTTAGCAATTATGTTTTTTTCACTTCCCTCCCGTTACTTTTCAATTCCCTCCTATATTTTAGTTTTTGCGCCTAAACCTAAATTAGTTTCCTGCTCCTCTTCCCCTAAATTACTTTTCTCCTTTCTCATCTTCTCCGTTTCCACGTTTCTCGTTTTCCTTCCTTTTGTACGTTTGAGTTTCCATCTTCTCCTTCAATCCAGTGCTTGGTCCGCTTTTTGGTAAATCAGCAAATGGATTTTCGTTAGGCCGCATAATCTTCTGGGGCACCAAATCTTGACAACAACAGATAATAGAAAAAAGGGCTGCACGAATATAACCAAATTGTGAAGAATCGAAATAATCTCAATGTTCATAGCTTCCGCTCAACAGTGCTTCCATTCCTCATCACAAGGTAAATGGTTCTTTCTTAATTAGTCTTGGTGTCTCTATTTAATCCATACTCCTTCCAGTAAAAGTTTGTTCATTTCTTAATTAGTCTCGGCTTTTTGGTTGGAGTCAGTGATGATGGTTGCAGTTTTTTTGTAATAAAGGGGAAATAAAGCTAGTGGTGAGGCAAGATAAGGTTGAGGTTATGATCGTAGAATATAACAGTTTTGGGGATTATCTTTTTAAGTATTTGATGGTGTTTTTAGGTGATGAGAATGGCTATTTGGATTTGAAGGTTGAAGAGCTATTTGTGTGGAAAATGAGCAGGTTTTGCTGATTTTGGTGTATCGGTTTGGTGTTGTTGCTGTAATGGTGGGAACTAGTAGGCTGTTTGATGAGGAGTTAAATTATTGGTGAAAAAGTGTGCTGGTGGAATTAATTGTAGATGGGTGTGAGGTGGTTAGACTGGTAGGTGGTTGTATTTAGTTTATATGGAGGATGAAATGAGGTTGTATTGTGGTAGTTGCAAAGGGAATTGGAAGGAGTTTGGCTGTCTATGTGTTACTTTATGCTAAAGACAAAGTGGTGAGGGAGTCTGTGTATTGGATGAGTGTTGAAGTGGTGGTCGTTTAAATATAGGAGTTGTGTTTGTGAGACAAGCCAAAATTGATGTTGGCGATAAATAAGGTCGAAAGTGTAATTTGTGAAGGCTGTTTGCAGCAGGACTAAAGAGTTTCGGTTGATGAATGGAGACTGTTGGAAGTTTTAGTTGATGAAGCATTCTGAGGTAGGGAG
Organism: Allium sativum; assembly: GCA_030737875.1. Lineage (NCBI taxonomy): Eukaryota > Viridiplantae > Streptophyta > Magnoliopsida > Asparagales > Amaryllidaceae > Allium > Allium sativum. The sequence continues at coordinate 424,748,273 of CM060921.1, read as the reverse complement.
AATTAGATGGTGCTTAGGCAGGTTGTTGTAATCCAAAGTGAAGCAGAAGTGTATGAAACGAAAAGGAACCAAAGTGCAATAAACTAATGTGCAAAACAGAATAGAAATGCTTTGTAACAAGACTCAGTAGTAAACATGTTCGTTTTTTTCCTATGATTCAGAGCGATTCCTTAGTCTATGGATTGGGTTAGTCATTTCTCTTTGACTCTATAGTATCGAAGTTTCATTTTATATTTATTCCTTCTGTGTTTATTCTTTATTCTATATACTTCATAATGAGGTAGAAGGTAAAACAAAGGTACATGCTTCAACAAGGTCTGGGAATGGCGACAAGTAAAACTCTCTTCCACTTCTTTTCTTCATTTCCTTCCTCCAGTCCCTTCGTTCCCATTCTCTTCTAATCTTTTCTACTTCTTACTTGTTTTCATCATGCTTGGACCTTGTGTGAAGTCTCCACTCCTTCCTTGTTCCCTCTTTCTCAGATCCGTGCAGTTTCTTCAGCCTTTTTCTGATTTCACTTGATGATCATCGAGATTTGGTAGTGAGGTCTTGACACTGCTATGGTGGATCGACTTTTGTCTGCTGTCCATAACGTTCACGTAATACGTTTGAAGCAATGCATTGGTAATGACCAGTGAGGTCTTGATGCTGTTGTGGATGGTCTTTGTTTGTAGTTGGTTGTCCCTATTGGTTCATATCTTTTGCACAATGTCCTCGTTTTTCATGATGTTGATGCTGTGTTTGTTTGCTTCTTGGGTTTGCCTGCTGCAAACACTATGTTATTTTTATTTCAAGTCATATTCTGTTATGATGTTTGGGTTGGTTTCATGTCATCTTCGCTGAGGTGTTGTAGCTAGTCTGTTCATCGGTGGCCTATTGGGCAGATGTTTTCAGTTGTTTTAGCATCTTGGATGTGAAAGTTCCTTTAGGTACTCTGTGCTTCACTTGCTGTATGGTAGCTGCTGTTACTTTTGGAGGGGTATTGTATGTTGTGTCCCCTGATTAAAGTGACGTGCCATTGTGTATGTTGTGCTGTTGTGTTTATTCTGCTGTTATGCAGTTTAGCAAGTGAAGCTACGTTAAGTTGTTGTACTGACAAAAAAAAGGGGGAAGGTAAAACAAAGGTACAGAAGTTTCTTAATCGACCACAAAGTTCAGTAAGACATTCATATTGACCATAAAAAACCATGTACACTTTAATATCATGATTTAGATCACGCATGATTGTTATTTCAATAGATTATTATTTTACATTGCAGGTAAGTGCCCAATGTTCAGACAAGGGCTTTACATATCAAACCATTGAGTATTTGCACCATCCTTGGACCAAAAAGTTGTTTATCGGCTTTGCTCGTGCATCTGAGTTTAATGGTCTAGGAATGCCTATTGATTCTCATCATTTGATACAGGAGGTCAATATTGAATCATCCTTTAAGCCCATACTTGAACTGCCCTATCAAATAATTGGTTCTCCACACATGTGAAGCTTTGATCTTGCAAAAATGCTGACGGTACTTAGTTTCTTCTACATCTTTAATTTTATTTTACTAATATAATGTATATGCACTGTGATACTTCATTTACAGCGCATGCCCTCATGCATAAGTTTCTTAAGCTATATTAATTCATTATCCTGTAGCACATTACATAGAAATCAGTGTTGTCCGTTTTTAGTTAAACATGTTTTTTGTAAGCGTATCTCAACTAGCGAGGATGAAGTTTTGACTCCTCAAGCTGACTACGAACAAGCGGGAATGCACTAATGTTAGGACAATATCAAAGGCTTATAAGATCTTTAGAAATACAATTTTGATTTTATTAGTTCCCATTCTTTGTCAGTTCATATGTTTTGCCAAGAATTCAATTGTGTCAATGTAAACAATTGGTTGAGGCACTTAGTTTCCATAATCGTGATGATGGCGCAACATAAGTTTAAATTCCATGCTCTTATGTTGCTTCCTAGTAGTGTTGGCTCCAGAAATATTATTTTAAACAAAGTTGTTTCCACATTATAGGTAGTAGAAAATAAATAAATGTGACACCATCATTTTTCTTATACTAAAGAATACCTTATAATCTGAAATAACATTGAAATGACACTATATTGAAAAAGCATTGAAATAAAGGAGCCAAATAACTTAAATAATGTCTTGAATTCAGTTATTAAGCAATATGCATGATTGAGGTGGGGTACAATGGCATGAACAGAAAAATGGCATTGAACGGTGTTAAATACTTTTAGGCAACTTTTTGACTCCTACAAAATTTCTATGCCCTAGAAGGTTATCACCTTAAGCTGGAAGCTAAACTGTTGGCGGACTAAGTAGTGTTGTATAAACAATTAAATAAGACATTCCACAACATTTTCTATTTAGTGATGTAAAATAACCTTTAGCTAAATCCTGATGAATGGATTTTGATTAGCTTTTACGTTCCGATAAAATTTTGATGCTCTTTTATGAAAGATTATTGACGTCCAACTAAACTATGTTCGTGTGGTTAACAGATGTAATCACGTATTATTGTGTTTACCCTTGTAAACAATCATATCAGCATAAGATATTTTGTCATTTTATGCAATCATTTGAATAACTGTGCCTTGTTTTCCTTTTATTCAGGATTCCGGGAAACTAAAAACGCTAGACATACTGTTGAAACGACTTGGGGCTGGGAATCATCGTGTTCTTTTGTTTGCACGGATGACAAAAATGTTGAACGTCATCGAGGTTTGTTGCTTTATTCTTGCATTATGACATAGTTGGATCCATGCCAGATGAATGCTTATGTATCAATTGGCCGAGTAATTTACCATTTATATTCAACTCTTTCAAATTTATTTCCTTACCGTATTTTGGTAGTCTGACAAATCTATAATATCTGTATTGACCATTGAGATATCAATAGACGCTATAGACAGCAGTCGTGATTTCCGTATACATCTTAATCTGTGCAACAACTGTTGTGTGATTATTTTCCTTTTAAGCTGCGGAATCTAAATATATTGAAGAACTGCACACAGGTTGACTTATCTTAGTGACGAACTAGTATATATTTCATGTATCCTACTAACATCTGCGAACAATGTTACTGTCAATATTGAACCTAGTGATCTAAATTGCATTGTTTGTTTTACACTATTGAGTTTGTCTCTACTCTCTAGGATGAAGAAATTGTAGTCCAGAATAAGTAATTGATGTTAAAATTCATTAAATAATTACAGTCAGGAGTAGATCAGTTCGATTTTGTTGGAATTTATTTATTATTGAAGTCTGGGTAATAATTGTCATAGTTAGCTTAACATCTGCGAACAAGTCTACATCCTATAACCCGCTTTATGCAGTTCTATGTTTAATTTACTTTATCATTATTATCCCATGAATACACAATACATCCTATAATTTGCTTTATGCATCTGAACAGTACTTTATATCTGCCTTTACAGGAGTTTTGAGTATGTTGTTTCTATTTTTTACGTGATTGTTGTAAACCATGTCTCTAATTTTGAAAATGTAAAATACACTTATGCTTTTTTTAGAAAGTTTTCTAAAATTTGAAAGATTATTCTATGCTTTTCTTGAATATGTGGTCTTTTAGTATCAAATAACTTCATTCTTTATCAGTTATCAAATTTATCTACTTTTGAAAAGCTTTTTGGTAAGGCAAGCTAGCTTAAGGAATGAGCAAGGTACCTTATGTTTTCTGTTTTTCAGAAATATGGATATAATCCATGTGTTTATTGACACACGGACCTTTTAATGACTACACCTAAACTTAGGACGCTCTCTAGATGTTCTGAAGTTTTTGTATCTTGTCGGTTTAACATGATGTATCATAATACAGCCGATCTTCTCCGCAAAGATAAAAAATTATATCGATTGAGTTTGTCATATAATTTTGTTTGTTAGTTAATTAATGCAGACTTGATCAATTCATTTAAGGTAAGACGTGAAAATGTTTTTTCAGCCTGGAGTGGTATCTGACCATTAGCAATGGACCCATCGGCAAAGAGCACTGAAAGCATCTCTAGAAATCATGTTATATGTGAAGATTATCCTGGTTTAGTGACAATTACTGGTGGGAAATGGACCACTTATAGAAGGTACAAATTTCAAATGTTTGTTTTGGACTTGGCATCAACAACTTCAACTTAGTATGTATATGTGTGTATGTGTGTGTGTATGTATGTGTGTGTGTGTTTATATATATATATATATATATATATATATATATATATATATATATATAATATTGAATTGTAGTTTGATTAACCTAAAATTATTGATGTAAACCAGCATGCCAGAAAATGCAGTGTATGCAGCCATAAGGTCAGGCAAAATAAAGCCTATAAATGGTTGTGTGACTGACAAACTGCATATTGTTAGTGCAATTGGTTGGGAGCCTTCTTGTTTCATTGTACTTGCACAACAATGTGTGCACATGAAGAAAACACGTGGTGGGAAGGTCATTCAAGGAGTTATGGATAGTTCAGTATCTAAGCATTTATCACATGCATACGCTACTTTGGCTGAAAGAGTGGCTGCTATTGCCCAGGTAATAACTTCAACCATTATTTGGTTCTTCTTACCATGGCAGGGATACTAGCACATTGAATGTGTTAGGAATTTCTGACAAATCTTGTTGTATTAATTATTTTTTCTTTACTTTAGAATGAAAATCTTGGTAAAAGACTTGCCCACGGATTCCCTTATAGATTAAGGCATTCCCTTATAGATTAAGGCATTAAATGCACAATCTATTTGTTTTTGCCTCTGTGCTTTTCTTACATAATGGCTCATGATTCATGTGCCTAAATATTTCTTTGGTTTGATTGCTCCCACCGTCTAAATGAGATAGTTGTCGCTGGAGTGGTGATCTCTTCAGTGGTTCAGATCTGAATCTGTGTTTTTTGGTTGGTGAAAATGATAATAGCCAGAAATCTTGTGTGCCGATCTAATGAACTCAAGTTTACTGACCTGATGAAGCTCATGCCAAGCTCTTGTCGTGTTCGATGCACGTTTTCATGGAGTTATGAACTAGAAAATGCTGAACAACATTTCTTACAATTCCTTAAATATTATGTTATCAGAGCTTTGAAATTAATGTTATATTATTGTACAAAGTTACTAATTACTGCTTATTATTTTTATAGGATGCAAGTGCTTAAATTTGTGGTTCCTTAGTAAAAGCGTTGACCATATCGGATACGAACGATTTGAACTGCTCTCTAGTTTGAGCTATTGCATTTTTTCAGTGATTTTGGTCTATCATTTTTTATTTCCAGATATACTATATTATTTTTTTGGATACAAGATGGTTAGGCTACTGGATCATGCAGGCTGAAAAAGGAACACTCGCAAGTAAGATTTGAATAACTATTACTGTTACATTACAGTTGAAAATGAACGTTCGTGAAGTGATTTGGATAACCAGTACAGTTGTTTGGGCCAGTATGTATATGTTGTCTCTTTTTTAATCTATAAAGCTAACAGATTTCAAGTTCAAAATATTTATTACCAATTTCGTAGGCACATCCAAATGAACGTCCATGAAGTGATTTAGGTTGAGATGTATATTTTGTAAGGTGGGATCAGTCTGTTATTCTGAAATGACAAGTTCCACCTATCAGGCGAACTGCGCCTCCTACTGTAAGACTTGATCACAATGTTCCTTTTTTTCTTTTCAAACCACAATATATAGGAATTATATGAAATGCCAAATCCAACAATATATCATCAATAAATACAATGACCGTACCATACAAATACAATGGAAAATATTACATCTAGAGGTAGCAAATCAATATTTCTAACCAACAAGAAACAACAGCGAGATTCTTAAAGTTCCATCACAGAGCAAGTGGGTATCCGATACCATGCTGCACTCATATGTGCATCTCTCTCACAATATTACATTAATCTCCGATCATCATTTTGCTTGCGTTAATGACAATCAATTAATATTGTTTGAATGTTACTTGATAATTCGTGATAAATTCTTATTGTTGATTATCAGCCTTGTCTACAGGTAACTAGCATTTTTGAAGTGAAGATCATCAACAACAATGGACATGACTTTAATTGTTATATGTATTCTAATATTTGTTGGTACATTGTAAACTTGTTTCTGAATGCTTGTGGTATGTGAATTTGCAGATTTTGTCAAATAATTATAATTTAAATTGTTATAGGATATTCTTATGTGACTAATGTGTTTTCAGTTATTTGAGTATGATGATTATATGATTGATTGATTTCAATACGATTGTTGTATAATTGGCTGTTGGAAATACTGTAAGCCATTAACAATAGATAGTAGCAGTTAAAGTATGGTACAAAACAATCAACATGTTTTAGTAGCGTTTAAGAAACGCTACAGAAACAAATGTAACATACTGCCTAAATTTTTAGTTGCATAAAATAATGCAACGAAAGAAATTTAGTTACATAAAATAAACGCTACAAAAAAGCAAAAATAGAATCATGTAAAGACCTCTAGTAGTGCATTTAGTAGCGTTTATCAAAACGCAACAAAAAAAACAGGACTTTTAGTTGCAGGACCTGTAGTAGCGTTTATTAAAACTCTACCAAATGGTTTTAGTAGCGTTTTTCAAACGCTGCTAAAGGTCATTTCTGGTGTAGTGTACGCAACTACATGAACTTCAAATTATTATCCATGAGATGGAAGCAGAAGGCCATGTCGTTGGTGAATCTTTCCTGGTTGAAGCGATAAGAAGAAGCATAAGAAGAAGGAGATATCCTTACAAGACCTCATTGTGAGACTAAAGATTGAGGCTGATAATCGCGGAGTCACTAAACCAAATAATGAAGAAGCTTTTGTTGCAGAAGGGTCAAAGAAGAAAGGACGCCCTTACAAAAATAAAAAGAGGAAGGCGCCAGAAAACAAACAGCCAAATCAGAAGCCGCCCAAGAAGTTCAATGGGGAATGTTGGGTTTGTGGTAAGACTGGACATCAAGCAAAAGATTGCAGACACAAGAAACAGAAAAGTTTCGAGGCAAATGTGGTGGACAACATGGACATTGACGGGTCTAACTTTTCTGGGGTTGTATCAGAATGTAATCTAGTCCAGAATCCTTCTCAGTGGTGGTTTGACTCAGGTGCTACACGACACGTGTGTTCTGAAAAATCCATGTTCGCCACTTACAACAGACTCGATCATGAAGAAAAACTGTACATGGGTAACTCTGCAGTGTCAATGATTGAGAGTAATGGGAAAGTAATTCTCAAGTTCACATCTGGTAAAACTATTACGCTGAATGATGTGCTCCATGTTCCAGATACCCGCAAGAACTTAATCTCCGGTCCTGTTCTCTCGAAGAAAGGCTTCCGAATGGTCTTTGAATCGGATAAAGTTGTTCTGTCCAAGGCTGGAATCTATATAGGGAGAGGATACTTGTGTGATGGCCTGTTTAAGGCTAATGTAGCCATAATTGGCAATAATAGTGTGTATTGTAATTCTGAAATGAATAAAAAGGAAGTTTCTTATGTTGTTGAGTGTGATGCTTTATTATGGCATGAAAGATTAGGACACGTAAACTTTCGAAAAATGAAAAAACTTGCAAATTTAGAATTAATTCCTAAATTTCAAGTAGATAAGAACTACAAATGTGAGACATGTGTAGAAGCAAAAATGGTCAAAATGCCATTTCATACAGTTGATAGAAGCACCGGACCACTAGGTTTGGTACATACCGATTTATGTGATTTCAAATCAATACATACACGAGGTGGGGAAAAATGCTTTATCACATTTATCGACGATTATACACGATATTGCTATGTATATCTTTTGAATAATAAAGATGAAGCAATAACATCATTTATAAAGTACAAAGCTGAGGTAGAAAATCAGTTAAATAAAAATATCAAGATATTGAGATCTGATCGAGGTGGAGAATATGAATCACCATTCGAACAATTCTGTGCAGAAAATGGTATAATTCATCAAACAACTGCTCCATACTCACCACAACAAAATGGTGTTGCGGAAAGGAAAAATAGAACGTTAAAAGATATGATTAATGCCTTGCTACTAACTTCTGATTTACCAACGAACTTGTTGGGGGAAGCCCTAAATATGTCTAATCACATATTAAATAAAGTTCCTCACAATAAGACAGGATCAATTCCATATGAGTTATGGAAAGGACATAAACCAAGTTTTAAATACCTCAAAGTGTGGGGGTGCTTGGCAAAAGTTCCAGTTCCGCCTCCTAAGAAAGTCAAACTTGGACTAAAAACCATCGATTGTTACTATCTAGGACCAACCCAAAATAGTAGCGCCTACAGATTTTTGGTATTCAAGTCTGATATAGCTGATATTCATGTAAATACAATCATGGAATCTAAAGATGCCTCGTTCTTTGAAGACGTGTTTCCACATAAAAGAAACGAAACAAATAATGTCCCTAAAAGGACAAGAGAAGAATCAAGCAGATCAGACGAAACTATAACTCCTCATGAGATTGAGGAAATAGAACCCCGAAGAAGTGTAAGGGCTAGAAATTCCAAGACATTTGGTCTGGAATTTTTAACATATATGTTAGAACACGAACCTCAAACGTACAAGGAAGCAATGTCATCATCTGAATCTGCATGTTGGAAAGAAGCAATCCAAAGTGAGATTGATTCAATTCTAAGTAATAAAACTTGGGAAATTGTTGATATTCCACCTGGAATAAAACCAATTGGCAGCAAATGGATTTTCAAGAAGAAAATAAGAGCAGATGGCTCAATCGACAATTATAAAGCCAGGTTAGTAGCCAAAGGATGTCGTCAAAAAGAAGGAGTAGTCTTCTTTGATACGTATTCACTAGTAACACAAATAACCTCAATAAGAATGCTAATAGCAATTGCATCTATTTATAATCTAGAAATTCATCAAATGGATGTAAAAATAGCACTCTTAAATGGCGATCTTGATGAGGAGATCTACATGGAGCAACCAGAAGGTTTCATTTCAAAAGGAAATGAAAACAAAGTATGTAAATTAGTAAAGTCATTATATGGACTAAAACAAGCTCCAAAACAATGGCATGCAAAATTTGATAGTGTCATGATGAGAAATGGTTTTCGTATAAATGAATGCGATAAGTGTGTTTATTATAAACAAGTTGGACAATCATATGTTATGATTTGTCTTTATGTACACGATATGCTAATCTTTGGTCTGAATACCCAAGTAATAGAGACCATAAAGAAAATGCTAATCAATAATTTTGATATGAAAGACTTAGGAGTTGCAGATGTTATTTTGGGAATCAAAATAATAAGAACACCTAATGGAATTGAATTGTTTCAATCACACTATATAGACAAAGTGATTGATAAATTTAAAAATCTTGGAATTAAAGAGGTAAGAACACCTTTTAATCCATCTGAAGTACTGCATAAAAACACTAATGAGAGTGTAATGCAACTGGAATACTCTCGTGTAATAGGATGTCTCATGTATCTCATGAATTGCACAAGACCAGACATAGCTTATGCAATAAGTCGATTAAGTAGATATACAAGCAATCCAAGTAAGGAACACTGGAAAGCACTAATGAGAGTGCTTGGATATTTAAAAAATACCACAAGTTACTCCTTACACTATGAAAAATATCCTGCAGTCTTAGAAGGATATAGTGATGCAAACTGGATTGCTGATTCAGAAGAATCAAAATCTACAAGTGGTTATGTATTCACCCTAGCAGGGGCAGCAGTGTCATGGAAATCTACTAAACAGACATGCATAGCTCGATCCACTATGGAGTCAGAGTTTATCGCTTTAGACAAAGCAGGCGAAGAAGAAGAATGGCTTCGCCACTTTTTAGAAGATATTCCATTTTGGCCTAAACCTGTACCAGCCATATGCATACATTGCGATAACCAAGCAGCGCTAAGTAGAGTGCATAATTTTGTATATAATGGGAAGTCACGTCACATTCGTCGACGCCATAACACAGTTAGGCAGTTACTCTCGAATGGAACTATTTCAATTGATTATGTGAGAACAAATGATAACCTAGCGGATCCATTTACTAAAGGTTTATCAAGAGAGAAAATTAACTGCGCATCGTGGGGAATGGGTTTAAAAGCCTAAAACCAACAAGAGTTACCTTATACGGAAACCTATCCTAGCGACTGGAGATCCCACGGACTAGGATCAATAGGCAAACCAGTTATGATTAACTCAAGACGTAATGCATTTGTTTGGACATAGTCCTATTCCATTCCTATGGTGCCCAACATAAATGCATGCCTACAGAAGAATTAACAGGTTAAAACTATGTTTTTTAATGATGACCATATCTTGTTAATAACAAGTAGGGTATATGTATGATACTCTTAATGGTTGCGATCACCTATGTTAGTGTGAGCTGGATCGGCTCTATGAGAATATTCAAGGCTTTTATTCTCTATAACACTTGCAGAACTAGAAAGTGTTCAGGACCAAAATGAACATAACCAAGAGATTGGATGATAAGGGAATCAATGCTTCGTAAAACTTATTGTTTAGACATACAATAAAGGCTGACGGTTCAAGATGAAATAATTCACCGATTAGCCTAGTATATCCGATAAGTTTTAACTAGGGAAAGTTCAAAGTGAAATATCTACTTATCCACGATAAAGCATTATTCCATTCGTAGTCTAAGATATTACAATTTGTGTGGGGGAAAAAGTATATTATCATTCATGTGGGGGATTGTTAGAATTCAAAGAATGAATGAAATTTACTTTAGTCCCACATTACCAGAAACAAGATAAGATTTGTGTATATATGTCCATTCCTCATTCCCTATATTGGCCCTTAGGGTCAGGTAATTTTGTGCGAGGGGGAGGACCTACATCATGAGAACCAAACACACACGCGCACGCGCGCCGCCCGCCCGTCTCGTACCGAACCGAACCGGGCCGGGTCGGGTTCGGGTTTGGGCTTGGGCTTAGGCTTGGATGAAATCTTATTTTTGCTACGAAAAAACTTAACCAATTTTGTTGGGTTTTTTGAACGGATGCGGCAACGGAATTGGGTGCGATCCAACAGAAGTCGAACGTGTTTACGACCTGCTAATGGATGAAGAGGAACGGGTGTGAACCGTTATAATACAAACAGATGTGACTATTGGAATACGTTTGAATTCAAACAGACGCGACTTTTTAAATGGTAACTGTTGAGAGATATAAATCAGTGACGAATTCTAGCCAAATTCCTAACTGATTAAACTTCCTCTTCCTCTTTCTCTTCCTGTACTCGAACCTTACAAAGACCTTGCTGCCAATTCTCAGACTGACAAAATCATCACAACTCAAACAGATCCGTCTGTTTTATCCTGGGAGACTCAAAATAAAGTCTTAAGGAAATCGGTAAGCCGAGACTTAGACTCTATTTTCTCAGATTTCAAGTTATATTCGTATACATTTTGTTGTACGCACACTGTTTCATACAGTGCTGTTGTTGTTTGCCTTAATCAACTTGTGTGCGAGTTGAAATATAACACTTCACAGTGTTGTTTTTTGTGCGTTTTGTATAACGCGTGCTACTGTTGCATTCTGTTTTATACTACAAAGTTCAACAAAACAAAATTTCAATACTGCCTTACCATATGTAATTTTTTTATTTGAAATTGAACATTTTATTACATACAAATTTTCCAGATGTATATTTTACAAAGTCCTCTCCAAGATATCACCCCATTAATACATCACACATTGCAATTATGGATTATACATTCATCTTAATTTAGGATATATCGAAATACTGTATCATGTTTTCTACATTACACACCAAAACATATTATAAACCATTAATTCCAGTAAATTTCTAATCACGAATTGAAATATTTTTTTAAATGTCCCCTTAACTATCTCGAATGGAACCACAAACACATTTCCAGCTGAACTGCTGTCTATGTTAAAAACCCCACTAAAATCCTGTTTAACTGCACCATTAATGTTACGTGCAAACACCACACATTACTTTTACGGTCCACCACCATTCCGACAACGCTTCTAACCTATGACATATAACTACAAATTTATAGCAATTTGCAACTACATTACGAACAGCCAAATACTATTTTACTTTTGTCGCGACAAACTCATTCTGTCAATACCACATAACTTTTCCTTCTTTACACCACAAACTCACACCTATGCTTGCATAACTACTACACCTGTCAATTCATTTTATGTCAACATTTATACACCAACAACCACCACAACCCAACTCCATGCCGCTTCTCCTTCACACCAAATCTCCCTTACCTACCCATGTGCGAAGCACCGGTTCCAACCTAGTTATTAATAAAAGCCAACGGTTTCTATAAAATAGAATTGCTGGAAGTATAATTAAAATGACCAAGAAATTAATAACTAAAAAAATTAGGATGATAAATGATATGCATCTAATCAAATTTAGAATTATAAAATATACAAAATAAATTAATATATGAAAAAAAATGATTGGGTGACTAATGTTTGGTTATTTTGATTTTTCGAGTAAATCAATATTGAGAGTCCAAATATGTTTAATTAATAACAAGAACTTGGTCTGTCTTAAATAGTGTTGTTACTGCAAGAAATGCTAAAAATTAAAATTTACATAAAATGCAATGTTAATTCATACGTGTGATTATCTAAATGTTGAGAGGAATTTGCGGTGGACAGACCACCTTAAAAATCGATGTAGCAGCTAAACATTCAATTTACTCCTGTAAATATGTATTTATTGTTTATCATAATAAAAAGTGTTACAAGTCACTATAAAAACCAGTCGTCCTTTGCAAAAAAAATGTCAAGAGGAACTAAAATTTTGAAGTTTGTCTGAAGTAATTATGATTAAATATGTATGTTATGGAATTGTTTATCTTTTAATTGTTCTATAGGCATATTTTAAGATCGATTAAAATGATTTACATAAAAAGAATGTATCTATTTAAAATAAAAATCTTTTGATATTTGATTAAATATAAATGAAATTTGATTATGTTCATAATAGACAAAAAAATATTTGGAAAATGCATAAAATATTCAAAACTATATATATGTCACATTGAAATAAATTTTGTGATAGATTGTCTGTTTATTGCTTTATATACCTAATCAACGTTACCTATATGAATTTCATAAACCTAATATGAGATATTTGGACACTTTTTGGGCAGCAAAATATTTTCAAAAAGTTTAAGAACATGATATTTTGAAAATGAAAAAATGGAAACATATTAAATGTCATACTGAATACAAAGAATGATTTGGAAAACGGTTTCGAAATAAATAGTATTTATTCTCAAAAATTACTTTTTTTGCTCTCAAATTATTGGAAGCTAAATAAGAAATATTCAAGTATTAATGGTCAGGGGTGTGCTACTAAATTGTTCAATTTCTTTGACTGATGGGAAAAAATAGTGCTTAGTTGAAATATTTTAAAATATGCATCCAATATTGATACCCATTATATAATTTCATGAAGGGGCATGTATAACTAAAAGGTTATGTGAAACATTTCATAATCACATCCAAATGAATGGCTAATTCATATATTTGCCTTACAAATTCCGTTCACTTCTAAATGCTAGATATAAATAATACAAGTTGAGTTCGTATTACTGCGGTTTACGGCATTGTCCTGTTGCATAATAAGTAGTATCAAATGGCCTTTGACTCGATATATTTAAACTACTATATTTAAATTAATATGTTTAGTGATACACTAATATATAGACTGAATATCAATGGTTATATAATAATGAGATAATGTACATATCATGATGTTTCATCTATGCAACATAGATTCAACCTTTCATATAAATTTCTTTTGTTCCTAACTTCTAAAACAAGAAAAGCACCCTTGTCCAAACTAGTTTGGATAAAAGGACACAGGTTTAGTTTCCACCTTGCACGGTCGAGTCTATTTGCTATATAATATGTTTTATACTACATAAACTTGTATATAAAATACCAAATTCAAAAAAAAAAAACTTCTAAAACAAATTGCAAAATGTTTGTGTGCAAAAAGTTTTGTTAGTTATGCTTGATTATGTCAATTCAATTGAATATTTCCTTAAGTTATGAAATTCTTTAAAGGGGTGTATAGCGTAGTAGCCCATAAACGAACATATCACGTAATGCCTTCTAACCATTAATTATAAACGGGTAATTGAGAGTCATATTAAGATATTATAACAAAAAAGGAGTAGGAATTATTTAAAAAAAACTAAAATAGTACTTGAAAAGGATATCTTAGATTCCATATTTATAACTTATTGAATTGTGTTATTTAATATAACCGGAATTTTAGCTGGGTATAACATTAGCTATCCAAAGTGTTTAAATAAGTATAACTATTACGAAACTTTTCTTACATAACTCTAGAAATTACAATTTTTTATGGTTGAATCTAGGCTGATTGATACGTCGATCCCTTTCGTCATTCTATGTGCAACTGCAATTCATTTGCACTATCCTTTGTACCTTACTTGATTGTGCTCTGACCCCTTGAACCTATGTATTGCACTTGTTGAACCCATCATTGCCAAGTTTCCTATGTTGTGATGTAGTTGGGGACGAAGCTATGTTGATGTTACCCTAGGCTAAAGATGGGGTCATTAAGAATTTAATATGCAATAGGTACATCACTATAGCCACAAAAAAGAATCGTATATTAATAGAATCACGTTGTTATTTCTTTTTGCTAAAAAAACAAATCAAAGTGTACTTCAAAAATTATAGCATTCAATGAAGAAAACAGAAGATTAAAATAGTAAGTTAGTATTTATTCATTATTTTATTCTCTTTTACCTCTCTTTGTTCATATTATGCTTAAAAGTTAACGTGTTTGTTTCTACATTCATTAATATTATTTTCTTAGTTATGTTATATTCATAAAATTTTCAATCTTCGATTCACCTTCCTACTTTTATAGAACTAGATATTTTAGAGTCTATCAACCACTTTCCACTTTTTTGGATTTCAATGAGGTATCAATTTTACTATAGTCTAGGGTGATTCTAATTTCTGGCTCCCTGGAAGTAATTTATGTGAATCATCATATAAAACAATAGGTAAAATTAATAACAACAAAGCTACTACACAAATAGTTTATAAGGTTGAACTTTTCATAAACCATTTGTGTTACCCAACTTTTGGCTCGACTACCAAAAGCAATCTATGTCCACGTGACTTGGCCCACTTCATGGTCAACAAACCCAAAAGTGTCTCCAAGATATCCTAAAACAAATTCCAGACAGAGTCGTTTAATTATAGTCGTGATAGCTCGTCGAAACTGCTTAAAAACAACTAAATACTTTGGGATCGTCAATCATCATCCATTACATTTCATATCCCGAAGCCTCTACACCAATCTCATATCGCTAACATTTCTTATCCCGAAAATCTCCTCCACAATTCCTGTCCCGACCACTTCCTCCAAAAATCGAATCCTCACAACCAAACCCCAAGGATTGGTATGCACCCCTCTATCATTTTTTTCGTATCCTGACCCGTCATTCCAAACTTCGTATCCCCACTACATTAAGCGGGATCAACGTTTTTACTAACCTCGCAGATCAACACTCGATACAACAAGAATTCGAAGTCACAAGGTTCTTCAGGGATACTAGGAGTAACAAAGATGAGAATTCAAGAGCTTTGAGTTGGAGAAGAAAATGAACTAAGTATCCCGGGATCGGTACCGATCCCGAGATAGAAATATGGTGGGCACATGCCCCACCAGCCTTAACTTCTACCAGCTCCAACCTTCTCCATTCTACTATAAATAGCCACCATTCTTCTATAAGAAAAAGGTTGGATTCTTGCCCTTTTGGTACTTTGGGAATAAGATAGTGCCTCTTTGGTGCTCAAGCTTGCTACATCACTCCGGGAAGAAGAAACTTACCTCTTTTTGGATAATTGGACTTTTTGGAATGCATAGGCATTTCGAGAAGAAGAACTTGAGCTTCATTTTGGGCCTTGTTGAACATACTTTTCACCGTTGCCATTGAAACACCCCACCTCCATTAAGGTCACTCACAAAGGGAATGCCTTAACTTTGGTGGAGAGTTATAGGTACAAGACACAGAAAAATTTACAAGACAGACAAATTTAAACGGCGGAATCCAAATATTTATTTCATACGTAGTTCAACACAAAAGCAACACATCAAATTGTCTCAAAACAACTTCAAAACATTACACCATAATTTCTGTCTTTATTATTCAATAAAGAAGCATAAACCAAAAAGTAAAAATGCATAAATTCCTAAGGATCATATCCAATGCCATAGCCAATGCAAGAGAGTCCAAGTCATACATCTACCTTCTTGAAGCTTGTAAAGAGTCTGATTAAGCTGGAGTATTTCCTCCCTGTGGACCTGAGGGGGGGTGGGAACGGAAGAAAAGAAGACTAAAGAAAACGGGTCAGACAATAAGTCTGGTAAGTTCAGTGGTTACTAGTATTAAACAAGAAAAGGGGGTCATGACAGTGATAGCAGAACATGGGACAATACCCTAATATAAGATAGGAGGGACGTGTGATCGCACCCATTACTATAGTCTCTACACCTACTTAACCATTGGTTCAACCAGCCCACGTGTTTACAACAAACGATTCCCTTAATGATCGGCTCATACTCGCATGTATTCATGTCCTGTGTCCTTCGGCCCCGCTTGATTGTAGTCACCTGTGCAGGTCCCACCATAGGGTGTATCGGTCCCTCTGGTGGCAACCCGACACGATCCAAGATGCACAGTGTACACTACTGATGCCCAGTGCCTGATTTTTCCACTATGGAGTACGTGCACGCCCATACTCCGTCAGAACCTGCACTAGCCCACCAACCGCCGACGTTTTGACTTCTTATAGTTCAGCCCAGTAATCGTGCCCCACCCTGCCTAGTTCAGGGTACCATGATACATCTATGTTGGTTACTGCTGAAATGGGTCCCCATTACTAGGGTTTTCTAATCAACATGTTTATTTGGTTAAGTGTCCAAGTTACCTAACCCAACCCATTCGTTTTAATTAAGATGTTGAATCGGTTAAGTGTTTTTCCTAATTTACTTAACCCTACCAGTCCTGACTTAGCTTTAATTTATTAAAGCACCAACCACTCACATTAGACAGGTCTTGTTGTGGTCACTTGATATGCTGGTCGGTTCCGGGCAGGTTTACACCACTACTAAGTCTAACCTCGGGTTCTTTTTGGGATCGATGCACTAACCACCCACATTAGACAGGTCTTGTTGTGGTCACTGGATATGCCGGTCGGTTCCGAGCAGATTTACACCACAACTCAGTCTAACCTCGGTTAGGCATATTCGTCTTTTCTAAATTCATATTTTCTATATATGTCATATTTCCTTCATGTGAATTAAATTTAATTTAATCACGGCATAATTATCTTGTGATTATGCTCAACATAAATGGTATATCAAATATACCATTAAATGAACAAATCTATGCCATAAATTTTCATATTTCCCATCGCTACCCCCGTGGAACGTATGCGTAAATCACATAAAATGTTGGGCTAGAAAATTAGCCCAAACCCATAAACAAAAAGAGTAATAAACAAAGATCATGAGATAAACATAAAATAGCATACATCAAACTTATCACATGTAACTTGGCATGGATGTATATCATTAACTTTAATCAATTGGGCAAAGGTGATCTTGTGACTATGTTGAATCTAATGGTCATGTAAACTTAACAATGGTCTAGCATGAAAGTTTAACATATAATCATAGTTTCAACCTATAACTTGGCATATAATCTTATGTATGTCAAAACATAAGAAAGCTATCATAATCATTTGCTTATCAAAATTTAGCATGATGTTAACAACATAAGAGGACTACAATTCCACTTTTACAACATAAATAGATTCAACTTCGCATAGTTCTAAATATTCATAAATGTAAATCTAACATGTAAACATGTGATTTAGATCCAAAACTTGCAAATAACCACCAAAATTTCAGCATGACATGTTTTACCATTTTGTTGGCATAATAAGTTCTTTACTCAATCGTAATAACATATAATGTTGTGCATCACCCAAACATATAGACATGAGATATACAACATGTTCATCGCCATAAGCATATAGACATGAAATATACAACATGTTCATCGCCACAAACATATAGAGAAGATTAATTTCCACGATATTTTAAGATAAACAAGAATCTAAATCTCATACATTAGCATCGTACTATATTCCAATTACAACATGTCATGATTCAGTCGAAAGGAATGTTTAAATCTGCGTAAAAACTAACTTAAGAACTAAAAGAAATTCTTTAGTTCTTAAATCTGAATTCTAAAATTGGAGATGCGCGCCTTTGATGAAGATTGTTGAATTAAACTAGTTGTAGTTTGATTTTAGATGTAGCTTTTTAACTCGTCTTTTGAATTGAAAAGGGTGACAGCTAGTCCAAGTCTTCCATTGATGGCATTTCAGTTCTAGGTTTATTTTTCTGTGTGTCTTTAGGTTAGGCATTGAGTTGTTTATATAGAATTTCAGTTTGATTATAGCCGTCAGATGAACCTAGGGTTAATCACAGCCACTCAGACCTGACCAGGCCCATCCAGAAACCTTAGTGACTCAGCAGTGAGTCAGAAATCGTTCAAATTTCAGATCTGGCCGGGGGCCAGGTCGACCCCTAGGTCGACCTCAAGGGGGGAGGTCGACACTAGGGTCGAACCCCTGGTCAACCTGCCTGGGCGGGAATTTTCCCGCCCAGCTCACTTCTGGCTTCTGTTTGAATTTTGAACTTGTTTTTTTGAGCTGTTTGAATTTATTCGAATTTCTGAAACTTCTAACTGCCATAACTTCTTCATACGAAGTCCAATTCACGCAAACTCGGACTCTATCTTAACCAGAATTCCGAGACGAACACAATGGCGTAGCCTGTTTCCCTTAATTTTCACATTTTAAATTAAGTATCATAGGATTTATTATTATAACATTAATAGAAAGTACGGGCATTACATTCTCCCCTCCTTTTAGGATTTCGTCCCCGAAATCTTCAAGTCGAGAAGAACTTATATCCTACCATCCAATCACCCATCTACTCAACCATCAAACATAGGCGTCCATTATCCTTAAAAGATTTCTAATGCTTTATGATCATATGCATTGTGTGTGTATATGTCCTTATCTAATGCAAAATCAGGCGGTCTACTGATTCAGTTGACCTCCTTAATGCAAATTATGTCAGTGCCATGTGTCCATTATGAACGCAATTTTTCCTACTCAAAATTTCTTACATGATTGCACAACCATGCATACAAATGCAATGTCCATATGACTACCCATCAAATTTTAATCCATAAACCAATACATATATGCATATGCAATATGGAAGTGACTGAGCCGATCTAGTACCTAATGTGTGTGTATATGCATCCACTAGCAACCACTTGCAACCATCAATCATAACATGTTTCAATTACATGTTTACATCCAAATAGGTTCCTACTTAAGGATAAAGGATAGGATCGAGGAGATATACCTAAAAATATAAATACGAGCATAAACTTGAGGAAAAAGAGATTAAGGACGTGCCCTCAAAAAGAAAAGGGTAGGTTGCGCGTATACGGTCCTCAGTTTCCCAAGTCGTGTCTTCCTCGGCGTCGCTCCATTGAACTTTGATGAGCTTAACTTCACGGTTGCATAATTTTCTGACCTTTGTTCCCAAGATGCGGGTTGGAACTCTTCTCACAGTTGCTTCTCGTTCAACTTCAACTTCTTCTAGCATACTAGATTCTACCACTTCCGCAGACTCGTATAATGTAACACCCCACCTCCGCTAGGGTCACTCGCAAAGGAATGCACTAGCTTTAGAGGGTTATTATTGGTAAACATGTACAAAAATATTACAAGACAGAACATATAAAATAGCGGAAGTAAAATCAACTTTCACATCATTAATAAATAAGGTCTAAAGCCTTTTACATCAGAGAATTTCTTACATGGAAACCTGTCTTGTAATAGTAAAGAAGCATAAAAACCTTTTCATCAATTATTCCCCAAGTAAAACAATAAAATAGCCATAGCCAAGAAAAGTCCAAGCCATGTGTGATGACCTTCAAACAGAAGAAGTCCAAACTAACAATAGCATTTCCTCCCTGTAACCTGGGGGGGGGGGGGGGGAACGGAAGACAAGAGGCGAAACAAAACGGGGTCAGTCATAAAGACTGGTAAGCCCTATCTACTATCAGTATATAAACTAGTAAAGTTAACTGGCATGAGGAACTGAGATGAACATAAGTATGATGACAAGATAGATAAGCTAAACCAAAATAACAGGATGAACTACTGTACCAAGATACACGAGTGTGTCATGATAAACTACGGTGTCAAGATAAATCAAGGTATCACATTGTCAGGTTTCTGTAACACCCCGCCTCCGCCGGGGTGGCTCTTGCAAGCACTCTGACTTTGGAGGGGCGTTTGAATCAGGTAAACATGCATAATGATATATCAAGGCAGAACAAGAACATATGTATATATGTCAACAAAGTAAATAACATAGATAAAACAGCGGAAGATTTTAAACCATTTCAAAACAAGTCTGGTACATCATAATGTCAATTTCCCAAATAAACAAGTCTAGTACATAAAATAACATCATCTGAAACTGAAAAGGAAAACATAAAGTAGCTATCCCCAAAATGGAAAAACCATAGCCAGCTCAAGTCCAAAGCATACGTGAGCTGTCCAAGAAAAGCAGTTAAGATCCAAGCTAAGTACCGGTATTCCCTCCCTATAAACCTGGGGGGGGGGGGAACGAAAGAAAACAGGTCAGTCAAAAAGACTGAGTAAGCCCTACTACAATCAATGTAAACTGATAAAGTTAACTGGCATGAGCAGCAGGTATGAACATAGGGATAACAACATACTAACATGTTGATTAACTAACAAGGCAGATAAAGGTGTCATCGCATAATCCAGTTTAAGGTTTTGTACCACAGGTGTACTAACATTCTAACATGTCATGAATAATCCAGGATTTATCCCTTGGCCCAAACTTGGCCCAGTATCAGGTGTTTGACTCAAACCAAGATCTAACTTCTTGGTACCAATTCTAGTATAACAGGATTAGGTGTTACCCCAACGTTCACATCGAAACAGGTCGGAACAGAAGGGTCTATGCAGAAATAGAGTTTGGGAAAAATGGGCTTTTACCATCCCAACAGATAAAGTACAGAAACGGAATACTAACTATAATGGGCCTTTACCACCCTAACAGATAAAGTACAAAAACGGAATACTAACTATAATGGGCCTTAGCCACCCTAACAGATAAAGTACAGAAACAGAATGCTAACAAAAATGGGCCTTTACCACCCTAACAGAACGGTACCACGCGGAAACAGACGGGTGTTGCCACCCAACAAAACATACGGTACCGACAGAATCAGACAGAACTAAGTGTACCCTGAATCCTACCCAAGCGATCGGCTCCCTAATACATAAATACCCTGTGTCGGCCCCACGATAGGGTGTATCACTCCCTAAAGTGGCAACCAATTGGCACAGGCATATTTACAGATGTCACGGTGTCTTACATCCTCAGAGGCAGACCGGGATCCATGCACGCACATGACCCGGTTGGAACGCACCATCAACACCCATCGCCATTATCAGAATGAACCACTTACAATTAGTTCAGTAAGCGTGCCCGGACCCTACCTACGGTTGGGTCAAAGTTTTGATACCAGAAAGGGTTACTGACTAATATGGGTCCCAAACAACAGATGACACAAGTATTCCCCCTTGTATCCCCAGACTATCAAATTCAAATTAACTTATTAACAGAGTTCAGACATACCAGACTCAGATGGTCAGTTTTCAGACTAACGGATCAGATAACAGATTTACAAACTTGCCTAACTTGGTGTGGGTCCTACAGATCCGCAAAACAGGTTTGTTTACTTTATCAATCAAGTTAGTTTATCCAGACCAGGTATCAAATTGGTCCTCAGTCTTACCAAATTACTGAGTTGGATTGGTTAAGTATAGTTCAACTTAACCCCGTTAAATTACCGAGTTCCGATTGGTTAAGTGTTGGTTAACTTAACCCCGTTACTTTACCGAGTTCAGATTGGTTAAGTGTCATAAGTCAGATTTCCTTAACCTTATCATGTAGCATTAATTAATTAATTAATGCGCCTTAACCTCTCACATTAGACTTTGTTGCGGTTACTAGTTAAGCCGGTCGGTTCCGGGTAGCTTTACACCACAACTTGGTCTAACCTCGGGTTCAAGGTACAACATGACCAACTTCTCACATTGGGTCCTATTGTTTGTAGCAACTAGTTAGGCCGGTCGGTTCCGGGTAGGTTTACGCTACAAACTCAACCCAACCTCGAGTTGGTCACACTTATCTTTTCTAAGTGTCATGTCCATCATGTTTCCAAAACATGTTACAAATTTTCAAGCAATTGGGTAGACCTAACTTAATAGGTAAATTCCCAATGGGTAGACCTAACTTAATAGGTAAATTCCCAAGCTCATGTTTTTATGTCTTTTAAGTTTACCCAAACCCAAACGCAATCCCATCGCTTACATATCGCAATAGCGCATAAAAGATAGAAAGAGGGAACTTGGCATAATCATGACATAAAAATGTTAAAGCCACAAGTTCAACATGGTGGCATATGAAATGTTCATGTGTTCATACACTTGCATATTACACTTTTAGGGCCAAAAAGCATGCATAAAACCAAACTTGGCATATTCATGATACATGGTGCTAAATGACATGTAGAAATGGCCTCAAGTTCGCATTTGGCCTCACATGCAAGTTATCATAAGTGATATGATAACTTACATGTTGCCAAAATGCAACCTTTGGCATAAAGCTTGAAGATTTATGTTCACATACTCAAAATAAGCTTGCATAACATGATAACATGAACCATATGACCATCCCAAACTTGCATAACATACTTGCATATCATATGACAACTTGCATATCAACTTGCATAACAAAACTTGCATAACATATGACAACTTGCATGTCAAACTTGCATAACAAAACTTGCATAACATATGACAACTTGCATATCATACTTGCATAACAAAACTTGCATAACATATGACAATTTGCATATCATACTTGCATAACAAAACTTGCATAACATATGACAATTTGCATATCATACTTGCATAACAAAACTTGCATAACATATGACAATTTGCATATCATACATTTAACTTTAAAGTTCAAGTATGAAAGGAATAGGGCTTACAATGCTTATGCGGACTCAAATGAGTATTGCAAATGTAAGAAAACCCTTATGCAACCAAAAACCCCAAAAATGCAAGCAAACTTGATCAAGACTCCTCCTTTATGATGCCAATATAAGAACTAGACTTTAATGCAAGCTAAAGAGGATCATACAAGCCTAAATGCACTTGTATGCATGGAAATCTCCTAGAAATCTGATTTAGGAATTGTATGAAGAGAGTGGAGGCCATGAGAGGATTGATTTTGCCATAGTTTAGTTGTAGGATAGATTAATGATGATTTAGGGTAGGTTAGGGTCTTATTTATAGATTAGGCTAGTGTTTTAGACCATAGGATTAAACCCTAGTTGCAATCTCAACCCTCAAAACCGAATCTGGCCCCCTAGCTCAACCCATTCTCAAAATGGTGCACCAGGTTTGACTGGGCGTCTGAGCCAAGTCGACAACCAAGTCGACAGGGCTGTCGACCTGGTCAGACCAAGTCGACTCCCAAGTCGACAGGGCTGTCGACTTGGGTACTGTGGCGGGAATTTTTCCCGCCTGGCCCAACTGGCCCAATTTCCAAGTTCAGGTTTGAATTTGAAATCTGTTTTTACTTAGAAATTTTCTGAAAACTTCGCTGGGCCTTAATCGGGTCATACGGACTCCGATTTTCGAAAACTCGGACTCTATTTCGCGTATTTTTCCGAGACGAACACAATGGCATAGCTCGTTTCCCTTGATTCAGATTTTAGAATTAATTTCTGCCTCGATTTACAATATAACATATTATCAGAAATACGGGTTGTTACAGTTTCTATCAAGTATACTATCCCAAGGTATCTATCCTGTATAACATCCCACGGTATCTATCATGTATATTTCCCCTAGTTCTAACATGTATATTTTCTCTGCACCTTTCGTACTAATATCCCAACCCGCGTCATGTGTTAACTATGAATGTCCCTTGCCCAATGTCATGTAATGGTCCATGTCAACCTAATATATAGCATATGTAGGTTTTCCTAACTCGTATGTTTCTTTCCATGTATAAGTTCAGTCCTTTGCCGTAGGCCATACGGGCTTTCCCATGTGAACATTTTATCCTTGAGGTTATTTTGGACTGCTACCCTTGATCTAGTTATGTTTTCTTACCATGAACTATCGCGTGTCCACTTAGGATTTATGCCACCTAGGACCACTAGGGATTATGGTACCTAATGAACGTTTCCGTGTCTCGGTTTGGGTACAGTCACCTAGGGCCACTAGGGATTATGCCACCCGTCAACCGCGCCCTTTATCCCACATATGTATCGTGAATCGTTTTCCATGTCTAGATGCACATGTTCCTCAATGTGCCATCCGAGTTCCGTGCCAGGGCAAAACAAGAAATACGGAACTCGGTCGGGAGCTTTAAGTCGTCTGCTGATGCAGATAACAAGGTCTGTTTTTGTACCCGTACTATGGTCCCACGTGACCCCTCCCTTAACTACTGAAAGGAAATCCAAGAAAAATCATGTATGAGAACTACACTAAGGCCCATCGATGCCCACTTCCAGATAGCCAACCTCACCCATAACTTGATAGCTAGTATATGGTCTTTTGGGAGTTCCCTGCCTTTCCGTACGTACACGATTGACTAAAGATGGTAGGTAGTCGGCGACATGCTATCCCGGGGCAAAATCAAGTATCGTCGACTCCACGCTAATCCATCCTAGTCTTTAGGTCGCTCGCCTAGCAACCAAGGCATACTCTTGGCTCTTCTACCGCAGACCTTAACCTCTGTGAGGCCGGGTTTCATGGACCACACGCCACCTCACAGAGGGATACCAAGAGTACCCTCACGTTCCCCGAAGCTTCCGCTTCGTCACCCAGTTCGCTGGAGCTTTTATCCAAGTCAGATAACTTGCTCCTCCTCGTATACTAAGCGATGACCTACCGTACCAGGTTACTCATCTCTTTATGAACTAGTCCATGTCCTTAGCTAAGAATTATTACTTAGTTACCCTTAACTAAGGTTTACCACTTAGCCCCTCTTTCCACTATCCTTGTTAACTACGATTTCCAACCTAGTCCCCTGAGCTAGGGTTTTGTCAAATGGGTTAAGTGTTGTTATCCAAGTTCATGACTTAACCCGCCTACGAATCATGTCAAGATTGGCTAAGTACTCAAGTTCAAGGCTTAGCCCTACAGGTTGGTTAAGTGTACCAAGAAGCTCATGACTTAACCATATCAAGTCAAACTGGTTAAGTATTTATTTGTCTTAACCCTATCAGATTATCATGTTAGATTGATTAAGCATAGATTATCTTAATCCCATCAGATTATCGAGTCGGATTGGTTAAGCATGGGTTAGCTTAACCCCATCCACTAATCGTATTACAATGGTTAAGCCTACTTTTAAAAGTCTTGTGACTTAACCCTATCAGGTCCACCTATTAGATTGGTTAAGTATAGGTTACTTAACCTCATCAAATCATCACGTATAATTGGTTAAGTATAAGTTACTTAACCCCATTAAATTACCGTGTTAAATTGGTTAAGTATTGGTTACTTAACCTCATTGAATTAACGCATTTAGATTGGTTAGGTGTTTAACTTAACCCCACCGAATTACCGTGTTTAGATTAGTTAAGTGAAGGTTACTTAACCCCATCTAATTACCGTGTTTAGATTAGTTAAGTCTAAGTTACATAACCCCATCTAATTACCGTGTTTAGATTAGTTAAGTGTGGATTACATAACCCCATCTAATTACCCAGTCGGATTAGTTAAGCGTAAATTACTTAACCCCATCCCCTAATTGTCTTGTATGGTTAAGTGTCGTTAAGAAATCAAGCCCGGTCCCACTTAACCTACCCATTCGTGTCATATCGGTTAAGTGTCATTAGTCAAATTTACTTAACCTTATCATGTGGCATTAATTTAATTAATGCACTCTTAACCTCTCACATTAGACCTTGTTGTGGTTACTAGTTAAGCCGGGCGGGTCCGGGTAGTTTTACACCACAACCTAGTCTAACCTCGGGTCTTAAGCGCGACATGACCAACTTCTCACATTGGATCCTATTATTTGTAGCCACTAGTTAAGCCGGGCGGGTCCGGGTAGATTTATGCTACAAACTCAACCCAACCTCGAGTTGGCCATTTTCATGTTTGGTCTAGTGTCTTGTTACACTTACAACCCATACGTGTCAAGTTTCCAAGTCCCATGCTCATAGCCAAAGTTACATGTTGTCACGTTTATACCAATTTACCCAAATCATGTTTCATGTCATTAAAGTTTACCCATAACATAACCCCAACGCTTTTAAACTCGCATATACATTCGCAACAACATATAATGTTTTAAAAGAAGGAACTTGGCAAAGGCATGAAAAAAGGGGTATAAGGCCACAAGTTAAACATGGTGGAAATGAGGCATAAATGTGCTCACAAACTTGCATGTTACATTGTCAAGCCTCAAAAACATGCATAACATTCAAACTTGGCAAATAGGTGATACACAGTCATAGATGACATGAAATGATGATAAGTAACTCGCATATAACATCACATAAGGGTTATGACTTCATATGCAAGTTAACCTAAAGGTTATGAGGGTTCTCATGTTGCATAATGCAACATTTCAACATAAAGGTTATAGCTTTTAACCCACAAGATCAAGGTAATGACTTTATAGACTTGCATAACATGATAGCATGTATCATACTTAATGATCAAACCAAAACTTGCAACATTCATTTAACTTTATAGTTAATATCTAAGAGTAGGAGGGGGCTTACAATGCTATGAAGGCACACATCAACATATAAAACAAAGATTGAGACGAAGCCATTCATGCTATCACCCAAAAACCCCAAAAGAACAAGCTCCAAATGAAACCCTTGAGCAAATATCAATAAAAATCCTTGCTTTGAAGAAGAAAGGTTTCAACTTTGGCTTTGAATGAAGCTTATGAGCTCTCATGCAAGATCCTTGCTTTTTGGTCAAGAAAAGGTTGCAACTTTGGCTAGAATGCAACTTAAGAACACTCCTACAAGTTTGAAAGCACTTGTATGAACTCACAATCTCTCATAGAAATAGGCTTAGGAATTTTAGCATGAGAGTGGAGGCCATGTGAGGAACAAATTTGACATAGTTTAGTTGTAGGATTTAATAATGGTGATTTAGGCTAGGTTTAGGGGTCTTTTTATAGAGGATTAGGATAGTATTAGCCATAGGATTAACCCTAGATTCAATCCAAGCCATCAAAGCATGTCTTGGGGAAGAAGTCAAGAGTAGGAACCATCTAGGGCCTTTAGATTAAAGCTGAACCATGAGAACCATTCAAATGCAAAATCTGCATTTGAGCGAATCGGCCCACGGGTTGACAGCCAAACACCCTGGATTAACCCCTAGTCGACCCAGCGGGCTTGGGTCGACCTCAAAAATCGGCCGATTCGGTTATTCCCCTCTCCCAATTCGCTGTTTTGAACATTTTTGCATATTTATTTATTTAATTTTCAATTATATGTATATATATATCAATATATATATATATATATATATATTTCTCTGCGCAACCCATTTCACTTAATTAAGTATACTTTAATTTGTGAATTTTTATGTTCAAATTACGGGGTGTTACATTCTCCCCTCCTTAAAGGATTTCGTCCCCGAAATCTCCAAGTTAGGAAGAACGTATCCTACCATCCATCATCCATCTACTCAAAACATCATCCACAGGCAACCATTGTCCTTAGACGATTTCTAATGCCATATGAACATATGCAGAACGTGTGTGTATATGCTCCTTAGCTAATGCTAATGATCAGGCCTGAATGATCTTTCTAATGCAAAATATGTTTAGTGCCATGAGTCCAACATGCATGCGAATAGTCCTAGTCATATAAGTACTATATGCGTGCACAAACATTCATTCATATGCAACCTCCGCATGATAACACATTCAATTTCATCCATAAACAAGTATAAATACTCGTGCATATGCAACATGAAACGTGACCGCGTCAATCTAGTATCTAATGTGTATTCGCGCATCCACGAGCAACCACTTGCAACCATTTCAATCATAACATGTTTCAAATACATGTTTACATCCATAGAGTTCTATCTAAGGTTCCCAAGATAAGACCGAGGAGATAAACAAGACAAACTCCTTACGGGGTTTGTAACAGAAACAGGACCGAGAGGATATCCACCAAGCGATAGCATGTAAGTAAGCTCTACAGGAGAACCAGGGATCAACGATATACTCTTACAAAGAGACACGATGCGCGCGTCTAAAACGCATTTCCTTGAGCCTAATTCCAGTGTGCCTTGACTACCTTTGACTCCATGATTTCGTAGCTCCTTGATTCCTATTTCCAAAGTATGAGTCGGAACTCTTTTCACTGTCGCCTCTCGTTCCACTTCCATTTATTCTTTCCCTAGTATACTTGGCTCAACCATATCTACGTACTCATGCAAGCTCTCCAAAATTCACTAGTGAATTCTGGATCTCGTTTACCAATGCCAATCCATGTTACCACGTGCACTTACTAGGGTGGTTCTTGTAACCCATGCTCAAGCAGAATGAACCATCCGTCTTATTGGCGGACGTTACTCGATTGGATCAGAGATTTCCGATAAATGCATCAAGAGATTCTAGGTAACTAACCATGACAGAACCTAAAAGGTTACACGAGACTTCGAAGGTATTACCAAAGCAAGCCAAGAGTCTGACTACCCTCTTTTCAAAACCGAGAATGGTATCCCTTACTGGATAACCACTTTACCCCTAGAATCCATCCATAGCTCAACAATAGAAGTATTGCTTCTAATCTCAACACTTGGCATAGACGTTCTCAAATCCAACAAGTCATGAATAAATGGATCGACTCTCCAACCAGATTTTGGGACAAAAACTGGGATCCTCTACCATGCTAGTACTAAGGTGCAGAGACTCAACTATCCAAGCAGACTTAAATGATACGATGATCAAGACAAAGTCTGGACGGGATGATAGAAAAGAACGACTAAACCTTTACCAGAAACGGTGCCATTTCTTTTAGGTACCCTAGAAATGGGAGCGTACAATTGCCCTCTCCGATGATCTTGTCCTTGTCCTCCTTGATGGACTAAGCCATAGCAACAGTTGCTTATCCTTAAGCTCGCGTCCTTTATCCTTACTCTTATTATCCTTCCTTGTACCACGGCAACAGGTCTCTCGAGAACCACCTCCATCGCACGGGAAAATACTTACGTAGCTAGACAAGGATTAGTCGCAGTTAGAACTACTGTAACTACAGATGGAGGGAAGAAAGGAAAAGAGATTCGATCAAGGAAACAAAGGACAGTGCTAATGGCTTTTGGGGAATAGCCTTTAAAAACTTTTCTTGAAAAATGCTTCTTTGTAAACGGTTTTTCAAATAGTTTTCAGAAGGTTTTAAAAACTTTTGCCCAGTCTGGTAACCTTCTGCTCTGATAACAATTGTAACACCCCACCTCCGCTAGGGTCACTCGCAAAGGAATGCACTAGCTTTAGAGGGGTATTATTGGTAAACATGTACAGAAATATTACAAGATAGAACATATAAAATAGCGGAAGTAAAATCAACTTTCACATCATTAATAAATAAGGTCTAAAGCCTTTTACATCAGAGAATTTCTTACATGGAAACCTGTCTTATAATAGTAAATAAGCATAAAAACCTTTTCATCAATTATTCCCCAAGTAAAACAATAAAATAGCCATAGCCAAGAGTAGTCCAAGCCATGCGTGATGACCTTCAAACAGAAGAAGTCCAAACTAACAATAGCATTTCCTCCCTGTAACCTGGGGGGGGGGGAACGGAAGACAAGAGGCGAAACAAAACGGGGTCAGTCATAAAGACTGGTAAGCCCTATCTACTATCAGTATATAAACTAGTAAAGTTAACTGGCATGAGGAACTGAGATGAACATAAGTATAATGACAAGATAGATAAGCTAAACCAAAATAACAGGATGAACTACTGTACCAAGATACACGAGTGTGTCATGATAAACTACGGTGTCAAGATAAATCAAGGTATCACATTGTCAGGTTTCTATCAAGTATACTATCCCAAGGTATCTATCCTGTATAACATCCCACGGTATCTATCATGTATATTTCCCCTAGTTCTAACATGTATATTTGCTCTGCACCTTTCGTACTAATATCCCAACCCGCGTCATGTGTTAACTATGAATGTCCCTTGCCCAATGTCATGTAATGGTCCATGTCAACCTAATATATAACATATGTAGGTTTTCCTAACTCGTATGTTTCTTTCCATGTATAAGTTCAGTCCTTTGCCGTAGGCCATACGGGCTTTCCCATGTGAACATTTTATCCTTGAGGTTATTTTGGACTGCTACCCTTGATCTAGTTATGTTTTCTTACCATGAACTATCGCGTGTCCACTTAGGATTTATGCCACCTAGGACCACTAGGGATTATGCTACCTAATGAACGTTTCCGTGTCTCGGTTTGGGTACAGCCACCTAGGGCCACTAGGGATTATGCCACCCGTCAACCGCGCCCTTTATCCGACGTATGTATCGTGAATCGTTTTCCATGTCTAGATGCACATGTTCCTCAATGTGCCATCCGAGTTCCGTGCCAGGGCAAAACAAGAAATACGGAACTCGGTCGGGAGCTTTAAGTCGTCTGCTGATGCAGATATCAAGGTCTGTTTTTGTACCCATGGCTATGGTCCCACGTGACCCCTCCCTCAACTACTGAAAGGCAATCCAAGAAAAATCATGTATGAGAACTACACTAAGGCCCATCGATGCCCACTTCCAGATAGCCAACCTCACCCATAACTTGGTAGCTAGTATATGGTCTTTTGGGAGTTCCCTGCCTTTCCGTACGTACACGATTGACTAAAGATGGTAGGTAGTCGGCGACATGCTATCCCGGGGCAAAATCAAGTATCGTCGACTCCACGCTAATCCATCCTAGTCTTTAGGTCGCTCGCCTAGCAACCAAGGCATACTCTTGGCTCTTCTACCGCAGACTTTAACCTCTGTGAGGCCGGGTTTCATGGACCACACGCCACCTCACAGAGGGATACCAAGAGTACCCTCACGTTCCCCGAAGCTTCCGCTTCGTCACCCAGTTCGCTGGAGCTTTTATCCAAGTCAGATAACTTGCTCCTCCTCGTATACTAAGCGATGACCTACCGTACCAGGTTACTCATCTCTTTATGAACTAGTCCATGTCCTTAGCTAAGAATTATTACTTAGTTACCCTTAACTAAGGTTTACCACTTAGCCCCTCTTTCCACTATCCTTGTTAACTACGATTTCCAACCTAGTCCCCTGAGCTAGGGTTTTGTCAAATGGGTTAAGTGTTGTTATCCAAGTTCATGACTTAACCCGCCTACGAATCATGTCAAGATTGGCTAAGTACTCAAGTTCAAGGCTTAGCCCTACAGGTTGGTTAAGTGTACCAAGAAGCTCATGACTTAACCTTATCAAGTCAAATTGGTTAAGTATTTATTTGTCTTAACCCTATCAGATTATCATGTTAGATTGATTAAGCATAGATTATCTTAATCCCATCAGATTATCGAGTCGGATTGGTTAAGCATGGGTTAGCTTAACCCCATCCACTAATCGTATTACAATGGTTAAGCCTACTTTTAAAAGTCTTGTGACTTAACCCTATCAGGTCCACCTATTAGATTGGTTAAGTATAGGTTACTTAACCTCATCAAATCATCACGTATAATTGGTTAAGTATAAGTTACTTAACCCATTAAATTACAGTGTTAAATTGGTTAAGTATTGGTTACTTAACCTCATTGAATTAACGCATTTAGATTGGTTAGGTGTTTAACTTAACCCCACCGAATTACCGTGTTTAGATTAGTTAAGTGAAGGTTACTTAACCCCATCTAATTACCGTGTTTAGATTAGTTAAGTCTAAGTTACTTAACCCCATCTAATTACCGTGTTTAGATTAGTTAAGTCTAAGTTACTTAACCCCATCTAATTACCGTGTTTAGATTAGTTAAGTGTGGATTACTTAACCCCATCTAATTACCCAGTCGGATTAGTTAAGCATAAATTACTTAACCCCATCCCCTAATTGTCTTGTATGGTTAAGTGTCATTAAGAAATCAAGCCTGGTCCCACTTAACCTACCCATTCGTGTCATATCGGTTAAGTGTCATTAGTCAAATTTACTTAACCTTATCATGTGGCATTAATTTAATTAATGCACTCTTAACCTCTCACATTAGACCTTGTTGTGGTTACTAGTTAAGCCGGGCGGGTCCGGGTAGTTTTACACCACAACCTAGTCTAACCTCGGGTCTTAAGCGCGACATGACCAACTTCTCACATTGGATCCTATTGTTTGTAGCCACTAGTTAAGCCGGGCGGGTCCGGGTAGATTTATGCTAGAAACTCAACCCAACCTCGAGTTGGCCATTTTCATGTTTGGTCTAGTGTCTTGTTACACTTACAACCAATACGTGTCAAGTTTCCAAGTCCCATGCTCATAGCCAAAGTTACATGTTGTCACGTTTATACCAATTTACCCAAATCATGTTTCATGTCATTAAAGTTTACCCATAACATAACCCCAACGCTTTTAAACTCGCATATACATTCGCAACAACGTATAATGTTTTAAAAGAAGGAACTTGGCAAAGGCATGAAAAAAAGGGGTATAAGGCCACAAGTTAAACATGGTGGAAATGAGGCATAAATGTGCTCACAAACTTGCATGTTACATTGTCAAGCCTCAAAAACATGCATAACATTCAAACTTGGCAAATAGGTGATACATGGTCATAGATGACATGAAATGATGACAAGTAACTCGCATATAACATCACATAAGGGTTATGACTTCATATGCAAGTTAACCTAAAGGTTATGAGGGTTCTCATGTTGCATAATGCAACATTTCAACATAAAGGTTATAGCTTTTAACCCAGAAGATCAAGGTAATGACTTTATAGACTTGCATAACATGATAGCATGTATCATACTTAATGATCAAACCCAAACTTGCAACATTCATTTAACTTTATAGTTAATATCTAAGAGTAGGAGGGGGCTTACAATGCTATGAAGGCACAAATCAACATATAAAACAAAGATTGAGACGAAGCCATTCATGCTATCACCCAAAAACCCCAAAAGAACAAGCTCCAAATGAAACCCTTGAGCAAATATCAATAAAAATCCTTGCTTTGAAGAAGAAAGGTTTCAACTTTGGCTTTGAATGAAGCTTATGAGCTCTCATGCAAGATCCTTGCTTTTTGGTCAAGAAAAGGTTGCAACTTTGGCTAGAATGCAACTTAAGAACACTCCTACAAGTTTGAAAGCACTTGTATGAACTCACAATCTCTCATAGAAATAGGCTTAGGAATTTTAGCATGAGAGTGGAGTCCATGAGAGGAACAAATTTGACATAGTTTAGTTGTAGGATTGAATAATGGTGATTTAGGCTAGGTTTAGGGGTCTTTTTATAGAGGATTAGGATAGTATTAGCCATAGGATTAACCCTAGATTCAATCCAAGCCATCAAAGCATGTCTTGGGGAAAAAGTCAAGTGTAGGAACCATCTAGGGCCTTTAGATTAAAGCTGAACCATGAGAACCATTCAAATGCAAAATCTGCATTTGAGCGAATCGGCCCACGGGTTGACAGCCAAACACCCTGGATTAACCCCTAGTCGACCCAACAGGCTCGGGTCGACCTCAAAAATCGGCCGGTTCGGTTATTCCCCTCTCCCAATTCGCTGTTTTGAACATTTTTGCATATTTATTTATTTATTTTTCAATTATATATATATATATCAATATATATATATTTCTCTGCGCAACCGATTTCACTTAATTAAGTATACTTTAATTTGTGAATTTTTATGTTCAAATTACGGGGTGTTACATATAAGCACTTCCGCAGGTGAGAGACATGAAAGACATTGTGAATCCCGGCAAATCTTTCGGGCGGCTGTACCCTATAAGCCATCTTCCCAATCTTCTCGATGATAGGGAATGACCCTACAAATCTTGGTGCTAACTTTCCTGTGGATCCAAAGCGAACGACGCTCCTCAAGGGAGATACTTTAAGGAGTACATTGTCTCCAACTTCGAATTCAAGGTTAGTTCTTCTTTTGTCTGCGTAGGACTTCTATCTATCTTGGGCGGTCTTCATTCTTCTTCGTATCAAGTCTACTTTCTCTGAAGTCTCCCTAATCATGTCTGGTCCAAGTATGAGCTTGTCTGTTGACTCCCACCAGCAAGTTGGTAACCTGCACGGACTTTCATATAAAGCTTCGAAAGGTGCCATGCCTATGGTGGCTTGGTAGCTATTGTTGTAAGCGAATTCCACCAAAGGTAGATGATCCTCCCAGGTACCTCCAAAGTCAATAATGCATAACCTCAAGAGGTCTTCTAATACTTTGTTGACTCTTTCCGTCTGGCCATCAGTTTAAGGGTGATAGGCCGTGCTTAAGCATAACTGTGTGCCTACACCCTCTTGTAAGCTCTTCCAAAACTCGCTCGTGAAGATAGGGTCTCGATCACTCACTATGCTGGAGGGTATCCCATGGAGTCGAACTATCTCCTTAAGAAATATGGATGCTAGAGATGAGGCAGTCCTTCTACTCTTGACGGGTATAAAGTGGGCACTTTTTGTGAGCCTGTCCACTATTACCCAAATGCTAGTATTGCCCCTTCTTGACCTAGGCAACCCATCTATAAAGTCCATTGAGATGCTATCCCATTTCCACTGTGGAATCTCTAGAGGATGGAGCAGACCACCAGGTTTCTTCTGCTCCACTTTGACTTGTTGGCATATTGAACATTTAGAAACAAATTCAGCTACGTCTTTCTTCATGCCATTCCAAAAGGAAACTCTTTTGATATCTTTATACATTTTGTCTCCGCCTGGGTGTATGGTCAGCTTGGAATGGTGTGCCTCTTCTAGAACTGTCTTTACCAAGCCCCTTGCCTGTGGGACACATAGTCTTCCATCTCGTCTCAACCAGCCCTTGGCATCCATGGAGTATCTGTTGAGGTGACTAGAAGTCTCACCCCTAATTGATTTGTCCATTACTTTGGCTAGTTGTGGGTCTTCTCTTTGCGCAACTCCAAATGAGTCTAATAAAGTTGGTTGCACTTCTAATGTTGCTAGCAAGCCGGGTACAAAGTCAGTGGAGGGTCTAAAGTTAAAGCTTGCTATGAACTCCAAGCTTTGCCTTTCCACAAAGAGAGGGCTTAAGGTTAGCTTCTTTCTACTTATGGCGTCTATTACTGCATTGCCCTTTCCAGGAGTGTAGGAAATCTGAAAATCGGCCCATCCATCTTTGCTGCCTTAAATTGAGATCCTTCTGCGAGAATAGGTATTTCAACGATTTATGGTCAGTATACAGTTCAAATTTCTCAACTAGGAGATAATGGCGCCAAGACTTAAGTGCAAAAACGATGGCTGCCAACTCTAGGTCGTGGGTCGGGTAGTTTTTCTCATATACTTTCAACTGTCTTCCACTATAAGCCACTACCTTCCCTTGTTGCATCAGAACAGCGCCTAGTCCCGTTCCGCATGCATCTGTGTATACTGTGAACATCTTGCTTCCATTAGGCAATGTCAGAACTGGGGCTGTTGTTAGAGCCCTTTTCAAACGTTGGAAATAAATGTCGCAATCCAAGTCCCAATTGAAAGCTAGGTTCTTCTTTGTCAATCTTGTTAGTGGAGCAGAGATTTTTGCAAAATCTTTGATGAACTTTCGATAAAAGCCTGCTGGCCCGAGAAAGCTTCGGACTTCGGTTGCGTTTCGAGGAACCTTCCGATCTTGCACAACAACCACTTTTGCGGGGTCCACAGCTATCCCCTCTTTGGACACCACATGTCCAAGGAACCTAACTTCTTCTCTACAAAAATGGTATTTGGAGAATTTCGCCTTCAACTGATGTACACGGAGAGTGTCCATGACTTCTTTTAGATGCTGAACATGATCTTCCTCATTCTTTGAGAAGATCAAAATATCGTCTACGAAGACCACCACAAACTTATTGAGGAACTCTCGGAACACCCTGCTCATTTAATCAACGAAGTAAGTGGGTGCGTTTGTCAAGCCGAAAGGCATGACAAGCCACTCGAAGAAACCATCGGGAGTTCTGAATGGGGTCTTATCAATGCTGTCTTCAGCCACTCTTAGCTGATGAAACCCGGTAGCTAAATCTAATTGGGAGAAAACCGATGCACCTACAAGCTGATCGAACAAATCATCTATTCTTGGGAGTGGGTGTCTATTCTTCTTGGTCAGCTTGTTTAGCTCCCTATAATCAACGCACAGGCGAAGCGAACCATCAGTTTTGATTGCGAACACTACCGGAGCACCCCATTCAGAAATACTCCGTCTTTTGAAACCCTTTTCAAGCAACTCTTTGATTTGCTTGCTGAGCTCCTTTCTCTCCCTTGGGGACATGTGCCTAACAAGTAAAGCAACGGGCTTTGCATTATCAACAAGGTATATGCGGAAGTCTATCTCCTGCTTTGGAGATAAGCCCTTTACCTCTTCAAACACATCCGAATATTCACGGACTATTCTTACAGACTGCAAGTTCTCGACAGACACATCAAGTGATTCTAGATAACTAAGCATAACAGAGTTCATGGGATTACAAGAAATTTCGAGAGTGTTACCGATGCGAGTCATGAGCCTAACCACTCTCTTTCCACAATCGAGGATGGCACCATTACTGGATAGCCAGTCCATGCCTAGAATCAACCCATAGCCCGTGAAGCCCAAAACAAAGGCATTGCATCTAAACCCAACGCTTAGTATAGATATTTTCAAATCCAAACAAACCATTAACAAATAAGCTGAGCCCCCAATTGGATTTGAAACAACCAAGGGATCCTCTACTATACTGGTGTCTAGGTACAGAGATTCAACTAAATCAGCGGATACAAATGAGTGCGATGCACCAGAATCAAACAATGTACGAAAAAGATGATAAAAAAATAGACTAAACTTTCGACATAAATATTTCTACCTCGTTCTTGCGGAGGTGCCGTGAGAGCGTGGACTTGTCCTCCAGAAGAAGGTCCAGCTCCCTGTCCTTGCTTACTTGGGCAGGCTCTAGCCAAGTGTCATGTCTCACCACAGTGGAAACAACCACCCATCTTCCTTTTCTTCTTCCTGCAGTCTTTGACCAGATGTCCAGGAATGCCACAGAAATTACACTTTCTCTTTTCACGGGGTTTGTTGTTTTCCCACCTTTCTTTGGATCAGCCTTCTTGTTCTGTGACCCTTCCCCCTTCTTATCTTGAGGCACTTCTGCTTTTGCCTCATTCTTGCCCTTGTCTTCCTCATTTAAGAGTGCCATGTCCACTAACCTTTCGTAAGTAGCCCCCATAGGTATGTGGGTCATAGCCAAGCTGTGAAGTGGCTCATTCAATCCCTTGACAAAACGGAGAGCCTTCTTATGAGGAGTATTCACTAAGTTCAGTCCAAACCGGCCAGCTGATTGAATTGATTGACGTTCTCCTTGCCCGTCATACTTCCTTGCTTAAGAGATAAGAACTTTTCTAGCTATAAACTTCGTTCATCTTGTGAGAGGAAATTCATCTCAAACCTTATTATGAAATCCATCCATGTTTCAACCGGCCTCTCAGCGTTAGTGACTTCCCACCAATAGGAAGCTTCATCTTTGAGCAACCACACTGCCAACTGTATCTTTTGTCTATCGTCCACCTCGAAGATGACGAACAGATCCTTAATTTCTTTGAGCCAGTTCCTTGCTTCCACGAATGATTCAGTCCCCTTGAAATCCTTTCCACCCATGGCCCTAAAATCTCTACAGATATTTGAGAAAGCATTTGCACGAGGAGGAGGAGGAACCGCTGCAGCTGGAGGAGGGATATTTGCTGGGCCTGCGTCGTTGGCCCTAGCCTCTAAGTACCTCCTGAACCAGCCAGGTATTGGCACACCCTCTGGAAGGTTAAGATTCCCAGACATGTTGAAACAAAAAAGAAAAGACTCAAAACGAAGGATAGAAAGATAGTGCATATGGATTTTGGGATTATGCCTTTTTAAATTAAAAACAACATTTTTCCTTGTAAAATGCTTCTTTATATTTCTTTTTGAAAGATAGTTTTTCAAAAATTCTTATCTAATCTGGTAAACCTTTGCTCTGATACCAAGTGAAACACCCCCACCTCCATTAAGGTCACTCACAAAGGGAATGCCTTAACTTTGGTGGAGAGTTATAGGTACAAGACACAGAAAAATTTACAAGACAGATAAATTTAAGCAGCGGAATCCAAATATTTATTTCATACGTAGTTCAACCCAAAAGAATTACATCAAATTGTCTCAAAACAACTTCAAAACATTACACCTTAATTTCTGTCTTGATTATTCAATAAAGAAGCATAAACCAAAAGTAAAAATGCATAAATTCCCAAGGATCATATCCAATGCCATAGCCAATGCAAAAGAGTCCAAGTCATACATCTACTTTCATGAAGCTTGTAAAGAGTCTAATTAAGCTAGAGTATTTCCTCCCTGTGGACCTGAAGGGGGAGGGGAAGGAACGGAAGAAAAGAAGACGAAAGAAAATGGGCCAGACAATAAGTCTGGTCAGTTCAGTGGTTACTAGTATTAAACAAGAAAAGGGGGTCATGACAGTGATAACAGAACATAGGACAATACCCTAATATAAGATAGGAGGGACGTGTGATCGCACCCATTACTGTCTCTGCACCTACTTAACCATTGGTTCAACCAGCCCACGTGTTTACAACAACCGATCCCCTTAATGATCGGCTCCTACTCGCACGTATTCATGTCATGTGTCCTTCGGCCCCTCTTGATTGTAGTCACCTGTGCTGGTCCCACCATGGGGTGTATCAGTCTCTCTGGTGGCAACCCGACACGATCCAAGATGCACAGTGTACACTACTGATGCCCAGTGCCTGATTTTTCCACTCTGGAGTACGTGGATGCCCATACTCCGTCGGAACCTACACTGGCCCACCAACCGCCGACGTTTTGACCGCTTATAGTTCAGCCCAGTAATCGTGCCCCACCCTGCCTAGTTCAGGGTACCATGATACATTTATGTGGGTTACTGCTGAAATGGGCCCCTATTACTAGGGTTTTCTAATCAACATGTTTATTTGGTTAAGTGTCCAAGTTTGCCTAACCCAGCCCATTTGTTTTAATTAACATGTTGAATCGGTTAAGTGTTTTTCCTAGTTTACTTAACACTACCAGTCCTGACTTAGCTTTAATTTATTAAAGCACCAACCACTCACATTAGAAAGGTCTTGTTGTGGTCACTGGATATGCCGGTCGGTTCCGGGCAGGTTTACACCACAACTTAGTCTAACCTCGGGTTCTTTTTGGGCTCGATGCACTAACCACCCACATTAGACAGGTCTTGTTGTGGTCACTGGATATGTCGGTCGGTTCCAGGCAGATTTACACCACAACTCAGTCTAATCTCGGGTTAGGCATATTCGCCTTTTCTAAATTCATATTTTCTATATATGTCAAATTTCCTTCATGTGAATTAAATTTAATTTAATCACGGCATAATTATCCTATGATTATGCTCAACATAAATGGTATATCAAATATACCATTAAATGAAAAAAATCTATGCCATAAATTTTCATATTTCCCATCGCTACCCCTGTGGAACGTATGCATAAATCACATAAAATGTTGGGCTAGCAAATTAGCCCAAACCCATAAACAAAAAGGGTAATAAACAAAGATCATGACATAAACATAAAATAGCATACATTAAACTTATTACATGTAACTTGGCATGGATGTATATCATTAACTTTAATCAATTGGGCAAAGGTGATCTTGTGACTAAGTTGAATCTAATGGTCATGTAAACTTTACAAAGGTCTAGCATGAAAGTTTAACATATAATCACAGCTTCAACCTACAACTTGGCATATAATCTTATGTATGTCAAAACATAAGAAAGCTATCATAATCGTTTTCTTATCAAAATTTAGCATGATGTTAACAACATAAGAGGACTACAATTCCACTCTTACAACATTAATAGATTCAACTTGGCATAGTTCTAAATATTCATAAATGTGAATCTAACATGTAAACATGTGATTTAGATCCTAAACTTGCAAATAACCACCAAAATTTCTGCATGACATGTTTTACCATTTTGTTGGCATAATAAGTTCTTTACTCAATTGTAATAACATATAATGTTGTGCATCACCCAAACATATAGACATGAGATATACAACATGTTCATCACCATTCGCATACAGACATGAAATATACAACATGTTCATTGCCACAAACATATAGAGAAGATTAATTTCCATGATATTTTAAGATAAACGAGAATCAAATCTCATACATAAGCATCGTACTATATTCCAATTACAACATGTCATGATTCAATCGAAAGGAATGTTTAAATCTGCGTAACAACTAACTCACGAACTAAAAGAAATTCTTGCGTTCTGAAATCTGAATTCTGAAATTGGAGATGTGCGCCTTTGATGAAGATCGTTGAATTTAACTAGTTGTAGTTTGATTTTAGATGTAGCTTTTTAACTCGTCTTTTGAATTGAAAAGTGTGACGGCTACTCCAAGTCTTCCATTGACGGCATTTCAGTTCTAGGTTTATGTTTCTGTGTGTTTTTAGGTTAGGCATTGAATTGTTTATATAGAATTTCAGTTTGATTATAGCCGTCAGATGAACCTTGGGTTAATCACAGCCACTCAGACCTGATCAGGCCCATCCAGAAACCCTAGTGACTCATCAGTGAGTCAGAAATCGTTCAAATTTCAGATCTGGCCGGGGGCCAGGTCTTCCCTAAGGTCGACCCCCAGGTCGACCTCAAGGGGGAGGTCGACACTAGGGTCGACCCCCTGGTCGACCTGCCTGGGCGGGAATTTTCCCGCCAAGCTCGCTTCTGGCTTCTGTTTGAATTTTGAACTTGTTCTTTCGAGCTGTTTGAATTTATTCGAATTTCTGAAACTTCTAACAGCCATAACTTCTACATACGAAGTCCAATTCATGCAAACTCGGACTCTATCTCAACCAGAATTCCAAGACGAACCAAATGGCGTAGCCCGTTTCCCTTAATTTTCACATTTTAAATTAAGTATCATAGGATTTGTTATTATAACGTTAATAGAAAGTACAGGGTGTTACAACCATTGTAATCATCTAGAATTATTATTCCCACCAGTGTACTTTGACAAAGAAGTGAATAAAAAGAGTACCCCTTCAAAGTGGACGTAAATTCTCGTGGATCGAATCACTATAAAATAATGTGTTAATTTACGCTCCTTCATAATTCCCATCTGAATATTTAGTTTCATTATCTTGGAACTCATTGGGTGGTGTTTCCAACTTTTACGCATCAACATTCTGGTGCTTTCACTGAGAGCTAAAGACTTCATCTTTCCTATCATTATTTTATTGAAACTTGGAAGCACTACTTAGGTCTCAGTAGACTTACCTACCAAGTTTACTATTGATGACAAAATAGGTCGTCACACCCAAAGATTCTCTAAACTCAAGAATAAGCATTTCGCGTATCGAAAATTAAAGTGTGGGAAGTAATAAATGACACAGAGGTTTATAGTGGTTCGGTCCGTGAGGTGCCTATGTCCACTTTGAAGGGATTTGTTGATCTTTTATTCACAAAAGTGAGTTGCAAACATTAAACATCACCATGGCATTCGTTTACAAGTCTTTCTATGTATTTGGAAGTCATATTTTTAATATGCCAAGTCTTGAAAAAAAACGTAGTCTTCTTCTTCTTCCTCTAAGGCTACACTGACAGTAATGGTTTCCTAGGAGCTTGTAGAGATGTCAAATCAAGCAAAATCCAAACCTTGGTGAAGAATGAGCAAGGGGGTATTTATAGGTAGTCGATTAGGTGGGAGTATGTGAGATTTAGGGTACACACAATTGAAATTCGCATCCGAGGGGAGCAGGAGCATGAATCTCGCAGCCCTCCCTCGCTTGTGGAAGAATTTCGCATCCCTCTCGAGGGATGCTGTTTTCTACCTGCAAAAAGAAAGAGAAGGACATAGAAGCATCGCATCCATGGTATGAGAGGACATCACATCTGTGGAATGTGATGTATCACATCCTGAGGGATGCGAGTCTGTCGCATCCTGAGGGATACTAGTTTGTCGCATTCTGAGGGATGCGATTTTGTCGCATCCTAAGGGATGCATTACTTCTCTTTGAGCGGTGCGAGGCCAAATGGTGAGGAAAATGTGTCATTGGCTTATGACTACGCAAGTTAGATTTAGAAGACAATATCGATTCATGGATTCGATTACTTATCATATGTTCATGAGTCGTTTGGACTTTATGGCTGCACTATTGGTTAGCGAATCAGATCGGCACTGGCTATCATAACTTCAAAAAAAATTGTACACATGGTTGTAATCAAAGTCGTTAGTCGAAAATTCCTCGAAGTTTGGAAATTTCATTCTCGTTTACTCACCATGTTCATATACGCACGTGCACACGCACGCGTGCACACACACACACACACACATATATATGTATATATAAGTCAATAATGTATGTATACTCGATTTTTTTGAAACTCCTATTCCTGTGAGGGATACGAAATTTCGCATCCCGATGAGGGATATGAAATCTCACATCCCATAGGGGTGTGAAATTTTGTATCCCCAAAGGGATGCGAAATTCTACATTCAAGTTGGGCTGCGAGTCACAAAAGTGGGCCAGGCCTAATCTCTCCCCACCTCCATATAAAAACCAAAGCCAACCCCTTTTCCACTTCCTTGTTTCACAATTTTCGCATCTTGGAATATTGAGCGATCATATCTAGAACTCTAATTGAGAAATTTCTATGTGGAATTATGATTTCTTGCCTTTGTCGTTTGAGTCGAGCTCGAACGCGAGTTATGAGGGTATCAATATTGAACTTGTCGAGTTTGCGGTTTAATTTCCATTTATTGGACATGACGTGAAGAGTAGAGGAGGAAGAAGGTGGACGAGGATAAGAAGATTGGAGGAGAGGAGAAGAAGGAGATGGGACCGGGAGATCGTATCGCCTCCCTGGGGGATGCGAGTCATCACACCTGATGGGTGCGAATTTTCGCATCAGGGTAATGCAATTTCTCGCATCCGAGGGATGCGACTTCTCACACCCAATAGATGTGATTTCTCACATTCAGAGGATGCGATATTTTGCTCCCTCCCTTAGGGATGCGATGCGAATCAGAAACCCGACTGATTGTTTGGTGTGAGGGGGATACAAATTCTTCGCGGAGAGGAGGAGGGATGTGAGATCTTGAGTCAGTGAGGGATACAAAAATTCCTAGTCTTGGAGATGCGATTTTCACATTTATGAGATTTAGGAAAATTTAAGCCTCCATGGATGCACCGCATCTGTAATGGCCCGAATTTCCATACCTTTTGAGTCGACTAATAACACCACACGTCCAACCCAAATTGCATAGAAATACGAATCATTATTAGAAAGAAGTTAGAGGATGAGAAATAGAAAGAAAGAAATAGAAGAATAGAAGAAAACAAAGATCACAAGCTCATAGCGGAACGAATAAAATATATTATATAACATAACTTTGAAATACAAATCAATAACTTTATATATACATACCATTATCAGAGCACAACCGTTATTCCTGGAACAATTATAAACACCTGTTTCAAGATACAACATAGTACACAACGGAAAATATGATAGTCTATAGCTAACTGGTGAAGCCTTCTGCTTCAAGCTCCTCTAAGTGAATCTGTAAAACCCAGACTACTTGACTTCCCGTACAAATTTGGGCACCTAAGAGTTTAGGGAAAA
The DNA here is from genome assembly GCA_030737875.1 of Allium sativum. NCBI lineage: Eukaryota > Viridiplantae > Streptophyta > Magnoliopsida > Asparagales > Amaryllidaceae > Allium > Allium sativum. The sequence goes on along the minus strand of CM060921.1, from coordinate 424,704,173 downwards.
CAAAACAAAATAAACTCTGGGTCAGTCATGGGACTGGTGTGAGTAAACTCCAACCATTAGTTTAACTTTTAAAAGTCCTTTCGAAAGAAATGATAATCGTAAGACCGATCCACACATAAACACGGATGGCTTTTACCTTACGTTAACCAAAAATATTTTTGATACCAAATCCAGTGATATTATAATAGTGTCTACATCAAATAAATAGAATTTAGCGGAACGCTTGCATCTCACGCTCCATAAATAATATAAAATCAAAAACCGCAGGGCGCTTATTGGAGATTGGATTTTCAACATGGGAAGGTATGGGACCACCTTCCGATAGTGTATCTCTAGAGACGAATACACTGGGTTCAACAAGAACGTCTTGCAACCCGGCCCTTACATGACCGATCACTCATTTCGCTTGAGTGCATCGAATGTATATCACCAACGGTTGGGATCGGCAACCGTTTCCCGAAAGGGACAACATCGATAGATTAAAGAAGCAAATTGAATTTCTCTAGATAGGTGATTATACATCCTATGAGGCTTGAGGTTTAAATCATCTTCCAGAACATCTAGCCACCATTCACTTTGAATGCTACATCGTCATACCCGCCAAATCACAAATTGATTTAAAGCTAAGAGGAACGAGTTCCTCCACCACCAAATGTAAGTACATTTGAAAAGATCAACTTACACGATCCGTAATATATACTCTGTCAAACATTCATCCATTCGCGTTGTCCTGGGACTGGACAAACCGAAGGCACTATCACGTAAACAGGATAGCCCTTGCATAACCCCGTCTTCAATTTTCTTCATCATATTCGATCGCAACGCTAACGCCCATACAGATTGGTTTCCAGATAATGAATCTGATCCCAGTCTCTCCGTATTGACGATGGAAAATGGTCAAAAACTTTGATAATCAATGATTTAACTATCAAAGAAAACTAAGTGTACAATCAATGATATTATTCCCAGGTAGAAATTCGATCAATCAATCATCAATCAACATTGGCCCCTTTAAATTAATTCCTTACTATATTATCATTTTCATTTCCCATTTTTCGTATTCTTTTGAAACTCGATTTCCCCTCTCAATTCTTTGAAAAAAAACATTTTAAATATTATAATTCCTTCATTCGAGAAAATATCCCTTATTCCAGTAAGAAAAACATTTATAAATATTCATGAATCCTTATTTACTGTATTCAGAAAATATACATTATCAATATCGGAAAATATTTTCGAAATCCCTTTTCATAATTCCTCGTTGACCAATTCATTTCATTTTAACAACAGCGTTACAAAAGCTATTTCCAAATATTTGATTTATAAAACATTTCTTTTAACAACAGCGTCACAATTGCTGTTTAGAATTTTAGAACACTTATTATAACAATAGCATTAAGATCGCTGTTAAAACAGTTATTATAATGGCATCAATAAAATTCCTATTTAGATTTACCAAAACATTTATTATACCGCCAGCGTTTAAAATCGCTATTTAAAAATATCTGGTTTATCAAAATGCAACTTGTATTTATTTATTTAAATAAATGAATAAGTAAATAAATAATTAAGTTATTAAATTTGTTTCAAATGGAAAGTAAAATAACTACTTTCCTAAATTCAATAAAATCGAATTCCAATAAACAACTCTCATTCGAATACTCTATATTCGATTAATATTCTGAATTTTGAACTAAAACTCATCGTTTCTTTTAAAATGATTACCATTTTCCCTTTCCACTCAATTTCCAATTTGTATTCATATTTCAAATCTTAAATTTATTTTAGAGATATTTCTTTTGTATTCATTTTAAGCGTGAATATACTCCTTTTATATACAATCAGTTTGATTTTCATACTTAGAAACAATATCTTAAACCCAAATTCTATTAATAACTTCTATCCAGAATTATTCATATAAGCCTCATTTCTTTTTATTTTAATCATCTAAAATCTCATTTAAAATTTCCTTAATAATTCTTAAGTTCAAATCTCCTTTCAATATTGATTTCAAAATCGATTTCCACTTTTCCATATAAATTTAAAATTTGATTTTATATTTCAATTTATCCAATGATAAATAATTCACTTCATTTATAATCTCGTTTATATACAACTTCTTAAATAATTTACTTCATTAACATGTTTTTAATTTCAACTCTATTCGAAGTTACATTTCTATTTTTAGAAATAAATTTTCTCATTAAAACTCAAATTTCATTTCTATATTCGAAATGTTTTACGGTATTTAAATACCAAAATTTCTAGGTCAGGGTAGCTCAAACACAACAAGGTCAATTACTGATTATATATATATATACACATATATATATATATATATCATACATCACAACCAAGGAAAAACAGTAATATAAATATTGAGGAACCTAGTTGGGTCCCTCCAACCTATTTCCCTGCATCCACAGATGTTAATTAACATAAATGACATCAGTAATAATAATTTCACATACTATATGAAATATCATGGTGAACAAAATTATTTAATGATCACTGCTATAGCTATACCAATCAATTCAACCATTATCAACCATTCATCCAAACAACCATCACGCAGTATAAAATACTGTAAATAAATTCAATACTCATTTATATAAAAATATATACGAGGCAGAGTTAGTTAGTTTACTCACATTGGTTTGCAGTTGACGATTCTGCTTCAGTTTCGTTTAAAATCAAACAGATGTTTGATTTTATCACGCAATCCCAGTTGCTTTGTTCTCAGGTACCTCGGTTCCACAACTTAAACCTTTTTGCTATGATTCCAATGTGACATGTTCCGTGTCATTCCTTTTATTTTAAATCCTTGGTCATAGGTTTTAACTGCTTAATCCCTTCCTTCTCAATTCATACTCAAACAGCTTCCACATAGCATTGACGCTGCTTTCAGCTTTCTTCACAGCTCAAGTTCTCCACCGATTTCCAAAACTAACCACACTAATGATCCCTGCATCACCGCTCTTATCCAACACCCACCATATCTTCACTCTTGATGCTAGTAAAATAGTCTGACTTGTAGCTTGTTCGAGCTTTAAAGCTCACAGCATAGCAATCAAACCTACATTAACGTTCCTTAATCCACAACAACACTTGCCTTGAACTCCTTGTTCATCACCATCGCACAAAACTCAGTCCGGACCTGAAACCAGACAACACCGTCTTCAGTCCTACCAAGCCATCCTCACACGGTCAAGATCGTCAAACCATTCATCTTATCGTTGCCTAACAGTACATCCATTCTAGCTTCTTTCACTACCCAACATACATACTATGAACTCCTCCCCATTTAATTCGTAAGCACCCAACTCCTTCAATACAAAACATGACCTAACTTTGACCCTTCTCTTTACCTACGTTAATTTCCTATTCTCAGACACCTCATGTTTTAATTCCTTTAATCATGTATTTATCCCTTAATACATTTTTAGCGGAAAAATCCTAGATTAAACATACAGTTTCCTTTAGGTAAGCAATTTGAAAGCACGTGTTTGATCTCTCCAAATTGATTTCCATGAGTTCCAAAAAGCTAAGACTTGGACTTCTTCATCGCTGCAACCGTTCCCTCTCTCCCCTACCCATTTCATTCATCCCGCTTGCTCTATACAACTTTTCCATGTTGCTCCAGGATACCAGCGAAACCATTATAACCCAAGAACTCAAACAACCGTAACCCATTTACCTCGTTAAAGGCTCCTCCTATCCATCCCTATCATTCTCTATTCGCAAGTCTCCACTTGCTCTCCTTCCATGACCATCAGCGCCACCAGGAGTTGTCGAACTCCGATCAAGACTCGTCCCTGTCACCGCCTTCCCTTACTCCACCATTAGCTAATATATGGTCATCATACAACCACTACGGCTCCCATAAACACCCCAAAACCACTAAACCCTAATACCTCCATGCTGATCGAAAATCAAAGCCTTAGTTTTGCTCTGCTAAAAACCGCGAGCACCAGAACATAATTGCACCAACCGAGAATTAGTCAAGATTGAAGCATCTCTTTCCAGTAATTAAACAAAGCAAAGCTTTGATTTTATTTTTAATAATTGATTTGAGAAGTAGCAATAATTTCTGCTTGGTTTTATTTCAGAGAAAGAAGTAGCGTTGTGTAAGATTGGAAAAAAATGTTATTGGGAATTAGGGATTTGTGTGGAGTGAAAGGCTGTGTAGGGTGTTAATTTATAAAGGAAAGTGCCTTGGGATGCACGGTTTATAACAACTTGGAGAGCACGACGATTTTGTAGCAGCGTGGAGAACACGGCTTGAAAACGTGGTAGCCAAGTGATGAGATTTTTCCAGCTGTTGCTTGAGATTCTAATAGTTAATATAGGATTTTATTTTCTTTTTAAAGTGTGGTGTCATTTTCGTTTCACTGTTTGTTTAGGATAGAAGAGAATGAAGGGACTTAGCTGCTTAGATCAGACAGTATTTCCGAAAAGAAGTATGACCTTAATTATTGACCAAAGTAACATGGAAAAATAAAAGATACATTAAGTAATTCTAGCCAAATATTAAATAGACTGAACGAAGGGACTTTGAAATGTAGAAACTCAATTTTAAGGACCGAAATAAATATAATAAAAGACTAACTTGTTTAAACTATAATTTTCTCTAAACTAAATACCTGCCATTGGTTCTACCTAAATAAAGTTGTTGATTTGGTCCTTGACACAAGCACTCTTTTAAAACGCAGCTTAACGGTACTCCATTACACATTAGTTTATTTAAACCCAAAAACTAAATGGCAAAAGTAAAAATACCGTTGTGATAAGCAATGTGCTGCGACCCAGAAATATAATAAAATAAACTATTTAAATTATATTATAAATTATATGTTAAAAATTCGTTTTATTAAATAATTTCTTATAAATTCCTATATGTAATTCAAATAACAAATTTAAATATTCAGAATTCAACGGCTGAAAAATCCGGGTCGTTACATTCCTTCCCCCTTAAAATAATTTCGTCCTCGAAATTGCTAAGGTAGGAAAAGATGTTACATACCCTATTAACTAGGTCTAAAAATCCTTTTTGTTCACTTCTTAACTTCAATTTAACTGGACCAATTTATTTCAATTAAAATATTAATTTATTCTTACTAACAAAAAATTTCAAAAAATCTGAAAATTTTCTAACACTTTAAATTCTGAAAATTTTTGGTAGCATATCCTCTGCACCACAACCACAACTCGCCTTTCTAGGCCTTCTCCAATCCAAAAGAAAATCAAAAAGCCAGGCGGCTTGCCTCATAGGCTCATAAACCATCAAACCCAAGTAATATTGTAAACATGTACCTTTTTGTCGGGCATAATTCTATCTCTTGCCTTTGCACTCATTCAATATCTGCTCAGTATACATATATCCAACTCCAGTTGGTTTCAAATAAATCCAACTTCCAATTGTCTTTACTCTCTAATCATTTCCTGATTAGTTCACTTTCATTCTATCAATTCAAATCTGATCTTTACTTCAGGAATCAAACCACTTATTCAGTTTGAGTTTCAATTTCAATTCACAATTTAACTCTAAATAACAATATCCAATATATATTCATCTGGCTTATTCATAAGTCGAATTCATATTAATATTTTGAATCTCAACATTTTCCTTATTTAATTTCATTCGGAATTATTTCTAATCTAATTTCATTAAACTTAACTTCAATTTTAATTCATTTAATACATTTTTACCATTTCGATCTATTTAACTTATATAAGTTAAATTTTAATTTCAAAATTCAAATTCCCGGGTTTTATTTCAAATTAGTTTGAAATCATATATTTATATACATATATTTATAATCAACCCAATTCAAAACTTTTGAATTTCTAAATCATCATGTCCTTTTCAAACAAATTTTTCATTCCCAAATTACTATGGTAGCAATCCGTCACTCATAAACTTGAAAATGAATACCGATAATGTCGCGACCCATTATCAGTACTATTTTCTAGCCCCCGAAGTGATTTCAGTACTTAATCACTTTTAAAATCCATTTAAAATCATTCTTATTCAAAAATACTTTAAAGTAATGCTATATTACTTTACAATATTTTAGAAAATATTTTCTAAACACCCGGAATTTAAATTCCACTTCTGGTTTGAACTTAATCTTAGTTTATCTCATTTGTATACATTATCCATTACAATATTTCATAATTTCATTTGATTGTAATAACAATCAATAATTTCAGAAAATTATCTCTTTTGTATCAAAAATATCTTTTGGGAAAAATTATATCATTTACCCATCTTTCAAACAATACTGCATCGAATTGTTTGTTCGAGAGTTTAGAAACACCTATCAATACAGTTGTACATCCTGTACCGACCAAAATTCATAAATCACTCAACAAACCAGACAACATAATATAAAACAATTTTTATATCAAATATACAAATATGCGCTCATATCTATACACTCAGACTCAATCTAAGGTGTTACTAACCCCATCTCTATTGAGTCACGCCACAGAGCTAAGGTTACTACTCAACCTTCAGCCATGATACCAAATGTAATGGCCCGAATTTCCATACCTTTTGAGTCGACTAATAACACCACACGTCCAACCCAAATTGCACAGAAATACGAATCATTATTAGAAAGAAGTTAGAGGATGAGAAATAGAAAGAAAGAAATATTAGAATAGAAGAAAACGAAGATCACAAGCTCACAGCAGAACGAATAAAATATATTATATAACATAACTTTGAAATACAAATCAATAACTTTATATATACATACCATTATCAAAGCACAACTGTTATTCCTAGAAAGTTATAAATACCTTTTTCCATATACAACATAGTATACATCGGAAAATATGATAGTCTATGGCTAACTGGTGAAGCCTTCTGCTTCAAGCTCCTCCAAGTGAATCAGTAAAACCCCGACTACTTGACTACCCATACAAATTTAGGCACCCAAGAGTTTAGGGAAAACAAAACAAAATAAACTCTGTGTCAGTCACGGGACTGGTGTGAGTAAACTCCAACCATTAGTTTAACTTTTAAAAGTCCATTCAAAAGAAATGATAATCGTAAGACCGATTCACACATAAACACGGATGGCTTTTACCTTACGATAACCAAAAATATTTTTGATACCAAATCCAGTGATAATACAATAGTGTCTACATCAAATAAATAGAATCTAGCGGAACGCTTGCATCTCACGCTCCATATATAATATAAAATCGAAAACCGTAGGGTGCTTATTGGACATTGGATTTCCAACATGACAAGGTATGGGACCACCTTCCGATAGTGTATCTCTAGAAGTGAATACACTGGGTTCGACAAGAACGTCCTACAACCCGGCCCTTACATGACCGACCACTCATTTCGCTTGAGTGCATCGAATGTATATCACCAACGGTTGGCATCCGCAACCGTTTCCCGAAAGGGACAACATCGATAGATTAAAGAAGCAAATTGAATTTCTCTACATAGGTGATTATACATCCTAATGGGAGAGACCCACATAGCCATGCTGCCTGCTCGATTTTTGTCAATCCCCGGTTATGAGGCTTGAGGTTTAAATTATCTTCCAGAACATCTGGCCACCATTCACTTTGAATGGCACATCGTCATACTCGCCAAATCACAAATTGATTTCCCCAAAAATACCACGGGTATAAAGCTAAGAGGAACGAGTTCCTCTGCCACCAAACGTAAGTACATTTGAAAAGATCAACTTATGTGATTCGTAAGATATACTCTTTCATACATTGGTCCATTCGCGTCGTCCTGGGACTGGACAAACCGAAGGCACTATCCCGTAAACAGGATAACCCTTGCATAACCCCGTCTTCAATTTTCTTCATCATATTCGATCTCTATGCTAATGCCCATACAGAGTGGTTTCCAGATAATGAAATTGATCCCGGTCTCTCTGTATTGATGACGGAAAATGGTCAAAAACTTTGATAATCGGTTATTTAACTATCAAAGAAAAATAAGTTTACAAACAATGATCTTATTTCTTGGTAGAAATTCGATCGATCAATCATCAATCAACATTAGCCCCTTTAAATGAAAATACCATTCACAAATGGGTTCAGGAACAGTATTAATGAAAATACCATTCATAACGAACCCAAAAATCCCATTCTCCTTTTAATTCCAATTTATATGTTGGAAACTTCCGGTTATGTTAAAAACCATTCGCAAGTCCAATTTATTATTTCTAAAGATCATTGGATTGTTATACTAGTTATTAATTAGTTCATTTGGATAAAAATACCTTTTATCTTTTCAAATGTGGAATATTTCGTCCAAAATCTTTCCAAATCATTTATTATGATTTTACACAATTTATTCAAATGTTTAATAATTTATCAAGGCCTTAACAGTCAATTTCCAATATCGGCTCGCGAACTGCATACATAGCGACCTTTTCCCAAAACTGATTTGGACATAATTTAAAATCAAGCCATTCAAATTTAAATCTCATATATTCATTGGAAAGATCTTTTCGATACGAACCTAACGGTTCTGGATTTAGGAGAATCTGACGGTTGGATCTCCCATTACGTCCATTTCAAGTTAATGGTTGAAATTCTCAAACAGTCATTGTGCGATACGTTCTATTCAAACCATTTAAATAAATAAATAAATATATATATATATAATAAATTGTCGATTTATATTTAAAAATGTATTTTATAAAATGTTTATGTATTCCTTTTAAAAACGATTTCACTTTCATTACCAATTTAAATTAAACTTGAACATTGTATTTTATTATGATCTCAAAAGGATAATATTTTCAAAATGTAATATTTTTAAATTCAATCTTCTCGATATTCATTTTAAAAACGAATAAAATCAATATAGAAATCCGTTCGAGTTAAAGTATCGTTTTCTACTTAGCTCGGCTTTATATATTTTTATTTTCCTGTCCATCCAAAATCGGACATCAAAATCAACTTTTCAATTCTCATTGAATATCACATTTCAAAAATATTCATGTTCATTCCGGATTGGAATAATGTAACACCCCGTATTTCCAGTGGATATTAAATTTAGAAATTAAAGAATACTTAATTTTAAAAGTAGGAATTAAGGGAAACGGGTTACACCATTGCGTTCGTCCCAAAATTCTGCTTGGGATAGAGTCCGAGTTTGCGTAAATCGGACACCGTATGAAGAAGTTATAATCCTTATAAGTTTGTATACGCCCAAGGAAGTATATATATATACATATAAAATAATTCCAGAAGTCAAAACAGGGTTCAAATATAGAATTTGGGTCAAAGCAGGTTGAGCGGGAAATTTCCCGCTCAGAGATGTCGACCCCCCCAGGGGGAGTCGAAATAGGTGTCGACCCTCCTATAGGGGTGTCGACATCCCCCATTAGGGAGTAGACCCCTGTCGGCCCAGATCTGGCCGATGACATGTTTAACCACGTGTCGCTTTCTGATTCGCTGTGTGACGTGGTATTCTGCTCTGGACGATTCTGATGACTTCCAGACTGATCTGAAGGCTCTAAATCTCCCTATACACCTATAAAAAAGACCGCTAAACCTATTATTTTCTCCCCACGAATTCATAGGCATTTATATGCTGCTAAAACCTAAAGTGACCTAGCCTCCACCTTAATCAATCAAATTAGAGTTTTCCAGTTAACAATCAAAGTTTACATCAAAGGAATAGCTAATCAAATTCAGAAATCAGATCCCAGAATTCAAGACCGTTCTGTAATTTGTAAGTTCATGTTACTTTCAGAAATAAAATTTAATTGTGATTCTGACATAGTAATAAATCTGAATCTGAGATTATGCATGTTTATATTTGTCCTTCTATATCCATTGGATCTATCTCATTGATATTATTATGTCCATTCTTTGTCTCTTCTTTCCTTCTTCCCTTTTCGTTTTTATAGCCAGGCTACTACGAGCCTGAGCCAAATCTCATAAGAGATGAACGTACGTTGGAAAAAATTGGGCATAATATATGATTTGGACATGGCCAGCGCTAAAATTGGGAAAAATATTAAATTATGTATAATTAGACATAACTGATTTGTAACGGATTTGAGGACATAACACATGTTGTATTTAAAACATAAAGTGTATCGAACATATGACTTGAGATTTGAAGCATAAAGTATATTGGACATATGACTTGGGATTTGGGGCGTAAATTGAACTGTAAACAAGTAAGGCATAGTACATGTGGTTTAAGACCTAAAATTGGGGCATATATATGATAGTTTATGATTTGGAAGAAGGAGATTATTGTGTATCGTGATGTGTGGCTTAGGCATGAAAACCTATAGTAAGATAGGGATAACTGTTAAATGTGAACACGCCTAAATTGGGATTTTGGGTAATTGGCATGCACTGTAATTAAAGGCTATAATTTGGCATAGTTTATACTGTGGATCATGATTGGGGTTTTTTGGAGAATATTCTATACGGTGCAATATGACTAAATCTTAGAGCATGTGTGATTTTGGACATAACTATTGGTTAGGACGCCAATCATAATGTATATTGTAATTTTGGGGCATGACTATTATTGCAAATTTCGGAAGATTGTGTGTAACCTATGTTAAGTAATAACTTGAATTTGAATTTGTGGGGCATAACTTGCAATTAGCTTTGTTGAGGTATAACTTGAGAATTGGAACATGATTAGTTTGTGAATTTGAGACAATTAGCATACAAAATCTAGACTTGGACATGTATGAAAAATATGCTAAAAAGATAAACATGCCTAACCCGAGGTTAGATTGAGTTGCGGTGTAAAACTGCCCGGAACCGCCCGGCAGATCCAGTAACCGCAACAACACAGATCTAATGTGAGAGGTTAGCGCATTTAGCCTAAAAACCCGAGGTTAGAATGAGTTTGCGGTAGAAGTCTGCACGGAACTGCCTGTCACATCCAGCAACCGCAAACAACAGCTCTAATGTGAGAGGTTAAGGTGTTAATGAATGAATTAATGCTAATAAGCAAGACATTCTAATAACTGGATGGTAGGGTTAATTTAATTTAGGCAACACTTAACCAATACAGCATGTTAATTAAACAGGTGAGTGGGGTTAAGTTAATAAGAAACACTTAACCAATATGACATGATGAATGAGTAGGGTTAAGTTAATAAGAAACACGTAACCAATATGACATGATGAATAGGTAGGGTTAAGTTAAGACAAGAGAGCAACAATTAACCAATATAACAGGATGCGTGGAAGGGTTAAGTTAAAATAAGAGAGAAACACTTGACCAATATAACATGATGAATGGGGAGGGTTAAGTTAACACAAGAAGGCAACACTTAACCAATGTAACACGACAAGTGGGTAGGTTAAGTTAACTTGAATTGATTGATGACACTTAACCAATACAACATGATGAACGCATGGGGTTGAGTTAATAAGAAACACTTAACCAATGTAACTTGATGAAAAAATGGGTTACGTTAATGGGAAATACTTAACCAGTATAACATGATGAATGAACGGGGTTAAGTTAATAAGATACACTTAACAAATCCAACATGACGATTGAGAAGGGTTAATAAGAAACACTTAACCAACATGACATGATGAGTGGGTGGGTTAAGTTAACATGAATGGACAACACTTAACCAATATGACATAATGTGTGGGAGGGTTAAGTACATATTGGGTTGGTGGGTAATATTAGTAAATATAGGCCCAAAAACTTAACCATTAAGTAAACATGTTTGAATCAGTGGGAGGGTTACGTACATATCGGGTTGGTGGGTAATATTAGTAAATATAGGCGCACAAACTTAAATAGCAAGAAACCCTAGTAACGGGGACCCATTTCAGTAGTAACCCTCACAGATGTATCAAGGTACACTGAAATTAGGTAGGGTGGGGCATGATTACTGGGATGATTATAAGCGGTCAAAATAGCGATAGGGGGTATGTCAGTGTATGTTCCGACGGATTACGGGCATGCACGTACTCTGGAGTGGAAAAAAGCAGGCACTGGGTACCATTAGTTATACACTATGCATCTTGAATCGTGTCGGGTTGCTATCATAAGGATTGATACACCTTATGGTGGGACCAGCACAGGGTATCTACACACAAGAGAGGGCCGACTGACATAGACACATGGAACATTAATACAAGTAGGGAGCCGATTGGTAGGGTAGTAAGGGTACATCTAACATATTCATGGAAATTAGGTAGATTGAGGTGGAATCCTCACAATAGATGTGCACCTGAAGGCTACCACAAATGCGGGGACTGGGATCACGTTGTAATATTATCATTTTACCCAGATTACAAGTTGGGACACTAGTTAGGCGGTGCAGAGATAAAAAAATTTAGATTAACAAGGTAGTAGCGAAGCAGAGAAAGAGTAGTAGCGCATTCAGTTTATCTTTCCTTATCATATTGTAACGGCAAGGAATTTCGCTCGATCCGAATCGATCGTTAAACCGACTAAGACCGTTCGAAACCCCTGATCATTTGAGAACAGGACAAATCAGAACGCAGACGAAGAACATTTCATTGTTATTTACAACAATTCCATCAGACACAAGAATATACAGAGTATGAATGAATAATTTACATTCGATAAACATTAGGGATTACAATAAATTACATAGCAGCGGAATAATATACAAAACACAACTGAAAGTGATACACGGATATAGAGCTTTCCGAGCATCGTTCCAGCTGTAAATTAGGATCCTATGAATATAAATCTGCAAAACCAAAACTACTAGCTGCCCGTGTGGAAAATAGGGGCACCCAGAGTTTAGGTTAAAACAATAAACTCCAGGTCAGTCATGTGACTGGTGTGAGAACTAAAACAGTTATTTAAAACTTTACTTTAAAAGAGAGTAATTCAAGGGACCACGCCGTATAACACAGAACGGGTTTCCTCCCAAGAATACTAGTGCATATAACAAAACAGCGCAATGCTTTTTGGAAAAATGAAGCTATTATAAGACCCATGTCCCATCACACAATGCAACGCAAGCCGGAGGATAGGGTTTTCCCTTATAATAGCCAAATAATGCTTGATACGTTTAAACAAATCATTTGATACTATCATAGGTGTATAGTGTCAAAACATTTTCAATCATAAATATCAATCATAGACGGCATGGGTACCATATATCATGTCGCCATACTAGTTCTACAATTAAAACCGCAATATCACGTATTGGAAATTGGATTTCCGTCATGATTCGAGGCAAGGGGCAAGCTCCTCTCCGCGTTCGAGACACTCTAGCAAATGTCCCAGGACCCCACTTTGATCCTTGGAATCGGCTGGGCCGGTCCTCTCTTACTTTTGAGGATTAGTTATTCCTGAACACACGTTTCCCGGTCCTTACAGACCTATATCCGAGGCGCCTCGGATTCCAACAACCACACAGGTGAAAAGTATATAAATGTCAGGGCTGGTAGGTTACTGACACCACCCTAGCTAGAAAGAAACGTCGTGCTCTCCCAGCGGCCCGTCTCCCGTTTTTGACTCATACCGAGGTGTGAGGCTCGCGAATTCATGTTATACACAAAGCTACGCCACACAGGCCGTGCTTTGATCATCAACCACAAGACACTGCTTTTCAACAGAAGCCCTGATCAATTGCCACTTACGCGTGCCACACTGGCAATTCACTCCATGCGACTGATGTCCATCGATATACAACCTCTGAGCTCGTACGTCTCAGAGAAGGGCGTTAAGCAAGAGAATAAATTCTCCGCCGCCAAACAGATGTATATTTAATAGAGATCAATCAACACAGAATAAAATCCAATGTCAGACACACAATCCATTTACAAGTTCGACCTGGGTCTGAACGAAACCGGAGGCACTTTCCTCACATATCCATCCATCTCCAAGTACATCTGGACGATCACCAACTGTTTCCCTCATTTTGGGTGTACAACCCAATCAAGATCATCAGTAATCACCCAAACGATGTGAAGACTTCCGGTCTTCAACCACCGCCTTCATCTTCGACATCTCGTCGAATCGGTTATTCAGAATGGGTATAAACCCGACCTTTCTGAATAACCCACGTATATGATAAACAAATGTTACACAAACACAACGAACGCCTCATTACAATTCAAAATATTCCTTTATTCACAAAATCACATTCTTAGGGAAATGTTCCCATTAATTTTATCTAAGATAAATTCTTCTAAATTTATTTTTTGATCTTCCTTTGGATATCATTTCAAACTAGTCGGGATTAGCGAACCACACCGAAGTAATTATTTATTTTATTTCCCAATCCCAACCTATATATCCCATGGAGAAAAACTGGTAATACTCCATATCTAACACCACGGTGTTATCGGTAAAATTAATTACCATTTCACGTTCAAATCTGGTAATACTCCATATCTAACACCACGGTCGGATCTCCCGCAACGTCAATTCGAAGTCAATTCGACGGTCGGATCTCCCGCAACGTCAATTCGAAGTCAATTCGACGGTCGGATCTCCCGCAACGTCAATTCGAAGTCAGTGGTCGAAATTCATGAACTGCCGCGGCGCGGCGCGTTCTATTCAGGCCATTATATATATATTATATATATTTCGTCGATTTAATTTTTAAAACGAATTTTATAAATAGTTCTAAATTCGTTTCAAAAACAATTTCAACTTCATCTTCAATTTCAAATCGATTTGATTTCAATTCAATTCGAATTCATTTCAATTTTTATTTAATTCGAATTCAAATTCGTTTCAATTCAATTCAAATTCTAATTCGTTTTAATTCAATTCAATTTGAATTTACCTTCTATTTACTTCAATTCGAATTCATTTCAAATTGATTTCAATTCAATTTCAGTTCGTTTTAAATTTCATTCAAAACAATTTCAATTCATTTTTAATTCAATTTGAATTCATTTCTATTTAATTCGAATTCAAATTCACTTTCTATTCAATTCGAATTCATATTCACTTTCTATTCAATTCGAATCGAATTCATTTTCTATTCGATTCGAATTCATTTCAAATTGATTTCAATTTGAATTTTAATCTAATTCAATTTGAATTTCATTTCAAAATATTAAATTTTGAAATCACTTTTCAATATTCATTATAAAACGAATAAAATCGATATAAATATCGTTCGCGTCAAAATAACACATCTCTAATCAACTCGGCTTTATATTTTTCAAAAACTTCGTTATTCTATTCAACAAATGAATATTTATTCTATTCAACACATGAATCTATATTTCTTTCAACACACGACCTAACTCAACACATGAGTACTGTCAACACACAACTATTTTTGTTATGTAAAATATTTTATAAAATTATGGTATCTATCGTTTGATTTTTAATTAGACTCCACCGTGAAGTAGTTCTAATTTTAAATATGATAAAGATGTAAATTTTATTATTGAAATATTTTACTCAACGCATGAATAGTTTCATCACATGAACATCGTCAACACATGAATATTTTCCCCGATTGGAATGAGGCCCAATCAATTACCATATAACGTTAATTATATGGATTCCATACAACACATGTATATAATAGTAACGATAAACCATCAACCATCATCCAAATTGCACAACACAACTGCGTAAGCATCAAATATAAATAATCAATGCTTACACAGCCTGTCGACCAATCGATCGACATACAATGAAATAATTGGGATTAGTGTACGCCAAATATCATCCCAACACCCGTATGGGGTTTCAAATCAACAAACACAGATTTTTAATTGTGCAGTTGGGTGATGTGTAAAATTTATCATCCCAATCAATATCAGTTAAATTAGTGTATATAAACAAATCGGCCGATTTGTTTATAAATATTCATTTATTCACTTTCACGTTAAAAATTATATTTTTAACGATAATTAATTTATTTCAACACATGAATATATTTTATTATCGATTTCACATCAACATCACAAACAATTTTCACAACACATCAATCAAACAAACAAGCCATCCATGGTCTGTGGATGACGGGTGTCGGGTGCTGCTAAGCACCGTATGCATCCTAGTATATATATATAACTAGAAAAGGAAATTTAGAGTGAGAAGTTCTCACCAATAGCTATTCCAACTCCACGACACTTCGTTTAGAGAAATCTTCATCGTTCTCGCCTTTTTGTCACTTTCTTTGCCCGTATTCACTACATATATAAAAATCACATTTTTATATTGTTGCTATGTATATAAAAATCATATTTTTATCATTACTCCATATGGATAAAAATTCTATTTTTACATCGCTACTATATAAATAAAAATTCTATTTTTACATTGCTACTATATAGATAAAAATTCTATTTTTACATTGCTACAATATAGATAAAAATTCTATTTTTACATTGCTACTATATAGATAAAAATTCTATTTTTATACCGCTGCTATATAGATAAAAATTCTATTTTTATACCGCTACTATATTGATAAAAATTCTATTTTAACATTGCTACTATATAGATAAAAATTCTATTTTTACACTTCAACTTCATAGTAAAAATCGTATTTTTACCACTTCAACTTCATAGTAAAAATCGTATTTTTATCACTTCAACTTCATAGTAAAAAATCGTATTTTTATCACTTCAACTTCATAGTAAAAATCGTATTTTTATCACTTCAACTTCATAGTAAAAATCGTATTTTTATCACTTCAACTTCATAGTAAAAATCGTATTTTTATCACTTCATGATAATAAAAATTCAATCTTTCATGAATGCTTTTAACTTATACAAATAAAACTGAATTACAAAAGGAATACAACATTATTTAAAATAGAAAAGAAAGAAAGAGCTCATAGTTTTCTGTTTCTACAACGGAGAAGGGGGGGTCAGGGCGTCGCTCCAGGTGGTGGAGAAGGCGGAGAAGGTGGCGGCGGGTCACAGGAAGGGGAGTGGCGGCGGTGATTGCTTCAGGCGGTGGAGGGGTGTGGAAATCGAGGCTGGGGCTCGATGGGAGGGTGGCGGATGGTGCAGGCGGAGGGCGTGTGAGGCGGAGGCGGTGGACAGGGAAGAGGGGAGGGGCGGATCGGTGATAGGGCGCGGCGGCGCCACCCATCGGGGAAGCGACAGCTCCTCCGTCTTCTTCTTTATTTTTATTTTATTTTATTTTCTTTTTTTTCTCCTTTCAATTTTGAATGAAACGATGAAGGGGGGGGGGCAGCGGTTTTGAATGGGAGAGAGAGAGAATAATATATTTTTTTAATTTACAAAAAGTTGACTTTTTCATACGACCTCTAAACGAGGCCCACCGCCTGTCGTCCATAGCTAATTACCCCCATTTCGAACACAATGGGATATGTATCGCAAGATGATTCGACGGTTTCGATCAGTTTCCGTTAAAATCAACATATAACTCTATATATTGAATTTGAACGCGTATTTCAATTTACCGGGGTCACATACTAACTCGAAAAATTCCAGAAATATATTTTCTAGCTTCGTATTGACGATACGGTCCGAACAAAACTAGTTTCGTCGAATTCTGAGACCGTTGGAAAAATGGCCAATTTCCAGTCGATTAAAATCAACTAAAACTGGTCAAACGTGTTTTCCTTTGCCACGCTCGCATATTGATTCGAAAAATTATAAAATTTGGAATCTAGCAATAATTTGACATCACAGATCCAACAAAAGTTGTTTCGTCAAAATCCGAGGTCGTTTGCAAAATGTCTATTTTTAAGGGCCTGAATTCCATAACGACTATTCAGAATTTTCAACTGGACATATCTTTTGATCCCCGCTATGAAATCTCGATTTTCCGGATTTGTTGGAAAGATATTCTCCAATAGATCCTATTATTTTTGGTTTCACTAAAATCCGGTTTGTTTTGCACCCGATACATTCAATTGAAGTTTGAAATCGAATTATCGAACTACCGCGCCATTTTCAATTCTATTTATAATTATAAATAATTATTTATATTCTAACGATGATGTATATAATATATATGTTCGATTCTATTCAAAATAAATTTTCTCATCGATATTATTTAAAATAACCCATTTTAAATGTTCAAAATTCGCTAAAATTGCCAAAATAAAAATTTTAAACTGGCCCAGATTTTCGGGTTGTTACACATATCATATGCTAATCTTAGGTTATCTTGTTATCCATGTTATCACGGTATTGTCTTATATTCAGCTTATTCATGTCATGATGCTTTTGCCTATTTACATGCTGAAAGTCTCTGGACTTACCAGACTTATGCCAGACCTAGTTTGTTTCGCCTCTTTTCTTCCGTTCCCCCCCCCCCCGGTTCATAGGGAGGAAATATTACCTCTTAGCTCTGTTTTCTTTCCAAGCTCGAAGATAGTTGATGTGTTGCTTTGGACTCTCTCTTCCACTGCTATGGGTGGTTCATGCTTTATTGGGGAATATCATTGTTATTTTTATGCTTCTTTTATACTTGGAAGTTTTTGAATCAAGACAGAAGTCCTATGTATTACTTTTAAGTATGATTGAGACAATTGTTGTAAAAGCTTGACTGAATCACATTTTTCATAAAATGACTTTATTTTCCACTGCTTTATTTGTCTGTCTTGTAATTTATCTGCATCTTTTAGCTAAAAATGCTCCACCAAAGTTAAAGCATTCCCTTTGTGAGTGACCTTAACGGAGATGGGGGTGTTACGCGTGGTATCAGAGCTGAAGTTTACTGGATCAGATAAAAGATTTGATTTTTTTTTCAAAACGGGTTTAAAAGAAGCATTTTCAAAAGAAATGTTTTGTTTTAAAGGCATATTCCCCAAAGCCATATGCACTATCTTTTGATCCTCTGTTTGAATCCTTGTTTCCTTCTTTCCTAAGTCTCTGGGGATCCAAGCTTTCTGGGAGATAACCTCATCGCGGCATGGTTCCGTAGGCTTGATGAGACTAGGACATCTGTCAAAGGGCAAAGAAGTGTCCAACTTCCATCTATAGCCACAGTAGTTTCACCTGCAGCTAATTTTCTTTCAAGCTTTACAGGGATTTCCGTGCAATGGAGGCAGCTTTCAAGAGTCTTGTCCACAAGTTACACAAGGATGGCAAAGATGAGAATGAGGGAGTTTGGCTAAGGAGCACAACCCAAGGATGAGGAACTCATGGATATATACTTGGTTGAAAAAGGAGGTAAAAAGAAAGAGGCGTAAGTGGAAGAATCACAGGACAAGAAGGGAAGGAAGAATAGGAAAACCTAAGACAAGAGGAAGTGTCTTTATAACGGGTCATATAATTAAGGAAAAGGGCAAGAACTAAGGATAGGATTTTCACGAGGGCAAGTGCATGCTCTCACCGCCAGCGTACCTGAGAGAGAGGTAGTAAAGTTTCTTTTGAAAAAAGTCTAGCTTTTCTTTTTGAACATCCTGTTAGTACTCGTTTTGATTTTAGCGCTTCACATTCATTTATATCTGCTTCCATAGTAGAGTCTCTGCACCTTAGTACTTGTATAATAGAAGATCCTAATATTGTGTCAAATCCAGTTGGTGGCTCGGCTCGTTTATCTTTGGTTTGTAAGGATTTGTGAATAGCTATATTAAGTATTGAGTTTAAGTGTAATGCTTATGTTTTCGGTTTTCATGGGCTATGGGTTGATTCTACGCATGGATTGGTTAGCTAGTAATTCTGAAAGGAGGGTAGTTAGACTTTCGACTTTCCTCGGGAATACCCTCGAGATTTCGTGTGATCCTAAGGGATCAGTTTGTCTTGGCTACCTAGAATCACTTGATGCATCTATCGACGATTTGCGATCCGTTAGAGTAGCCCATGAGTACGCAGATGTTTTTCATCAGGTTAGGGGTTTATCACCTAAAACGGGAGATAGACTTCTGCATATATCTTGCTTACAATGCAAAGCCAGTTGCATTACCTGTACGACACATGACTCCAAGGGAAAGGAAGGGCTCAGTAAACAAGTAAAAGAGCTACTTGAGAAAGGGTTCATAAGGCGAAGTGCTTCTAAATGGGGTACTCCAGTGGTTTTCGCTACAAAGGCGGATGGTTCACTTCACTTGTGCATAGATGATATTTTGGTTTTCTCTAAGAGTGAGGAAGAGAATGCTTTGCATCTAAGGGAAGTCTCGGATACCCTCCAAGCGCATCAACTTAAGGTGAAGTTCTCCAAAAATTACATTTTTGGAGAGAACAAGTAAGGTTTCTAGGACATGTGGCGCCCAAAGAAGGGATAGCAGTAGATCCCGCAAAAGTAGTTGCGGTGCAAGACTGGAAGGTCCCAAGGAATGCAACAGAAGTAAGAAGTTTTCTTGGACTAGCGGGCTAATATAGGAAGTTAATTAAGGACTTTATGAAGGTATCGACCCCACTTACTAGATTGACGAAGAAGAATCTAATCATCTTAATATATACACTTGGTAACATGGTTAGCATCTGTTTATTTTCAAGAGATAGTTCTGGGAATGTTAGCATGGCACGACAGAAGTTGTAGTGCCAAGTATGCTATAAGAAGAATAGGTGGAACAAGAGGCAACAATGAAATGATTCCCAACGCATATTCTGGAAACAGAAATTAAGAAGCTACGCAAATCGTGAAGTTAAGACAATCAGAGTAATATGGAATGAAGCTCAAGAAGATGCGACTTAGAAGACTAAAGACTAGATAAGCGCATCATACCCTTTTTGAGGGTATATCCTTGATCTCTTTTTTTTTTTCTGTAAAGTTTATTTGCTAGTCTTTATCTTTTAAGTATATCCTCTCGATCCTATCCGCGGTCCTTAGGTAGAAGCCAATGGATGTAAACATGTGTTTGAGACATGTTATGTTTGGTGGATGCAAGTGGATGTAAGTGTTTGCTAATGGTTGCTCGTGGATGCATATACACACATTAGGCACTAGATCGGCTCAATCACTTTCATATTGCATATGCATGAGCGAATTTTTATATATATGAATTGAAACTTGATGTGTTATCATATGGGTGTTGCATTTGTATGAATGATTGTGCACTCAGGTAGAAGTTATAAAGTACGATTAGGAATAATTGCATACATGATGGACTCATGGCACTAACATAATTCGTATTAAGGAGGTCAACTGAATCAGTGGGCTGCCTGATCTTGCATTAGATAAGGACATACACACACTATGCATATGTTCACGAAAAGCATTAGATACATTTTAAGGACAATGGATGCCTATGATTGATGGTTGAGTAGATGGATGTTGGATGGTAGGATATGCATTTTTCTTAACTTAGAGATTTCGGGGACGAAATGTTTTAAAGGAGGGGAGAATGTAACACCCCATATTTCCTGTGGATACTAAATTAACAAATTAAAGAATTCTTAATTTTAAAAGTAGGAATTAAGGGAAATGGTTACGCCATTGCGTTTGTCTCGGAATTCTGCTTGGGATAGAGTCCGAGTTTGAGTAAATCGGACACCGTATCAAGATGTTATAAGCCTTAGAAGTTGGTATACGCAAAAGGAAGTAAATATATACATATAAAATAATTCCAGAAGTCAAAACAAGGTTCAAATATCGAATTTGGGTCAAAGCAGGTGTCGACCCCCCTATATGGGTGTCGACATAGGTGTCGACCCCTTATAGGGGAGTCAACCCTTGTCGGCCCAGATCTGGCCGATGACGTGTTTCGCCATGTGTCGCTTTCTGATTTGCTGTGTGATATGTTATTCTGCTTTGGACGATTCTGATGACTTCTAGACTGTTCTAAAGGCTCTAAATCTCCCTATATACCCATAAAAAAGACCCATAAACCTATTGTTTTCTCCACACGAATTCATAGACGTTTATATGCTGCTAAAACCTAAAGTGACCTAGCCTCCACCTTAATCAATCAAATTAGAGTTTTCAAGTTAACAATCAATGTCTACATCAAAGGAATAGCTAATCAAATTTAATTATGATTCTGACATTGTAATAAATCTGAATCTGAGATTATGGCTATTTCTATCTGTCCTTCTATATCCATTGGATCTATCTCATTGATATTATTATGTCCATTCTTTATCTCTTCTTTCCTTCTTCCCTTTTTGTTTTTATAACCAGGCTACTGCGAGCCTGAGCTAAATCTCATAAGAGATGAACGTACATTGGGAAATATTGGGCATAATATATGATTTGGACATGGCCAGCGCTAAAATTGGGAAAAGTATTAAATTATGTATAATTGGGCATAACTGTTTTGTAACGGATTTGAGGACATAACACATGTTGCATTTAAAACATAAAGTGTATCGAACATTTGACTTGAGATTTGAGGCATAAAGTATATTGGACATATGACTTGGGATCTGGGGCATAAATTGAACTCTATACAAGTAAGGCATACTACAAGTTATGGTTTAAGATCTAAAATTGGGGCATATATATATGATAGTTTATGACTCGGAAGAAGGAGATTATTGTGTATAGTGATGTGTGGCTTAGGCATGAAAACCTATAGTAAGAAAGGGATAACTATTAAATGCGAACACGCCTAAATTAGGATTTTGGGTACTTGGCATGCACTGTAATTAAAGGCTATAATTTGGGATAGTTTATACTATGGATCATGATTGGGGTATTTCGAGAATATTCTGTACGGTGCAATTTAACTAAACCTTAGGGCATGTGTGATTTTGGACATAACTATTGGTTGGGACACCAATCATAATGTATATTGTGATTTTGGGGTATGACTATTATTGCAAATTTGGGAAGATTGGGTGCAACCTATGTTGAGTAATAACTTGAATTTGAATTCGTGGGGCATAACTTGCAATTAGCTTTGTTGAGGTATAACTTGAGAATTGGAACATGACTAGTTTTGTGAATTTAATATAGTTAGCATATAAAATCTAGACTTGGACATGTATGGTAAATATGCTAAAAAGATAAACATGCCTAACCTGAGGTTAGATTGAGTTGCGGTATAAAACTTCCCGGAACCGCCCGGCACATCCAGTAACCGCAACAACACAGATCTAATGTGAGAGGTTAGCGCATTTAGCCCAAACACCCGAGGTTAGAATGAGTTTGCAGTAGAAGTCTGCCCGGGACCGCCCGGCACATCCAACAACCGCAAAAAACAGTTCTAATGTGAGAGGTTAAGACATTAATGAATGAATTAATGTTAATAAGCAATACATGCTAATAACTGAATGGTAGGGTTAACTTAATTTAGGCACACTTAACCAATACAGCATGTTAATTAAATAGGTGAGTAGGGTTAAGTTAATAAGAAACACTTAACCAATATGACATGATGAATGAGTAGGGTTAAGTTAATAAGAAACACTTAACCAATATGACATGATGAATGGGTAGCGTTAAGTTAAGACAAGAGAGCAACACTTAACCAATATAACAGGATGCGTGGAAGGGTTAAATTAAAATAAGAGAGCAACACTTAACCAATATAACATGACGAATGGGGAGGGTTAAGTTAACACAAGAAGGCAACATTTAACCAATATAACAGGACAAGTGGGTGGGTTAAGTTAACTTGAATTGATTGATGACACTTAACCAATACAACATGATGAACGCATAGGGTTGAGTTAATAAGAAACACTTAACCAATGTAACTTGATGAACGAATGGGTTAAGTTAATGGGAAATACTTAACCAGTATAACATGATGAATGAACGGGGTTAAGTTAATAAGATACACTTAACCAATCCAACATGACGAGTGAGAAGGGTTAATAAGAAACACTTAACCAACATGACATGATGAGTGGGTGGGTTAAGTTAACACGAATGGACAACACTTAACCAATATGACATAATGTATGGGAGGGTTAAGTACATATGGGGTTGGTGGGTAATATTAGTAAATATAGACCCACAAACTTAACCATTAAGTAAACATGTTTGAATCAGTGGGAGGGTTAAGTACATATCGGGTTGGTGGGTAATATTAGTAAATATAGGACCACAAACTTAACCAGTAAGAAATCCTAGTAACGGGGACCCATTTCAGCATAACCCACATAGATGTATCAAAGTAAACTGAAACTAGGTAGGGTGGGGCATGATTACTGGGCCGATTATAAGCAGTCAAAATAGTGGCAAGGGGTACGTCAGTGTATGTTCCGACGGATTACGGGCGTGCACGTACTCCGGAGTGGGAAAAGCAGGCACTGGGTACCAGTAGTTATACACTGTGCATCTTGAATCGTGTCGGGTTGCTATCATAAGGATTGATACACCTTATGGTGGGACCAGCACAGGGTATCTACACACAAGAGAGGGCCGATTGACACAGACATATGGAACATTAATATAAGTAGGGAGCTGATTGGTAAGGTAGTAAGGGTACATCTAACATATTCATGGCAAATAGGCAGATTGAGGTGGAATCCTCACAATAGATGTATACCTGAAGGCTACCACAATTGCGGGGACTGGGATCACGTTGTAGTATTATCATTTTACACAGATTACTAGTTGGGACACTAGTTAGGCGGTGCAGAGATAAAAAAATCAGAATAACAAGGTAGTAGCGAAGCAGAGAAAGAGTAGAAGCGCATTCAGTTTATCTTGCCTTATCATATCTTATGCTAATCTTAGGTTATCTTGTTATCCATGTTATCACGGTATTGTCTTATATTCAGTTTATTTATGTCATGATGCTTTTGCCTATTTACATGCTGAAAGTCACTGGACTTGCCAGACTTATGTCTGACCTAGTTTGTTTCGCCTCTTTTCTTCCGTCCCCCCCCCCCCACAGGTTCACAGGGAGGAAATATTACCTCTTAGCTCAGTTTTCTTTCCAAGCTTGAAGATAGTCGATGTATTGCTTTAGACTCTCTCTTCCACTGCTATGGCTTGTTCATGCTTTATTGGGGAATATCATTGTTATTTTTATGCTTCTTTTATACTTGTAAGTTTTTGAATCAAGATAGAAGTCCTATGTATTACTTTTAAGTATGATTGAGACAATTGTTGTAAAAGCTTGACCAAACCACATTGTTTATAAAATGACTTTATTTTTCGCTGCTTTATTTGTCTGTCTTGTAATTTATCGCGATCTTTTACCTAAAAACGCTCCACCGAAGTTAAGGCATTCCCTTTGTGAGTGACCTTAACGGAGGTGGAGTGTTTCAAATAAAATCTCAACCACTATTCATATAAATAAATTAATATGGATTACATTCATTATAAACACCCAACAATAGTTGCAAACAACTATCAGCATACAAAATGACATCCAGTGTGCATTTTATTTATATATAAGCTTTTTATCAAATAATTGACGCTTACATAAATCCATCCATCAATCAATTAACTGCAAATTCACTCAAGGGAGATGTGTGAGTCAAATATCATCCCAAGATCAGTGTGGGGTTCTCAACCAACAACAGTTATTTAATGAATATCACTCGCATATAATGAACACACCGTAATCATAAATAAATAATTACTCAACTACCAAATGCCATATGGCGCCACAAGTTTCCATCCACGGAGTATGAAATGCGAGTGTTAAATATTCACACAACGCTTTTAATGCAAATGATTTGTGAAAAGTTCATGTGTTGAACTCCAAAAAGAATAATATAACTACATGATGCAATTTCTAACTTGCAACTTAAAATGCCTAACCATTTAACTACTCTACTTTACTGATTTAAAATAAAAGTGTTTAGAGCTCTCACTCAAGCTATACCAAACACCGCGACGCTACTAATGTAGAAATTTCTTATCGCGCGTTTGTCATTGTCGTTTTTCGCACTCGAGTTCACCATTCTTACTCTAGAATTTGCGTACAATCTCCAATATTCACAAAATTTGTCACCAGCACAAACGCATCATTCCGGACAACTTTTTCCTAGTGGACTTTCTTCCAAAAATGCACCAATTCGCTAGAAATCGCGAATCTTCGCTCTAAAACTGCAAATTTCAAACGTGTTTTCCAAACAGCTTCGAACTCCAAAATTTGATTGTGATATATCAAAATTGTAGAGAAAAATGGGATCTACGACTTTCGTTTATGGGGCCTCAGCCATAAATGCACGGATCGAAAGTTATTAAAGAAAGGATAGGGGTTTTGTGCAAAATGGATTTTTGTGAAAAAGAAGGGTTTTGGAGGAGGTGGGGCCCACGGCCGGAGGGAGGGGCCTGACTGGCGGCGCAGGGGTGGCGGGTGTGGCTGGAGGGTGGTGGTGGTGGCGGTGGAGTCCGTGCGGGATAGGGTTTGCAAATTGGAGTTTTAGGGTTTTAGATTTGTAAGGAGAGAGAGGAGCGGAGAGAGAGAGGAGTAGGGGTGGCGGCTCCAGAGGGAGGTGGTGGCATGGGGAGGCGGCGGCCAGCGGAGAGGGGGGTGCGGCTGCAAGAATTTGGAAAGGTCCCCGTTAATGAATAAAGAAAGAGGAAGAGAGAAGGAAAAAACAATGAACAGGGAAAGAAAGCAAAGCGATTATATGCTCGTTCCTCTTCGAATTGCCTGACTGCAAACGATCTCTGTTTGCCACGGATTTTGGACATGATATAGTACACCTCAAGAGGAGTCCAACAAATCATGTTTCGTCGAATTCCGAGTTTGTTTGTCCCTCCGTTTAATTTCTCAAACAGACTCAAATAATGTTCAAAAAATGCGATTTTAGCGTACCTTTTCTTCTTACACGCGAACACGCTAACACCAAAAGTCATGGCCTTTTGGATTTAACAATTATTCGATGATATGAATCCAAAAATAAAGGGAATCGAATTCTGAGATCGTCTCAATAATGTTCCTTTGTAAAATGATTGCTTGTTTTTGAACAAATGGTTTTGCTTCGCACGGCCACATACCGACTTCGTTCGACGTGCATTTTGGAACTCAACAATGATTTTTCATTATCCAAAAAAATTTATCTCGTCGAATTCTGAGCTTCGTAGCAAAATTTCACTTTTTAAGGACTATGCGACGATTTTAAAAAACGATTTTTTTAAAATTTCCTAAAACAATGCTTATAAACTCCATAGCGACTATTCTAAATTTTAATTTGAACATAACTTACAATTTATATCATGAAAACTCAAATTCTTACCTTTGTTATAATGATATGATTAAATCGATTCTAAATTTTGTAATTTCGTCAAACTCTGATTCATATTTAATTTTATACAATCATTCAAAGTTTAGATCTAAATTTCCAAACTACCGCACCATTTTAGGCTCGTTATATATAAATTATAAATTTATAAGTTCAAACTTCATATTAAATTAATTTTAAACCATTTATTCTCAAAATAAATCACCAAAATATTTATTTTTCATGAAAATCAATTAAAAATAAATTTTAAATTGGTTCCAAAAATACGGGTTGTTACAACCTACCCCACTTAAAACTTTTTCGTCCTCGAAAAAGAATGGAGCCGAAAGTTGTTTAACTAACCAACTCAACTTTCATTCTGGGTTGCGTTCTTCAACTTTTCAATTTTTAAGAACTTTGAAATTTTTCTAAAATATGGCTAACACCCTAAATTTCTGAAAAAATTCGCCGTAACCTCCTTTGTACGGGGAGGGTCTGAAAAATTTATTGGGCTATATTAAGTACCCAATAAATCAGATATCGTATACAAAACAATTGTGCACACCCATTATGATTTATAAACCCTGTTCCCACCACACCCACGTGCTAGATTAAAACAAGGGAGACGTTACGTGTGTATATTTTTGTCATCTCAAGACCTGTGTAGGGTTTGTTATTAAATCTTATAATTTACCATTGTAGGTTATTAAGTCTATAATCAGTCCTTAGTTCAATCTGTAATTCAGTCATCGCCATTCAAGCATCTCGCTCATATGGTATTCCCAAACCTCATCATATAAGCTCCAAATGCTTATATGAAATACAATATGCTATGTCATCATCAGTAGTGTGATATGCAGTGTAATCCATAATTTATTTGTTACAATTCTATGGCGTATGTTTTAAATTTCACATAGAACAACCATCACAGCGCATCCAAATCACTCACAGTAGTTTATATAATAATAAAATTGTGCAACTAACTCATTAAGGTGCACCTGTTTGTCGGGAACACAAATTATTTCTCTACTCAACGCTAAGCCATTAACCTTCTTAACACACAAACATACATACATACATATATATGTATATGTATGTATGTATGTTTGTATGTATGTATATACGTAAATATATCAATTTCTAACTAAATTTGTAATTCAGTTTAACTTAACTCAATTAAAATAAATAACATGTGTGTTTTTGTATATTCAGTGTCCAAAATTGCCAAATATAATACTAATTTATTTAAATCAGACGTCATAAGTAATCAAACAATCATACAAATAATCAATTGATTATTTAACTTTCTAAAACATTTAACTTTTGTATACTCAAAAATATATATTTTCTAAGATCGGATTATATAATAATCACAAATATGTCATTTATAAATGTGCCACTCTCAACTCATTCTAGGGCATTACTAACCCCATCACTAATGAGTTTCTCATTTTAGGATACTACTGATCCTATCTCTAGTGAGTATTCTTAATTAGAATTTTACTAATTCTATTTCTGATGAATTATTTCGTTCGATTCTTATGTGTCTTGTTCTCGAGCTTTGTAAACCAAAGCTCTGATACCACAGCTGACACGTACCGAATTCGCTAGACCTCTGTGGAGACGGGAGAACGTGGGTTGTTTGAGAACACGACGCATCTGATACAGAACGACAGAACTTTTCATTGCTTTTACAATAATTTACATCAGAGTACAAGAATATCAGAGTACAAATAAATATTACGCAGCTGAAAAATAATATATCCGAGAATAAAATACTTAGCAGTGGAAATAGAAATGTATAAATACAATGCATAACGGAAATACATAAACTACCACAACTGAAAGAAATACACAGATACAAAGCTTTCTGAATATAGCTCCAGCTGTAAACCAGGATCCTATCAATTAGAAATCTGCAAAACCAAAACTACTAGCTGCCCATGTGGAAAATATTGGCACCCAGATTTAGGCGAAAACAATAAACTCCAGCTCAGTCATGGGACTGGTATGAGAACTCAAAATAGTTATTAAACTTTTTGTTTAAAACAGGACATGCCATATGTCGCGGAACGGGTTCACTCACATGAATACTCCGAAATAAAGCAATTTGTAAACAACACAATGCATTTTTGAAAAATGAGGATATTATAAGACTCATGTCTCATCACACAATGCAACGCAAGTTGGAGGATAGATTTTTCTCTTGTAATAGCCAAATATGCTTGGTACGTCTTAAAAAAAATCATTTCGATATTACTATAAGTGCATAGTGTATCAAATAACTTCAAATATAAATGTATCAATCATAGATGACATAGGTACTATATATTATGTCGCCATACAGGTTTACATCTAATACCTAAAAGTCACGTATTGGAAATTGGATTCCATCTATGAGTCGAGGAAAGGAATCATCCTCACTAGTTTCGAGACGCTCTAGCAAATGCCTTAGGACCACACTTATAAGACCCTTGGATCTTCAGGGTCGGTCTTCTCCTACTTTTGAGGATTAATTATTCATGAACAATACATTTCCCGGTCCTGTTAGACCTATCACTCGAGCCTTTTAGTCGGTTCTATATCCGAGGCGCCTCGCCATCCAACATCCACATAAGTAAAAATGTCTGGGCTCCATACCATGACACCACTTCTAGCTAGAAAGAAACGCATGCTCTCCTTGTAGTCACTATCCCGTTTTTGACTCAACCGGGGTGTGAGGCTCGCGAATTAATGCTATACACAAAGTTATGCTACATAAAATTATGCTTTGATCATCATCCATAAGGCCCGGCTTTTCAACAAAAGCCTTGACATTTGCATCTTAGCATGCCACATTGTCAATCCATACCATACCATACCATTGATTTCTGTTAATATATAACCTATAAGTTAAACGTCTTAGAGAAGGGTGTTAAGCAAGTGAATAAATTCTCCGCCACCAAACAGATATATATTTAGCAGACATCAACAAATATAGCACAAAATACAATGTTAGACACAATCCATTTACAAGTCTGTTTTGGGTCTGAACGAAACCGGTGGCACCTTATTCCTCGTCCCATATGTTCAATACAAGAGAGTGGCCCTCGAGTATCCAAACAATTAACAAGTAAGTCCGGACAACTACCACTATAACCCTTTCAAGGCTGCAGGCTCTATCAAGGGCCTCAGTAGTAATCAATTCGGTGTGAAGATTGTTAGTCTTGTGTCGTCTTCAATATCTTCGACTTTTAGTCGTCGTAACAGTTATTTAGAAGTGGAAATTTGCATGAAGGGCTTACTAGTCTGGTCTAATTTTTTTAAGGACATGACTTCGTCGGAATTAGTTTCAAGGACAAAAAATTACGCGCTGCTTATTTCATAAACCCGTTTTCCCCTTTCTCAAATTGAAAATCGATCTTCATTAAACTATTAAACAGAATATTTCTCAAATTGAAAATTTTCTCAAAACATTCGGTTTCCCCAATTTTATCAAGTTGCGTTTTCTAAATTCAATTTCTCAAATTTGTCAAAATGTTTAGACTATTTTCGATTTTGTGCTAAGATTGTTAGATTTATCTGGTGAGGTTTATCTATTTTTTTATTTCTATTCTGAAATTTGAAATCAATCTAATACCTTCGCGAGATTAACGAGGCGATTTTTTTTTCAACTTTATCAGGTAATTTTCGTCGTTTTGAATTGAATCTTCGATTATATTTCTATCAGGTGAATTTTTAGTTTTTAATTGAAAACTAAATTGTCGTATAATACATCATTATCTCTTTTTTTTGATTTTTTTGTATTATGTAGTTCTATCAAGGCGGGATGAAATTCAAAGTTCAAGTAGTCATTTACAGTATCGGGTTGCTGAAAGGTATAGTGTTTTTCTTATTAAATATTGTGCTTTTGTTAATTTATAGAATGCATTGGTAATACATATATGGATGACATTAGATTTTTGAATTCAACATGGATGACTAACAAGAATTATGACGGAAATGTATTATGGAAAAGATAAATGGGTCTACTGTTTTTATTCGAATAACATAACAGATGTTATAGGACTACAAAAGAAAATTAGTTTTATCTATTTTAAACTGTGTGATAAATGGAAAGGTATTATGGAAAAGTATAATGTTTATTTAGATAACATAACAAACTTCATAGGAATAAAAAAGACAACTGCTTTTATCTTTTTAAATTGTAATAAAACATTAAAAACATTGGTCTACTATTATATTATTGCTTTAAATATAGTGCATATATGATTTAGAAGTTCTTACATAAGGTATACAAATGATTTAAACAACATATAGAAAAGATAAAAGCATATATGTTTTAGAAGTTCGAACATAAGTCTTTGTATTATATGCAAAAATTATGTTTCTACTACTTTTTATGTTAATATTTTTATCTTTTAGAAGTTCTTACATAAGATAAAAGCATATATGTTTTATGTTAATATTTTTATGCATGAATTATGAACATAAGTCTTTTTATGTTTTAGAAGTTCGAACATATGGTTCTATAGCTTTTTGAAGAAAGATAAATCATTTAATCTTTCATTGATAATATTTTTAATTTACGTGAATTTACTGATGATTTTGTAATGACTGATGTTGAAAATTTAATGATGAATTTGATATTGAATTTCTAATGGCTGATGATGTTATTCAGATTACTGAGCCTGAGTTGTAATCTATAATATGGTTATACTATTTTTTGAAGAATGATAAATCATTTTATCTTTTACTGATAATATTTTTAAGGTCGTGATATAATTTGTTATTAATAGTATATTATCTCTAATAGATTATTTTTTATGCATTTGTTTTATATTTCAAATTTTATTGTTTTTTTTTTGCATGTAATAGATAATTTCTAGTCTGAATGTAATTTGTTCATATAAAAAGTTTTGGTACTAATAAGATAAATATATTTATCTTTTTTATTAAATGCGATGCTTTTATAAAGAAAATATTATATTTCTAATTAAAAATAAATTTATCTATTAGTTTTTAACTTAAAAATAGTGTTAAAATATAATGCTTTACATGTTTTTAAAATAATTATTTCATGCTAGAATTTAAGTAGTTTAAAAAGATAAATAAGTTTATCTTTTTCTAAATATTTTTATACAAAAATGCATGTTACATGATAACGCACACATAATAATTTAGGTACTACATTAATTGATGTGCTTTAGTTACTTTTGACCAGTGTTGTAATTGAATTTTCATTTTTATGTTACAGCTATTGGATCAGCCTACCGTATACATGTTAAACCGTCTGAATAAAAAAAGAGAATACAAAATAGTGTCGCATGCAAAATAGCATTAGCATGAAGTTGCAACACAAAAATTAAGCTGCAACTATATCCCCAAAATGACTGGAACGCTTTGAATTATTCTGTAGTTTGTTATTTGGCAGCCATGATGCTATTGTATTTAGTTCTCATCTACTATATTTCGTTCTTGTCTATTGTGTTAATTGTTTTATAGGCTGAGATTGTGGTGGTCTAGTTGTTTTTTATGCAAGAAGAAACATATTATGAATGTTGTAATTAGCCATTGCTACACATGTTTGAAGCTGTGTGTATTGAAATAATGTTGTTTTGAAGTAGTGTGTTTATTTTAAGTTTCTTGTTTTTTGTTTGTACTTGGCAATCGTTTTAGTTATCTGTAACAACCCGGAATTTGGGGCCAGTTTAAAATTTTCATTTTAGAGATTTTAAAGGTGTTTAAATAGTTGGAATGAATTATTTTAAATAAAAATGACTAGAAATTTATTTTGATTGGAATATATTTAATTTAATTATAAAAGGAATTAGAAAAAGGACGGTAGTTTGAAAAGTCAAACCTGAACTTTGATTGACTGTACAGGATGCAGAATAAACCAGATTTTGGTGAAATGAAAAATGTTTAAATCTGTTAATGAATATCTTTCTAACGAATCTGAAAAATCGAAGTTTCATAGCGGGAATCAAAAGTTATGGCCAAATGAATTTTCAGAAAGGTCGCTATAGAGAATATATCGCCCTTGAAAATAGACATTTTGCATACGACCTCGGAATTCGACGAAACCACTTTTGTTGGATCCGGGATGTCTAATTATGGCTAGGTTTCAAATTTCATGGTTTTTGAAGTTAATATGTGAGCGTGGCAAAGGAAAATGTGTTTTGGTCAATTACAGTTAAATTGGATCAACTAGAAAATGACCATTTTTCAAACGATATCAGAATTCGACGAAATTAGTTTTGTTAGGACCGTATCGTCAAAACATAGCCAAAACATACTATAAACTTAGAAAGTACATTCAAATTAAAAATAAAAGATTTATTTTAAAAATAAAGAAAACATACTGTAAACTTCAGAATTGGACTTCGGCAATAGCGCCATCGCGTTCAGAAGACGTCAAAACCTACTGTTCGACAGTCGTTGAGCGTGAATCGGAGTTCAGACGAAAAGTCCCTGTTTTCTGGAATTAAATAAAAAAAGAAAATACCTTTGAATACACATATAAATACGCGTGTACAGTGCCTTTCTTCCCCGATGCTTTTCACGCCGCCGAACCCATTACTCATCAAAATTTCATCCTCCGATTTCTCCCTCCTCACTCAATTTCAGAACACGCCGTAGTACAACTTTTCGAAGAGTTTCTCGTGTTCTTCGATTCCATACCAAATTCAGCACCCCTCGTTGCCCGAGCCGCCTCCACCACCTCCGCGAAGTTCGACCGAACGCGGGCCCACCGCGCCACCCACGAGCCGCCGCACCCCCCCTTTTTCGGCGAACATCCGCCTCTCCACCCCCTTCGACCTCCAACAAACCATTCCTGAAACTATCACCTATAGCTCATGAATTCTCGAATCAAAAATTTGAACAAAAACTGAATTGTCAAGGTATGAATTACTCAGTTTTGTGTCCCTTTTAATCGTTACAGTGACAGTTGTATTAAGTTAGTTTCTAATTTATACATATGAACTTCAAATTGAAATCTTTCAGATCCGAAACCGCTGTGCCTTTGAACACGAGATCTAATCGAGTTTGGACCTTCATTTCAGTCCCAAGCAATATGATAATTTATTTTTAGTTAAATTTAATTAATTTAATTATTATTCTTGCGTTATGTGAAGTTTGAATGACAAATATAAATAAATCAGTGATGGATGTTATTCTAAGTTATGGATCTGAATTGTTGTGATGCTGTGATATTAGATCTGAAAATTTAAATACTAGATCTGAGTTTGGTGATTTACTAGGATCCTTTATTTGTTAATCTTGTCTATCATGTTTTGTTAATATTCACGAAACATCCGCAGTTATTCTCAGAATTCAACTAGAACTCTCAACTCGAGATTAACTTCATGTTATTAACTCGATTTGATCCCTTTTATTATTTAAAGTATTATTTGTGGTTGGATTAGACATGAGGTATTAGACACGAAATATTGGACATGAAATTTGGTCATAATTTTTACGTTGTAAGTAAAATAAAAAAAAGACGATGTTTTTGCAATGTAAATTAAAAGATGAGATTTTAACATTGTAAATAAAAGAATAACATTTTGTGTGTAATAAGAATGTTAATTTACATTGTAAATAAAAGAATTACATTTTATTCGTAATAAGAATGTTAATTTACATTGTAAATAAAAGAATTACATTTTATTTGTAATAAGAATATTAATTTACATTGTAAATTAAAGAATTACATTTTATATGTAATAAGAATGTTAATTTACATTGTAAATAAAAGAATTACATTTTATTTGTAATAAGAATGTTAATTTACATTGTAAATTAAGAATGCATTTTTATATGTAATTAGGAAAATGAAGTTACATTGTAAATTAAGAATGCATTTATATATGAAATTAAGAAGAGAACCTACATGTAAATTTAAAAGCATTTATTTTTAATGTAAATTAAGACATGATTTACACTGTATGAAATTTACATTTTTTTAATGTAAATTAAGACATGATTTACACCGTATGAAATTTACTTTTTTTTAATGTAAATTAAGACATGATTTACACCGTATGAAATTTACATTTATTTTTAATGTAAATTAGGACATGATTTACATTGTATGAAAATTTACATTTTTATTAATGTAAATAAAAATAGGAATTTTCACCGCATGAAAATTACATTATTTTTAGTGTGATTAAAATATGAATTTACCCCGTATGGAAAAAAAATTATATTTTTCTATGTAATTAGAATGGAAGTTTGCATCGTATGATAAAAACTACAATTTTATATACAAGTAAAACATGAATTTCCATCGTATGATAAAAATTACATTTTTATACGTAACAAATGACGAGATTTACATTGTAATTAAAAATTATATTTTTATAATGTAAATAAGAAGTAGAGTTTGCATTGTAATTAAAAATTACATTTTTATAATGTAAATAAGAAGTAGAGTTTGCATTGTAATTAAAAATTACATTTTTATAATGTAAATAAG
Source organism: Allium sativum (assembly GCA_030737875.1). Taxonomy (NCBI): domain Eukaryota; kingdom Viridiplantae; phylum Streptophyta; class Magnoliopsida; order Asparagales; family Amaryllidaceae; genus Allium; species Allium sativum. The sequence continues at coordinate 424,668,758 of CM060921.1, read as the reverse complement.
AAGTAGAGTTTGCATTGTAATTAAAAATTACATTTTTATAATGTATATAAGAAGTAGAGTTTGCATTGTAATTAAAAATTACATTTTTATAATGTAAACAAGAAGTAGAGTTTGCATTGTAATTAAAAATTACATCTTTATATGTAATTAGAAATAGGATTTACATGGTAATTAAGATGAATTTACATTGAAATTAAATTTACATTTTTATATGTAAATTAAAAGTAGGATTTTGCAATGTATCAAAATTTACATTTTTACATGTAAATAGAAAATAGGAATTTACATAGGAATTAAATTTACATTTTTAAATGTAAATGAAAAGGATGGAATTTACATTTTTAATGAAAGTAAAGAATGAATTTAGGATGCTGTGATATTATCTTCATTTTTAAATGAATTAAAATTTATTGAGGATCAGTAGTTGTTTAGAGCGTTGTTTAAATCAAACGACGTTATTACGATTAAACGATTATATTTATATATACAAATATAATTAAAATTAAACGAATGGAGCGCGGTAGTTCGCGTTTTGAAATCGTACCTTTAAACGACTATACAAGAAGATTCGACAGTCAGATTTTCTTGAAACGGAAACCGTTAGGACCGTCTTGGAAAAACCTTTCCAACGATATATATTACGTTAAGATCCAACGGTTATATTCTGAGAAATGTAAAAATCAAAATTGGTTGAATGCAGCGCCATAGTCGCCCATTGACTCAAGGAGTCGTTATATAAAATTTAATTATTTTAAATAATTAAAATAGGAAGTAATCGTTATAAAATGATATCAACGAATAAGAAGGATTTTAAATATATATATATACGAGGATTATTTGGAAAGTCTGAGTTCTCTCATTCCAAATAATCATACGACGTTAAGAATCGAAGTATGAAGACGGCGTATGAAGACCGGAAATCTTCCATCGAGAGGACAACGATTGAGGCCCTAATTTGACTTGCTCCCAATTCAAGGGTCATGGTCATTGCCCAAACGTACGTGTTGATTTCACGGGTTTAGTTTTCGCTCAGACCCAGAGCATAAGCTAATAAATGGATTGTGTGTTTGACATCGTACTCCGTTAAATATCATGTTATTAATTTTCTGTCAAATGCATGAATGTTTGGTGGCGGGGAATTTATTCTCTTGCTTAACACCCTTTCATATGTTTCGGCAAAGGATTGGTAGTATGATATGTAGTGACCGTGTGGCATACTAAGATGCAACGATCAAGGTTTCTTGTTGAAAAACAGAACCTTGTGGTGACGATCAAAGCACAGCTTGAATAAGCATAGCTTTGTGCATTACGTAACTTCACGAGCCTCACAACCTGGTGGAGTCTAAAACGGGAGAAGGGAACGCAGGGAGAGCAGCACGTTTCTTTCTAGCTAGAAGTAGTGTCGGTGCTTAAACTGGCTGATATTTTACTTATGTGGATGATGGAATGAGGCGCCTCGGATATTAGGTCCTATAGGATCGGGATACGTGTGTTCAGGAATTGCCAATCCTCAAAGCTGTATGTGAGGACCGGCCCAGCAGCTATCCAAGGGTTCACTACGGGGGATCCTGAGACATTAGCTAGAGTGTCTCGAATCGGTAAGGATCTCCTCCCTAGCCTTGACTCATGATGGAAATCCAAACTTCCAATACGAACCTACGGATTTGATTGTATTACTAGTATGGAAGCATAGTATTATGGTATCTATGTGTCCTAGGATTGATACATTTATTTTGAAATGTTTTGATATATACTAATGATAATATTAAATTTGTATTTACCGTATTTAGCATGTTTAATCACCATAAGGAAAAAGTCTATCCTCTGGTTTGTGTTTGCATTGTGTGATGGGACTTGAGTCTTATGGTGATTCCATTTTTCTCAAAAGCATGACATTGTTTATGATTTACTTATTATTTGTTCTGACACTTTAAATTATGCACGGCAATCCATTAGAGTAAACCCGTTCCGCGTTAGCGGCGTGGTCTTTGGATTTGCCTTATTAATAGTAATTAATTTAGTTAAGAATTCTCACACCAGTCCCATGACTGACGCGTTGTTTGTTTCCACCTTTTTGCAAACTCGGGTGCCCTCCTTTCTACATGGGCAGCCAAGTAAATAGGTTCATTCTTTTCTTTGGAGTTGCTATCTTGGAGTTGCTGTCTGTGGAGCTTTCTTGGTGTTTCTTAATTGAGGTGATGATTTGGAGCAATGAAGACCGTCTATCATTTATTTCCTTTTTCCATCTTTTTAATTCCAAACATCAAACTTGTTTCATTTCACGTTGTTTAAGTTGGAGTTGGAACTTATTTCATTTTCTGCAAACTTGATGTAATAATTTAGAATTCTGTGACTTTGGACTTTCTGTGGTTGATGACATTATATTTCCGCTGCTATGATGTTGTTACTCTATGAATTTCCTATGCTATGTTGTATCTGTGATTTGTATTATTGTATTTATGTTGTATTCCAAATGATTATTCCTTACTTTCATTCCGTGGAAGTTTGGGGTTATCACATTATCTATATGTGGTTGTGATTTACATCAACAATTTATACCTCCTACTTGAATATCATTTTGTCCAGACTGAAAAGATATATGCATTTATCCTTTTCACAAAATAGATAGCAATATATACTGTTATATTATATTCATAAAAGAAACACCAATATATATTGGAATCTAATAATATGTTACACTTACACAAATAGTATAAGATTTATACAAACAATAATTTGATGACATATCATTTAAGCTGGCAAGCAAAACGTAATTTAGCATTCACGAGAAATAAATTTGAGAAAGATAAATACATTTATTTTTTTCATTGATATCCCACTTTTTTTTTTTCAATTGCAAGCCTGATTCATAAATACGAGTGCTTGATTCATTGCTTACACCAATGAATTTTTTATTTAGACTCCACCGTGCAATCTGTTGCTGAAGGGCAGTGTTATGTGGAGACAGTGGAGAAGTTTGCTACACCAAGTATGCCTCGCATCCTGTCAAAGGAAAGTACTATCATGAGATGGCCCTTGGAATTGTCCTGGCATGCATCAAAAGTCATGCAAATCGGTATAAGCAGTGCATTGTTCAAGTCCTCTCGGTACATATGTACTTTTTTGCATTTGTTGACCCACCTTTTGGCAAGGCCGTCAACCCATGGAACCGTCACAGGATCGCTCAGGGCTCGAGCATGGGCCTTGACATGCCTAGCATTCTCAAAAGAAGTGGTGGAACACTCCTAGACACAAAAGACCTGGGCTTGATGGTCTTGAGATCAACTTACACCACGACAATGACTTGGTCATGAGATCTATTTCATAGCCTACTTACTTGGTCCAACTACCTATTCTAAAGCATATAAACTCGGATCTATCCATGTTTATGCTGCTACATATCAAAGGAAACTTCTCCACGTAATCAAGACTCAGCTCCATTATCTGCTATTCACATGGATCAACTGACACATGGCACCTCCAATTATTGAAGCCTACTACCTATAAATATGCCAAGCAATACAACAAAGAGGAGATCTTCTTCAGCTCAGATTAGAGCCTAACTCTTTGGCCCATGCATGACTCAATCATGGCTGCCAACCACTTTCATCACGAAATACTTGCTATATTCCTCAAAAACGACTATGTAGTAGAGATTCTGATGATCTCATTCATTGTATCTTCAACTTTATGATATTATTATGAGATTATAAAGTGGACATTGGCTCGATAACGCCGAACCACTATAAAAATGTTGTTGTCTTGCTTTTTCTTCCTTTTTCTCGCTTTTTCAGATATTTCTTCATCAATCACGCTCAACTTCGATTTTTGGCCATTGATGCCCACTTTTTGGTGTCAACAATTTGGTGCTTTCACTGAGAAATGAATCTTCAACATCTTGAGGTTTTTGCTCAACTTTTGGATCACCAAGTCCAAGACAAAATCCTTGTTTCAATCATTTTAAGCAGTCATGGTTTCCAATACTTTTGCACATGCTTTGGAAAGCAGAAGCATTTGCATCGCCAGCAAACACCAATTTTGTCCTAGTTCTAGGTTCGACCCCATTCGGGTCAGCCCTTCCCAGGTCGACATCGACCCGACCAAACGATCAGTCAATGGAAATTGCACTTTGGAAGGCTTCCCGTATGGAGCTTGGTCCGAAGCAGGTATTGGGTCGGGGTGAGATTGGTTCGAACAACCATCGTCATAATAATGTTCAAGCCCGGGTCGACCAACTACAGATCGACCGACTCTTATGAAACCCTCCAGGTCGACTAACTCTTCTAGATATACCAACCTGGATTAGTAGCCATTTCTAAAGCCCTGCACATCGACCCGAGGCAGGGTCGTTTTCAGAAAAAATACGTTTTTATGATCATTTCAGAAAAGGCTCCATATTCAAAAATCGAAAGGAGCCCACATTTTTGACCTAACTGGCTAGGTCGATCGCCACCAGGACTATGGGTCCCGGACCCCGATCGGCGCTACGCCTAGACCCGTTGACGGCTCGCCTTCGGCTTGGAACTCGGCTCGGCATATATTTTCTCCAACAATAATTGTCAATACTTATCTTTTAAGATTCATCGAATAGTCCGAGAATATCGACAACAAGGTGGCAACGACTGGGATTCTTCCAAGAGCCATCACCCATATTTACCGAGGTTATTCAATCTTGATCGACTGCTTCGGTCATGTCCGAAGATCAACGAGTTAAAAGTCTGAAACACTCAAGCCATGATGTTGATTGATTGTATATACATCGGCTCTCATTCCCCGACGTGGGATCAAAGACATAAATGCGGATGGACGAGGCATGTCTACATTCCTAGCATCTGTATCCCATTTCTTGACATGGAAAAGGAAAATTTTCTATAAGCATGGATCCATTGTTCTCCTATAGACCACCATCTTTGAATCAACAAGATGAGATGTCACCATAAGCAGTTCTGATCTAACTACCTAACCCTTATTCCTTGCCCTTGACGTGGGAGCAAGAAAGCGATTCAAAGGAATCATAACCTCATCGTTCACCCATAAAGGCCTCTTGACCGCCTTTATTATCCCAATACCTCGATCAAGGTGTGATCGTTCTTGTATTGCCGCTACATAAGGATTTGAAAAGACTTCCTCCATCAACTAAAACTTCAGCAGTCGTCAGAGATAGGACAAAGCGGAATGGACTGGCAAAGGATACGCGATACCATTCTCATTTTGAATAATACTCATTCCATTAACAGGATTATTTTTTATCCATATCTCTTATCTTTATATGCTTTATGAGTTATTGATGTAACTAACTCATATGAATTTACGTGTAAATGATATATGTACCTAGAGTCTGGTACCGATCAGACTTCCAACAACTGCATGCATAACTACAGAGTACTGCCATAACGAGCCCAATCAAACCTCTCATTTACAAAATTGTGCCCTCTGTCTGAGGGAAGACTTATAAATCAAGGTGGATCTAACATGACCATCCATGCTCATGCGTGGTAGTCCTCAAGACAATTGTGCATCAATCAATGCATTTCGAAGTTGGGATCCGACTCTAGATGGACGTGGATCGACCGTCTATATGGCTAGATGTTGTGCTCGACACCATCAGATTACATAAGTCCAAATAGAGGAGGCATCACTTCCCATCAACATACTTATTTTCTAATCATGCATTTTGCCTTTACATGCTCGTTGAGTTATTGAAATGACTAACTCATGAAAATTTGAATATAAATGATGCAGGTAACCGAGGTTTAGTACTGACCACTGCTTCCATAGTTCGATAGGAGGAACGTAAAGCTTTAGCGAATGTGATTCGACTATTCACCCGCTTACTCTTGGCCTAACGCCAACAATCTAACGTAAATGAAGTTCGCCCATTCGTTTATTGACTTTTGCCTTGGAGTAGGGGCAATAGAATATATGCACATAAGTTCGTTGTGAGCTATCTATACATGGGCATACTAATGAGGCATCCTCAGCATCTAGCCTTCGATTCGCCAGGCAAGACATAGAGATGTATTCGGGTGTGACATAACCACTCAGTAGATCGACGACTCCATTTCTTAATCCGACGGGAAGAGTGAAATAATGACAGGGGAACGATCCCACGAACAGCATAACAACTTTTGCCTTTGACGTGAGGGAAAAAGAGAAATGTTAAGACGAGAATGAGTATAATTTGACTTCCCTCCAACGATGTCTCTAATTATTTCCCATGACTTCAATGGGAGGAGTATAAACTCAATAAGGGCGTGAACTGACCACCCTTGATGGCGACCTTTGCCCTTGACATGGGAGTAAAGGGACAATGTCAAGGCAAATATGATCCGACTGTTTGCCCGACTAACTTTAATCCTCAAAGCTTGGATATGAGTATAAACTTAGAACGAGTGTGACAGGCGCACCAAAATTTAAGACCACTCGATCCACAAATCTAACCCAAACTGACTTTGGGAGAGTATAAAGGATGAGCCACGACGTCCATAACTCTAACTCTCACGACTTTTGAGAGAGTATAAATCTATTGGGTTAGTGTGAATGGTGCACCACGACTTAAGCCCACTAAATCCATAACTCTAACTCTCATGACTTGGGAGAGAGTATAAAGTAAAATGTTGCAACGTGCATGCAATCTCCATCGCCCTCCGACTGAGGACAGGATTATAAAATACTTACGGACCGGACATCCGAACGACTTGACCCGGTTCCCACCAACGCTGGGGGCACGGGCATAGATTTCTGAATTAACTTCAAACACGCTTCAAACACGACCCGTGTTCCAAAGTTAAATGGAGGCTACAGACACTAAATCTCCAAACTACGACACTTGACATTCTAACATTTAATAGTTCTATGCTGGATAGCTTAGCATTTTACACATTTTCATTTCAAGCCAGACTTGCTTGTGACATAAAGGTTGACTTAGTAACTTGCAAATTAAACGAATTATTCTATTCGAATTGCAGGTTTATGTACAGATACAAAATAAGGACGCGAGGACATACTCGCGTACAACAACAAAGGGCCATGTTCGAAGGGCTGACATCGATGCCTAATGATAGACTTACCATACGACTCAAGGCAATGACCGAAAGGAGGCCTTGAGACTGATATCTCAAATCGACATACATATCCATATGTGATTGTACATAGCCCAAGTGCAGTGACGAGTTTCTCATTGCAAGTATAATGCATGAAAGATGCAATGACTCGAGCACTTGGATAACACAAACATTAAGCTTTGAAAGCCATGCCTTTTTTATGCATACATGTCTAAATTTGAATGTTGTCTGACCATCTGTCTTTTGTCATTACCCCCCGAACTGGTGGCATAACTATTGAAAGTATTTACAAACGGCATAACTAATTTGCGTGTACATAACTTATGTTTTGATCCTGACAGGCCGCATGTGGACCATGAAAGGGGTGCAGAGTGACCATCCATTGACTGATCCCAACCTACTTCCCAATTGGAAGGGGAAGAATGAGAGCATTCCAACTGACTGCAGTCTGACCTCTCGCAGACCAACTTCGAACCTTAGAGCTTGGACGGGAGAGCAGAAACCAATATGGGTTGAGTACCAACAAATCATTTTGCATCCAAATTTAACTCACGACATGATGAGGAAGTATGAATCCTGAGAAGACATGGATTTGAAGTCCACTACTCAATCAGTCACCCAATGACGAGGGACGAAGAGTGTGAGCCATGAAAAGCATGAATCTACTACTCGACTACTCTATGCACATTTTCAACTTCTTAAAGTTTCACAGGTTCCCAAACTACAGCAAAAATGATGACCTCAATGGAACTGAGCATGAAGAACAAACTCAATAAGAGTATGATGACTATTTTGGACTATGCTAAAACATGTACAAAGGGAGGTCGACTAACTCCCTAATGACGTTCATTCGCTTGTTTTTTTTATGAGCTTACTCAAGTCTACGACTAATCAGATAAGAGTAATTAAGTTCACTAACGCTCGATGAGGGGTCCTCACTTTCCGACTAAAGTGGAGGGACAATGCCTAGACAAGTGTGATTCGAATGCTTGTGTGTTTAAGTCTAACTATCGATGACTTGAGAGAGAGTATAAAACGAATTGGGTTGGCTAAGATCGCCAAACCCACAAAACTTGAAACAACGACGATCAGTATAAAGGCTTAAGGATTGGACGACCGACTGTCTTAGCTTGACCCCCACTGACGCTGGGGGCATGAGCACTAGCTTCGTTTGTCACCCATCAACGATATGGGCATGAGCGTCATCTTACAGACTGACTTTGAACACGTCCTTCATTTGACACATGATTCAAAGGATATATATTGCACCTTCGGACCATGACATGATCTGACTTACTCATCCAAGTGAGATAGCTTATGAGTTCGACATGACTTGACCTTACACTTGACAATGTTCTCGACTTGCATAAGAAGATGGAACCACTTAGCGAAGACTATTTATGAACGACCATGTGCAGAAGCTAGGGTACCAACTTGATTTATGATGATTTCATTCGACCGAGGCAGAAAAGAAAAAAGAATTCAAGCTTCAGGACTACTCCCAAAGACAAGAAAGTTCTATATTACTTTCTCGAAGATGAATGACATTCCAAAGAGATGCAGTCGACTTATTCAAAGTACATCCTATCTGCCACACGATGTAATTTGGGGGGCAAAGTGCTGACCCGCCTTTTGGCAAAGCCGTCAACCCATGGACCCATCATCGGATCGCTCAGGGCTCGATCATGGGTCTTGACAAGCCCAAACATTCTCAGAAAAAGTGGTGGAACACTCCTAGACACAAAATTCCTGGGCTCGATGGTCTTGAGATCAGCTTACACTTCAACAATGACTTGGTCATGAGATCTTCATAGCCTACTTACTTGGTCCAACTACCTATTGTAAAGCATATAAACTCGGATCTATCCATGTTTATGCTGCTACATATCAAAGGAAACTTCTCCACATAATCAAGACTCAGCTCCATTATCTGCTATTCACATGGATAAACTGACACATGACACCTTCAATTATTGAAGCCTACTGCCTATAAATACACCAAGCAATACAACAAAGAGGAGATCTTATTCGGCTCAGATTAAAGCCTAACTCTTTGGCCCACGCATGACTCAATCATAGCTGCCAACCAATTTCATCACGAAATACCTGCTATATTCCTCAAAAACGACTATGTAATAGAGATTCTGATGATCTCATTCATTGTATCTTCAAATTTATGATATTTTTATGAGGTAATAAAGTGGACATAGGCTCGTTAACGCCGAACCACTATAAAAACACTGTTGTCTTGCATTTTCTTCCTTTTTCTCGCTTTTTCAGATATTTCTTCATCATTCACGCTCAAATTCGACTTTTGGCCGTTGATGCCCACTTTTTAGTGTCAACAGCATTGGTATAAGCTGTACATTTGAAGTGAACCTGCTACATTTATATTCCTTTCTTGCATTGGTTTTCTGTAATGATCATGCTAAAAACTGGGTGGTTCATAATAATGTATCAGTAACAAAAATAGCAATGAGACACCGAATGCATGAACTAATCTGTAATTGAAATCATCTCACTACAATTGTGCTTGTAATTGAACTGATGTTTAAAAATGTTATCTAATATAAAGAAAAAGATAAATGTTTTTATCTTTTTAGTTATTTAAGCACAAATTATCTTATAAATTTCCAATTATTCTGTACACCAACAAAAACTGGTAATTAATCTCACACACCAACAAAATTGAAGCAGAAAACAAATGTTATAAGGTAGAAATAAACATTCAGTTTGTTGTATGTACTGAGTTTAAGTTTGTTGATTGACCTTATCTTTTATCTTTTAGTAAAAGATAGATGCGATTATATTTTTCTATCTTTTATTAAAACCAAAATTATAAATAAACATTTAGATAAAAGATAAAACTAAAATTTCATGCAAATATGCTTCTAAATTATATGTAATGTTTAAGTAATAAACATTCAGTTGGCCTTATCTTATATCTTTTATCTTTCATCTTTTATCTTTTAGTAAAAGATAGATGCAATTATACTTTTGATTGGCCTTATCTTTTATCTTTTATCTTTTAGTAAAAGATAGATAGCAGCTGATTTTTGAAAGTAATGTTTAAGTAATAAACATTTAGTTGGCCTTATCTTTTATCTTTTAGTAAAAGATATAGGGGTGGGCGCGGTTCGGTTCGGTGCGGTTCGGAGCTCAAACCTCTTCCGCACCATATCAAACGATTGATAAAAAATGCAAACCATTATACTAACCGTGCAAACAGTTCGATTTTGGTTCGGTTTCGATTTAATACGGTGTGGTTTTGGTTTGGTCGATTTGAACCCGTATAAATATGAAACAAGAAAATTACTTCCATCAACAAACAATTTACGATTGTATGACGTTGTGTCATCTGAAGGTTTAAAACGCATAGTGTTATCTTTAATTAATATAATTACAATATACGTTGAAAATAGAATATATATCGTTAAAATAAAAGTTAAATAGGAATTTGTTAATTTTTTTATCATAACATTGTCAGTGTAGCTATGCGGTTCGGTTCGGTTTAATATGGTTTGGTAAAAGTACAAACCGCAACCGAACTGTATCATTGTGAGTCGGTTCGGTTTGCGTTGTTTGCTTTAGAGAGAGAATCCGGTGTGGTTTTCCGCACTGTTTTTGCGGTTCGGTCTGGGCGGTTTCCGCATTGCGGTGCGGTTTATGCCCACCCCTAAAAAGATAGATGCAATTTTTTTTTTGAAAAGATAGATGCCATTATCTTTTTTAAATCTGAAATAAAATAAGATATTCTATTAAACATTTAAAATTTATTAATTATAAAAATGTATTATCTTTTTTTTTATCATCACACATGTACAAAATGTAAGATGAAAACGATTAGTTTAGTTTTATCTTTTTTAAATCTTAAATGAAATAAGCTATTATATGTAAGAAATAAACATGTTAATATTTATCATTTAGTAAAAGATAAAATAAGATATTTTATGTAACTTATCTTTTATCTTTTAGTAAAAGATAGATGTAATTATCTTTTTTAAATCTGAAATAAAATAAGATATTCAGTGTCAAAAATAAACTTGTTAATATTTTACATTTAGTAAAAGATAAAATAGGATATTTTACATAACTTATCTTTTCTCTTTTAATAAAAGGTAGATACAATTATCTTTTAGTAAAAGATAAAATAAGATATTCTATGTAACTAATAGCATAAATTACTACATAAGAAATCATTTTCTGTTCCACTTTTCGAAAAAAGATAAAATCAATTATCTTTTACAGACAAAACACACATAACCCATAGCAATCCATTACATTTATCACCTATACATAATATAAATTTACTTGGTTGTACATTTAAAAGTTAAACATGGAGGAAAATTACCATATATGCATATTAGAAAAACACTTCCATACCAAACATAAAGATAAAGTTATTTATCTTTTTGTTTAAAAGCTGAATTTATCATTTCAATAAAATTGATAAGTTTTCACATAATATAATATACATATTATAAGTTTTTATATCATTATGAATAAGTAAATTTATCATATGCTGCATCTACAAAACTCAGACAATCATATGATTCAGATATGTTTATTATTTTAACTAAAAAGATAAATACAACTATCTTTTCAAAAATCTCACTACAATGGTGCTTGTAACTGAACTGATGTTTAAAGCTGTTATCTAATATAAAGAAAAAGATAAATATTTTTATTTTTTTAGTTGTTTAAGCATAAATCATCATATAAATTTTCAATTAGTCCATATGCCAACAAGAACTGGTAATTAATCTCACACACCAACAAATGGAAGTAGAAACAAATGTTATAACGTAGAAATAAACATTCAGTTTGTTATATGTACTGACTTTAAGTTTGTTGATTGGCCTTTAATTTTATCTTTTATCTTTTAGTAAAAGATAGATGCAGTTATATTTTTGATTTGCCTTATCTTTTATCTTTTAGTAAAAGATAGATAGCAGCAGATTTTCGAAAGTAATGTTTAAGTAATAAAAATTCAGTTGGCCTTATCTTTTATCTTTTAGTAAAAGATAGATGCAATTTTTTTTGAAAACATAAATGCAGTTATCTTTTTTACATCTGAAATAAAAAAAGATATTCTACTAAATATTTAAAATTTGTTAATTACAAAAATGTATTATCTTTTTTAAATCATCACACATGTACAAAATGAAAGATGAAAACGATTAGTTCAGTTTTATTTTTTTAAATCTAAAATAAAATAGGATATTATATGTAAGAAATAAACATGTTAATATTTATCCTTTAGTAAAAGATAAAATAATATAATTACATATATCTTTTTAAACTATTGAATGAAATATATGTATAACATTGAAATGAATGTGCAATTAACTTTTTAAACTGATAAACTGCCTACTAAGGTAACATTAATAGATTTTTTACATGTTTAGTGCACTACCAATATCTTTTATACATGTTTAATATCAGTACTCAGTGAATACAAACAATTGATGAAAAACTTCAATTAGAAATCATTAAATAAAAATTGCAAACTAAAGCAACTGATAAATAACAAAATGTAATCGGTAAAGGAGTATTTACTTGTTCAGCAATCGACAGATCCAAATCATTGCAAATCGTCAGCGTGGATTGTCTGTGTATCGATATTCAGTTCTAGGTGAGGCGATCTGATTTTTTCAACAAATAATCAAATTTGGCCACACGATTTTACATGATTTTGATTTTGTACAAAAATCGACATTAAAAAACTTAATTTTTATTTTTGTTTGAAGCTTTGAATTTGAGTACTGAAAATGATTTATCAACCGATGGTGATTTGGGAAATTTTGGCCTAGAAAATAATTAATTGGAACCCATGTCCATAAAATTAATTAGTTGAGGGAAGTAAGACCCTATTGTAAAATGCCCCTATTCATAATGGGTTAAACCCGGTCTTTCCGGATAACTTGCGCATCTTATAATCAAGTGATATATAAACACATCATAAGCCTCAGTCCAATCTAGAATATTCTTTTATTCAAATATTCTTTGTATTGGGAATTATTCCCATTAATCTTATCGAATATTTAATTCATTTAAACCTCTTGTTTAAATCTTTCTTTGAAAGCCATTACAAAAGATTTTGTTATATCTTTTCAAAACTTAAACTAAATTAAGGTTTATATAACTAGTCGGGATTATCGAACCTCATCGAAGTTGTCATTCATTTTATTATCCCATCCCGACCTGTTCATCCCATGAAGCAAAACTAGTAGTACTCTATATATAACACCCATTGTTATTGCTAAATTTAATTACCATTTCACGTTCAAATATAATTAAATATTTAACTATCGCATGAAGTAAAACTGCTGATACTCCATTCTCAATCATTTCTTGAATTTGATAAATTTAATTATCTCATTATCATTTTAATCTACTTAAAGATTCATTAAGACTCTAGTTTGATTTTCATATCAAAAATCATTACTTAATGGTTATTTAACCTTTGGAAATTAATCTTGTCTTTACTTGGGTTAAACAACAAATGTCATGTAAAAACACCATTCACGATACATTCAAAATAATCTTCCATTTTGTATGGAATCTTCATGGAAATATGAACCATTTATAATTGATATAAATTTCCTTATCAAATTAATACTATAAGTGGAATAGCGGCGAAGCCTTTTAAATTCCATAAATAGTAACTGCCTTCCTTCACAGAAGCTCATGTCGATTACTATGAATCAAATTCCATTAAATTCCAACTTAATTAAATAAACTGGAAACTACTCTAAATCTTAATCAAAAGGTTCATTCCATTCAAAAATGGTTCAATAACAATACTAATGAAAATACCATTCATGACAAACCCAAAAATCCATTTCTCAATTTAATTACAATTTATATGTTTCCAGTTATGTTAAAAACTATTCACAAATCCAGTTTATTATTTTTAAAGGTCATCAGATTGTTATTCTAATTATTAACTAGTTCATTCAGATAAAAATACCTTTTGTCTTTTCAAATGTGAAATATTTCATTGAAAATCTTTCCAAATCATTTATTATGATTTTACACAATTTAATCATATATTTAATAATTTTACCACGGCTCTAACAGTCGGTTTCCAATATCGGCCCCCGAACTGCATCCATATCGACCTTTTCCCAATATTGATTTGGACATATTTTAGAATCTAACCGTTCAAATTTAAATCTCATATATTCATTTGAAAGATCTTTTCGATACGAACCCAATGGTTCCAGATTTAGGAGAATTCGACAATCGGATCTCCCGTTATGTCTATTTCAATTTAATTGTTGAAATCCACAAACGGTTGCTGTGCGATACATTCTATTCAAACCATTTAAATATATATATATATATATATATATATATATATATACACATATATATATATATATAATCAATTTCTATTTAAAAATGTATTTTATAAAACGTTTATACATTCCATTTAAAAATGATTTCACTTCCCTTACCAATTTAAATTAAACTTGAACATTGTATTTTATTTTGATCACAAAAGGATAATATTTTCAAAATGTAGTATTTTAAAATTCAATCTTCTTGGTATTTATTTTAAAAACGAATAAAATCGATATAGAAATCCGTTCGAGTTAAAGTATCGTTTTCTACTTAATTCGGCTGCATATATTTTTATTTTTGTGCCCATCCAAAATCCGACATCAAAAATCAACTTTTCAATTCTAATTGAATATCACATTTCAAAAATATTCAGGTTCATTCCGAATTGGATAAAATCTCAATCAATATCCATATAAATAAATTAATATGGATTTCATTCATCATAAACACCGAACAATATTTGCAAACAACTATCAGCATAAAAATGACATCCAGCGTGCATTTTATTTCTATATAAGCTTCAATCAAAATAATTGACACTTACATAAATCCGTCAATTAATCGATTAACTACAAATTCACACAAGGGAGATGTCCGAGTCAAATATCATCCCAAGACTAGTGTGGAGTTTCCAACCAACAACAATTATTTAATGAATAATCACTCGCATATAATGCACACACCGTAATCATAAATAAATAAATACTCAACTACCAAATGCAATTTACGGCGCCACAAATGTCCATCCACGGAGTATGAAATGGAGTGTCACATATTCAGTTAACGCTTCTAATGAAAATGATTTGCGAAAAGTTCATGTGTTGAACTCTAAAAAGAATAATAATTTCTAACTTGCAACTTAAAATGCCTAACTAATTAACTACTCTACTTTATTAATTTAAGATAAAAGTGTTTAGAACTCTCACCCAAGCTATACCAAACACCGCGGCACTTCTAATGTAAAATTTTCTTGTCGCGCGCTCGCCGTTATGTCTTTTTCGCACTCGAAATCACCATTCTTACTCTAGAATTTGCATACGACCTCCGATATTCACCAAACATTGTCACCGGCACAAACACGTCATTCCGAACAAATTTTGCCTAGTGGACTTTATTCCAAAAATGTACCAGTTCACCAAAAATCGCAAATCTTTGCTCTAAAACTACAAATTTCAAACGTGTTCTCCGAACAGCTTCGAACTCCAAAATTCGATTGTGATATATGAAAATTGTAGAGGAAAATAAGATCTACAACTTTCGTTTATGGGGACGCAGTCAGAAATGCACAGATTGAATGCTATTAAAGAAAGAAGGATAGGGAGTTTTGTGCAAAACGGATTTTTGTGAAAAAAGGGGTTTTGGAGGAGGTGGGGCACATGATCGGAGGGAGGGGCCTGACTGGCAGCACAGGGGTGGCAGGTGGCGGGTGGAGGGTGGTGGTGGTAGTGGGGTCCGTAGGGGCTAGGGTTCGCAAATTGGAGTTTTAGGGTTTTGGATTTGCAAGGAGAGAGAGAGGAGGGGGAGAGAGAGAGAGGAGGAGGAGTGGGTACCGGCGCCGGAGGGAGGTGGTGGCGTGGGGAGGCTGCGACCAACGGAGAGGGGTGGTGCGGCTGCAAGAATTTGGGAAGGTCCCCATTAATGAAGAAAGAAAGAGGAAGAGGGAAGGAGAAAACAATGAAGAGAGAAAGAAAGCAAAGTGATTATATGCTCGTTCCTCTTCGAATCGCCCAACTGCAAACGATCTCCGTTTGTCACAGATTTCGGACACGAGATAGTACATGTCAAGACTAGTCCAACGAATCAAGTTTCATCGAATTCTGAATTCATTTGACATTCCGTTTAATTTCTCAAATAGGCTCAAATAATCTTCAAAAAGCGATTCTAGCATACCTTTTCTTCTTTCATGCCCACACGCTAACTCAAAAAATCATGGCCTTTTGTATTTTACCGTTATTTGACGATACAAATCCAAAAAAAACGGAATCGAATTCTTAGATCGTCTCAATAATGTTCCTTTGTAAAATGACTATCTGTTTTTGAACAGATGGTTTTGCTTCGCACGGCCACATATAGACATCGTTTGACGTGCATTTTGGAACTCAATAAAGATTTGTCATTATGAATCCAAAAAAAATTATCTTATCGAATTCTGAGCTTCGTAGCAAAATTTCACTTTTTAAGGGCTATGCTACGATTTTAAAAATCGATTTTTTTTTTAATTTTCAAAAATAAAGCTTATAAATTCCGTAGTGACTATTCTAAATTTTAATTTGAACATAATTTACAATTTATAACATGAAAAATCAAATTCTTACCTTCATTAGAAAGATATGATTAAATCGATTCTAACGTTTGTGGTTTCATCAAATTCTAATTCATATTGAATTCTATACAATCATTCCAAGTTTAAATCTAAATTTCCAAACTACCACACCATTTTGGGCTTGTTATATAAATTATAAATTTATAGGTTCCAAGTTTGTTTTAAATTAATTTTAAATCGTTTATTCTCAAAATAAATCATCCAAAATATTTATTTTCCATGAAAATTAAAAATAAATTTTGAATTGGTTCCAAAAATACGGCTTGTTACAAATTCCGAGTCCTTTTTCTCACACAACATATTTTTAAAGTCAAATTATTGATCGATTTACATTTAAATTCCGCAGAGTCACAAAACAACTCCAATTGGCGCGAAAGTTGAAATCTAACAATAATTAATTATTAAGGATTTAATAAAATTTGGTTCATCGAAAACAAAAGTCGTTTGCAAAATGTTTATTTTAAGGCTCAAATAAAACCAATAAAATATTAATATATTCAAAAATAATTTAATTTAATATAATAAATTATTATTATTATCGTATATATTCACATAGAATATCATACAGCTTCAAAATAAACACACTTGGATTTATAACTTGATATTTCAAAAGTCTAAGTTAAATCGATATATTAAAACCCTTTTAGCGAAACTCTATTTAGACACAAAATGAGGACGCAAAATTGCACATAATAAATCTCAACCATTGGATCCTCCCATGAATTACACTCTCAACATAAAGACAAAAAATCCAACGGTGGATGCTTTGTGTCTCTTTCTTTGTGTTTAATTTTTTTTCCAAATAGTCGGCCCCTATAAATAAACCGTTATAAATTATAAACGAATTCCATAACGACTTTTTGAAAATTGGATTTGGACATAACTCACAATCTACAAGACAAAATCTTCGTTTTTCTCTTCCATTAGAAAAATATCGTTCAATAGATTCGAACGTTTCTTGTTTTAAATAAATCCGACTTATAACGAATCATGTACAGTCGTTTAAAATTCAAAATATAATATTACGAACTACCGTGATGTTAGAGCTCGTTTTAAATTATATTATAATTAATACGTTCAAACGTCATTTATAAATAATCCGTTATTATAATTCAATTCTAAACTGAATTAAACTTTTTTTTAATTATCAAATACATTCAATATTGCAAATTCAACTATTTTGGACTATTTCAGGATTATATTTATCATCCTACTATTTATATTAATTAAATATTCAAATTAATTTAATTCAAACCATTTAAATCTTCAAATCAACCTTTAAAATAATCAAATAAATTAATTATTTAATTGCTAAAAATTCGGGACATTACATTCCTTCCCCTTTTAAAAGAATTTCGTCCCCGAAATTACTAAGGTAGATAAAAATGCTACAAACCCTATCAACTAGGTTAAAAATATTTTGGTTTACTTCTTATCTTCAGTTTCAACTGAACCAAACAATTTTATTTAAAATATTAATTCATTTTTATTCACGAAAATTTTCAAAATTCTGAAAATTTTCTAACACCCTAAATTTTCGAATTTTTTTGCTAGCGTCTCCTTTGCACGGCTCAAATGGTACAACTGCAATTCGCCTTTCTAGGCCTTGTCCAATCCAAAGTAAAATAAAACAGCCAAGCAGCTTGCCAAATAGGCTCATAAAAATCTCATACCTAACTAAAATATAAACTTGTACCTTTTTTGTCGAGCATTCTACTCTATCTCTTCAATTTGCTACCACTTCACCATATACAAATGCATTTTCAATTGATCTCCAATCAGTTCATCATCAACACAATTATTTTCTTACACCCAAGCCAAATTCCATTTCAAATTCAAGTTCCATCCTTGATTCCAAACTCTTAACCAAATTACCCAATTACATTTCAATTTCATATCTT
This sequence comes from Allium sativum, assembly GCA_030737875.1. Classification (NCBI taxonomy): domain Eukaryota; kingdom Viridiplantae; phylum Streptophyta; class Magnoliopsida; order Asparagales; family Amaryllidaceae; genus Allium; species Allium sativum. The sequence goes on along the minus strand of CM060921.1, from coordinate 424,650,120 downwards.
ACATATCCAATTACTTAACCATGCTGAGTTCCATTCCCACATTCCATTAACTAATTTATTTCTCTAACTAGTTGTTTGACCTCAAGACTCTAATCTAATTTTCATTTTAAGAATCAAACCACTCACTCACCTGAGTTCAATTATATTTCAAAACCCAATTTTATTGATATTACTCAATTTCAACTCAGTTTCCACTTAATTGGTTTTAATTCAATTTCAATTTACTTTTGCAAATTCCTTTTTAATTTGTTTTAACTTCTAACAATTCTCTTCCTGGGAGTTTTGAATTGTTTACCATATCAAAAATCAAACTTTCCTTTTTGGGATTCAAAACAACTCGTTTCCCCAAAACAATTCAAAAACAATATCTTTGGTAGTAATCGTCGCTTAGAACTTAAAAATGAACACAAATGATGTGGCCAGCATCCCCAGAATTATTTCTCAGCGACTGAAGTGAGTTCAATACTATATCACTTTCAAACCATTTCTTAAACACTTCCAATTTGAATTTTCTTCAAAATATCTTTCACAATGCATAAAAACATTTCAAAATCTCCCAAGATCTTAAAATTTCCTTATATTTAATCCAAAAACATTTACAAACACTTTTCCAAATTTTTGGAATTAAATTCCAGTTCTTGTTTAAATTCAGATTTAGTTCATCTGATTTTCATATTTTATATTTGTACGAATTTTGATTGGTTATTTACATAACCATCTCAATTATAATCTCACTCGATTTTAATAACAACCAACACATCCAATATCTTATAACAATTCCAAATCAATCATTCTTTTATATCAAAATATGATTTGGGTAAAATTATTTCATTTACCCTCTTTTCAAAACATACCATGTCGGTTTATCGTATTTAAGTGTTTAGAAACCCTTATCGATATAGTGGATCCTATTGATCGACCAGAATTCATAAACCACTCAAACAATAATCTTCACCATATAAATCAATTTTTATATCAAATAAAAAATACGTGCTCATATATATACACTCAAACTCAATCTAGGATGTTACTAATCCTATCTCTACTGAGTTACACCACAGAGCCAAGGTAATTACTCAACCTTCAACTCTGATACCACTGTAACGAAATGGAAATTTCGACATCGAAAATCGACATAAAACCCATATCAACTATTCAAGCATCGAACATACCTGATCATTAATAGAAAGAAGATAGATGGTAAGAAATAGAACGAAAGAAAGTTAAAATAGAAGAAGAAGAAGAAGATCACAACAAAACAAAATCAGAGTAATACGAATCTCACAGCGGAATGATAAAATATATTATATCACATAATATTGAAATACAAATCTGCACTTGTGTATACATATCATCATCAGAGCTCAACACTTACAACACAACGGAAATAAACAATAGCTATAAAATGTTGAAGTCTCATGCTCCAAGTCTTCCAAGTATATTTGTAAATCCCGACTACTTGACTGCCCGTATAAATTTGGGCACCCAGGAGTTTAGGGTAAAACAAAACAAAATAAACTCTGGGTCATTCATGGGATTGGTGTGACTAAACTCCAACTACTTGGTTTATCTTTTAAAAGTCCTTTCCAAAAGAAAAGATAATCGTAAGACCGATCCACACATAAACACGTATGATTTTTACCTTACTACAGCCCAAAGCGTTCTTTGAAACCATACTTTTCAGATATTATCATAGTGTCTAAATCAAGTAAAGGATTTACAATAGCCACCGTGATATTACAATAGCCACCGTGAAAAGACATACCATATATGAATATCTGTATTATAGGCCTAATGAAGTTATCCTTTATAGATATTGAGAGCTCCCGACTGAGTTTCATGCATTCGACGCAGCCCTTTTACGGGACTCGGGTTATAGTAGGCAGTATGTTCGTATGAGGGTATTGAGACACGCATTGGGTGGTGTATTGTAGACATTAGGGAACTAATCCATGTTGAGACATGATTTGACCGAGGAGTTCAGATACAAGGATCTGTATGCTTATATGGAATAGTTAGGGTGGTTCTGTGCAATTACGTAGTGTAAAGATAAATATTTTCGTATGTAGTTTAGCATAGGATGGAGGTTGTTTATGCTTCTATGGTGTGACAGGGGAGACCATACGAGGAGGGTACTATGGGGAGTACCTTGAGATATTCGGTATAGCTATATATATATATTATATTGGGTTTAATCTACTGGGGAATAGATGATTACGACGTGAGTGCAGAGCCTTGAGTTCTGTTAACCCAAATAACCTAGTAATTAAGAAAACATAACTGAACGGTATATGTAGGATTATTTCAGAATGTATAATTTTTCCTCTCACCAGAGCTTGATGTTATGACCCCCTCCTTATAACATACTCGTAGGTTTGTTTTATGGCATAGATTTGATAGCCTTTGTTCACTTGATTAGACAGTGTTACGATTTCATAAGGATATATTTGATTATTATATATTATCCATTCCGTTGTGAGGCGTTTTATCGAGCTCTGATATGTTTATTATCTCTATCTTTTCTGCAAGATACCAGACAAGCCATCTCGAGCTTCAATAAATTGGGATTTTTGAGAAAAAATCAATCTTTTGAAATTCAGGTTGTTACAAGTATGGATAAATTTCATCTGTAGTGGAACAGTTCTTTGAATGGTAATGGAAGCCACAATAGGTTCAAATTCTTCACTTAATACATTTATTAAGGTTAATGCATGCTCAGATTCTTAGATGCCATTTTAAGTGGCAACAAGAGAGTTACAAATACTCTTGACCTTTGTAGTGTATAATCTAACTGACATGTTTTCCATTGTGATATTTTGTAACTGTCTTTTAAAATATAGTACCATTGTAGAGGACTGATCGTTGAAGTTATTTTCAACATTTAGCCATATCTTATTAGATGTTTTGCGTCCCAGAACTTGAGGAAGTAAACTTGCACTGATTGAAGATAATAACCATGAATAGATTAATTTGTCTTGCCTATTATATTTGATGTATTCATTATTTGTAATAGTCTTGTTTTATTTGTCAATGATGAACTTTGGTGGTATTGTAAGGGTGCCAAGAACGAATCCCCTGTATGCCATATCCATATATTGTCGTTTCAACCTGAAACTTCCAAAGGAGATAGTTATCATCTTCCAAATGAATAGTTATGAGTTGACTTTAAGGATTTATCATAGTATTCATGAGCTAATGGACTGAGGTTTGATCTTGAGAGCCATTGGAAGTGCCTGATACAGAGGTGAAGAAAGCTGATGAGTCAGCCATATGGCTGTAGGAAGTAAAGAACTTCACTGATTGGAATGATGCTGTAATAGAAAACCAAAAGATGAGATCATCAATTCAGATATCCAAGAAATTAGATTAGTGGCTACTAAGAGAGTCACTGATGATATTATAAGGATAATTTTCTGAATTCAAGTGGATCCTAGTATGCTTTAAGATTGAATTTCTTGATTTCTTGATTACTTCTTTTCTGGATTTCCGAACAAAGTAGAGGTATGACTGAATTTTTAATAATGCAGCCTATAACAAATATCGTATTGGAGTGGCACATTCACTATTTTGGCCACCTCCGATTCTCAAATGATGAGGACACCCTATAATGAGAATAAAATGCTCAAATGATGAGAATTCTCTGATGAATAATCACAATCACACAACAAATTCTAAATTACCCGAGGAATGCTGTTAAGTGATAGGGCTCTAATACCATGTTGAATTAATTGATGATTTGTGACTGTGAAATGATGAAAGAAGAATGTGTAACAATAGAAGATAAACTTATTTTATGGCCTAGGAGAAAACTGAAATGTTTTACTGAATGAATTGATGATACAAATAGTATTGTGCTCCGCCTTATACAAGTAGATATAATATACAAATTGGTTCGGCCCATTAACAACATCTTGAGCTAAGAAAAAAGAAAGAAAAATAAATCACGGTAAGCAAGGCACGTGATATGATGACTGCCATATATATTATCTTTAATGTATCTCTACAACTATTTCTAATAGTAATCAAGAAAACTTCCAATAATTCATTATTATCGTTAGACCGGTGGTTCAGATTCTGCAGCTTTGCGACACTTGCCAGCTACAGTCATTATTATGGTAAGTATGTATTTACTTTTATATTATTCGTTTTTCTGTGAGATATTTTATCATGGGCTCTGATATATTTATCTTTGTCTTTTTGCAGGATACCAGACAAACCAACTCGGGTTTCAGTAGACTTAGGTTTTTAGAATTTTGTGAAGAATATGAAGAAGTATAATTAGTACTTGGGTATCATGGCGAAATAAATTCATCACGTGCTCTACTAGCACCTCCGTAACCTCATTAGTATGTTGCTAAAAGTTAGGAACAAGGAAAGTGTTCTAATGTTGGCATATTACGTGAACATGTAGCATCCTTATCTTCATCATTTACCATATAGTCAAGCATATTTGAATCTTTTACTTTCCACACAGAGTAGCTACATGTTTTGATGCTTCTATGCATCCCCTTATAAGTGCTTCCTTTTTTGGCATCACATGCAACGTCAACAACCCCCTTTAAGTACTAAAATCTAGAAGTAATGGTTTGTGCGATGAAAAGTTCATGCAACCAAAGATTTCATGAGTATATTTCATTCCTTTTAATACACCACTAAAACTCTCAGATAGAATGGTCGTCGTCGTGTTAAATATCGTGCCACCATATTGGTATAGGTTCTAGCCTTCTTTTAAGTCTTTCTAACTTCTTTTGATTCATGCATCGGGTGTTGGGCAAACTATCTTTGTTTGCATTCAAAACTCCTCATATTGTATGCTTTTAAGGCAATAACCATACTGTGTAACAAGTTTCAAAGAACATCAAATTCAAATCCAAATTTATTGGAATTAGTTTTAATGTGCCTAATACAATATCAATGATGGTGAAAAGTAGGCCAACTTTCTATTAGTGTACATGGAATTCCTTTTATTTAGTCGGAAATAAACATAGTACATCTGCTACATAGATAAAGAATATGCTTTCATATATAACTAATAACAACTTCCACGTTTTCATGAGTCAGATGCAATAATAGAAAATGATAGAGGATATAGACCCTGGTTGCCAACAACATTGGTGGAAACAAGTAATGTGCCTATATACTTCTTGTGTAAATGAGTATCATCAATAGAAAGAACTAAGCGTGTGACGGCCCAAATTTCTGGTACCTTTTGAGCTGACCAAAACAACACAAGTCCGACTCAAAGTGCACTAGAAACTCAGATGCCAATAGAAAGAATTTAAAGGGTGAGAAGTAGATAAAAAAGAAAAATTAGGGTAGAACAAAAGAAGAAGAAACCAACAACACAAGAGTCTCACATCGCAGCGGAACAAAATATTATATGGAAATAAATCTTTACTGAGAGCTTGAATTAATACTTACAATCATCAGAGTACAATGAACATCAAAAACATCTGGACGGTTATAAAATCCCATTCTAGAATACAACACATAGCGGAATAATACTAGTACAAATCATATGTCTGAACTTTTCCATCTCGTCTTCTAAAGTTCATAGCATCTTATCCTGAACCTGCAAAAACTCGGTCTGAACCGAGCATTTCAAATGCTACAGGTGAGAAACCCCACCAAGTTTATAGTTATCATCCAACCGACTAAAAGTTAAAAATCTCACTGAAAGAAAAAGATAATCGTAAGACCAATCCACATATACATATAGACAGGTTTTACCTTACGGTAACCCAAAACACTTTTGATATCAAAATCTGGTGGGATTATAATAATGTCTATTAATTCACATATAAATAACCATTTAGCAGAATGCTTGAGGCTCACGCTCTATATACTTAGTATATAATCTGAAACTGCATGGAGCTTATTGGAGATTGAATTTCCAACATGACAAGGTATGGAACCACCTCTCGATAGTGTACCTCTAGAGACAATACACTAGGGTTCACAAGAACATCTTGCAATCCAGCCATACATGATCAACCATTTATTCAACTTGAGTGTATCAAATATATTGTCACCTTACGGTTGATCCCATCGTATTCCCAGGAGATATAGAAATGATAGAAGAAACAAATGAATTTTCTTTACATGGAAAAAATACACCATAACAGGAATGACCCACATAGAAATGTTGCCTGTCTGATTTCTGTCATTTCCTAGTTGGTGAGGTTTGAAGTTACGATTACCTTTTTGGCATATCACATCATCATTGAATGCCATATCGTTAGATCCATCAAATCACTAATTGATGTCCACGAATATACTTTGGGTGTTAGGCTAAAAGAAATTTTCTTTTTCCGTACAAAACTTGGTATATTTGTAGAAATCCACATACGTGATCTTCAAGAAATACTCTGTTAGACGTTCGTCCACACAAGTCATCCAGGAACAAGATGAACTGAAGTCACTCTCCTACCACATCCTATATAGGAATCACCCTACCGATTAGTAGTGAGTAGTCCTTGCAATCCGAATATTTCAATTACGACAAGAATCGCTGTCGACATAACTTTGGTTGCAAGTTAGAGAATTCCAACAAATAGTTCTTCTGCTCATGAAGATCCACAGTATTCTTAGCTCCATCTTTATAGGTATCTTTGCAGATTAGATTTGAAACGCCTGGGTAGTTCAAAGTGGTTTTGGGTCTTGTTCTCATATCGGTCTCTTCCAACTAACTCGTCAAAGGTCCAAACACATTCATTGATAGGCGGTGTTATAACTATTAAATCCAAATAGTATAAATTATTACTTTGGCAGCTTGGGCCCTTTTTATTTAAAACTATTCATTTAGAACCCCCTTTATTGATGTAAAATCTATAACTTATCTCAAATAAACCTCTTCAGTTTTCCCAAAAGTCAACCCTTTCCTTTTAGACATCTTTCAAAAGCTCGTCTCTTTAATCCCCTATTCTCAAAAACAATGTTATATTTCACCAAACCTCTTTTTATTGCATTTACATTGTTGTATATACCCAAATCCTTTTACTTTGGAAATATCATATTAACCAAGCGGTATAATCTAATTACCAGTCTTATATGTGGCCAAAACGATGTCTTTTGATAATATAACTCTAAATAGTTATTTAACTCTAAATAGTTATTTAACTTTCAAACTTTCAGATATAAGTTAACAATATGGAAATATTATTTAAATTTCCAATATTCATTTCCGTTTCAACACTTATATAACTTCTTATTTCAACTTCAATCATTTACTTATTATATTTAAATAAGAGCATTTGTGAAATACACCATTTCTGTATTTTAGAAATTAGTATCATGCACTGAACCGAATGGTTACGCCCTATATCAAATCCGATCAATGTCATATAATGCATTGCTTATTATAAAACCCATTGGTTTGTTTTCTTTTCTTAAACTTTGCAAACAAAGCTATACATTATCCCTTTTGTGGAAATAATAAAATAATTCTAACATATTACCATGACAAACTAATACCATCCTCAGATAATCACGAAGTCATTTTAAGTTGGTGTATTTTATTTATCTCTCGAACCTTAATCGATAACGTTCATATCTTTAGATCGATATATCCTTGTATCATCAAAAGATGATACTATACATCACACAAGATCATCTTTTAATTTAAATCATGGCTTAAAAACCCATTTCTCACTTTTTAAAAAATTCTTTCAATTATAACTCATTTTTACTTAATTTGTCGATGGTTTTCTAAAATATCATTTTTCCTTAACATTCTTATACAATTCTACAACTTGGATTATATTATAATAACCCCCTTTACCCAATTCTTTGTCAAAATCAATTTAATATCTTAATAGAAAACTAATTTTATATCCTTATTTAAAATCCAATCACATCCATTCGTTTAATCACAATGTTTACTTAATTTGATTCTTAAGTAGCATCGAATTAACTTCGACTTAAGTTAAAATCCTCATTTATAAACTTCGATTTAAATAAAAATCCTTTAAACATCTTTTCCTTTCATTCTTGCAAAATACTCTTTTTACATCTCGATTCTTTTTACTCAGTTGAATAAATAACCTTCATATTTACTTGAGATTCCTTTTATAATCTTCGTTTATAAATCTTAGATTTTATTAAAGAAAAACTCGGTCACAAACCCAAATCCAACTTATTTGTTTTACCAACCCAATAACTTTATTTAAAGTAATCATTTAAAAGTAATCACTTTAATTATTGTTAATTAAATTATTAATTACTTCATCACTTTCCTAAGTAAAAGTAGTTTACTTCATATTTAACTGACATAGGTTAGTTAATCATTTAATGAAAACCATAACTACTTCGTCTTTTGAAAATCATTTTTAAATGTCGTTACTTAAAAAGTGCATTATATTTTAAAAATCTTATTAAATTAAAATATTGTTTGCTAAACTATTTTTATTAGACTAATTGAAGACAAATTAATCAAATAACCAATTTTAATAGTTGATTCAGTCAACTTAAAGCAATTAGTTAACATGTTCACTAATTACAATTACTACTTCCTATGAGACTAAGAAAATTAAAGAAATAATATCGCTTAATTGTTTCCTTAAAATAATTATCTGAAAATATCAACCTATAGGTTAATTTCTGACTTCTATACTTATAAACTTAATAAAAACGTCAAAAAAATCAATAAAATTAAATATCAATTTATATATAAAACTTCTATTTCTATAAAAAATAAATTTTGAAACTTTACTTCAGTTATAAAAATAAATTTTATAACTTCAACTGAGTCGATTAGCCTGACGGCATATTAACCATTTAACTAGGGTTTAGGCCATTCACTGCTAATCACTAAATCAATATTATCTATTGACTACAAATACAATGATCGTTGAACTTAAATTCAATGATCAACATCCGATCAGGATATAACATTATTTGGGTAAACAATACACATATGAAAAATGTGAAAAAAAACTAACATAAAATTATTTCGAGAAATCCAGTTGGATTCCTCCAACATGTTATCCCCTGTATCACAAACACAGTCACCTCAATATAACAATCCATGAGAAAATCTAATTAAAACTGATGATTTCTATAACAGTCAATAGACAATTTGACATCAACCATTTAATTTAACACGTTCATATTAATATAAACATGACCAACAAGGTAACTTACCTCAAGTGATTATAATCATTTAAAATAACAATATGGCTTTCACTTGATTAAACAAATATTTAATTTCATCAATCCAATCAACATATAAATATATAATTAACACACGTTAAAAATCAACAACAATGTACAAACAACATAAACCTGATTTATATAAAATATAAGTGGGACAAAATAAGTGTGTAAATTCACCTTGATTTCCGTTTGTCAAGATAACGACTATTTTTCATTAATTAAACACACGTTTAATTTAACTGAAGATAACAATTGCATCTAAACGCATTCAAATTTGTTTCAGAATGAAGCGCTCGTCAAGATGATTCCAATGTTCCCTATTTTGTCCAATTCTGACAACAAATGCACGAGATATTAATATTACAAGTTATTCACTTTTTTCAATTAATTAATAAATGAATTTATTAAACTTCATTGTCTAATCATATTAGTTAAACTCTAGATTATCCCGGCGTTAATTATGATTAGGCATATATAAAAAAGATTAGGCACGTTTTCATCTTCTACTTGCTGTTCTCATTTCTATTCGACCGCGCTCCTCTATTCCTCGCACCGCCGCACCTCACTTCTCTCGATCACCAACTGCTGTCCACCGCCGCCAACACCCAGTGCCTCCCTCTTTCATTCTGTCCAGACCTCGCACCCCCTAGGCCCGCGCCAAACACACCAAAACCCATGCAACTTCAATTAGCTTCTCTCCACCATGCACCACCACACCGCCCCCGCACCGAACTCCGACCGCCAGCACGTTGACCTCCACTCTGAACCCGCGCCACCAATGCCACTGCCTGCTCACCCCAAAGCCCGCCTTTCCATGTCCATCTTCCGGCTGCTCGTGCCTACTGCTGCTTCAGATACGAATGCTCACGGTTATATATATATATATATATATATATATATATATATATATATAGGGAAGAAAATAGGAAGTTTGCTTTTGTTTTGCAATGGAGCTTTTGTTTTTGTTTACTTCGAAATGGCTCACGTATATGATTATTTCAGGTTGTTCGAAGAAAGAAGAAGGATGGCAGCACCTTTATATAGTGAAGGAAAAGGGGATAAGCTCAACGTCATTCTCACTCGTACCAATAGGCTTGTGCAGTTCTAGTGTTTGGGCTATGTATATAGGCTGAAGGGAAATTATAAGGTAGGCATCATGTGGGTGAAGGTTGATTGGTTAGTAGCAGAAGTTCATATGCGTAGGTAGGTAATAGAAAAAGTTAGGCAGATTTATATATAGGATAGGCTAATTTCTCCAACATCATGTGCCGTCTACTGCATAATTAGGTATAGGCATGTGGAAATTTATATGTACAAGATAGGTTATTCTTTTTAGATTGGCATATGCATGAATTTTTTTTTAGGCTGCACGATTCTAAGTTATAGGGTAGGAGAACCATGTGTGGTTGATTATATAGGGCTGCGTGTATTTATATATTTATTTTTCTTTTGATTTGGTATGGGTATTTCACATGACCATTAAATTCTATGTGTGGTTACCATTATTTACGTTGAATGTATAATATTCGTACCAACGTATACGAACTCCAAATATAATGAAAATGGACACATTGCTATACGTTAATGTTTCGGATCCAATGAAATTAATTTCATTGCCATCCAGCTACGTTCGCAAAATAATGTTATTTTAATTTCAATTTAATTATCGGTTCACATTTAGATTTCTCACACTCACGAAACAACTCTGATTGGCTTTAAATTGAAAATCTAGCAATAACTAGTCATGCGTATTTCAAAAATATGCAAAAACGACGACCATATTTCTTCTTCGTTCTTCTTCTGCTCGAAATATTTCTCGACATGAAACCCCATATTATTTTTCATCAATTCCTTCTTCTATATCACCACATAAGGCAACAATATTCAATCGATCATATGTCGATGTGATTAGACAAACCAACTACTATTCTAAACGGGTTTGCGATAATAATCAAATTAGACCAAAGAATTGTAAGAGAACAAGTAGGGTTAGTAAATGTTTCCGATGGGGAATCATATCACATAGAAAAAGGATGTAGAAATAGGGTTCGATGCTTTCAACGTGGGCAATATGGGTATCGAAGATTTGGGTGTTCATTTTTATTCAAAGGTAATCTTATTTTTGATTTATTGAAGTTCAATTGCTTGAAATTATGCCTCAAAATAATATCATTCTTGAGTTTATATGAAATGGTGGAATCAAAATAGAAAAATGAGGGGCATATATATTACTGTTGTTGGGTTTACACATCGGAGGGTTAGTGGAAGTTATTTTATAGCAAAGGAAGACTTCTTATGTCATGAGAACAGACATCTACCCTCCACTACCACGCCCATTAGAGAGGAAAAAACTCACCTTTTCTTTCTGTATTAATTTTCTGTGATTAAAGAGTATTTTTTTTAACCAAATTCTGACAATAAGAAGAAGGGTTTTAAACTGTTAAACAAGATTCAGAATCATTTTAATGTCATTAATTCTGAGGTGAATTGCAAGCCCGAGGTTTCATTGTATCAACATGAATCTAAGGTTGACAGTGATATTGTTTCAATCAATAGTGGTTTTGGAGTTTCGGGTTCAATCGTTTTGAGTTTGGGTAAACAGCAGTTCGACTGCATGGTGTATGATCCCTATGTTCAGAATTGCCTCATTCAATATAAACAAAATGAGAGCTTTGTTTTTGGATCAAGGATGAGGGAGAATTTAATGGCGAAAGTGATTACAGGGATCGACAGAGATGATATGGAAAATAGTGACAGTTATGGTTAATATACTCCTGTCATTTCCACAACTAACATATATAAAATCAAAGCGATTGAGTTAGATGATTGGTGTGCCACTGAAGACATATGTTTGCACAACAACTTTGGGGTATGGGATATGTATGGAGACAAAGAGGAATATAACGATAATGGTATTTCTATGATTGGTTTAATTTATGGTAATGAGAATGCTATGGGAATTGATAAAAGGATTGGTGGCAGCAGATTGAAATCTGCTCTTTTGGGGTGTGAGGAAGAGTTTAATCGGTATGGAATAAAGGATTATCGATGTCTTATTGACGAGATTGGTTTAATCACTGAGAGTGATATGGATGTTTACTCTAAAAAAGATCTGGCCAATGATGTTGAAAATGAGATAGTTTCAGATAGTATTTTGGGTATGATTGATGAAGGAGATATAGATGTAATGGCTGATCAATATACTAATGCGGAGTCTATATTAAGTATTAAGAATGTCATAGTTGAATACTTAGAAAATGATCTGGCTGAAGATGAAAATTGTGGAATGGGATTTGCTTCGGATAGTATGTTGGGAATGAAAGAAGGTTATGTATAAGTGGGGAGTATGGGTGATAAAGGGCGGGTTTCTTCAAAAAATATGAAAATACTGACATATTAAATGGTTGAAAAGATTTCAGGTTATATGCAGAGGGATTCATATTATTCGAGAGGCAAGGCTAATAATATGGCAAATAATTGTTCAAAATATGAGAGTCTTTTTGATGAAATAAGGGATTGGAAACAGCCTTATTGGTAGGCTTTCTAAATCTAGATTGACAAAAATTATAGTATGGAGTTAAATATGTTGAGTGAGGATGAGATTATTGTTAGTGATTCTACAGATGGATACATTTGTGATACTAATAGTATTTTAGGAGATGCATAGTATTTTAATGTAGGTAAATGGAGAGAATATAATGGTGATAGTTATGTTGGATTGGATCTTGATAGCAAAGTTATTATTTTAATAAGTTCAGTCTATGATAGTGTTTTGGGTGATAGATGTAAGCAGATTATTTTGTCGGATAGGCAGACAGACACTGGTATATTGGGGTTTGATAGATAGGCTATGTTGATGGATAATTTCACTTGCACCATGTTTTCGGGGAAGTAGGGTTTGATGTCAATATCATTGTTGTCTAGTACTTTTTATTGCTTACCTCGGATGGAAGGTGATATAGGGCAGAGAGTGGTGGTGAGTAGGGTTAGTGTGGCAGATGAGATTGGTCCGAGTGAGGATAGTATGGTGCTTTCTCCCGACATTGAGGTGGCCTTAATATCGGCTAGAAGAGGTAGACGTAAGAAGAGGACTTCTACTACTGTATTTGTTCATCGAAGCGTTAGGATTAGATCCATCATCACATCATATCATGGTAGGTACTCAAATTCAAGTGCTAGTAGTGCCACTTCGAATGTGGGCTCAGGTACGTTTTTTGATTACGGTAGTAGCTACACACCATTTGCTATAGGAAATTTATCTACTAGTCAGCTATGTAAGTTAGCTGATGATGTAGCGCTTATTTTTACTATTATAGAGTTAGATGCGGATTTTATTAGGAGTAGAGAATTAAAGAGGGTCTATTCTCTAAGATGTTGAGATTAGTTAGTTGGAATATCTGTGGTCTTAATGACCATAAAAAATGTGATAATGTTACAACATTTTTTAAGGATTATCACATTGATCTAGCGTTACAGCAAGAGACAAAAATAAGTAGTCTGGATTTAAATTCTTGTAGGAGATTGGGGGGTATGCATTTCCATAAATGGGCTTGTTTGCCATCTATCGGTAGTTCAGAGAATTTGATGATTAGGTGGCGGAAAACCAATAGAAACTTATCTTGGCTATCCCTAAAAAAACATTCTCTCCATATTATTTTATCCTCTTAAGTGGCTAATACTATTTTGAATCGTACGAATATTTATAGTCTACATACAAAACTAGATAGGATAATCTTATGGGAGGAATGTAATGAATTCAGAGATCTCACCCCAGGCTAATGGATTGTGAGGGGGAGGGGGATTTCAATGTTACTAGATTCCTGGGAGAGAGATCACCTTGTGAAGGCGACTTCTCTATTATGGAGGAATTTCATGAATTTACTTTGACTAATAATTTCATCGATATACCATTAAATAATAGATCTTTTATGTGGTCTAATGTTAGGGAAGTGCCATCTTTTGCTTCATTAGATAGATTTTTTATCAGTAATGAGATTGAGGATAGATATTCATTTTGTAAAGTAAAAGGTTTGCCTTCACTATATTCAGATCACTATCCAATTGTACTTTCATGTGAATCTAGTTTCACTTTTAATAACAGCTTTAAATTTGAGAAAATGAGGTTACTAGATGATGGCTTTTCTAATTTGGTTACTCTTAAATGGAATTCCCTGATTTATTTTAACAATATGTATGATAGAAATTCTACTAAGATTTTTATTTCAAAGTTAGGGAAACTTAGATTTTTTTTCTTAAACGTTGGAATAAAATTGTTTTTGGTAGTGTTAGAATTAGTAAAGATAAGACAATGTGTGAGATGTTTGATTTTGATAGGATTAGTGAGAATAGGCGGCTTAGTCCTTATGAACGGGATATACTCAGTAGTCTTAAGAACGATCTTCAGTTGATTCTTGAGAAATAAGAAGTCATGTAGGAACAGAGAGCTCATGCGCAATCGATTAAAAAAGAGGATAATACAAAGTTTTTTCATAGTGTGGCAAATGAAAGAAGACATAATAATTTTATACATTCTATTTTTGTGGATGATATAGAATTATGTGTTCAAAAAGATTTAAATGAAGCCTTTACTAATTATTATAGACAGATTTTTGGAACTAAGATTAAGAGGAGGATTAACGTTAGATGGAATGATATTTATCCATCTTATTCTAAGAAAGATTTAGTAGACTTAGACAAGCATTTTATAGAACATGAGATATGGAAGGATATCAATGATATGCCTAGTGACAAAGCTCCTGGGCCGGACGACTTTTATATTCTTTTTATAAACAATTTTGGCAAGTACTAAAATATGATATTATAAACTTATTCAATGATTGTTATTATGGAAATTTACAGATTGATAGATTTAATTTTGCAAATGTAATACTCATTCATGAGAAATTGGGAGCTAACAAACTAAAATAATTTAGACCTATTTCACTAATCAATTGTTTAGTTAAAATTATTACCAAGGTATTTGCCAATAAACTTAGTCTAAAGATGAACGATCTTATTGATTGTTCTCAGATTGTGTTTATAAAAGGTAGAAACATAAGGATGGTGTAGCCGCTATCCAAGAATACATCAATTTGTGTAGTAAGAATTATTTTCCTTGTTCTATTTTAAAAATCGATTTTGAAAGGTTTTCGATTCAGTGGATTGGGATTTTATCTACGACATATTATTAGCTAGGAGTTTAAGTATGAAATGGGTAAATTGGATTATTCTATTACTGAAATCTGGTTGTTCTAAATATTGTAGTAAATGGGGGTAGTGGGGAATAAATACAGTCGAAGAGAGGACTTAGACCAAGGGATCCTTTATCGCCTCTTTTATTTAATCTTGTTGTAGATGTATTCACCAAGATTATTAAGAGAGTGGCGGGAAATGGAGTTCTAGGTGTTATAGGTAAAGGGGTCTTTAATAATGAACTAAATATACTACACTTTGCTGATGTCACTCTTCTATTTTCCTCATGTTTACCCAAACGTATTGCTACTTTGAAATTTATACTTTACTATTTTGAGATGCTTTCTGGGCTCAGAATTAATGTAACAACCCGGAAAATGTGAACCAGTTTAAAATTTTTAAATCAGGTTATTAACAAGAAATTTGAATGATTGAAATGGCATATTTCAATAAAATATAGAATTGGGTATAATATTGTAGTTTGAAATTTTGAATACAAACTTGGTCTGACTGTACCGAGTGTAAAATATAACGGATTTTGACGAAACTGAAAATATTTAAATCTGTTTATCAATACCTTTCTAACGAATCTGAAAAATCGAAATTTCATAACGGAAATCAAAAGTTATGGCCAAATGAATTTTCAGAAAGGTCGCTATATAATATATATAGCCCTTGAAAATTGAGATTTTGCATACGACCTCGGAATTCGACGAAACCACTTTTGTTGGGTCCGGGATGTCAAATTATTGCTAAGTTTCAAATTTCGTAATTTTTGAAGCTAGTATGTGAGCGGGGCAAAAGATAACGTGTTTGGTCAAATTCTGTTAAAATGGGTCGACCAAAAAATGGCTGTTTTTCAAACGAACTCAGAATTCGACGAAACTGGTTTTGTTAGGACCGTATCGTCAGAACAAAGCTAGATTTATTTTTCTGGAATTTTTCGATTCAGTTTGTGGCCCTGGCAAATTGAAATGTACGTTTAAATTAAATATCGAATGTTTTATATTTTAATTTGAAAAATAACTGACTGTAACAGTCGAAATGGCCAACGAAACATATCCCATTGTGTTCGGAATGGGGGTATTTAGCTAGGGGCGACAGTCGTTGGGTTTAAAAAGGAGTCCGTTTGCAAAAACACTATTTAAAAATTTTCTATAAATTCTGGCCAATAGGAAATTTTCATTTAAAAAAAAAAACTACGGAACCCTAGCCGCCACCCTGCTCTGGACGATCCACGTTGCTCGAAGCTTCTCGTCCCTTTTCCGATCGCCACAGGCGATGCTAGGCCGCGCCACCACCACCAGTCGACAGCCCTTCGCCTCCTCTCCACATCCGACCCAACGCCGCCCCCTCTCGTCAGCCCCTTCGCCTGAACGACGTCGAGAAAGTCGTCGCCTTCCCGGAGCCGCCGCCGCCTCGATTCGCCGTCGCACCCCCTCAAACTACCAGCGCCGGAAAGCTCTTCCCTCCCTCGACGACGTCCAACGGTCTGATCATCCTATAGAGCTACGAATCAAGAGAAAAATCCAAACCTAGAATTGAGCAGGTTTGAAAACTAACGGCTTATATAATTTTAAACTGTTTTAACACTATAAAGCGTTGCAAAACTTTGAAAAATAATATCTTTTTCGTTCTTTAACGAAATTCGATGAAACAGGAGACACCGTGACCGCAAGGAGGCTCTCTACATTCTAGAAGAAGCCGCGGATTTTTCTGACCTTCCTACGATTTTTAGCACCGCAATAACCAATGTGAGGAATCTAAACTATTTGTGTGAATGGAATCGCGTTGTATAAATTATATAAGCGAAGTGTAAATTATATACGCATTGTATACCTCATGTACATGTGTTGTATAAGTTATATTAGCGATGTATAAATTATACAGGCGTTGTTTGAAACATATATGCTTTGAATTGTGATGAAATCCAAGTGAATTATTATATTATATATATATATATATATATATATACTCCCCTCGTCCACAGACCATGGACGATATTTATTGCTTGTGATTGACGTGATATTATATGGTTTGACGAATGGTTGGAAATAATTGTTTGTGGTTGATATTATGGTTGAAAAATACCTTTGTGATTGGAAAATACCCTCTTGTGGTTGAAACAAAAATAGAATAGGATTATGGAATTGAAAATAAAACATGCCGCCTGCGTGCGAACTAGATGCATGATCCCCATTGTCAAAAACCGCGAGGTTTTAAGGTAGAGCGAGGAGCCGTACTAGGGACGGTCCCGGTTTTAACTACCCTGTCGTTATGCTGCCGAAATTTTCTGAAATATTTATGTGTTAGAATAATTCTCATTCATTGAAATTATTTACATATGCTATATCGAATATTCATGTGTTGAATTGCAATTCATTCGTTGAGTTGAAATTCATGTGTTGAATATTATTTGAATTTAAACAAATGGCTTTAGCAATAAAAATCATATTTTTATATATATACAAACGATATAGAATATTCATGTGTTGAATTGCAATTCATTCGTTGAGTTGAAATTCATGTGTTGAATATTATTTGAATTTAAACAAATGGCTTTAGCAATAAAAATCATATTTTTATATATATACAAACTATACCGAATATTCATGTGTTGAATTGCAATTCATTCGTTGAGTTGAAATTCATGTATTGAATATTATTTGAATTTAAACAAATGGCTTTAGCAATAAAAATCATATTTTTATATATATACAAACTATATCGAATATTCATGTGTTGAGTTGCAATTCATTCGTTGAGTTGAAATTCATGTGTTGAATATTATTTGAATTTAAACAAATGGCTTTAGCGATAAAAATCACATTTTTATATATATACAAACGATATAGAATATTCATGTGTTGAATTGCAATTCATTCGTTGAGTTGAAGTTCATGTGTTGAATGTTATCATCTTTTAAAAATAAAATGAATCGACAATGAAAACTATATTTTTATAGTGAATATGAAGAGTTAAAAATGCACACGTGTCGAATAAATATTTTTGATGATTAAAATATTTCTTTTATAGTGAATATGAAGAGATAAAAATACACACGTGTCGAATAAATATTTTTGATGATAAAAATATTTCTTTTATCATGTATACGCTTAGTTAAAAATACACATAGGTTGAAATAAATAACAGTTTGCTAGAAACATTATTATTAGCTTTGTTCTGCATATATATACATGTGTTGAACAGGAAAAATGGATTAGCTGTAGAGTAAAGAAATTATTTGCGTGCCCGACAAATAGGTAAACCTTGATGAGTTGGCTGCGCTATTTTATTTATATATCAACTCCTGTGAATGCCATTGAATGCGGAGTGCTGGTTATTCTGTGTGAAATAATAAATAACGCCATAGGATAGTAATAATTAATTTTGAACTACACTACATGGCATACTTTTTGAGTATAGGCATACTTCATCATATTCCACATAAGCAATTGGAGCTTGTGTGACGAGGTGGAAGATTTACCATACAAGAAAGAGGCTTGTATGGCGATGACTATGTACTACAGGTTGAACTGATGACTGATATGGACTATATAAATTATAACGATAAATTGCCAGATTAATAAAAACCCCACACGGGTCTGGGGTTGACAATAATCACGTCGCTCTAGTTATTAGATACGGCACATGGACTATTTATTTCCACACGGAAACGGGGTGACGGGAATTTATTCCCTGGAGTGATTATCAGTACATGCTCCCCCGTAAACACCAGAATATATCACTATAAATATGTGAATGCTTTTTAGGATTTATTGGGTACCTAATACGGCCCAATAAATTTCCAAACCCCTCCCCGTACAAAGGAGGTTATGGCGAAATTTTTCGAAATATTAAGGCGTTAGTGAAATATTTGAAGTGAAAACGAAGTTGAAATTATAAAATGAACTATAGTTGAAATAGTGGAATGAACTATATATATATATATATATATATATATATATATATATATATATATATATATATAATTAAAAGGAATAGAGGCCGTGCAGTTCGCGTTTCAGAATCGTAATTTGAAACGATTAGTACGAGAAATCCGACCATCGGATTTTCCCGAAACCGCAACCGCTGGGTTCGCCTTGGGAATATCTTTCCAACGGCACTAACCTTGTAAAAATCCAACGGTTGGATTGTCCAGAATGTTTAATTCAAATCTGAAGAAAAACAGCGCCAGAATCGTTTATATTTATATACATAAATATAAATATAATTAAAATAAATCGAATAACGACGCTGCAGTTCGAATTTTGAAACCGTAACTTCAAACGACTAGTGTGGAAGATCCGACCGTCGGATTCTCACGAAACTGGAACCGTTGGGTTCGCTTTGGGAATATCTTCCCACTGATATAGACTTTGTAGAAATCCAACGGATAGATTTTCTGATATGTGTAAAACAAATTAGGAGAAAAACAGCGCCAGTGCCACGGCACGACCTGAAACGTCGTTTAATTAAATATGGCCATTTTTAAATAAATAAAAATGGCGAAAAATCGCTATAAAATATTATAAGCAACATAGGTTGCAAATAAACCAATTGTGCTCGAATTGTTTGATGTTTGATGGTTGTATGTGTATGACATGAAAATAACACTAAAGAACCGAAAGATGGATGTCGAATAATACAACCCTAAAGTAAATCGATTTAAATTCTAATGACGTGAATTATTTGAAAAGGCCGAGCTAACCCTCATTTCAAATAATTTATCGAGCGATTCGAATTGGAAAATGCAAAGATGATTCAAGACCGACGATCTTCGTATCGGTTGGATGGGCGCTATTGAGGTTCCTAACCGGAGTAGCTACCGGAAGGGGACGGAAGTAGTAGCCGTCTGAACGTATGTGTTGATTGTACGGATTTGCGAGGGATTTGACGCCTCCGGTTTCGTTCAGACCCAAGACGGACTTGTAAATGGACTGTGTGTCTGACATTGGATTTTGTTCTATACTGATTGATCTCTGTTAAATATATATCTGTTTGGCGGCGGAGAATTTATTCTTTTGCTTAACGCCCTTCTCTGAGACGTATGAGCTTAGAGGTTATATATTGATGGAAATCAATCGTATGGAGTGGACTGCCTATGTGGCATGCCAAGATGCTGTGATCAAGGCTTCTGTTGCAAAGCAAAGTCTTGTGGATGATGATCAAAGCAAGGTCTACGTGGCCTAGCTTTGTGTATTTCGTAGATTCGCGAACCTCACACCCCGGTATGAGTTAAAAACGGGATACAGACTGCAGGGAGAGCACGACGTTTCTTTCTAGCTATGGTGGTGTCAGTGACTTACCAGCCCTGACATATTTATCTACTTTTCACCTTTGTGGTTGTTGGAATGCGAGGCGCCTCGATTATAGGTCTGTAAGGACCGGGAAACGTGTGTTCAGGAATTGCCAATCCTCTAACGTAAGTGAGGACCGGCCCTGAAGCATCCAGGGGTTACCCAGAGTGTGTAGTCCCGAGGCATTTGCTAGAGTGTCTCGAAGCGGAGAGGAGCTTGCCCCTTGCCTCGACTCATGACGGAAATCCAATTTCCAATACGAGATAACAGATTCGATTGTAACTTATATATGACGACATAGTGGCATGGGACACTTATGCCGTCTATGATTGATATTTATGATGCTATTCGTTTTTGAAACATATATGCACTAGTAATAATATTAAATGATTTCGCTTTATACGTATCAAGCATATTTGGCTATTATAAGGTAAAACTCTATCCTCCGGCTTGCGTTGCATTGTGTGATGGGACCTGAGTCTTATACTGGCTTCATTCTTTCTAGAAGCATCGCGTTGTTTTAAAAGAATTTACTTTGTTTTTAAATGCACTAGCAATCACTGGAGTAAACCCGTTCCGCGAAAGTGGCGTGGTCCTATGATTTGCTATTACTGTTGTTTAACTGTTAAATAGATTCCTCATACCAGTCCCCATGACTGACTCATTGTTTGTTTCACTTTGCAAACGCGGGTGCCCTTATTTTCACACGGGCAGCCTAGTACACAGGTGACAGGTGGTTTTTGGTTCTGCACTGCTGCATAGAGTGCATTTTTGGCTCATGGCGAGGCTGACTTCACAGAGATGACTTTGACTTTTTCCGCCATTACTATACTTACATTATGATTCCGCCACTGGCGATGCAGACTGATTTACTTTCCGTATTTCTTATTATATGTATATGTATTCCGCCTTCGGCGATGTAGACTGATACCCTTATTATGTCTCACTGCATGTATGTATTCCGCCTCTGGCGATGATGACTGATCACTTTCCTTTTTATTTACTAAGTTATATCCCACGTTATGCTATTCTGATATTCCTACATGTTGTGATTCCGCTGTCATATCCATGTAAAATCCTTTTATTTATTGTCTCTGCTATTATCTGTACTCTGCTATGATGATTAATGTGTTATTTCCCAATGATTATCCTTAATACCGCCCCTCAGATTTTGGGATCGTCACAGTTGGTATCAGAGCTTTGGTTAACCTTAGTTCCGGGATCTAACACATTAAACACCTCGTCAGAATAGAATCAGTAGAGTTCTAATGCGAGTAGCTCATTAGAGATAGGATTAGTAATGTCCTAGAATGAGCTAAGCAGATTCGCAAAACAATTTGATCAGTACATCATCATTATCTTTCCATGTATTCCCTTGCTTTATCATTTATGAAAATTATCAAATCTGTGAGCTTGACTCTTTTCTTGGTTATACAGTATTCTCTTAGATGGCTACACGAGCAGCAGCAGCTAGAGGAGGCCGTGGAGGCCGAGGAGGAGCAGCAGGAGGACGGGGGAATATCCCCGTAGTAGTGGAAGGCCCTATTATTCCGTCACCAGCACCAGAAGACTTTGAGCTCGACAAAGTAGCAAAGAGGTACAGAAATCTTGGGGGAAAACCTTTTACTGGCACTGGCACAGTGACCGAAGCTATAGCTTGGTTGAAAACCTGTGAGAAAATCTTCGAAGGCATGGGTATGGGAACTAACAACAAAGCCCGACTTGGCATTTGGCTCCTTCAGGAGGAAGCAGAGTTGTGGTGGGACGCCATTACCTCTGAGGATGCAGCTGGTACTATCCGGACTTGGGAGCAGTTCAAGACTTTATTCAATGAGAAGTTTGTACCGGAACAAGCTCTAGAGAGGATGCGGGAGCAGTTTGCTAATCTCCAGCAGGGAGACCTCTCTATTCAGGATTATCTAAATAAGTTCACCCAGTTATCGCGCTATGCTCCAGAGCTGATTTTGACCAACAAAGCAAAGAACAAGAGGTTCATATTTGGGCTGAAGCGCAAATACCATGATAGAGCTATGAGCAACATCAAACTCTCCTTTACAGAACTAGTAGAGATGGCTTGCAACTACGAAGACATGGATGAGAGGCATGCTAGCCAAGACCGCGCTAAAAGCCAAGCAGGAAATAAGCGCAAGGCTTCAACCGATCAACCCGAATCTAGCATTACCGCGGCCGCTACTCAAAAACCCGCAAAGATCCCGAAAGGAAACTGCTACAATTGCGGGAAGCCCGATCATTTCTCTAATGTATGCAAAGCCCCAAAGAAGCCAAAGGCAAATGACTCAGCTGAATGCTACAACTGCCACAAGAAGGGGCATTACAGCAGGAACTGCCCTCTGAAGCAGAGTGCACAGGTGGCCCATGTCTATGACGGGAAGTCCCCGCCAGCTACCACGGATGGATCTGGTAAACCCGATGTCTTGGGAGGTACCCTTACCATTAAAAATATTCATGTTTCTGTACTTTTCGATACTGGTGCATCACGTAGCTTCATTTCTGGTAACCTTGTTCACAAATTGAAATTGAAACGAAGAAAACTTAAAGAACCAATTAAAGTTCGAAACCCAATAGGAGGTTCCGTTAGTCTCAGTTCATACAGTAGAGTGCCTATCGCTTATTCTTGCTATAAGTTCTCCTTTGATTCGATTGTTATGGACCTTTCCGAATTTGATGTTATACTGGGACTTGACTGGTTGACCAAATATAAGGCCGAAGTTAGATGTGCCGAAAGAATCGTTAAAGTCGAAACGAAGCTTGGACCTATATATATACCATGCCATGACTCAGAAATTAATAGAACCGAATTTTGGTCTTCTTTAGAAATTACTCCTCCTTCATTAGAAAAGATACCGGTCATGAAAAACTACGCGGATGTGTTTGAAGAAGTAGAAAACTTACCGCCGCAAAGAGAAATTGAATTTAGAATTGATCTGATTCCGAATGCCCGACCAGTAGTACATCCAATAAGAAGAATGGCCCCGAAATAAAAAGAAGAGCTAAGTAGTCAAACCCGAGAATTACTTTGGAAAGGTCTGATCAGACTAAGCTTTTCAGCGTGGGGAGCCGCAGTAGTATTTGTCCCGAAATCAGACGGTACTCTAAGACTTTGCGTCGATTACAGGGATCTCAATAAACAGACACTGAAGAACAAATATCCTTTGCCCCGAATAGACGATCTGTTAGATCAATTAAATGGAGCAACCGTATTCTCCAGAATGGACCTAGCTACAGGTTTCCACCAATTGCGTATAGCCGAAGACTGTGTTCCTTTGACAGCCTTCAGGGGTCCCGATTTATTCTATGAATGGTTAGTAATGCTGTTTGGCTTGTGCAACGCTCCGGCATATTTCGTTGATCTTATGAACAGAGTGTTCCGTGGTGTATTGAATAAATTTGTTCTAGTCTTCATCGATGACATTCTAATCTACTCTAAGTCGGAAGAAGAGCATGCAAAACATTTAGAACAAGTGTTGAAAATTCTAAGGAGAAATGTCTTAAAAGCAAAATTTTCTAAGTGTGTCTTCTGGCAGAATGAAGTTAAATTCCTTGGCCATGTCGTGTCAAAAGAATGAATTGCTGTAGATCCAAGCAAAATTACAGCGATTCAGAACTGGAAACAACCTACTACCCCCACTGAAGTTCGAAGTTTCCTTGGATTGGCTAGTTATTATCGGAAATTCGTTCAGGATTTTTCAAAGATATCAGGAGTATTGACAAAGCTTACAAAGAAGCATGAGAAATTCAAATGGACTCCCGAATGTGAAGAAGCTTTCCAAGAGCTAAAACTGAAGTTGACGACAGCTCCGGTATTGACAATAATAGAAGGTAACCAAGACTTGACTGTATGGACAGATGCTTCTATTAGAGGGCTAGGCGCAGTGTTAATGCAAAAGGGCCAAGTGATCGCTTATGCCAGCCGTCAACTAAAGCCGCATGAAAGAAACTATGCTACTCATGATCTTGAGTTATTAGCTATCGTGTTTGCTTTAAGAATATGGAGGCATTATCTATTGGGCGAGAAATTTGAACTATACACCGATCATCAATCCTTGAAATACCTATTCACCCAGAAAGATTTAAACCTGAGGCAACAACGTTGGTTAGAAATCCTTGCAGCATACGATTTTGAAATTATATACACTCCAGGGAAAGCCAATGTTGTCGCAGATGCTCTCAGCAGAAAGAATGAAATCATTGCCAGTTTTATCATTACTTCTTCCTTAGAAGATAAGATTACTATTCTGCAGAAGGACGATGAATTCATTAAAAGGATTAGCCAGCGGATCCAAGAAGGAAAACCCTCAGATTTTAGCCTTGATAGCCAAGGGGTTCTAAGATTAAAAGGGCGAATTTGTGTGCCTGGAATCCCAGAGCTCAGAAGAGAAATACTTGATGAGTGCCACAAGTCCAAACTAAGTATCCATCCCGGTGTGAGCAAAATGTATAACGATATCAAGCGCACATTCTGGTGGAAGGCTATGAAAAGAGATATTTCAATATATGTTAGCAGATGCTCCACTTGTCAGCTAGTTAAGAGTGATCAGCAGAAATTGGCTGGATTATTACAACCATTAGAAATTCCAGGTTGGAAGTGGGAACATATCTCGATGGATTTCATCGATGGCTTGCCTCGAACTAGAAATGGAAACGACAGTATATGGGTAATCGTAGATCGCTTCACGAAGACTGCCCATTTCATACCTGTCCGATCCAACAGAATGGCTCAAAGTCTGGCACAGATTTACTTCAAAGAAATTGTTAAACTTCATGGAGTACCGCTCAGTATAGTCAGCGATAGAGATCCCCTGTTTACTAGCAAATTCTGGGGAGCATTCCAGACAGAATTGGGAACCAAATTGAATCTAAGCACCGCTTATCACCCTCAGACAGACGGCCAAACTGAGCGGGTGAATAGAATTTTAGAAGATCTATTGCGGGCTTGCGTTATTGATTTTGGAGGCTCATGGGAAGATCATTTACATTTAGCCGAATTCTCTTACAACAATAGCTATCAAGCAAATTTGGGAATGTCTCCATTTGAAGCATTATACGGTAGACCGTGCAGATCTCCCGCATGTTGGGTAGAACCTGGCAACAGACTTGTGTTAGGGCCCGATATGATTCAAGAAGCATCGGATAAAGTCGATTTCATTAAGAAGCGATTAAAAACCGCACAGAGCCGATAGAAAAGTTATGCTGATGCGAGAAGAAGGGATATATCGTTTGTTGTTGGAGATCATGTTTATTTAAGAGTTTCTCCAATGCGAGGAGTAATCAGATTTGGTAAGACTGGGAAATTGGCACCGAGATTTATTGGTCCCTTTCCTATACTTGAACGGATTGGACCTCTTGCATATAGGGTTTCATTACCTGATTGGTTGCCTGGTGTACATGATGTGTTCCACGTATCTCAGCTCAGAAAACATGTTCATGATCCAGATCTTGTTGTGGAAGAAGCTGCGCAACAGGATATTGACATAACTCCAGAATTAGCACTCAAGAGAGATCCATTAAAGATAGTTGGCAAAGAAACAAGAGAGCTAAGGAGGAAAAAGATTCATTTAGTCAAAGTGCAGTGGAGTAGCGATCCTAGAGACTGTACTTGGGAGACTGAGGAAAGCATTAAACAAGCCTATCCCAAATGCAGAGTGGACATCTCTGACTAACTCCGGTGCAAGGTACCTTTACAATACTTTGCATTTACATTTTATTTCCTGCTTAGCTGTTATTTCCTTTTCGAGGACGAAAAGTTTTAAGTGGGGGAGATTGTAATAACCCGGAAAATGTGAACCAGTTTAAAATTTTTAAATCAGGTTATTAACAAGAAATTTGAATGATTGAAATGGCATATTTCAATAAAATATAGAATTGGGTATAATATTGTAGTTTGAAATTTTGAATACAAACTTGGTCTGACTGTACCGAGTGGAAAATATAACGGATTTTGACGAAACTGAAAATATTTAAATCTGTTTATCAATACCTTTCTAACGAGTCTGAAAAATCAAAATTTCATAACGGAAATCAAAAGTTATGGCCAAATGAATTTTCAAAAAGGTCGCTATATAGTATATATAGCCCTTGAAAATTGAGATTTTGCATACGACCTCGGAATTCGATGAAACCACTTTTGTTGGGTCCGGGATGTCAAATTATTGCTAAGTTTCAAATTTCGTAATTTTTGAAGCTAGTATGTGAGCGGGGCAAAAGATAACGTGTTTGGTCAAATTCTGTTAAAATGGGTCGACCTAAAAATGGCCGTTTTTCAAACGAGCTCAGAATTCGACGAAACTGGTTTTGTTAGGACCGTATCGTCAAAACAAAGCCAGATTTATTTTTCTGGAATTTTTCGATTCAGTTTGTGGCCCTGGCAAATTGAAATGTACGTTTAAATTAAATATCGAATGTTTTATATTTTAATTTGAAAAATAACTGACTGTAACAGTCGAAATGGCCAACGAAACATATCCCATTGTGTTCGGAATGGGGGTATTTAGCTAGGGGCGACAGTCGTTGGGTTTAAAAAGGAGTCCGTTTACAAAAACACTATTTAAAAATTTTCTATAAATTCTGGCCAATAGGAAATTTTCATTTAAAAAAAAAAACTACGGAACCCTAGCCGCCACCCTGCTCTGGACGATCCACGTTGCTCGAAGCTTCTCGTCCCTTTTCCGATCGCCACAGGCGACGCTAGGCCGCGCCACCACCACCAGTCGACAGCCCTTCGCCTCCTCTCCACATCCGACCCAACGCCGCCCCCTCTCGTCAGCCCCTTCGCCTAAGCGACGTCGAGAAAGTCGTCGCCTTCCCGGAGCCGCTGCCGCCTCGATTCGCCGTCGCACCCCCTCAAACTACCAGCGCCGGAAAGCTCTTTCCTCCCTCGACGACGTCCAACAGTCTGATCATCCTATAGAGCTACGAATCAAGAGAAAAATCCAAACCTAGAATTGATCAGGTTTGAAAACTAACGACTTATATAATTTTAAACTGTTTTAACACTATAAAGCGTTGCAAAACTTTGAAAAATAATATCTTTTTCGTTCTTTAACGAAATTCGATGAAACAGGAGACACCGTGACCGCAAGGAGGCTCTCTACATTCTAGAAGAAGCCGCGGATTTTTCTGACCTTCCTACGATTTTTAGCACCGCAATAACCAATGTAAGGAATCTAAACTATTTGTGTGAATGGAATCGCGTTGTATAAATTATATAAGCGAAGTGTAAATTATATACGCATTGTATACCTCATGTACATGTGTTGTATAAGTTATATTAGCGATGTATAAATTATACAGGCGTTGTTTGAAACATATATGCTTTGAATTGTGATGAAATCCAAGTGAATTATTATATTATATATATATATATACTCCCCTCGTCCACAGACCATGGACGATATTTATTGCTTGTGATTGACGTGATATTATATGGTTTGACGAATGGTTGGAAATAATTGTTTGTGGTTGATATTATGGTTGAAAAATACCTTTGTGATTGGAAAATACCCTCTTGTGGTTGAAACAAAAATAGAATAGGATTGTGGAATTGAAAATAAAACATGCCGCCTGCGTGCGAACTAGATGCATGATCCCCATTGTCAAAAACCGCGAGGTTTTAAGGTAGAGCGAGGAGCCGTACTAGGGACGGTCCCGGTTTTAACTACCCTGTCGTTATGCTGCCGAAATTTTCTGAAATATTTATGTGTTAGAATAATTCTCATTCATTGAAATTATTTACATATGCTATATCGAATATTCATGTGTTGAATTGCAATTCATTCGTTGAGTTGAAATTCATGTGTTGAATATTATTTGAATTTAAACAAATGGCTTTAGCAATAAAAATCATACTTTTATATATATACAAACGATATAGAATATTCATGTGTTGAATTGCAATTCATTCGTTGAGTTGAAATTCATGTGTTGAATATTATTTGAATTTAAACAAATGGCTTTAGCAATAAAAATCATATTTTTATATATATACAAACTATATCGAATATTCATGTGTTGAATTGCAATTCATTCGTTGAGTTGAAATTCATGTGTTGAATATTATTTGAATTTAAACAAATGGCTTTAGCAATAAAAATCATATTTTTATATATATACAAACTATATCGAATATTCATGTGTTGAGTTGCAATTCATTCGTTGAGTTGAAATTCATGTGTTGAATATTATTTGAATTTAAACAAATGGCTTTAGCGATAAAAATCACATTTTTATATATATACAAACGATATAGAATATTCATGTGTTGAATTGCAATTCATTCGTTGAGTTGAAGTTCATGTGTTGAATGTTATCATCTTTTAAAAATAAAATGAATCGACAATGAAAACTATATTTTTATAGTGAATATGAAGAGTTAAAAATACACACGTGTCGAATAAATATTTTTGATGATTAAAATATTTCTTTTATAGTGAATATGAAGAGTTAAAAATACACACGTGTCGAATAAATATTTTTGATGATAAAAATATTTCTTTTATCATGTATACGCTTAGTTAAAAATACACATAGGTTGAAATAAATAACAGTTTGCTAGAAACATTATTATTAGCTTTGTTCTGCATATATATACATGTGTTGAACAGGAAAAATGGATTAGCTGTAGAGTAAAGAAATTATTTGCGTGCCCGACAAATAGGTAAACCTTGATGAGTTGGCTGCGCAATTTTATTTATATATCAACTCCTGTGAATGCCATTGGATGCGGAGTGCTGGTTATTCTGTGTGAAATAATAAATAACGCCATAGGATAGTAACAATTAATTTTGAACTACACTACATGGCATACTTTTTGAGTATAGGCATACTTCATCATATTCCACATAAGCAATTGGAGCTTGTGTGACGAGGTGGAAGATTTACCATACAAGAAAGAGGCTTGTATGGCGATGACTATGTACTACAGGTTGAACTGATGACTGATATGGACTATATAAATTATAACGATAAATTGCCAGATTTATAAAAACCCCACACGGGTCTGGGGTTGACAATAATCACGTCGCTCTAGTTATTAGATACGGCACATGGACTATTTATTTCCACACGGAAACGGGGTGACGGGAATTTATTCCCTGGAGTGATTATCAGTACATGCTCCCCCGTAAACACCAGAATATATCACTATAAATATGTGAATGCTTTTTAGGATTTATTGGGTACCTAATACGGCCCAATAAATTTCCAAACCCCTCCCCGTACAAAGGAGGTTATGGCGAAAATTTTCGAAATATTAAGGCGTTAGTGAAATATTTGAAGTGAAAACGAAGTTGAAATTATAAAATGAACTATAGTTGAAATAGTGGAATGAACTATATATATATATATATATATATATATATATATATATAATTAATTAAAAGGAATAGAGGCCGTGCAGTTCGAGTTTCGAAATCGTAATTTGAAACGATTAGTACGAGAAATCCGACCATCGGATTTTCCCGAAACCGCAACCGCTGGGTTCGCCTTGGGAATATCTTTCCAACGGCACTAACCTTGTAAAAATCCAACGGTTGGATTGTCCGGAATGTTTAATTCAAATTTGAAGAAAAACAACGCCAGAATCATTTATATTTATATATATAAATATAAATATAATTAAATTAAATCGAAAAACGACGCTGCAGTTCGAATTTTGAATCCGTAACTTCAAACGACTAGTGTGGAAGATCCGACCGTCGGATTCTCACGAAACTGGAACCGTTGGGTTCGCTTTGGGAATATCTTCCCACTGATATAGACTTTGTAGAAATCCAATGGTTAGATTTTCCGATATGTGTAAAACAAATTAGGAGAAAAACAGCGCCAGTGCCACGGCACGACCTGAAACGTCGTTTAATTAAATATGGCCATTTTTAAATAAATAAAAATGGCGAAAAATCGCTATAAAATATTATAAGCAACATAGGTTGCAAATAAACCAATTGTGCTCGAATTGTTTGATGTTTGATGGTTGTATGTGTGTGACATGAAAATAACACTAAAGAACTGAAAGACGGATGTCGAATAATACAACCCTAAAGTAAATCGATTTAAATTCTAATGACATGAATTATTTGAAAAGGCCGAGCTAACCCTCATTTCAAATAATTTATCGAGCGATTCGAATTGGAAAATGCAAAGACGATTCAAGACCGACGATCTTCGTATCGGTTGGATGGGCGCTATTGAGGTTCCTAACCGGAGTAGCTACCGGAAGGGGACGGAAGTAGTAGCCGTCTGAACGTATGTGTTGATTGTACGGATTTGCGAGGGATTTGACGCCTTCGGTTTCGTTCAAACCTAGGGCGGACTTGTAAATGGACTGTGTGTCTGACATTGGATTTTGTTCTATACTGATTGATCTCTGTTAAATATATATCTGTTTGGCGGCGGAGAATTTATTCTTTTGCTTAACGCCCTTCTCTGAGACGTATGAGCTTAGAGGTTATATATCGATGGAAATCAATCGTATGGAGTGGACTGCCTGTGTGGCATGCCAAGATGCTGTGATCAAGGCTTCTGTTGCAAAGCAAAGTCTTGTGGATGATGATCAAAGCAAGGTCTACGTGGCCTAGATTTGTGTATTTCGTAGATTCGCGAACCTCACACCCCGGTATGAGTTAAAAACGGGATACAGACTGCAGGGAGAGCACGACGTTTCTTTCTAGCTATGGTGGTGTCAGTGACTTACCAGCCCTGACATATTTATCTACTTTTCACCTTTGTGGTTGTTGGAATGCGAGGCGCCTCGATTATAGGTCTGTAAGGACCGGGAAACGTGTGTTCAGGAATTGCCAATCCTCTAACGTAAGTGAGGACCGGCCCTGAAGCATCCAGGGGTTACCCAGAGTGTGTAGTCCCGAGGCATTTGCTAGAGTGTCTCGAAGCGGAGAGGAGCTTTCCCCTTGCCTCGACTCATGACGGAAATCCAATTTCCAATACGAGATAACGGATTCGATTGTAACTTATATATGACGACATAGTGGCATGGGACACTTATGCCGTCTATGATTGATATTTATGATGCTATTCGTTTTTGAAACATATATGCACTAGTAATAATATCAAATGATTTCGCTTTATACGTATCATGCATATTTGGCTATTATAAGGTAAAACTCTATCCTCCGGCTTGCGTTGCATTGTGTGATGGGACCTGAGTCTTATACTGGCTTCATTCTTTCTAGAAGCATCGCGTTGTTTTAAAAGAATTTACTTTGGTTTTAAATGCACTAGTAATCACTGGAGTAAACCCGTTCCGCGAAAGTGGCGTGGTCCTATGATTTGCTATTACTGTTGTTTAACTGTTAAATAGATTCCTCATACCAGTCCCCATGACTGACTCGTTGTTTGTTTCACTTTGCAAACGCGGGTGCCCTTATTTTCACACGGGCAGCCTAGTACACAGGTGACAGGTGGTTTTTGGTTCTGCACTGCTGCATAGAGTGCATTTTTGGCTCATGGCGAGGCTGACTTCACAGAGATGACTTTGACTTTTTCCGCCATTACTATACTTACATTATGATTCCGCCACTGGCGATGCAGACTGATTTACTTTCCGTATTTCTTATTATATGTATATGTATTCCGCCTTCGGCGATGTAGACTGATACCCTTATTATGTCTCACTGCATGTATGTATTCCGCCTCTGGCGATGATGACTGATCACTTTCCTTTTTATTTACTAAGTTATATCCCACGTTATGCTATTCTGATATTCCTACATGTTGTGATTCCACTGTCATATCCATGTAAAATCCTTTTATTTATTGTCTCTGCTATTATCTGTACTCTGCTATGATGATTAATGTGTTATTTCCCAATGATTATCCTTAATACCGCCCCTCGGATTTTGGGATCGTCACAATTAATTTCGATAAAAGTTTGGTTATGGCGTTAAATACTTTTGATATGATTGAAAATAAAGTGGCTAATACTCTAAATTGCTCAATTATGAACTTTCCTTTTAATTATTTGGGTTTCGATTAGACCAACTAAGCTTAAACTTGATGATTGGTTTATTATTATTGATAAGATTAATAATAGACTCTCTAGTTGGAATAACATATTTTTATCTAGGGTGATAGATTAGTTCTTATTAACTTGGTATTAACTACTATTCCTACATATTGGATGACTATGCACAGTGGCGTATCCAGAAACTTCTGTTGGCGAAGACACAATCAAACATTTCAGAATTTGAAGACTGCAATTTGAATCCTCATATCTCCTATTGTTTGCAAAAATTATTATAGTGAAATACTAACAGTAACCTTGCTTCCTAGGCCTAATGAAATATCTATTTGTGAAGTTAACTTTAGAGTGGATAAACTGGAAAATTAATTACAGATGTAATAGTTAAATGTATTAACTTTACAAATGCTTATTGCCTATAAATTGATTTTTATTTCCTTGAATTTGGGGAGGACACAAGCCCTCACCAACCTCAATGTGGCTCCGCCACTGGCGATGCATAGACTACCTAGCTGGGTAATCGATAAAATTGATAGGACTAGATGAATTTTTCTTTGGAGCGGAGAAAATAATTCTAGCGGATATAAGTGTTTAGTCAATTGGGAAATTATTTGTAGGCCTAAGAAGGATAGGGGTCTGGGGGTTACTAATTTACATAATGTTAATTCGTCTTTGTTAGCAAAATGGTTATGGAAATTTAGAAATGCTGAAGTATCAGTGGTTTGGAAACAAATAATATCTAAATTTTATTATGGTAGGGATAGAATTATATTTGATAAAAATAATAATTAGACTAATAGATTATCACCTTTTTGGAATTCCGTCTTGAAATGTTTTAACTTTTTTAATATAGGTGTTGGCTTACCTTATAACCAGGCCACACAGAGTCTAAGAACCTACGATCAATTACAATACAGAGTAAGCAACGACCATTTGCGAGGAAGTGAGTCTGAATAAACTAGTGGACAAGTTTCAAATTAACGGAATGATTCGAATCGTCACGGTCATAAGGCATATGGTTCGAGTCGAGGCCATCGATTCGAGGACGACCCACTCATGTACGAGATGGCAACAAGTCCAGAGCATTGTACCCGTTCGGCTCACAACCATCATGACTTGGTATGCTCGCGAAAGGGTGTACTAAGAACGTCTTTATCTCTTCGGCTCGTGGGTTCTATGACTCGAGCCAACTGTTTCCTGGTAGGTGCAGAGACGTGTCTTAGCACGATCGAACCTCGGAATGAAAGATGCGGATCTACAAACATGTGTCACGACCAGTTGTTGTAACCTCCTTCCCACTAACTCACGAACCGTTCCGATAGTTCAGGGATGAGCGCCACATCATCCCGCTACCCACCTGCTGTTCTTGCCTATAAATATACCAGAACTCACTATTTGAAGGGAACTTTTGGTTTGCTAATTACTCAAGATTCACCCTTAGCAATATTTCTCTATTTTATTCAGATTGTACTCTAAATTTTTGAGTACAATTCAACAGATTTGGAGAGATTATTAATTGTACTCATGAGGCTGAGTGATCATTTGTCTTGTACGTGTAATCAATTCATCAATCAAAAAACTACAAAATGGACGTAAGCTCACTATAAATCTTGTGTGTCGATTGCTTTTTATCTAATTTCAAATTATAATTCTCCATAGTTTCTAGTCAGTTGGGTGTTAAAACCACTTTTTGGTCTAACATTTTGGTGCTTTCACTGAGAATCTTGAATTCTCAGCATTTCGGATTGTCATTCTACTATTTGGATTTCCAAGTTCGAAGAAGATAGTCCACTTTTTAACTGTTTTTGAAGTTTTCATTGATTTCAACGGGTTTAGACTCTATGGCTCCAAGGAAAGGCAAGGAACCAATGACTTCTCGAGCGAACGAAACGAGTGAAGATCAAAGAGGTGATGCACAGGAACTCGTCCACGGTGGTTCGCAGGCAGCCGGCTCGCAAGGGGCGACCCGATCTGAAGGAGTTGCCATGAGCCGACTTAGCGGTGGAGACTTGAATGCTTCTAAACGCCAGATCGCGACCCGACCCGATGGGGGCGACCCAAACCCATCTGCTAGTGTTGATGTTCCTACTCGTGCTGGTCCAAATGCTCTAACTCCAGCTGTGACTACCAGTCATCAACTCCCTGCTTCTGCCCCTGTTACGCAGATGGATTTTTTGCGCTTGCTCGCTATGTTGAACAAAACTAACGACACTTTAGAGGCCTAAAGACGTAATAGTGCGGCAATCCGAGAAAACATGAATGTTATGAATTGGCAGATGGATGAGCTACGCAAGTAGAGAACGCCTTCTATGACTCGTCGCCTTGTCACAAACTCCTCATCTTCCTCAGAAGAAAACGTGAGACCTCCAAGAAGGTCGTATGGGAGACCTAAGAATCTTAAATAAATGAATTTTGTCTCATTATGATCCCACGAAGACGCAGCTTGAGTCCTGGGACCTAATGATTCCATCCTAGCAGAACCAATGTTGTTGACGATGCGTGGATCTCACGTCCTGCCTCGAGACCAAATATCACTTATCCTACCCAGAGCCAACTTCTCCAGACTACTTTTCCTGTGAATGATCGGGACCATAGGAGGCATGGAAATTCTGTTCCCGCAAAAAGCCGGTGGACATCGCCTGGTTTTGGAGCTGGAAGTGCTGGAAGGGTAAGGAGTGTCGAACCTGAGCCTACATTAACCAATGCTGAAGTGGAATATATGGTGCGTCAGATTATGGCCGATAACAGAGGATATAGTAACAAAGGCTGGGGCATTGATCGCAGCCATACACCTATCACCGACGACATACTGGATGTCCAGTATCTGAGGCGATTCAATTTTCCTACGACGGATCGATATGGAGGAAGAATTGACCCAAGACAGCACCTAATGAGATACTCTTGGTATATGAATGCTACGGCTGCCCCCGACACCGTAAAGTGCAAAGCTTTCCCAATTTACCTTGAAGATGTCGCACTGATGTGGTTTACCCGATTTCTGCCTCGATCATTCTCCAGTTTAAGAGAGCTGAGGAGATCTTTATGAATCAGTTTCGACTTCACCCATTAAAATCCAAGAACGTCATCGAGCTCTCTGTAATCAAACAAGCTCCAGGAGAAACTCTGAGATCATATCTGGACCGTTTCAACCTGGCAGTTACAGAAGTAAGCAATCCCCACGAGCAAACCATTTTAATGGTGTTAATAGATGGAGTCGATAAGGACATTAAATTTGAGATGTACCTAACCAGAAAACCACCATCAACTAGAGAATTGTTTTATGAAAAGGCAAACATTTGCCTATGGCGGGAAGAGATATATGCCAATCGAGAAAGAAAATCCAAGGAAACCCCAGGAGAAGATACCTAGAGTAACTTCGCCATCAAGCAATCTAGCAATAGTGCAGAGAAAGTTAAAGTCAATGTCGGCAATAAGAGTGGAGGAAACGACCGCCAAGGTGGAAATGGAAACAAGAGAGGCAGGAATTGAAGGAATAATCCTAAAAAGAGGCCTCGATTTCAAATTTTCTAAGAACTAAACGTCGCTGAATGAAACCTTGGAGAACATTTATCTAGATATCTACAATGTTGTCCAATATAAGAAACCTCCCCCAAAGATTCGATTGAAAAAGGTGTGAAACAGGGAAATTATGCCTTTTTCACGAGACTTACGGCCACTCTACAAATGAGTGTTGCCACTTGAGAGATGCTATGGAAAATTTGCTTCGAGTAGGGAAGTTAGATGAGTACAAGGTTTCCCCTAAATATAGGGGCAAAGCGAATCTGCTCCGAATCAGAACCAACCTGCCCCTAGACCTACTGCTCAGCAAAAAGGGAAAGGGATAGTCATCAATACCCTAGTCGGAAGACCACATCCAGCTGGATTTAGCAACAGAACCATGAAACAGTATGTCAATGCTGCTAAGCATCCAAAAGTGGGAGAGTGCAGTTCCCTCGAAGATACTACTCCAATAAAGCAACATAAGACAATGACGGACGATGTTATCTTCAGATAGAAAGAGAGAAAGTGTGAGGATGGAGACCCAAGTGGTAGCCCATTGGTCCAACTCTTGTATGGAAAGTCCTTGTTGATTGTGGGAGTTCTGTCAATATTTTGTTTAAAAAAGACTTCAACCAGACGAAGTTGGAAGCCAAAGATTTGAAGCCATGCACATGATGGATCTGTGGCTTTAATGGCTCATCAAGATCTCTGATTAGAGGAGTGGAATTTTCCTTAGAATTAGGAAAAAGGGATCGTAGGAGAGTGTGTATCCTTCCATTTGTTGTTATGGATATTGATTCACCATACAATGCTTTTTGTGGCAGACCGTCTCCCGCAGAGTTCAGAGCCTACATTGTGCCCAGGTGTTTATTGTTAAAGTTCCCGACCGAAGATGGAGTAGATATGGTTTGTAGTGACCTAGTTAACAGAATAGCCTGCTACATGGCTGAGTTGAAAATTCTACACAATGGAAATAGCATAGAATCGAAGAATGCCTCCCCTCCTGCAATGGAGGTTTCAGCATAGCAAATAAACAAAACGTTGCCGAAGGAGTCACTCGACGATCTGCTTGAAGATATAGATCCCAGAGAGGATGAAGATCCAGAAAGCAGAAGGGCAACACCTAACAAGGCGACCATAGACATCTCGATCAGTAATAAAGACCTGATAAAGGTCTTGGAGATCGGATCTCACCTGGATCCCCTTCGAATGAAGGAGCTGAATGACTTTCTACGGGAAAACCTGGATGTGTTCGCTTGGAACCATGTCGATATATGTAGGATTTCACAATCAATCATGAGTCATTCGCTGAGCATAAACCCGAAGCATCCTCCTTTGAATAGAAAAAGGCGTATGTTGGGCCCGGAGTGGTCGGTTGCTTTGAAAGAGGAAGTAGAGAAATTGAAAGACGGTGGATTTATCAGAGACGCAACATATCCCAACTGGATATCAAACCCCGTCCTTGTTAAGAAAACAAATGGGAAGTGGCTTACATGCATCTATTTCTCGGATTTGAACAAATCATGCCCAAAAGAAAGCTTCAAATTACCGAGAATTGATCAACTTGTGGACTTGACGACGGGACATGAAATCCTCTCTTTCATTGATGCATACATAGGTTATAACCAGATTCCCATGCAAATGCCAGATCAAGAGCATACCAGCTTCATCACCAACCTTAGATTATACTATTACGTGGTAATTGATAGAATTTAGGGATCGGTTTGCAGTGGAATAAACAAATTGACATCCTTAATTTACACACATGAAATCAAATGATTGGCTTAACAATATACCTGTTATCTCTATTTTAATCAATCAACGTTTGTGATAAATAAGATGGGTTGAATCAATTCAAGCCCTCCAAAATAGCAGCCTCCATGGGAGTCCACGCGAACCTGGATTTAGATCGTATCGAAGGAGAAGGGAAGATGGTGGTGCTAGCCACCATTTATAATTTTGTTTTTAGGGTTTTCTAGATGATCGATTGAATGAATAATGTCTCTGTGTCACTAAATAAAAGGAAATGAAATCACCATTTAATGTATACAGGTGGACCATATATAAAGGACAACACCTTGTACTCATTCAAACAAAATATCAACAGTTGACATTTCATTTTAGCCAAAAACAAAACCAGCCTTCCTTTACCATGTTCTAAGTGTGTGACCCTATAGGTTATTATAACGTTGGCATTAACGTAAGTCGTATTTAAATTATAAACAGTGAGCGGTATCTAGCAACACATCGTTGTTACCCAAGTTATAATAATATTAACGATATTATTAATTAAATTCCATATAGTTTTTTATCACGTTGAGTTAGCCTAGTACGATATTCTCCAGTACTTATTTATGTTTTGACATTAATATCGCGTATATTAATGATCAATAAGATGTGGTCATCAGTCAAACAATATACTGGTCTAAATGTTTTATTGTTTTCCTATATAATCAATAAAACTTAACTAGGGACATCTAAGAATCATAATACTTAATATATTAAATAATCTCAAGTTCAAACCACTTACTTAAACTATATAATTCCATATTATAATTGTAAGGACTTGTGTTATGTTAATATATATATATATTATGTAGTAAGTATAATATAATAGAATATTTTATTCTAAACAAAATAATAACATCAATAGTGTTATCAATCTCATCAAATGGATTTCCTCTAGGGCACAAACTATAACAATCTCCCACTTGCACTAGAATCGATCATTCATGTATCGTATACTCATAAAACTAGTGTCACACTAAACTTCTGTTGCGACAGATTTTAATTCAATAGGTCTGCAACATTATAACTTTTGCAACTTTGCAGATATGTTCATTTCCTCTATGAACAGCTTTATATAAGAATTATATTTCTTAAATATATGTTTGGATCAATGGTGATTTTAAGGTTTTAGGCCTGAGCATTAGCCATATTGTTATCGCAATGTAAATCTTTGGATTAACAATGAATTAAGTTCAATTATGAACTTCTTAATCCAAACATTTTCTTTCTAAGAATCAGTGGTTATTTCTTGCTTTAAAACTAACATTATTTACAATAATTAATGTGTTATCAAATAACATTATAATTATTGTGTCACTCCCACTCAATTTCTTGTCTATACAAGACTTAGCGGCATTTTGTGGTTTTCGAGACATTTCCAATTCTATTTCATTCCCGTCGGTATCTTAGAGACTGACTCTCCTTCATAAACGATACCAATTCGAGCAATAAACAATTTATTCTCAGAGAATTTATATAAATAATATCCATTAGTTTTTGTGGATATTACACAAAATAGTTATCTGATTTGGGTTCGGTCTTATCAGAGGAAGGACGTTTAATAAACATCTTTACATCTCAAATCTTCGCATTAGACACAATAGGACATTTCCTAGTCCATATCTTATATGGCGTCCTTAAAATCATTTTACTGGGATTTAATTCAATTGTTCTAAATTTAATTTACTGGAAGATCTATATGACTTATCATTAATCGTACTATATCTTATAAGGTGCGATTTCTCCTTTCAGACACACCATTTCAATATGGTGTTCTAGATGGAATGAGTTGTGAAACAGTTCCAAACTCACATGGATAGTCATTAAATAATTGGCTTAAATATTCTCTTTGATCCGTTCGAAGAGAATTTAATTTTCTATCAAAATTGGTTTTGAACTTCATTTTTGAATTCTTTGAAATTTTCAAAGGATTTGGATTTGTGTTTCATAAGAAACAAAAATCTATATTTACTGATCATCATTAGTAAATATAATGAAGTTATAAAATCTACCTCAAGCTTATGTATTCATTGATCCATATACATCAATATGTACGAGACCCAATACTTATCACCCATTCACTTTGTCAAGTGAAAGGTGATTCAGTTACTTTGCCTAATAAACAAGATTTGCATTCTTCATATGATTCATAATCAAATGATTTCAAAATTCCATTATTATGGAGTTTTGATATACTTTCTTGTTTAAATAGGCCAACTGGGAATGCTAAAGGTGTGTCGGATTTAAATCGTTAAATTTAAACCGCTTAGTATCATAGCTAAGGATTTATAAAGATCATTAACTATTTGTGAAATTCCACAAATATTTCATTTAAATAAAATTGAATAACAATTTTTCCCTTTTATTACAAATGAAATTGAAACTTGTTTGAATAAGATTTATAATAACATTTATTTTAAATGGAATTTCATAATAATAATTATTTTATTAATTTAATTAAGCCATCATAAAGAACAAGAATCAACTTCCTATGGATAATCTAGCAACATTGCTTCATTTCCAATCATAAGTGCACTTGTCCTTTTATCAGTTTTCTACTTATTTTTACAGTTACTGTTAATTTACTTACATTTATGTGATTCGTTTCTAGTATCTAATACTAGAGATGTATAAGTAGATTTTAACATTTATATCCTATTCGGTTGAAGTCATGGTTTGACTTTAATTTTAGATCCTTTATATATGTTAAAAAAACTACGTTTAATTTGTTTAAAGACAATCCTCAAATTTCAATGTTAGTCAAGAAATTTGATTTAATTCATTTTATCCTTCTCAAGAATTTATTTAGAATTATCGGAGTTATTTATTATTTATTATCTATAGTAGATAATAATAATAATTGATTCCATAATATTTATTTAATACAAAATTCTGCTAATCAAAAATTATATTAACATAAATGTATATATTTTAAACCAAAATTTGCTCCCACTAAAATTAACATCCCTTTGTTTATATATATATATATGTATATCGTTATATATA
The DNA here is from genome assembly GCA_030737875.1 of Allium sativum. NCBI lineage: Eukaryota > Viridiplantae > Streptophyta > Magnoliopsida > Asparagales > Amaryllidaceae > Allium > Allium sativum. The sequence goes on along the minus strand of CM060921.1, from coordinate 424,609,188 downwards.
TACAATGGTGTTCCAAGATCCTTATCTTGTCATGCCTTGACCAAGCTTTGGCTACACCCCAAAACACAACCTTTTAGGTAGACATCTTATGTCAGTTACATCATACATATACCTCCTGGATCGCATGATGAACATTTTGTTCAGTATCATTCATTGGCTCAAAATGTAGAATAATGCACGCTGTTGTCTCTAAGCTATAATCTAATTATGCAGCATAGTTAAGTCATACCCAATAATACAATTCAAGTATAACTTTTACTCCGTCGCATATGACCAAAATAAATGGATGCACAATGCTTTGGCATTACCTACATCCAGTGGTTTTGGACATTGATGAGTGTATTATTGGAAGACTTCACTATGACTTAATATAACAAAATTTTGCTTTTTAAAGGGAATTATAACTCTTAGTGGAAAACAATATTAGAATTATTTACATATATCAAAATATATGTATTTTATATTCATAATATTAATTGAATTTAAATAGTATATATGAACCACACACATGTATTTTAAATTCAATAATGTATAGCAATTATGCCAACGTATCCTTCTAAACACTTCAAAACAGTCTGTTAACATAATACACTTATGTTGAGTATCAATGAACATACTCATAAATCTAATATGAAAGAAATATTATAAACTAATCACTATTAGACGCATACAAGACATAGGAGGCCCTAACCATTATAAGTGTTAATCCCCATAAAATCCATACATGAGCAAAAGATTCGGAACGGGCACCATCAGGGTCGGTCGTGCATGATGTTATTTAAGGCGCTTAAACGACTCACAACAGACAGGATGCAACCGCACAGAGCCAGATCCGAATGTCAAACCTAAGTCAACCAAAGATGAAGGTGTGATATGAAATGAGAAGTGCGGCCCAAAAGGATAGAGGTCGCATATCTTGTAAAGTCGCTCACTATTTTCCTGTCAAAAGACCAAGCTAAAATGAAGCTGCAATACGAGCGCCTGCAACATCATATATGACCATATCTCCAATCGGAATTGGGCATGGATCGTGACCGGGGTGCGGGAGGCAAGGTCGATCATTCGAATTGGGGAAAAGCCGTTCAAACACAGAAGCAAAACAAATTGCCCGTTCAACATAGGCGGGAGTGACCTTGTGACATAACTTTAGGGACAAACAACACCATACAAAGGCGGCCGAAAGACGAGCGCCCTTGAGTTAATAAGAACGGTCACGCAAGGAACAGAGGAGAACCAGGTCCAGTCCCGCGTCCCGCTCTTATAAAAGCTTCCAAGTTTTCAAAAGATTCATACGCACAGGAACGCCCGCACCAATGGATCCACACAACCACTTAAGGCGCTCACTCTACTAAGTCGCTCGCGCACGACAACCAAAATACAGATCTGGATAGCTGGTTACAACTAGCCAATGGCATGATTGTAATTAATAGATTGAGCGATCCGTATCCTGCATAAACAGGTTTCAGGTCATTTCCCAAGGGGAGCTCACCTATAAATACACCATGGCTATCAACGTAATGGGGATCAGACCTGGGAAGACCACGAAATGCTGCAAAATTCTATCCTCAACCACTGATTTAGCCATGACATCAAGAACAATTTTATGATCATGGAAGACGGTGCCATCCTCTTTCTAAATCATCTATCCATCCTCCTTCTCCTCAAATTTTACCATTCTCTAGTGTAATCCCAAGATTGAAGTATATAAACGAGGGTATATTGAGTGAACGCAAACATGTATGAAAAGAGAGAGTTGATATATTTTGTAATCCTCGTTATAAGATTGAAACTCACCTTCACAGTGGACGTAGGCCTAGTTAACGGCTGAACCACTCTAAATCTCGCCTCTATTTTAGTTTACTTGCATTTTTCATTTTTAATTGCTGATTAAACACAGTTCCATTTAGATCTTACCAAGTTAGTGAAGTATAGCTTAGTGCCTTGGGTGTTTAGACCATTTTTGGTGTAAAGATTTTGGCGCATACCGTGGGGCTGTGTTTTGCCTTTTCCCCATTTCAGGTCCAATGAGATTTTTTGAGAGGCACTGTGCTTGAAGTCATGAGCATGCCAAGGAGAATCACTGACGAAGTCAACAACCCCAACAACGGCGTCAAAATCGTCATGCCGTCAGACAGCGATTCTGGTGAAGAAGGATTGCCAGAAGTTAAAGAAGCTGTATCCAACAAGGAATTGGAGGAGGCGATGACAGGATTAAAGATCAAATAACTATTGCAAGCGACACAATGATGAAGAAACTTGAGTCGATACTCGCCATTCAGGCCGCCACCGCAAAAGCCACTTTAAGCGCCACCTGTTCCTCGCAAGCTCGCGCAGATTGCGAGTTAGAAACCGAGCTCCTTGCTTCGAGCTCAAGACAGCATGATTCCATCCAAAGAATTGCACGTCGCACCAATCCAAACTAAGAAGGGGGAAAAGCACCTATGCACGATCACTCTGACGATACAATTGCGGAGCGGGAAAACAATCCCATTAACACTAGGATGCCCTTCCCAAGGGGAAGCCCAAATTCCTTGCCCCCAGTTCATGAGGGCAAATCTAGACCGTAGATCGGTAATAAAACGGGTGGTCGATCTGTGGAGTGACCGAGCAAGGAACAAAAGTACATCTTAAGAATGGCACGAGCAATTGTGAAGGAAAGCCTAGAGAAGAGGGATAATCAAAGTGAATGCGAGTCCTTCCTAACTAAAACCCCGCTCACTGAAAGGGTTAAGAAAACTGTATACCTACGAAGATTCGAACCTCCATCATTACAGTCCTATGATGGGACAAGCGACCCTGATGTGTTTTTATGCAAATATGACCAGTACATGAATGGGGCTTGCGCTACTGATGAAATCAAATGCTTATATTTCCCAACTTATTTATAAGGAGTGGCTTATCACAAAGCTGCCACCGTAGTCCGTAGACAATTTTGTATCCTTGGCTAGGCTGTTCAATAAGAAATTTAATTCCCAAGCGCTCAAAACTTGGGATGCTACGGAGCTAAATGGACTTCAATAAAGACCAGGAGAGCCCATCAAAGCTTTTCTCACTCGCTTTGATATGGTAGTGGCTAAAGCCAGGAAACTCGAACCCGACCTAATCTTAATGGCTCTTAAGGGGGGCATACATAAAGAAACCAAGCTGGGGTGGTGGATCAAGAAAAAGAAACCAAGTACACTCGAACGGTTGCTCAACAAAGCCGAAAAACATGCCAGTATCGAAGGAAAAAACGCACAGGTGGAGAAGAGCGGAAATGCGCAAAGCAACCTAGACAATCAAAAAAGGAGCAACGAAGAAGAAGACAGTCGAGCAAAAAAGAAGCTGCGCTTCTTCAAGAATTCCGAGTTCACTCCCCTTAACGATACCGTGGAAAATATCTTCATGGCAACTAAAAACACCGAGAGATATCTAGTTTGAAAACAAAGACAAGTCAAAAATGCCGCTATGAAGTCAGGAAGATTCTGTTAGTTCCACAAACAGCCAGGACACGATACCGACGAATGCAGGCACTTAAAGTTAATAATCGAGGGTTTAATCCGAAAAAACCATTTGCAACAGTATGTACAAGATCATAAGAGTTGCCCCGACTCTCCGCAAACGTGGGGCAATGCGCCCTAAAGAGGAAGGGGCTTAAACCAAACTATAGACGACGCTCATCAGGGGGACAAGCCACCAATATCTCAATAATGGGACATTGAACTAGGGCTCTCATTACTTTGCTTCATTCCCTTGATTTTATCTTGTTATTAAGATTGTTTTAACTTTCTTTACTATTCACTATGTTCGTATCAAGCTGCGGTTTACTTGTAGAAACTATGTGCATCAAAAATTAATTATGTGTCTATCTAAATAACATACTTATTGGTCCATGCTAAAAGAAGAACAATCTCTTGGAATGTAGGTATGGTAAAAGCAAATCCGCTATACGCAGCAAGACTTTGACGGAAAATTCCCAGGGCGCACACTAAGCGAAGCAGTTTGGGAATCACGAACATCAAGCAAGATCAAACAGGAGGAATAAACACATCACCTCAAAAAGAGCAAGCTATTTTAAGACAAGCAACAAGGCTGAACCTTTCATTATGGAGTATGCTAAATGCTTAGCAGGCACCCATTCAAAGGACCGCCGCCAGACCTCATTGAAAGTACAGTAATACTGCCAAATCTGTCCCTCAGATAAAATTGCTAATCCAAAAGAGGCGTTCTCTCAGGTACGGGACATGAACTCCTTAAAATTGGAGTTAAATTCGGTAGCAAGGACTGATGTCCACCTCCTAGGAGTCAATGCTGAAGTGGAAGCAATTCAAAAAGTCCCACGGTTAAAGTACCACGGATAAAATTGCCGAGCCCACCAAAGAAACACCTTCTTAGGTGCTGGACATGGGTTCTCCAACTTGGAAAAAAAATTCAATAAGGTGGACCAGTGTCTGTTTCCTAGGGCAAAGGTACAAAGTCAGAAAAACCGACATGTCCCGAAATGGAAAAATTACCGATTCACGAAGGGAACCTTGTTAGGTGAAGGGCACGAATTTTATCCCTTCTGAGCCAAGACTCGACGAGATGAATTAGTGCCCGCTTCTAGGGATGAAGCATAAAAAAGGGGAAGGATTAAACATGCTAAAAGGACCAGCGCAAAACAGAATTCCTAGCAGAAAGGGGGTGTCAGAAATCCTATCCGTAAGGGAGTATCCATTCTAGAACCTTTTTGAATAACTAAAACAATCAAACAGGGTCTAGAATGGATTGGAAACCTTTAACCCAGGATCTCCCCTGGGGGCACGTATTCAAAACCAGCCTCCGAAGGGCTCGGATTACCAGTTAGTCAGGCGCGGGGTTGAATACTACTAAATAAAAGATACCAAACGCGCTTTTAATAATACAAATGCGTAATAACCCTCGATAAGTAATGAACTTCAAAAGCTAACTAAATCCCAATAACAACAACAACAATAATAACAATAATAATAGAAAATCAAGCGCAGTCGAACGATCAATAAAGCGCCCAGACGAATGCGTAAATCATAAAATAAAGGTGCATCATGCGACGCACCCGCATGAAAATAAATGAGTTGCATAGTAAGAATTAAACCCCTCAAAAGAAGGGGAAAAGGAAGAAATAGGTTATCCTAAAATTAAAAGCAAGCTAGCGTCATTGACGATGAACGACGTAGAAACGAAACCATCACACAAACCATAAAAGCTATAAACCCAAGTATACGAGAATAAGCGAGGCCGGCTGCTGCATACACAGGCCAGACTAAAAGTACCATTCAAAATCAAAACAAAAATAACGGAATAGGTAAATCATTAGCAAGCCACAGTGTTCAGATGAGGTAAGAGATGATCCTCTCCTTATATTCAAGGGCCTCGACAAGTTTGTATCTATCTTTTTCTAGGGCATGAAGTCGCTCAAGATTCTCTTTATTTGACTGCTGAAGATCTTCAACAAGAGAATGCAAGGCACCCATTTGCTCTACAATGTAATCCCTAACAGTGGTAATAAGGCCTTCGACCAAATGAGGGCGCGCTTCCAATTGGTCAAACTCAGCCAATATGCAATCCTTCATGGCTTCTATCTTACCTGCAATAATCCATCTGTTAAACGGATCTATGTACAAGCCGGAACGCGAGCCAGCCGGACATTCAGCCACAAAGTCCTCAACAAGTGCAGGATGGCAAGGGTTAGGAACAAGAAGGAGCTCTGGCATTGCTATAGGATCCAAAGTAATGGACTAGGAAGCCATACGACCAAGAGCAGTCTGAGTATCTGAGCCAGGAAGTCTATTCAGCAAGCAATGACTTTGAGTGTCAGTTGCACCCAACATCCCCTTGCCTTGGGGCATCTTTTAATTACCGGCCCTCTTTGTCGATGTTTTCCTGAGTCTCCTGGACATGAAAAATTCCATCCTTAAACGACCTATTTCAAAAGAAATCAGTATGGACTCGTAAAACAACTATGAAAAGGGAAACAACTCAGCCAGACTCAGGCGATTTGCAAGAACATCTCAATTGAAGAAACCCGGGGCATTTCACCAAACAATTTGTGAACAAATACCAAGCATCAGGGTTTCAAAGAAAGCCACCGAATGATTCATATTCTCCAAAGACGATTACAGAAATGATATCTACGATACACAAAAATCTGGCCGTTGCCTAAATCCCATAGCCTGGCCAGGTCGTTTGAAACATCCTAACTTGGAAACACATGAGTACTAAAGCAAAAAAAAGTAAAGGAAAAACTCACCCAGGAATATCATGGTATCTCGAAGCCGAAAGAAAGTTGCTTAAGGAAAAAGCAGGTATTGCTGCAAGCACCAGGCAAGATGATAGAATAAGAAAGCCAGAACCTTTTGAGGAAAAATCAAGGCAGAAATGTCAAACACAGATTACCTGGTTAAACTCTCAAGGAAGCACAACTACGACCGGAAAACTTCTTGAAAAAGGTAAAAGTGGAATGAAGAAGGCTAAGAGTGAATAAGGAAGATTAAAAGGCGTACATACAGAGAATTTTCGCCATGTCAGCTTAGTGCCAGACAAGTGTCTCGTCAAATTCCAGCTGGCATCTCGAAATTCAACTAATCGCATAATAACTGGAAAGGACGCATCAAGCCTTTTGCTTATGGAAAAGACAATACCAACCAGCTTAATGAAACAATATTTACCTTTTGCACGAACGACCCCTCAACAAGTTAGGATAAATCTACAAAATAATGTGCGATCGAATATGTCGAAGGTCGTAATCCCTTACTAAAAGAAAGAAATCACGGACTTCGAGGGGCAAGTGTTAATCCCTAAAAAATCCATACGCACATTGAGCAAAGGATGCGAAACGGGCGCCATCAGGGTCGGTCGTGCATGATGTTATTTAAGGCGCTTAAACGACTCACAACAGACATGATGCAACTACATAAAGTCAGATCCAAATGTCAAACCTAAGTCAACCAAAGATGATGGCGTGACATGAAATGAGAAATGTGGCCCAAAAGGATAGAGGTCGCATATCTTGTAAAGTCGCTCACTATTTTCCTGTCGAAAGACCAAGCCTAAAATGAAGCTGCAATACGAGCGCCTGCAACATCATATATGACCATATCTCCAATCGGAGTTGGGCATGGATCGTGACCGGGGTGCGGGAGGCAAGGTTGATAATTCGAATTGGGGCAAAGCTGTTCAAACTCAGAAGAAAAACAAATCGCCCGTTCAACATAGGTGGGAGCAACCTTGTGGCATGACTATAGGGACAAACAGAGCCATACAAAGGAGACCAAAAGACAAGCGCCCTTGAGTTAATAAGAACGGTCGCACAAGGAACAGGGGAGAACCAGGTCCAGTCCCGCGTCCCGCTCTTATAAAGTTTCCAGGTTTTCAAAGCATTCATACCCACAGGAACGCTCGCACCTACGGATCCGCTCAATCACTTAAGGCGCTCGCTCTACTAAGTCGCTCGCGCACGACAACCAAATACAGATCTGGACAGCTAGTTACAGCTAGCCAATGGCATCATTGTAATTAATAGAATGAGCGATCCGTAACCTGCATAAACGGATTTCAGGTCATTTCCCAAGGGGAGGTCACTTATAAATGCACCATGGCTATCAACATAAAGGGGATTGGATCTGGGGAGACCACAAAATGTTGCAAAATTCCATCCTCAACCACTGATTCAGTCATGACGTCAAGAACAATTTTATGATCATGGAAGACAGTGCCATCCTCTTTCTAAATCATCTATCCATCCTCCTTCTCCTCAAATTTTACCATTCTCTTGTTTAATCCTGAGATTGAAGTATATAAACGAGGGTATATTGAGTGAACACAAAGATGTATGAAAAGAGAGAGTTGATGTATTTTGTAATCCTCATTATAAGATTGAAACTCACCTTCACATTGGACACGGCCTAATTAACGGCTGAACCACTCTAAATCTCGCCTCTATTTTACTTTTCTTGAATTTCATTTTTAATTGCTGATTAAACATGGTTCCATTTAGATCTTACCAAGTTGGTGAAGTACAGCTTAGTACCTTGGGTGTTTAGACCATTTTTGGTGTAAATAATAAGGCTTCATTTATTAATAATTACTTATATATAAAACCTATTTATTATAAGAATTTAAGTCATTCAATAACTACAGCCTCATTTGTGTCCAAAAGATAACAATTAACTTCAAACGAAATGACTTACTAATGCAATAATAAGTGATGCCACTAAACATAAATTTAGAATACAAATACAAGCACTGTTTAAATAATCCTTCAGATCTAAACATTTTAAAATAGGTAATTCAGTCAATTGATATATATATATATATATATATATATATATATATATATATATATTCGGTCATCATGGACATATAGAATATATATATATGTAAGTACAATAATTAGTAAGATCTTTTGCATTAGTATGAACATTATTCAACTTTATCAATTCTAACATATACATCAAATATTCATTCCTAACAGATAAAACAATTTGGCATCTTTTATATCGATTAAGAAAGACACATCAGTATCTACTACATGTAAACATGCATAACCATTTACACATTTATATTACATATTCAATACTCTATTATGCATACATTTGAGTTATTATACAAATCTCCTGACCTTTGCTTTATTACAAAACTATACAGATTTTCATACGAGCATCCTGAAAATCGAAATAAGTCATATTCGCTCATCCTTCAGTCAGTCTTTAGCCAATTCGATGCTTTTTATGCTGAAACAATTTCAGCATACATAGATGGGCTGATGAATATTCACTTTTGCTAAAACAATTTCAGAACCCCAATGTGGCAACCCTGTTAAAACATTTTAATCATGGGGTCAGGTTTATGTAGATACATCTAAATGTATCTAAAAGTTCACAACCATAATGAGAATTAAGTATTCAGATATGTATTGCAATTTATTAGCCTATAATTGATTCATTACTTTATATTCAGTAAAATTAATCTATTCATAAATCAATATTTGACAGTGTCCAGATACAAATGCATATATAATAGTCATGTAAGTATACACATTGATATATGGCAAGTTTGAAATGATATAGCAGTTCATAACTGTCTTAGCTTTTAAATTAAACTTGCAGAAATTTATGAATTTTTTTATGTATCTTAATAACCTAAGTAACCAATATATATATATAAGTCAGCATTTACAATATATTCAGGTTCATATGCATACAAAGAATGCATAGTAAGAATAAAATTAACAAGTCATACTTGCTATAGGAGGAACAATCCAAAATATCGCACTGACATATATACTTCTTAATCTATTGTTTTTCCTGTTCATGTATTATTTGCAAATAAAATTTGCAATGAACATTTCGCATAAAAGCAATATGCCACGCATATTCAACATCATATCAAATGTATGAATATGCTGAAAGACCTAAAATTTATATCATGTAATGTGTTCTAACTTACATATCAAATCATAGTTATCTTTTATACATAAATGCATATTCATAGGAATATGGTGTATTTCTATACTGGTACATATATTTTGTAGTAGTAAATTTAAAACAATAATAAAACAGAAAATCATATTTCCTGAAATAAGTAAAACAACATATATATATGTGTGTGTGTGTGTGTGTGTGTGTGTATATATATATGATTAGTCAACTAATGTTGATGTGCTTCTTTACATTACATATCACATGTATAATGTTAAGTATGTGTGATATGCATACAAATCAGACAAGGTTAAACTAAATGCCTAGAATCAATCTAAAGTTATAACTTAACCATTTGATAAAGAACATCCAGTTGGATTGAGATACAACTGCAAACAATTTTGCTATATCCAAACCTTTTTTATTCATAACATAAAAATCTGAAACAATCTTATATCATATATATATATATATATTGATCCACATTAAATCATATTTAAAAGCCCTGTAAATATGATCAAGGTTTTTGAAGCCTATAGTTTGGATACTTCGAATGTCATAGTGTGTAGATTGAAAAAGAATTTACAGAACGGGTTTGTATTATTCAATCACCAGTTTACTTATATACACATAACATGATTGTAATGACCCGGATATTCCGTCGGTTAGATTTGAATATTTAATATAGTTTTAAATACTGGGTGGATAAATATAAATGGAATTTTTATTTTAAGTTATCAATTTAATAATCAATTTCGATTTAATATCGAATATATTAAATTATCGTAATACGTCAGTTCGAGAGTTGAAACTGAATTAGAAACAGTTCAGATAATCAATTCAAACTCCTGTTTGAAATAGAAGAATAATATTAATCGATTTTCAAAGAATTAATTGTTTTGAAATTAATTTAAATTGTTTTAAATTCATATCTTCTATAGATAATCAAACTGGACTTTGAAACATATCTCAGTGTGTTCAGAGCAGTGGTATCACGCTAGAAATGTCAGTTGTTGGGTTCAGAAAGGAGTTCGCAGTCAAGGAGTATTTTAATTAAAGGATATCAGTTTAATTAAAATAAAATGAATAAAATAAATTTAAAAATCTTTTTAGTGGACATAAGCAAAACAGCAAATGGCTTTGCTGTTCGTTTTGAAAACCATAGAAAGTGAGAGGAATGAAGACAAACACGTCCCCTTCTTCTCGTTCCCTTACTCTTATAAATGGCCGCTACCTCCTTCCCTTTTTTTTTTCAGAACCGAAGCCCCACACATAAATCCGCTCCCTAAAAATTCGCTCCCATCTCCTCTTTCACAAATCGAGGACCGCGAGTTCCTGGGAGGTCAACATCGAGGCCGAGAGGTTGTGTTACGACCTTGCATTCAAAGGGGGTGACTGTTCGTGGGTGAATTCGAAGTTGCGATGGCCAGTTAGGGGTTTTCTCATGGTTCTGGGCTTCGATTTGGGGAGTCTCGATGTCGCCTTGTTCAACATCACGGTTGGTGGGGGAACAAGAGGTCGCGATGGAAATTTGGTGGAGGTCGCTACTGTTGGAGGGCGCGATGTGAAGCTGGGAGTGGCGACGCAAGTATCAAGCTCGACCTGAACAGAGTTTGCAGAACTGGATTCGACCTTGAACAAAGACATCGATTCAAGTTGAACAACAACTCCATGAGGGAGATCATTGTGGAAATGGCGACGCTGGTATAAGGAGCAGGGTTCCGAGTGGCTGTGGCGACTTCGGCAGTGATGTATTGAGGAAGAAGAAAGAATTTAGCAGGATTAAGGTATTTTTCTTTTTAGATTTAGTTTTTATTTATTTGGAAAAATAAATAAGGCAGTTAGAAATTTATTTTGAGGGATTAGTTATATAAAGAGCAAATAAATTTTTATAATTAGTTATAGAAAATGAATTAGTTAGTTTGTGTTTCTTTTATTTAAACTATATTAGTTTGATTCAGATTTCAAACTCAAAATAAATAAAAGAAGTTGGATATTTAATTAAAAAAAATTTGATGATTTAATTAAATGAGAAAAGGGATATATATATAAGACATTTATTTATTCGTTAAATTGAAATGTTAATCGTTAAATAAATATTCGTAGGAGCACGATAAAACTCATTCGAGGCGATTCGAAGCCGTAAGATTTGAATTTCCACAAGATATTCAGCAAAGAAAATCTTGGTGAGTAAACCTCACTCACCATTTATTTAGAATTATTTTTATATAGTTAAAAATAATTGTCTGTGCTTGTTTGAATGTTGTTTGATTGTTTTAAAATATATATATTTATTTAGGATTGGTTGACTATTATATATATATATATATATATATATATATATATATTGGGTTGATGATTGGTTGGATTCCCGCAGTTTCATTAGCGGATGCCCGCAGTTTCATAGCGGATGATTACCCTATACGGCCCACGCTATGATTAGTGGATGACCTTTATACCGCGATATTCTGCCACGAAGCAGAATGGGTATTATTTATGTGCTAACGTCTGTGGATGCAGGAAAAACAGGTTGGAGGAATCCAACTGGATTCCTCAGAAATATATATTATCTGTTTGTTTGTTTGATACCATATATATTCATATATGATGTGATAAAAATCAAATGATTGAAAATTGGTTGATTTGATTGTTTAAAATATCCATGGGGCTTGAATATTGATTCATAAAAATATCGGAAAGGGTATTTGATATTTAAAAAGGAAATTCTATTTTTATAAATAGAATTTGAATTTTTAATAAAACTATAGAAGATATTAACTTGTTTTGAAGGTATATAAAACAAGTAATCGAATTTATAAACTTTGTTTATAAATGGGAGATGGGATGGGAATTGAATTTATAAACGTTGTTTATAAATGAAAATATGGGATTTGAATTGAATTTATAAACGTTGTTTATAAATGGAAAGGTGGGATTTGAATTGAATTTATAAACATTGTTTATAAATGGAAAGGTGGGATTTGAATTGAATTTTTTTGATGCAAAAAGGTAGTGAATCGCTAGATTCACGCCTTCATTCATTCATTAAGCATAGAGCAAGTACATCGTGTTCAGCATACATAGAGCTATCTACTAGTTACAATAGTTACATATATTTACATACATATGTACAATCAAAATACATGCACGCAGGCATGTTTACATAGGGTCCAAAATTTTTATGAAACTACAGCAAAAAACAGCATGCAAACCCAGTAAAGTGAAGCATGGCAACATCAAGCTCTGCTACCACGGGCCCTGTCCATCACTCTAGCTCCGATTGTGTCAACAAACCTGATTTCTTCCTTGCCTGACCAAAGAGAAACAAAATTAAGTATGCGAAAAATAACTGAGTTGGGCCGTTTCATTTTGCATTTAAACTTTCGTGAGTTGCGTTCATGCCAGAGGATCCAAACATAAGCAAAGTTCAAAAGAGCAAACATATGGCGCATGTCAGTGTCAGGTAATGTAATAATAGTGCTATTCCAGAAGAGAAATTGGTCAGAGATGAAGTGAGACCAGTCTAAGCAGATATTAAGGCTAACTAAACACTTCGTCCACACGTAATCAAGAAAAAGATGCATATAATCCTCGTCATCGTCATTGCAGAAAACACATCCCCCAGTAACATGAACACCTTTTAGCCTTAATCTTTTCACTGTATTGAGCTTGTTGTGCATGATCGTCCACATATGTATCCTGACCTTAGCAGGTACAGCCTTAAAACTCCACATTCTCATGAATCCATCGTACTTTCTTCCTGTGAAGTTCATCAACTTATAAAGTGCACTCACGCAAAATTTACCACCAATCTTCCACACAAAGTCATCCTCCTCATTGCTATGAAGGTGAACATCTTCTAGCAAATGAATCAGTCCACAAAGTTGAAGCAGAGCATTACCAGCCACAATACGACTAAAGGACAGGTTCCATTTAAAGTTGGCAGAATTCGCATTAAACATTTCACAGACTGAAGCACTTTTGTTGCATGCAATAGCAAACAGATCGGCAAATTCATTACGCAAGGGGATAGGAAGCAACCAACAGTCATACCAGAAAGAGACGCTTCGGCCGTTTTTAACTACAATCTCAGTCCCAATCTTCATCCAGTGAACATTTGCCATAACACCACGCCAGAATGTTGAGCAATGGGAAATGTCCGCATTCCAGTCAAATCTACCACCATAGCAAGTGTTTAAGATCCACTCCTTCCAGAGAACTTTCTTTTCGCTAAGCATAATCCAAAGCCATTTACAAAGTAATGCATGATTCATATTCTTCAAATTGATGACACCTAAGCCCCCTTGATCTTTGGACTTGCACACCTGATCCCACGACACTAGACAGCAGGTTTTGCGCGTGTCCTTCGTACCGGTCCAGAAAAAATTCCGACGAACAGCATCAATCTTCTGAACAACCCAACCCAGACACGAATAAAAAGAGAGCCAGTACAAAGGGATAGCCGCCAGAACAGAATTCACCAGCACCAGACGTCCAGCCTTTGATAGACAATTTCCTTTCCACCTCGCTAATCGCCTGTCCACTTTATCAATCATATATTGCCAATCACTCTTCATCAATCTCTTTGAACGGATATAAGCACCAAGGTATTTGAGAGGGAAAGAATCCGCCATGCAGTTGAGCATTTCAGCGCAATTCCTGTGCACATCAACGCTACAACCCAAAGTGTAAACACTGCTCTTGTGAAAATTAATCTTTAAGCCAGATAAACTTTCAAAAGCATAAAGCAAAAATTTTAAAGAGGCAATATTCTTGCAATCAGGGTTGCAAAAAATAATAGTGTCATCAGCATATTGTAGAGAATTAATACCCCCAATGATGTGATCACGCCCAAAGCTTTGAATAATCTCATTAGAACTCGCCACCTGAAGGATCCGACAAAAGACATCAGCAGCCAAGTCAAAGAGGAGTGGGGAAAGTGGGTCACCCTGTCGCAGCCCTCGCTTGGATACAATAGTTTTGCCAGCCACTCCATTCACACAAATATTGGATCTACTTGAAGTTAAAATGCAATGAATCCAGTTTAGCCATTTACACGGAAAGCCTCTCGCGCTTAGAAGATCCATGATAAACCTCCAGTCAACTGTGTCAAAGGCCTTAGCAAAGTCCAACTTCAGGATTGCGCAAGGCACGTTATGTCTATCACTATGGGAGATAACTTCCTGGACAAGAGCCGCACCATCGAGAATGAATCTTCCTCTAATAAATGCTGTCTGCGAAACATCAATCAGGTTGTCCATCTTCGCTTTCAGTCTATTTGCGAGAACCTTAGTGATCAATTTGAAACTGCTATTCAAGAGACTAATAGGTCGAAAATCCGCAGTCGAGACATTTCCTCCTTTCTTAGGGATCAAAACTACATTAGCGTATCCCAACATGTCCAATCTCAAGGAACCAGAATGAAATTCTTTGAATATGTTAATAACATCCTGTTTAATCACATCCCAATATTTCTTATAGAAGAAATTTGGAAAACCATCAGGGCCAGGGGCTTTATCACCAGGCATTTCGTTTAAAGCCGCGACGATTTCCTCTTCTGAGAACTCCGAATCAATGCCACTAAGATCAACAGACGAAGGATACAGCTTCTTCCAATCAAATTCACCCGATTCTCAATGCGTTCACCAAAGATTCCCTTATAAAATTCAGTAAAAACCTCCTCTATCCTTTGATGATCACAAATTTCAACTCCGTCTTTCCAAATGCTACATATTGTGTTAGTACGCCGTCTACCGTTCGCTACTTTGTGGAAATAACTTGTGTTACTATCACCAAGCTTAAGCCACTGAGTTCTCAACCTCTATTTCCAAAAGATCTCTTCTTGATCAATCACCGTTAGAAGCTCCTTTTCTTTAGATTTTAACAAGGCACGCTCGGCCTCACTTAGATTACGCCCTTCCTCAAGCACATTGAGCTCCATAATCTCAGATTCAAGTCTCTGCTTCTTGACTCTGATGTTTCCAAAGACTTCTCTATTCCATTTGGCTAAAAATTTACGCAAAAGTCTCATTTTCCTACAAAAATTACTAGTTGCATCACCAAAGTTGCGAAACTCTACCCACTTCTCCCGCAACATCACATCAAAATTTGGTTCAATACACCACATATTCTCGAACTTAAAAAAAGATTTCCTTCTATAATCGACATTAGTGTTGAGAACAACCGGGCAGTGATCAGAAATAAGGGAAGTAAGACCTCTTTGAAGAGTTAGGGGGTGCAAGTCATCAAAAGCAGAATTAATGAAGAAGCGATCGAGTCGAACTAAAGTAGGAGGGGTCCTACCGTCAGTCCACGTATATTTTCTATTAGTCATGGGTAGGTCAATAAGGCCACAGTTTCCAACAAAGTCACTAAAATCGTTCATGTCGCCCAAGCCAGCGTTTTTCACAACATTACGTTCAGACATAAATCTTGTAACATTAAAGTCACCACCAATTACCCAGGGACCATACATAAGTTTATAAAAGTCCAAGCCCTCGGCCCATAATGTCATTCTTTCTCGTCTTGTATTGGGTCCATAAACATTAGAAAAGAAGTAAAGTACATTTGTAGATTTACATTCCAGGGCTAAATGCAGACAGTAAGTTTGTTTGATTTCTTGCTTAAGCAACCAAGAATTACTATTCCAGCCAGTAAAAATGCCACCCGAGGTTCCCACAGCAGGTATAAAAGCCCAATCATCAATGACACCCCACCCCAGACATTTGAAAATAAATGGTTCAGGATTCTCAAGCTTGGTCTCTTGAAGCATGATGATGTCAGGTTTTACAGACTTGAGGTAATTTTTAACCCTAAGGCACTTATCAAAAGTTCCTAGGCCTCTAACATTCCAAGTGACGATAATCATGTTGAACCATTAACCCTCTCATTTTCTTTATTCTTAATATCACTTATCACATCATCATTTAACACAAAACCAGATTTACTTGCAATATCATGAAGTTGATCACTAGACAAAGTATTAAGTATAGCAGGAACAAAAATGCTACCTGCCAAAGGATGACCCATCCCACGTGCGCTGCGACGTAGCATGACCACACCATGATCCGATGCACTCTTGCCTTTACCACCTGTAGCCGAGCATTCCCCTGAGCTGGTTGGAGCCAGCACCAAATCCCCAGCCAAATTCAAGTCTTGTGATTCGTTGTCCATGACTTGTTCATCCACCGCCTCTCTGGCGCCTTGCATGTTGCCTTCCTCCCCAAGATCCTGTAAACCTACTCCCTCATTTTCGTCGACGGCAATGATCTCTCTGGAGTTGGCACCCACACCCACAATGTTGCCAACCTCGTCAACCTCTACTGCCACCCCATCATCAAATCGAACCACATAATTATCATTATTCCTTCTTGCAAAAACATCCCCTTCTCCTTCAATAGCCGAATCTGCCACCGAAGCAATCACTTCCTCCACATGAATTTTGGCACCCCCATCCTTACTACTCAAAACTTTAAGCTTCCCCTCTCCATCAGTTGCAAACACCCTCTGCTTGAAAAGAGGAACATTAATTTTCGGTGGCGAATCTTCCTCGCATCTTTCAATCTTCACAACATGGGAAAAACCATCAATTGGAATTGCCACTGAATTCGGCAATGGGGTGCCCACCTCCTTCGTAAATTTGGCACGCAAACAAGTATAATCCACATCATGAATTGCACCGTACTGGACTCTCTCCACTTCTCCATAATCTTCTAGAGCTGTTTGGAGGACGTCAAGTTTACGACATACAAGCGGAGCATTTTTCAATAGGATCCAAAAGGTTTCCTTCTCCCTCGAGACACTGCCAAAACGCGGACTCCACCGCCTCAGGTTAATTCTCCCCATGGTAAAATTGAATTTATATTGGAAGTTTACTGTCAGCAGATGTTGTGGGAACCGAACAACAAAGACATCACCCATTCGCTTGACGTTCCAGTCCCAGGATGGGGCACGACGACCATATCTGGCTTTCAAAATCTCCTCAATCTGCCGTATCGAGAAAGATCCACTCACAATAGAGGTGATTACCATCGATCGAGCCCAATCAAAAGAATTTTGGAAGCGATTAGCGGAAATTTGTTTTCTGGAACTTTCAGCCATTTTTGGGGGAGGAGAACGAAAAGATTTGCAATTAAAACCCTTGTGCCCTGTCTTATGACATTTAAAACAAATAACTGGATTACGACATGATCTCGCCCAGTGATCTGTCGAACCACATCTGAAGCAGCCATTTTTTGATTTGATATTATTGAGATTTTCATTATAGCTGCGAAGGATGCGAGGAGACGGTTTTGACAAAGGTCTTTTATTATTTAGAAAAATCGGATCTGGATTTCGCTTTACAGCTGGCCTGAGCAGAATATCCTTAAAAGATGGATTAGCAGAAACGTTTTTAGCGTTGTCAACCTGATCAACGTGTAAAGAAGAGATTTGTGAGGAGAGAGACGATTTGAGAGAAGAAAAAGCGTGTTTTTGAATTTTCAAAAAGCGATCGCCATGACGTCGCCATTTAACCACTTAATTTAAAAATTAAATTTGGATTTGAATTGAATTTATAAACGCTGTTTATAAATATGCAGAGAATTCAAATGGACTTTGAATATAGAAATTCAAATGGACTTTAAACTATAGATTTGAATATAGAAATTCAAATGGACTTTAAACTATAGATTTGAATATAGAAATTCAAATGGACTTTAAACTATAGATTTGAATATAGAAATTCAAATGGACTTTAAACTATAGATTTGAATATAGAAATTCAAATGGACTTTAAACTATAGAATTTGAAAATAGAATTCAAATGAAGTTTAAATAAAGAGAATTCAAATAGAATTGAATTGGAATTTGAATAGAGAAGTCGATAAGGAAACGAGAGTATGAGTATAATTAGAATTTGTTAATATGTAGTTAAAATATATTTGAACATGTCATGTTCAAATATGAAGGTGAAATAGACTGAAAAGTTAAGTAACAGATTTAATTAACAAATTGAGTTAAAACGATTGGTATAGTTAAAATAGATTGGACAGGCATAAATATACAGGAGACAGGTATGGAATAAAGTATAGAAGTGAAATAAATAGAATGCCCGACAAAAAGGTACGTATTTAATTTCCATATGAGATTTTATGCGCCGTATCGGCAAGCCGCTTGGCTTTTTCTTTTTCTTTTTGAGATAAGAAGGACCGGGAAAGCTATTTGAAATTTCCCGATGCTCCCGGTACAAAGGAGGTTATGGCGATTTTTTCCGGAAATTTAAGGAGATAGAATATTTTTAAGATAATTTGATAGTTAGAAATTAACATATCAAAATATATAGAATTTAAGAAGAAAACGAACTTAGAAATAGAATAGTATAATCAAAAAGGAAGTATAAGAATAAAATCTAGTAAGAATAGAAAGAAAAAGTGTATACGTGTTTAAAGGTAAAGAAGTAGTTGTATGTTATTGATTGTTCGAGTAAGTAGTCATATCTGTTTTGACGTTATAAATGTTATTCAGTCAAGGTCTGAGAGGTAGTTATACCCCAACTTGATTGATTTCATTATTAACAAATGAATAGTAAGATTTCAGGCTCGAAGGTCAATGTTGAATAAGATTCAGTTGAATGTAGTATTTGGGTTGTCGTAACGATGTTTTACACAACATCCGTTTTAACCCAAATGAAATGTAAGCTTGGAAATAGATGTTAAATATTTCCTAAGTATAGAAATAAATGAGATTGGAAAAGAGATAAGTAGTTGGAATATTTTCCAATTATAAATAACATATATTTTCTAAAGTTTAGAAAATAAAAAGAAGACGATATATGGAAATGTTTTCCAAAGAACGTAAAAGGGCAATATGGTTATTGAAATATTTGATTAACAAATACTGATAAAGAAATAGAAAAGAGATTTAATTAATGGAATATTAATTAAAGGTTCAGTGATTGTTGGATGTTTGGATGAACACTTGTTTTATTCGATAGTTAAATCATCGACTATCGAAACACTTGTTTTTATTCGATAGTTAAATCACAGACTATCGAAGTTTTGACCATCGTTGTCAATATGGAGAGACCGGTTAAATTATTATCCGAAGAACCACTCCATATCGGCAGTAGCGTGCGAATCAGATTATATAAAGATAATCGAAGACGGAGTAGAGTGCAAGGACTTTTTCTATAAATAGAAATAGTGCCTTCAGTTCATCCTGTTCCTGAGTGACTTGTATGGATGAATGTCTGACAGAGTATTTCCAGAAAGGTCACGTACATTGATTTCTTCAACTGTACCAAGAGTGGAAGCGGAGGAGGAAACTTCTTTTAGCTGACACGTAATGTACTGTTGTAGACGTCAATTAGTGATTTTCGATGGATCTGACGATGTGACATTCGAAGTGAATCTGGTGTGATGATAAAGCGTAGCTTCTAGCCTCAACATCCGGTAAATGATAGAAATCGGGCAAGCAGCATGGCTATGTAGGTCGCACCTATTAGGGTGTATAATCACCTGATCTAGAGTTTCATTTACTTCTAAAAATCTATTGTCGATGCTGTCCCATTCGGGAAACGGTTGCTGATCCCAACCGTTGGTGATATACATTCGATACACTCAAGCGAAATGAGTGGTCGGTCATGTGTGGCTGAGTTGCAAGATGTTCTTGTTGAACTCGGTGTATTCTCCTCTAGAGATATACCAGCGGAAGGTGGTTCCATACCTTGTCATAGTTGGAAATCCATTACCCAATACGTGCTTGCGGTTTTGATTTTATATATATGTGGAACGTGAGATGCAAACGTTCCACTAGATTGTTATTTACTTGATTTAGACATTATTATAATATCAAAAGAGTTTTGATATAAAGATAAGTCAAGTGTTTGGATTTTCATAAGGGAAAAACTCGTTCCGTGTTATACGGGGTGGTCTTATGAGATATCATTTAGTTTTCTGAAACTGTTTTTAAACTATTTACTCATACCAGTCCCATGACTGACCCGGAGTTTATTTTGTTTTGTTCTACCTAAACTCTTGGGTGCCTAAATTTGTACGGGCAGTCAAGTAGTTCAGGATTTTTCAGATATATCTAAAGGAGCTTGGAGCAGGAGGCTTCAGCGTTATCTAGTTATAGTGGTTCCGTTGTGTTGTAAGTGATGTACGTTGATATTGATGTATATTCAAGTACAGATGTATATTTCAAGTTATGTTATATATATTATATGTTATTCGTTCCGCTGTGAGATTCGTGTTACTCTGATGTTGTGTTCTTCTTCTTCTTCTTCTATTCTAAGTTTCTATCTTATCTTTCCTCACCCTCTAACTTCTTTCTATTAATGGTTCGAATTTCTGTGTTATTTGGGGTTGGACTTGTGTTTTTGGTCAGCTCAAATTCTACCGGATTTTTGGGTCGTTACAGTTGGTATCAGAGCTTAGGTTGAGCGAATACCTAGGCTTGTTGGAATGTGCTCATTAGAGATAGGATCAGTAGTATCCTAGAATGAGTTGAGTGTATATATACACGAGAGAGCGTATTTGTTATTTGATATAAAAACTGTTTTATATTGTGTTGACTAGTCTGTTGAGTGGATTATAAATTTTGGTCGAATCGTGGGACGCCACGATGTCGATAGGAGTTTATAAACACTTGAACAGAAGATTGGACACGATATTGTTTTTAAATAGTTAAGTTGATTGTTAGGATTATAATCAAATTAGATTATAAAACAGAAATAGATGTATAACCAATTGAATTTGCATATGAAATCAAATATACAAATGTGATAAATTGAAATTGAATTCCAACCAGAATTCAGAATATAAAATCCTGGGAGTTTGGAAAATATTTTTCTAAATGGGTTTTGAAAGAAATAAAGCACTGAACTCATTCAGTAGCAGGGAAATAATTCTGATGATGGTCGCAACATCATCAGTGTTCATTTTCGAGTTTCTAAGTGATAAATTGCTGCCTTAGAAAAGTTTTGATGGAAATTTGTTTGAAAAGAAACAAGTTGTTTGAAAATTCAAATGTTTTGAATTTGGGATAGGTATAAATATATGTATATATTTATATAACTTCAAAGGAATTTTGAAATGGGAATTGGAATATAGATTTCAAATAGAAGTAAAATAAAGGAATTTGAATATGTATATAATTCAAATAGAAGTGAAATAAAATTTGAATTCAAAAGAATTCAAATGAGTTTGAATAAAGAAAATTCAAATAGAAATTGTATAAGAAAAATTGAAATGGAATTTGAATTCAAAGGAATTCAAATGGTTTTGAATAAAGAAAAGTCAAATAGAGATTTGAATATTAGAATTCAAATGGAATTTTGTTAAATAGAATTTCGAAGAGAATATAAAGTGGAGGATGAATATTAGAATTCAAAGAAAACAAAAGGAGTTAAAATAGAATTTAAATTCAAAGGATTTCAAATAGGAATTGAAAATAAAAAATTCAAATAGAATTTGAATAGAAGAAAATTCAAATAGAAATTGAATAAAAGGAAATTCAAATATAGAGTTTGAATAAAGAAATTCAAATGGAATTTGAATATTGTAAATATATATGATTTGAATATTAGAAGTGAAATAGATCGGGAATATTATGTTGAAATGGAAAAATGGATTTGATATATATATCAGAATGGAGTTGAATTTATTATAAATAAAGGCTAAACGTTTATATTTATAAATATAATTAAAACGAGCTCGCCGTAGCGCGGCAGTTCGTAAATTGGCGATTCGAACTTCAATTTAGTATACAGAACTCAATTGAAGTCGGAATTCTGTGAAACAAGAATCGTCGGGACCGGTTGAACAATAGTTTTCTAATGAAAGAGAAAAATCAGGATTTCGTCGTATAGATTTTGAGATAGGTCAAAATCAAATTTCAAAAAGTGCAGCGCCAGAAACCATTTAAAACCATAATGGTTTTATATATATATATATATATATATAAGTAAAAGGATTTTTAAAGTAAATAAAATCCGAATGGCCATGAGAAAAATATAGACTTGAGTTATAAAATGAATGTGAACTCAAGTGAAGCAGATAAAATGATTTGGGAAACAATGATCATATTTTTGATTTTTGAATAGAATTAACTAAATTGGAAAATAATTAGTTAAAGGAAATTTGAATCGAAATTGGGTTTTTGGATAAGTGAAAGAGATTGAGAATTTATATTCGAAATCGAATATATAACTCAAGTTGAAAATATAATTAGATTAGTTTATAATTAAGTTGACATATATTTGGACAAGTTATATTCAAATAAAAAGGGTGAAATAGGCAAAACGGTTAATTAGCACTAGTTAATGGGAATTTGAATGATTGAAATTAAATTTAACTTAAGTAAGTTAAATGGATCGAAATGAATAAATTGAGTAAAATCAATGTGAATGAAATATGAATTGGGTATGAATTAAGGAAAAAACCAAAAGAGTTAAAAGGAAATATATTTGTAAAAGCAAATACAAAGGAAGTTATGTGCAAACAAATAGAAGGAGAAATATTTGTAAAAACATTTACAAATAGAATTTAAAAGGAAATATTTGTAAAAACATTTACGAATAGAAGTTAAAAGGATCTATTTGTAAAACATTTACAAATAGATCAAATGGAAATATTTATTTGTTAAATAAATAGAATGTTATAAATGAGATATTTATTTGTTAAATAAATAGAATTTAATCAAAGGAATATTCAGAAGATGAATAGAAAATGGAAATCTGTTTTTACGGGTAAATAGAAAGGATTAATTTATAAATAACAGTTTATAAATTAAATTGAATATTTATCATTCGATATATGGAATATATAAGTCTGAACTTATATAGAGAAAGAATATTGGTTATTCAGATAGAATTAAAGGAGTTATCGAATATAGTTTTATTCGAAGGAATTATCGATTATTAGTTAATCGAAGGAGTTATCGATTATTTGTTAATCGAAATGAGTTATCGATTATAGTTAAATCGAAAAGAGTTATCGATTAGTTTAATCGAAGTGAGATATAGAATATTGGTTATTCGAAGGAGTTATCGAATTTAGTTATTCGATGGAGTTAATCGAAAAGAGTTAAATCCAATAGAGTTAATTGATAAGAGTAAATTGATAAGAGTAAATTGAATAGAGTAAATCGAATATAGTTTATTCGAAGAAAGGTTTTCGAATCTAGTTATTCGAAAGAGAGATTATCGAATATAGTTATTCGAAGGGAGGAGTTATCGAATAAGGATCTATTCGAAAGAGAGTTACGTAGGGAAGTTTGAAATGTTGAGTATCAACATAAATAAGTTTTGAAAAGATAAATGGGTTTGTAGCACTTTTCCTACCTTAGCAATTTCGAGGACGAAATTATTTTAAGTGGGGAAGAATGTAATGACCCGGATATTCCGTCGGTTAGATTTGAATATTTAATATAGTTTTAAATACTGGGTGGATAAATATAAATGGAATTTTTATTTTAAGTTATCAATTTAATAATCAATTTCGATTTAATATCGAATATATTAAATTATCGTAATACGTCAGTTCGAGAGTTGAAACTGAATTAGAAACAGTTCAGATAATCAATTCAAACTCCTATTTGAATTAGAAGAATAATATTAATCGATTTTCAAAGAATTAATTGTTTTGAAATTAATTTAAATTGTTTTAAATTCATATCTTCTACAGATAATCAAACTGGACTTTGAAACATATCTCAGTGTCTTCAGAGCAGTGGTATCACGCTAGAAATGTCAGTTGTTGGGTTCAGAAAGGAGTTCGCAGTCAAGGAGTATTTTAATTAAAGGATATCAGTTTAATTAAAATAAAATGAATAAAATAAATTTAAAAATCTTTTTAGTGGACATAAGCAAAACAGCAAATGGCTTTGCTGTTCGTTTTGAAAACCATAGAAAGTTAGAGGAATGAAGACAAACATGTCCCCTTCTTCTCGTTCCCTTACTCTTATAAATGGCCGCTACCTCCTTCCCTTTATTTTTTTTTTCAGAACCGAAGCCCCACACATAAATCCGCTCCCTAAAAATTCGCTCCCATCTCCTCTTTCACAAATCGAGGACCGCGAGTTCCTGGGAGGTCAACATCGAGGCGGAGAGGTTGTGTTACGACCTTGCATTCAAAGGGGGTGACTGTTCGTGGGTGAATTCGAAGTTGCGATGGCCAGTTAGGGGTTTTCTCACGGTTCTGGGCTTCGATTTGGGGAGTCTCGATGTCGCCTTGTTCAACATCACGGTTGGTGGGTGAACAAGAGGTCGCGATGGAAATTTGGTGGAGGTCGCTACTGTTGGAGGGCGCGATGTGAAGCTGGGAGTGGCGACGCAAGTATCAAGCTCGACCTGAATAGAGTTTGCAGAACTGGATTCGACCTTGAACAAAGACATCGATTCAAGTTGAACAACAACTCCATGAGGGAGATCATTGTGGAAATGGCGACGCTGGTATAAGGAGCAGGGTTCCGAGTGGTTGTGGCGACTTCGGCAGTGATGTATTGAGGAAGAAGAAAGAATTTAGCAGGATTAAGGTATTTTTCTTTTTAGATTTAGTTTTTATTTATTTGGAAAAATAAATAAGGCAGTTAGAAATTTATTTTGAGGGATTAGTTATATAAAGAGAAAATAAATTTATATAATTAGTTATAGAAAATGAATTAGTTAGTTTGTGTTTCTTTTATTTAAACTATATTAGTTTGATTCAGATTTCAAACTCAAAATAAATAAAAGAAGTTGGATATTTAATTAAAAACAATTTGATGATTTAATTAAATGAGAAAAGGGATATATATATAAGACATTTATTTATTCATTAAATTGAAATGTTAATCGTTAAATAAATATTCGTAGGAGCACGATAAAACTCATTCGAGGCGATTCGAAGCCGTAAGATTTGAATTTCCACAAGATATTCAGCAAAGAAAATCTCGGTGAGTAAACCTCACTCACCATTTATTTAGAATTATTTTTATATAGTTAAAAATAATTGTCTGTGCTTGTTTGAATGCTGTTTGATTGTTTTAAAATATATATAGTTATTTAGGATTGGTTGACTATTATATATATATATATATATATATATATATATTGGGTTGATGATTGGTTGGATTCCCGCAGTTTCATTAGCGGATGCCCGCAGTTTCATAGCGGATGATTACCCTATATGTAACAACCCGTATTTTCAATAACCTGTAATGATTTAAATCGAGGCAGAATTTAATTCTAAAATCTGAATCAAGGGAAACGGGCTATGCCATTGCGTTCGTCTCGGAAAAATACGCGAAATAGAGTCCGAGTTTTCGAAAATCGGAGTCCGTATGACCCGATTAAGGCCCAACGAAGTTTTCAGAAAAATTCAAAGTAAAAACAGATTTCAAATTCAAGTTTGAATTTGAAGAATTAGGTCAGATTGGGCTAGGCGGGAAAATTCCCGCCAGAGCACCCAAGTCGACAGCCCTGTCGAGTTGGGAGTCGACTTGGTTGGACCCAAGTCGACAGCCCTGTCGACTTGGCTGTCGACTTGGTCCAGCCGGGCAGTTCTTCCTGGTGCACCATTTTGGGTTTGTGTTGAGCTTGGGGGCCAGATTCGGTTTTGAGGGCTGAGATTGGAACTAGGGTTTAATCCTAGGGTTGAAACTAGTCCTAATCTCTATAAATAAGGCCCTAACCTAACCCTAAATCATCATTATTCATTCATACAACTAAACTATGGCAAAATCATTCCTCTCATGGCCTCCACTCTCTTCATAAAATTCCTAAATAATTTTTTCAGAGATTCTCCATGCATACAAGTGTTTTCAAGCTTGTATGAGCATCATTAGCTTGCATTCAAGTCAAGTTTCTATATTTGCATCATAAAGAAAGAGTTTTGATCATTTTGGCTCAAGGGTTTTGCTTGCATTTTGGGTTTATTTGATTTCATAAGGGCTTTGGCATTGTAAGCCCTATTCTACTTTCATACTTAAACTCTAAAGTTAAATGTATGATATGCAAGTTTGCCATGATATGCAAGTTTACTAAGTTATGTTATGCAAGTATGTCATGTTATGATATGCAAGTTAATCCTGTTATGTTATGCAAGTTTGCCATGTTATGATATGCAAGTTTATCATGTTATGATATGCAAGTTTATATGCAAGTTTGCCATGTTATGTTATGCAAGTTTGCTATGTTATGATATGCAAGTTGCCATGTATATTATGCAAGTTTGGGGTGATCACTTTGATCATGTTATCATGTTATGCAAGCTTATCTTGAGTATATGAACATAAAGCTTCAAGCTTTATGCTAAAGGTTGCATTTTGCCAACATGTAAGTTATCATATCTCTTATGATAACTTGCATGTGAGGCTAAATGCGGACTTATGGCCATTTCTACATGTCATTTAGCACCATGTATCACCAATATGCCAAGTTTGGTTTTATGCATGCTTTTGAGGCCTAAACATATAATATGCAAGTGTATGAACATATGAACATTTCATATGCCACCATGTTAAACTTGTGGCTTCAATACCTTTATGTCATGATTATGCCAAGTTCCCTCTTTCTATCCTTTATGCGCTATTGCGATATGTAAGCGATGGGATTGCGTTTGGGGTTGGGTAAACTTAAAAGACATAAAAACATAAGCTTGGTAATTTACCTATTAAGTTAGGTCTACCCATTGGGAACTTACCTATTAAGTTAGGTCTACCCAATTGCTTGAAAACTTGTAATGTGTTTTGGAAACATGATGGACATGACACTTAGAAAATATAAGTGTGACCAACTCGAGGTTGGGTTGAGTTTGTAGCGTAAACCTACCCGGAACCGACCGGCTTAACTAGTTGCTACAAACAATAGGACCCAATGTGAGAAGTTGGTCATGTTGTACCTTGAACCCGAGGTTAGACCAAGTTGTGGTGTAAAGCTACCCGGAACCGACCGGCTTAACTAGTAACCACAACAAGGTCTAATGTGAGAGGTTAAGGCGCATTAAATTAACTAATGCCTCGTGATTAGGGTTAAGTCATGGTCCACTTAATACTTAACCAATTTGGGCTTGGTAGATTAGTCAGGGTTAAGTCGTGAACTCATCGTTACACTTAACCAAGTTAATCCATGATTATCAAGAGGGTTAAACCGTACTTAACCCACGAGAAAAATCCTAGCAATGGGGGCCCACTCCAGCAGTAATCCCAAGTTTGTATCATTAAGGCCCTAGGGACTAGGCTAGGGAGGGGGCACGATTACTGGGCTGGAGGTAAGCGACCAATAAACGATGGCAGGGTGGTACGCCGATGTAGTTCCGGACGGACTATGGTCGTGCACGTAGTCCGTATTTGGAGAAGTCAAGCATAGGTACCAGTAGATCGAGACTGTGCACTCATGTTTATGGTGTCCAGGGGTTGGCACCCTAGGGCTTGATACACCCGAAGGGTGGACCCGGCACAGTTCGACTACAATTATGTTTGGGCCGTATTGACACCAACACGTGACGAGTTAGGCTTAGGGAGCCGATCGACTAGACCGTTTGGTTGGACCTTGTATTAGGGTCATTTCATGTTATTGGGCCAAAGCTTGGGCCAAGGGATCAATACTTGTTTATTCCAGTCATGTTAGTTTGCTAGTACACCTGTGGTGCAAAACCTTAAACCTGATTATGCGATGACACCTTTATCTACCTTGTTAGTTAATCACCATGCTAGTATGTTGTTATCCTTATGATCATACCTGCTTCTCATGCTAGTTAACTTTATCAGTTTACATTGATTGTAGTAGGGCTTACTTAGTCTTTTTGACTGACCTGTTTTCTTTCGCCTCTTTTCTTCCGTTTCCCCGCCCCCCCCCCCCCCCCCAGGTTCTCAGGGAGGGAATATTGGAGCTTAGCTGGATTTCTGATCGCTTGCTTGTGGGATTTTAGCTCATGTACGGTCTTGACATGAAGCTAGCTATGGTTATCATTTATTTTGGGGATAGTACTTATGTATTTCAGTTTTTCAGTAATGTTGTTTTTATCTAGACTTGTGTATTTGGAAAGTTAACATTATGTTGTACCAGACTTGTTTTGAAATGGTTTGAAAATCTTCCGCTGTTTTATCTATGTTATTTACTCTGTTTACATATATACATATGTTCTTGTTCTGCCTTGATATATCATTATGCATGTTTACCTGGTTCAAACGCCCCTCCAAAGTCAGAGTGCTTGCAAGAGTCACCCTGGCGGAGGTGGGGTGTTACATTTGGTATCAGAGCATATGGTTTACGAGAAGGAACAAAAAAGGTTTTTAGAAAACTTTTGGAAAACTATTTTCAAAACCAAGTATAAAGTATTTTCCAAAGAAAAGTCTAGTTTATTTTAAAGGCTATTCCCCAAAAAGCCATTAGCAAAATTCCTTCGTTTTTTTCTCTCCATTCTGAATCTGTCTTTTTCTTCGTTTTCAGTATGGCCGATAACTTTGCTATTCCGGAGGGAGTACACGTACCTGTTTGGTATAGGAGACTTTTGGAGGCTAGGGCGACCGAAGCCGGCCCCGCAGATGTTCCTCCTCCTCCTCCAGTAGTTAATGTTCCTACTCCTCCTGTCGCTGAGGTTCCTCTTCCTCCTCCCCCTCAGCATCCTCAAGCTGACTTCGCAAAGACTTGCAAAGATTTCAAAGCAATGGGTGGCAAGAACTTTCAAGGCACTGAGACTTTTGTAGAGGCCAGAAATTGGTTGAAAGAGATCGAGGATTTATTTGCTATCTTTGGGTTAGACGATCAGAGGAAGATCTTGTTGGCGGTTTGGCTTATGAAGGATGAAGCCGCTTATTGGTGGGAAGTCACCAATGGTACTAGGCCTGTTGAGACTTGGGCCGATTTCAGGGCAAGGTTCATGCTTAAGTTTCTATCTTCTGCTGAGGAGAATCTGCAAATGGAGAGGTTCATAACTTTGAAACAAGGAGATATGTCTGTCAAAGAATATGTGAACAAGTTCAATCAGTTAGCTCATTTTGGCTTGGATATGGTGAATACTCCTCAGAAGAAGGCTCTTCATTTTGCTAGAGGATTGAATGAGCCGTTGCAGGGATTGGCTATGTCACATATTCCCCATGGGGCCACGTTTGAGAGTTTGGTTGATATGGCGTTACTTCAGGGAGATGTCAAGAAAGAGACCAAGATGAATGATACTCAAGCCAAGAAGACTGATTCCCAGGGAAAAGGAAATCAGGGTAATCCAAGTGGTCAAAGCAGTCAAGGCAATCAGAACAAGAACAAGAGTCAAGGCAACAAGGGGAACAACAACAAGGGCAAGAACAACAAGGAGAAGTGCCATTATTGCGGTTCAGTTGGGCATCTTATTAAGGATTGTAAGAAGAGGAAAAGGAAGAATGGTGAATGATTTTTCTGCGGTAAGACTGGACATTTCAGTAAGGATTGCCCGAAGAAGCAAGGGCAAGGCCAGGGTCAGACTCAGCGTGCTGGACCTTCAGGAGGGCAAGTTCATGCACTCAATACCGCTCCAGTTCCCGATCGAGGTAGTATTTCTGTTGAGAGCCTTGTATATATTTTTGATTTTCCAGTTCGTACCTTGTTTGATTCTGGTGCATCACATAGCTTTGTCTCATCTGATCTTGTTGATAGTTTGCACCTTAGTACTAGCTTGGTAGATGATCCCGTCTGTGTCTCAAATCCTATTGGGGGTTCCGCCCATTTGTCTATGATATGTGGGGATTTGAGGATCTCTATACTGAGTGTAGAGTTCTTGTGCAGTGCTTATGTTCTTGGTTTTAGGGGATACGGATTGATATTGGGCATGGATTGGCTGTCCAGATATGGAGCCATCCTTGATTGTGAGCATAGGGTTGTGAGGCTCGTGACTCGCCTCGGAAACACCCTAGAAATTTCTTGTAATCCGAGAGGTCCCGTCATGCTGTGCTATCTTGAATCACTCGACTCGTCAATGGAAACTCTTCAGTCTGTGAGAGTGGTTCGAGAGTATCCAGATGTTTTCGATGAAGTTAGGGGGTTGCCCCCTAAGCGAGAGATTGATTTCCGCATTTATCTGGTGGATAATGCAAAGTCGGTTTCTTTGCCCGTTCGGCACATGGCTCCGCGTGAAAGGCGGGAGCTAAGTAAGCAAGTAAAGGAGTTGCTTGAAAAGAACTTCATTAGACGAAGCATATCTGAATGGGGAGCGCCTGTGGTATTTGCTACCAAGGCAGATGGTTCTCTCCGACTTTGTGTTGACTATCGAGAGTTGAATAAGCTGACTAAGAAGAACAAACACCCGTTACCGAGGATTGATGATCTCTTTGACCAGCTTGTCGGTGCTTCTGTTTTCTCTCAGCTTGATCTTGCTACTGGATTCCATCAGCTCAGGGTAGCTGAAGATAGTATAGACAAGACTGCGTTCAGGACTCCAGATGGATTCTTCGAATGGCTTGTCATGCTGTTCGGCTTGACTAATGCACCCGCATATTTCGTGGACTTGATGAGTAGGGTGTTCAGGGAGTTCTTGAACAAGTTTGTCGTGGTCTTCGTAGATGATATTCTGATCTTCTCTAAGGATGAGGAAGAGCACACAAGGCATCTCGTGGAGGTGATGGATACGCTTAGAGCGCATCAGTTGAAGGCCAAGTTCTCCAAGTGTCACTTTTGGAGAAGGGAAGTTAGATTACTTGGGCATATAGTATCTAAGCAAGGCTTAGCGGTGGATCCCGCTAAGGTAGTTGCAGTTCAAGATTGGAAGACTCCAAGGAATGCAACCGAAGTAAGAAGTTTTCAAGGTCTTGCGGGTTTTTACCGGAAGTTCATCAAGGACTTCGCGAAGATATCCGCTCCTCTCACTAAATTGACGAAGAAGAATTTAGTTTTTGCTTGGAGCATAGAATGCGAGCTTGCTTTTCAGAAGCTCAAGAGAGCTCTCACATCAGCACATGTTCTAGCTTTGCCCGATGGAGGGAAGTTATTTACAGTATACACCGATGCATGTGGCATGGGGTTAGGAGCTGTTCTGATGCAAGAAGGAAGAGTGATATGCTTTGGCGGTAGACAACTCAAAGTGCATGAGAAGAATTATCCCACTCATGACTTAGAGTTGGCAGCAATAGTATATGCACTCAAGGCTTGGCGCCATTATCTTCTGGGAGAAAGATTTGAGCTTTATACCGATCACAAGTCATTGAAGTATCTCTTTTCTCAGAAGGATCTGAATCTGAGGCAACAAAGATGGATGGAATTCTTGGCGTCCTATGATTTTTAGATAGCCTATACCCCTGGCAAGGGGAATGTGGTAGCAGATGCATTGAGTAGAAAAAGTTGACTCTGAGTCCTCTATTCGTTGAGATGAAGAATTTAGAGTATGTGGCAACCTTTGATTTCTCGTTGGCGATTGAGTCGATGACCGGTTCTTTAGCATCTCTGGAACTCAGACCTACCCTTCTTGATCAAGTTGGGGCTTCACAGAGAGAAGACCCTCAGATTGTTGAGATTATGGATAAGCTGGTTCGAGGAGAGGCGTCTAGTCATCTCGCTCGATATTCTATTGATGACAAGGGTTGGCTGAGGAGAGACGGAGGGTTATGTGTTCCAATGGTAGAAGTAAGAAAAGTTCTTGAGGAAGCGCATCGCTCTAAGTTGACTATACATCCAGGCGGAGATAAGATGTATAAAGATATGAAGCGTATTTTCTTTTGGCCTGGGATGAAAAAGGATGTGGCAGAGTTTGTCTCTAGATGTATCATTTGCCAGCAAGTTAAGGCCGAGTCGAAGAAGCCCGGTGGGCTATTGCATCCTCTAAACGTTCCACTATGGAAGTGGGAGAGTATTTCCATGGATTTTATCGATGGGCTACCAAGGTCAAGGAAACGGAATATGAGCATTTGGGTTATTGTGGACAGACTTACGAAGAGTGCTCATTTCATTCCGATAAAGGGCAAGAGGACCGCATCTTGGCTAGCGTCTGTATATCTTCGTGAGATCGTGAGACTACATGGAGTCCCTTCTAGTATAGTCAGTGACCGTGACCCAATCTTTACAAGTCAGTTCTGGAATAGCTTGCAAGAAGCCATGGGCACGAGGTTGAATCTAAGTACGGCTTATCACCTACAAACGGACGGTCAAACCGAAAGGGTGAATAGGGTACTCGAGGATCTGTTGAGGCTTTGTATTCTGGATTTTGGTGGTACTTGGGAAGACCATCTTCCTCTTGTTGAGTTTGCATATAATAATAGTTATCAGGCAAGCATAGGGATGGCACCATTTGAAGCTTTATATGGGAGGCCGTGCAAGTCGCCTACATGTTGGTGGGAGACTACAGATGAGCTTATACTTGGGCCTGATATGATCAGAGATACATCCGAGAAGGTCGAGTTGATTCGGAGACGGATGAAAGCGGCCCAAGACCGACAGAAATCCTATGCTAATAAACGAAGAACCGATTTGGAGTTTGATGTTGGGGATATGGTTTTCGTGAAGGTTTCTCCTTTGCGGAATGTGGTCCGATTTGGAGCCGTTGGGAAGTTAGCACCGAGGTTTGTTGGACCATTCCCTATTATAGAGAGGATCGGGCAGATGGCTTATAGAGTGAAGTTGCCCGATAAGCTTGTCGGAGTACACGATGTTTTTCATGTCTCGCATCTCCGGAAGTGTTTACATGAATCAGCAGAGGTTGTTGAGCCAAGTGTTCTGAAAGATGTGGAAGTGGAGAAAGAGGCTACCTTGAGGAGAGCTCCGATTCGTATCTTGGGGACGGAGACCAAGAAGCTAAGGAATCGAGAGGTCAAGTTGGTGAAGGTTCAATGGGGTGAAGCCGAAGAAGACGCAACTTGGGAAATCGAGGAGAAGATGCGTGGGCTTTATCCATTCCTTTTTGAGGGTACACTCTCAATCTCTTTTCTTTGTTAGCATATCATTCTCTTTGCTATCCATGATTATCCAGTTTATCATGTTAATCTTGTCATGAGAACCTTAGGTAGAAACCCTTTGGATGAAACATGTGTTTGAAACATGTTATGCTTGATGGTTGCAAGTGGTTGCAAGTGGTTGCAAGTGTTTGCAAGTGGTTACTCGTGGATGCATTATACACGTTAGGCACTAGATCGGCTCACACACTCCTCATATTGCATATGCATGAGTGTTTATGCTTATTCATGGATGAAAATTTTTGTGTTATCACATGGATGTTGCATATGGATGTATGTTATGTGCACACATATAGATGTTATACATTATGCTAGGAATTGCATACATATGGATTCATTTCACTAACATAATTTGCATTGAGGATATTTGCATTAGATAAGGACATATACACACACCTTTGCGTATGTTCATACAACATTTAGAATCTTGTAAGGACAATGATTGCTCGTGGATGATGTTTTGAGTAGATGGATGATTGGATGGTAGGATACGTTCTTCCTAACTTGAAGATTTCGGGGACGAAATCCTTTAAGGAGGGGAGAATGTAACAACCCGTATTTTCAATAACCTGTAATGATGTAAATCAAGGCAGAATTTAATTCTAAAATCTGAATCAAGGGAAACGGGCTACGTCATTGCGTTCGTCTCGGAAAAATACGCGAAATAGAGTCCGAGTTTTCGAAAATCGGAGTCCGTATGGCCCGATTAAAGCCCAACGAAGTTTTCAGAAAAATTCAAAGTAAAAACAGATTTCAAATTCAAGTTTGAATTTGAAGAATTAGGTCAGATTGGGCTAGGCGGGAAAATTCCCGCCATAGCACCCAAGTCGACAGCCCTGTCGACTTGGGAGTCGACTTGGTTGGACCCAAGTCGACAGCCCTGTCGACTTGGTCCAGCCGGGCAGTTCTGCCTGGTGCACCATTTTGGGTTTGTGTTGAGCTTGGGGGCCAGATTCGGTTTTGAGGGCTGAGATTGGAACTAGGGTTTAATCCTAGGGTTGAAACTAGTCCTAATCTCTATAAATAAGGCCCTAACCTAACCCTAAATCATCATTATTCATTCATACAACTAAACTATGGCAAAATCATTCCTCCCATGGCCTCCACTCTCTTCATAAAATTTCTAAATAAATTTTTCAGAGATTTTCCATGCATACAAGTGTTTTCAAGCTTGTATGAGCATCATTAGCTTGCATTCAAGTCAAGTTTCTATATTTGCATCATAAAGAAAGAGTTTTGATCATTTTGGCTCAAGGGTTTTGCTTGCATTTTGGGTTTATTTGATTTCATAAGGGCTTTGGCATTGTAAGCCCTATTCTACTTTCATACTTAAACTCTAAAGTTAAATGTATGATATGCAAGTTTGCCATGATATGCAAGTTTACTAAATTATGTTATGCAAGTATGTCATGTTATGATATGCAAGTTAATCATGTTATGTTATGCAAGTTTGCCATGTTATAATATGCAAGTTTATCATGTTATGATATGCAAGTTTATATGCAAGTTTGCCATGTTATGTTATGCAAGTTTGCTATGTTATGATATGCAAGTTGCCATGTATATTATGCAAGTTTGGGGTGATCACTTTGATCATGTTATCATGTTATGCAAGCTTATCTTGAGTATATGAACATAAAGCTTCAAGCTTTATGCTAAAGGTTGCATTTTGGCAACATGTAAGTTATCATATCTCTTATGATAACTTGCATGTGAGGCTAAATGCGAACTTATGGCCATTTCTACATGTCATTTAGCACCATGTATCACCAATATGCCAAATTTGGTTTTATGCATGCTTTTGAGGCCTAAAAATGTAATATGCAAGTGTATGAACATATGAACATTTCATATGCCACCATGTTAAACTTGTGGCTTCAATACCTTTATGTCATGATTATGTCAAGTTCCCTCTTTCTATCCTTTATGCGCTATTGCGATATGTAAGCGATGGGATTGCGTTTGGGGTTGGGTAAACTTAAAAGACATAAAAACATAAGCTTGGTAATTTACCTATTAAGTTAGGTCTACCCATTGGGAATTTACCTATTAAGATAGGTCTACCCAATTGCTTGAAAACTTGTAATGTGTTTTGGAAACATGATGGACATGACACTTAGAAAATATAAGTGTGACCAACTCGAGGTTGGGTTGAGTTTGTAGCGTAAACCTACCCGGAACCGACCGCTTAACTAGTTGCTACAAACAATAGGACCCAATGTGAGAAGTTGGTCATGTTGTACCTTGAACCCGAGGTTAGACCAAGTTGTGGTGTAAAGCTACCCAGAACCGACCGGTTTAACTAGTAACCACAACAAGGTCTAATGTGAGAGGTTAAGGCGCATTAAATTAACTAATGCCTCGTGATTAGGGTTAAGTCATGGTCCACTTAATACTTAACCAATTTGGGCTTGGTAGATTAGTCAGGGTTAAGTCGTGAACTCATCGTTACACTTAACCAAGTTAATCCATGATTATCAAGAGGGTTAAACCGTACTTAACCCACGAGAAAAATCCTAGCAATGGGGGCCCACTCCAGCAGTAATCCCAAGTTTGTATCATTAAGGCCCTAGGGACTAGGCTAGGGAGGGGGCACGATTACTGGGCTGGAGGTAAGCGACCAATAAACGACGGCAGGGTGGTACGCCGATGTAGTTCCGGACGGACTATGGTCGTGCACGTAGTCCGTATTTGGAGAAGTCAAGCATGGGTACCAGTAGATCGAGACTGTGCACTCATGTTTATGGTGTCCAGGGGTTGGCACCCTAGGGCTTGATACACCCGAAGGGTGGACCCGGCACAGTTCGACTACAATTATGTTTGGGCCGTATTGACACCAACATGTGACGAGTTAGGCTTAGGGAGCCGATCGACTAGACCGTTTGGTTGGACCTTGTATTAGGGTCATTTCATGTTATTGGGCCAAAGCTTGGGCCAAGGCTTGGGCCAAGGGATCAATACTTGTTTATTCCAGTCATGTTAGTTTGCTAGTACACCTGTGGTGCAAAACCTTAAACCTGATTATGCGATGACACCTTTATCTACCTTGTTAGTTAATCACCATGCTAGTATGTTGTTATCCTTATGATCATACCTGCTTCTCATGCCAGTTAACTTTATCAGTTTACATTGATTGTAGTAGGGCTTACTCAGTCTTTTTGACTGACCTGTTTTCTTTCGCCTCTTTTCTTCCGTTCCCCCCCCCCCCAGGTTCTCAGGGAGGGAATATTGGAGCTTAGCTGGATTTCTGATCGCTTGCTTGTGGGATTTTAGCTCATGTACGGTCTTGACATGAAGCTAGCTATGGTTATCACTTATTTTGGGGATAGTACTTATGTATTTCAGTTTTTCAGTAATGTTGTTTTTATCTAGACTTGTGTATTTGGAAAGTTAACATTATGTTGTACCAGACTTGTTTTGAAAAGGTTTGAAAATCTTCCGCTGTTTTATCTATGTTATTTACTCTGTTTACATATTTACATATGTTCTTGTTCTGCCTTGATATATCATTATGCATGTTTACCTGGTTCAAACGCCCCTCCAAAGTCAGAGTGCTTGCAAGAGTCACCCTGGCGGAGGTGGGGTGTTACACTATACGCCCCACGCTATGATTAGTGGATGACCTTTATACCGCGATATTCTGCCACAAAGCAGAATGGGTATTATTTATGTGCTAACGTCTGTGGATGCAGGAAAAACAGGTTGGAGGAATCCAACTGGATTCCTCAAAAATATATATTATCTGTTTGTTTGTTTGATACCATATATATTCATATATGATGTGATAAAAATCAAATGATTGAAAATTGGTTGATTTGATTGTTTAAAATATCCATGGGGCTTGAATATTGATTCATAAAAATATCGGAAAGGGTATTTGATATTTAAAAAGGAAATTCTATTTTTATAAATATAATTTGAATTTTTGATAAAACTATAGAAGATATTAACTTGTTTTGAAGGTATATAAAACAAGTAATCGAATTTATAAACTTTGTTTATAAATGGGAGATGGGATGGGAATTGAATTTATAAACGTTGTTTATAAATGAAAATATGGGATTTGAATTGAATTTATAAACGTTGTTTATAAATGAAAATATGGGATTTGAATTGAATTTATAAACGTTGTTTATAAATGGAAAGGTGGGATTTGAATTGAATTTATAAACATTGTTTATAAATGGAAAGGCGGGATTTGAATTGAATTTATAAACGTTGTTTATAAATAATGCAGAGAATTCAAATGGACTTTGAATATAGAAATTCAAATGGACTTTAAACTATAGATTTGAATATAGAAATTCAAATGGACTTTAAACTATAGATTTGAATATAGAAATTCAAATGGACTTTAAACTATAGATTTGAATATAGAAATTCAAATGGACTTTAAACTATAGATTTGAATATAGAAATTCAAATGGACTTTAAACTATAGAATTTGAAAATAGAATTCAAATGAAGTTTAAATAAAGAGAATTCAAATAGAATTGAATTGGAATTTGAATAGAGAAGTCGATAAGGAAACGAGAGTATGAGTATAATTAGAATTTGTTAATATGCAGTTAAAATATATTTGAACATGTCATGTTCAAATATGAAGGTGAAATAGACTGAAAAGTTAAGTAACAGATTTAATTAACAAATTGAGTTAAAACGATTGGTATAGTTAAAATAGATTGGACAGGCATAAATATATAGGAGACAGGTATGGAATAAAGTATAGAAGTGAAATAAATAGAATGCCCGACAAAAATGTACGAATTTAATTTCCATATGATATTTTATGCGCCGTATCGGCAAGCCGCTTGGCTTTTTCTTTTTCTTTTTGAGATAAGAAGGACCGGGAAAGCTATTTGAAATTTCCCGATGCTCCCGGTACAAAGGAGGTTATGGCGAATTTTTCCGGAAATTTAAGGAGATAAAATATTTTTAAGATAATTTGATAGTTAGAAATTAACATATCAAAATATATAGAAGTCAAGAAGAAAACGATCTTAGAAATAGAATAGTATAATCAAAAAGGAAGTATAAGAATAAAATCTAGTAAGAATAGAAAGAAAAAGTGTATACGTGTTTAAAGGTAAAGAAGTAGTTGTATGTTATTGATTGTTTGAGTAAGTAGTCATATCTGTTTTGACGTTATAAATGTTATTCAGTCAAGGTCTGAGAGGTAGTTATACCCCAACTTGATTGATTTCATTATTAACAAATGAATAGTAAGATTTCAGGCTCGAAGATCAATGTTGAATAAGATTCAGTTGAATGTAGTATTTGGGTTGTCGTAACGAGGTTTTACACAACATCCGTTTTAACCTAAATGAAATGTAAGCTTGGAAATAGATGTTAAATATTTCCTAAGTATAGAAATAAACGAGATTGGAAAAGAGATAAGTAATTGGAATATTTTCCAATTATAAATAACATATATTTTCTAAAGTTTAGAAAATAAAAAGAAGGCGATATATGGAAATGTTTTCCAAAGAACGTAAAAGGGCAGTATGGTTATTGAAATATTTGATTAACAAATATTGATAAAGAAATAGAAAAGAGATTTAATTAATGGAATATTAATTAAAGGTTCAGTGATTGTTGGATGTTTGGATGAACACTTGTTTTATTCGATAGTTAAATCATCGACTATCGAAACACTTGTTTTTATTCGATAGTTAAATCACAGACTATCGAAGTTTTGACCATCGTTGTCAATATGGAGAGACCGGTTGGATTATTATCCGAAGAACCACTCCATATCGGCACTAGCGTGCGAATCAGATTATATAAAGATAATCGAAGACGGAGTAGAGTGCAAGGACTTTTTCTATAAATAGAAATAGTGCCTTCAGTTCATCCTGTTCCTGGGTGACTTGTATGGATGAATGTCTGACAGAGTATTTCCAGAAAGCTCACGTACATTGATTTCTTCAACTGTACCAAGAGTGGAAGCGGAGGAGGAAACTTCTTTTAGCTGACACGTAATGTACTGTTGTAGACGTCAATTAGTGATTTTCGATGGATCTGACGATGTGACATTCGAAGTGAATCTGGTGTGATGATAAAGCGTAGCTTCTAGCCTCAACATCCGGTAAATGACAAAAATCGGGCAAGCAGCATGGCTATGTAGGTCGCACCTATTAGGGTGTATAATCACCTGATCTAGAGTTTTATTTACTTCTAAAAATCTATTGTCGATGCTGTCCCATTCGGGAAACGGTTGCTGATCCCAACCGTTGGTGATATACATTCGATACACTCAAGCGAAATGAGTGGTCGGTCATGTGTGGATGAGTTGCAAGATGTTCTTGTTGAACTCGGTGTATTCTCCTCTAGAGATATACCAGTGGAAGGTGGTTCCATACCTTGTCATAGTTGGAAATCCATTACCCAATACGTGCTTGCGGTTTTGATTTTTATATATATGTGGAACGTGAGATGCAAACGTTCCACTAGATTGTTATTTACTTGATTTAGACATTATTATAATATCAAAAGAGTTTTGATATAAAGATAAGTCAAGTGTTTGGATTTTCATAAGGGAAAAACCCGTTCCGTGTTATACGGCGTGGTCTTATGAGATATCATTTAGTTTTCTGAAACTGTTTTTAAACTGTTTACTCATACCAGTCCCATGACTGACCCGGAGTTTATTTTGTTTGTTCTACCTAAACTCTTGGGTGCCTAAATTTGTACGGGCAGTCAAGTAGTTCAGGATTTTTCAGATATATCTAAAGGAGCTTGGAGCAGGAGGCTTCAGCGTTATCTAGTTATAGTGGTTCCGTTGTGTTGTAAGTAATGTACGTTGATATTGATGTATATTCAAGTACAGATGTATATTTCAAGTTATGTTATATATATTATATGTTATTCGTTCCGCTATGAGATTCGTGTTACTCTGATGTTGTGTTCTTCTTCTTCTTCTATTCTAAGTTTCTATCTTATCTTTCCTCACCCTCTAACTTCTTTCTATTAATGGTTCGAATTTCTGTGTTATTTGGGGTTGGACTTGTGTTTTTGGTCAGCTCAAATTCTACCGGATTTTTGGGTCGTTACAATGATCATACACTAAGTTTATGCATTCCTATTTAAACTTGTTTTAAAACCAGTTTAAAACCAGTTACATATTCAGTTGTATGTGTATCTTTATATGCAACATTTGTCTAACAAAATTAGCAAAATTGCAACAGGTTTGACATTCAAAATTGATATTACAATCTAGTATGTACAAATTTCATGTTTTAAAATTTACACAGATTCAATCAAACTGATCTATTTGCTAAAAATTACTACATATCCACTTATAATCGTAATTACACAAATTAACAGATTTATATTGTTTTATTATATCTGATCTATAATGATTTGATTTCCAATGATTAATCAAAACTGGATTTTGATTATTCTACCAGGTTCCTTGGTTTATCGAATAGGAATATAAAGCTAAGTTAATATTTCTAATCTGAATTCATTTCACAATTATATATCATATATGAAACTTACTTATTATAAAACAATTTTATATTATGTATCAAATACAAATTACCTTATAACAGTGAAACATTTTCATGGATTTATAATGAAACAATTCCAGATTAGATATTTCAGAAAATTTGTATACTAGTTATAATGAACAGGTGTTACTACTGGTTCATGAATTTAGTATTCATAAATCAAACAGATTTGATTTCTTATCCATGTATATTGATCAAATCAAAATAGTCTTAACGAATTTCCATATTACTAAATACTGATATCATTAAATAAAAATTGTTTAAGATTACATTTCTGATTGGCAATTAGCAAATTTAACTTCTGTCACACAAAGGAAATTTGACTGGGTCATGATTTAAACACACATAGATCAATGAAACTTTGATCATTATTTTAGCACTTTTAACTCATATAAATAGATCCAAAACCATATTAAAATCTATTACTAATTTGTGTTTAAGCAAACTAATCTTATTCCAAAAATACAAAGCTAGACTTTTTAGTCCCGAAGCACCAAATACAATCATATACGCATGACACAATCTAGTAATAATTCTAATCAATCAATCATCTATATATATACGAGTAATTAGAGTACACTGATACACACTGTAATTTGGTTTATAACATTAAACTCAAACAATATTTTAATTCATCAGCGTCGAACATATAATCATTATTAAGTGTTCTAACAGGTAGGAATTGGGAACTTCAAATTCATATTATTGATTCAATATCAAATATTAGATCTGGATCCACAACTGGTAACAAAACCAATTTTGTTAACCTTGAAACAATTTCAAAACCTAATCGAGTTTCTGTCATATTCATTTATGTAATAAATTAAACATACGAATCAAGACATGATTTAATTTACGTTTTGTAACAAAACAAATATTTTTTACATTGAAAACATTACAGATCAGGATCAACTACTTGTCAATACGAATTTCTATTCGATATCAATGTTTAACTCCCTAATTTATCATGATTATTCAATATTCAGCCAACCCAAACTAATCGAATTCTTAAACCCTAGGCTTTGATACCATTGATAGAGTTTAGGGTTCGGTATGCAACGGAATAAACAAATTAACATCCTTAGTTTACACACATGAATTCGAATAATTGAATTAACAATATACCTGTTAACTCTGTTTTAATCAACCATCATTTGCGACAAATCAAAATGGGTTGAATCGATTCAAGCCCTCCAAAACAGCGAGCCTCCATGGGAATCCACACGAACCTGGCTTTCGATCGTATCGAAGGAGAAGGGAAGATGTTGGTGCTAACCGCCATTTATAATTTTGTTTTTTAGGATTTTCTAGATGATCGACTGAATGAATAATGTCTCCGTGCCACTAAATAACTGGAAATAAAATCACCATTTAATGTGTACACTTGGACCATATATAAAGGACAACTCCTTATACTCATTCAAACAAAATATCAACAGTTGACATTTCATTTTAGCCAAAAACAAAACCAGTCTTCCCCTTACCATGTTCCAAGTGTGTGACCCTATAGGTTATTATAACGTTGGCAATAACTTAAATCATATTTAAATTATAAACAGTGAGCGGTAGCTAGAAACACATCGCTGTTACCCAAGTTATAATGATATTAACGATCCGATACAACCTTTTTTGTGACTAGCGTATGAATGTAATATAGTCCTTTCAACCAGTATATCCAAAATTAAACTCGAGACATGGAACGTATCACCCTCTTTATAATTTAATATGTTTTATCTTGATCGATGAGTAGACTGTTTAAAACAAATCAATATTTGAGTATGACCATGCATTTCACAGTCTCACCC
This sequence comes from Allium sativum, assembly GCA_030737875.1. NCBI lineage: Eukaryota > Viridiplantae > Streptophyta > Magnoliopsida > Asparagales > Amaryllidaceae > Allium > Allium sativum. The sequence goes on along the minus strand of CM060921.1, from coordinate 424,566,585 downwards.
AATCAAGAGGCCCATATCACTACAAAAATATATACATATATATTAAAGGGTTAACTTCCATCTAGATCATTCATAATTTTCATTCGATTCGAGATGTATCCAATAATCACCGTTATCGTTACTCAGTTACGAGTAACTGTTGATGATATTCAAAACACAAATATCCTCGAATAAAATTATAATGATTTCAGGTCTAAGGACAATTACATCACTGCCGCTATGAGAATAACTTATGATTCTATTAATTATACTCCATGTAGTTTTTTCTTACGTTGGGTCATCCCAACACGATATTCTCTAATACATGTTTATGTTTTGACGTTAATATCACGTATATTAATGATCAATGATATGTGATCATTAGTCAAACAACATACCAGTCTATATGGTTTATTGTCGTCCTATATGATCAATAAAACTTGACTAGGGACATTAAGAATCATAATATTTAATATATTATATAATCTCAAGTTCAAGTCACTTACTTGAACTATATAATTCCGTATTATAATTTTAAAAACTTCTGTTATGTTAATATTTATATTACGTAGTAAGTATAACATAATAGAATATTTTATTCCAAATAAAATAATAAAATTAACAGTGTTATCAATCTCATCTAACGGATTGCCTCTAGGGCACAAGCTCTAACAGTATTGCCATTCAGATTGAAGAACGCAGGAGCAACATATCAACGCTTGGTGAATCGAATGTTCTATAATTAAATCGGAAAACCTATGGAAGTTTATGTAGATGATAAGCTTGTGAAGTCCAAACGATCGTCTGACCATACGACGGATTTGGCAGAGACATTCGATATACTTCGACATTAAGAATGAAGCTTAACCCGTTAAAATGCTCCTTTGGAGTTGCTTTAGGAAAGCTCCTTGGCTTTGTTGTCTGCTCGTGCGGGATTGAAATTACTCTCGACCAAATTGCAGCAATCTAAAATGTTAGCGAACCACGGAAGATCAGAGATGTACAGAGCTTAGTAGGAAAGGTTGCAGAATTAAGCAAATTTATTTCCAAGGCCAATGATAACTGCGTTCCTTACTTCAATTTGATAAAACGAGGGAAGCGCAACTCGAGTGTACCCCATATTATGTTGAAGCCTTCCAGAACTTGCTGAATTTCTTAGAGAAACCCCCGATATTGTTTAAGGCAGTGGATTACGAAGATTAATTTGTATACTTGGCGGTATCGTCGCACGTTATCAACTCAGTACTTGTGCATGAGGAGGATAAAATTCAGAGACCAGTGTATTATGTGAGCAAGAAATTGCCGACAACAGAACATAATTAACCAAAGATAGAAAAGCTTGCTTACAACTTATTAATTGCCTCCAGGAAGCTCCACCACTATTTCCAAGCTCACCCGATCGTTATATACACTGATAAGCCTCTCCGACAGTTCCTGCAGCGACCTGAAGTGTCGAGAAGATTGCTCAAATGAAAAATCGAGTTGAGTCAGTTTAACCTCAATTTCCTCCCTAGAAGATCCATATATGGGAAAGCACTAGTTGACTTCATCGTCGAATTCACAATTCCTGAAAGGTATGTGTTAGGCGAAGAAGTTGGCCCCTCAGAACATAAGTTGGAATTTAGTGCATGGAAGTTGTATATAGATGGGACTAGGAATGATTGACAGTCCAGTGCCAGAATGGTACTAATAACTCTTGAAAGACAGTCAATTTACTATGCTCTGCGATTGGAGTTCTCCCTACCAACAATGATTCAAATACGAGGCCCTGATTGTTGGGTTGAAGCTCGCTAAGGAGTTAGGAGTAGTGGCATTGGGCATCCTTTGTGACTCTCAAATTGTCATTTGTTAGATCCAGAAGGAATTCCAGACGAAGGGACCTCGACTCGCAGCATACCTAGAAAGGGTAGAGGAGTTACTAGATAGCCTTGAGCATTATAACATATCCTATATCCCAAGAACAGAGAATCAGAAGGCAGATAAGTTGGCCAAGTTAGTGAGCGCCTGTAATCCAGAGGAGACGGAAATGATCCCAATTGAGATACTAGAAACTCCGAGCATCGATCAGACGAAAGTTGATCTAGTGTTGGAGACCGAGCCAGAAAGAGAATCATGGATGACGCCAATGAAGAACTTCCTAAAGAACGAAATACTACCGACAAAAAAGAGCGAGAGACGTGCCATCATTCGCAAAGCTCCAAGATATGTCATGTACGAAATAATTTTTTATCGGCAATGATTTTCAATACCCCTCCTCCGGTGTACAGCGCATGACGACATCAAACCTGTACTGAGAGAAGTGCACGAAGGTGAATGTGGAGATCACACCGGAGGTCATACGATGGCAAAGAAGATATTGCGGTATGGTTACTTCAGGCCTACCGTAAATCAGGATGCAGCTGATTACTCACGACGTTGCGACAAATGTCAAAAATTTACAAAGATTCCCAGAGTGCCTCCCAGCCAACTTAATTCGATGGCGATCCCATGGTCGTTCGTTGTATGGGGAATTGACATCAGTGGAAGCCTACCAATCGCCAATGGTAGGGCAAAGTACGCGATTGTGGCCGTAGATTACTTTACAAAGCGGGTAGAAGCTAAGCCACTGATCACAATCACGACAAAGTGAGTGATTAACTTTGTTGTCAGAAACATCATTTACCGATTTGGGATCCCTAAAGTCATCAAAACTGACAATGGAACCAAATTCAATAGCACTAGATTCAGAGATTTCTGCCAAAAAAAACAGAATAGAGAAGAGATACACCGATGTAGCTCACCCGTAATCGAATGGATAAGCCAAAGAAATAAACAAAGTCATTAGTCCATCCTAAAGAAGCAATTGGAATGAGCAAGAGCCATGTGGGTCGATGAATTACCCTTAGCATTATGCGCTTATAGAACGACCTACAAATCAACAACTGCCCATACTCCCTTCTCGCTTTCATTCGGATCAGAAGCAGTAATCTCAATGGAAATGGAAGTCCCCTCTCACATAACAACATAATATGATCCAATGACAAATAGAGCGCTTCTTCTTGAGTCCTTGGACATGACTGAGGAAAACAGGGATGAAGTAGACTTACATGTCTCAATACGCCAACATCTGGTTGCTCGATATTACAACAAAAAGGTTCGAACTCGAACCTTTGAGCTAGGAAACTTGGTACCGAAATTAGTTTTCCCGACCCATGCCTTCCTGGGCACGAAATGGGAAGGACCTTATGTCATCCAGTGGAGGATTTACAAGGGAGCTTTTAAGATAGCGACCGTCAATGGCAATGAAATCCCCAGAGCGTGGAATGCCCAACATCTGCAGAATTACTTGACTTGAATCGATTCTTTTGTTTTGTAAACTATGTAAAAAGGCACGAGTTTCCTAGAACAGTCTAGTTGATATGTGATGACCCCAAACTCCCGTTTTATGGAAGCAAGGATAATCTTTGGAATATAACATATAAACGATAACAGCGGAACAGAAATATATAATTACACTAGATAATGTACATCAGATTACACTGTAAATAATGTCAACATCAGAGTTACACAGCATAACATGGTCATACTTAGTACAAAATACAGTTTCAGCTTTATATAAAATATCTGTAGCAGAATCAAACATAATATACATAACAAAATCTGAACAGGATAATAGAAAGGATATAATCCATCTTCGGCTCCATGACTATCCAGATTGATCCTGCTAAAACCTAAATACAAGGCTGCCCATGTAGAAATAAGGGGCCACCTGAGTTTGCAAAGTGAAACAAACTACGAGTCAGTCATGGGACTGGTATGAGAAATCTACTTAACTTATTTGGTAATAAGGCTAATCACAGGACCACGTCGCTAACGCAGAATGGGTTTACTTTATTGGATTGCCAGTGCATAAAAAAATCATTTAAACATCGCAATGCTTTTTACAAAAATGAAGCCATTATAAGACTCAGGTCCCATCACACAATGCAACGCAAGCCGGAGGATAGAGTTTTACCTTATAATGGCCAAAATATGCTTGATACGTATAAATCAAAATCATTTGATATTATTACTAGTGCATATATGTTTCAAAAAAAATCCAATCATAATGTATCAATCATAGATGACATGAGCGTCCCATGCCACTATGCCGCCATATATAGGTTTACAATCAAAACCGCACGATGTCGTATTTGGAAGTTGGATTTCCATCATGAACCAAGGCAAGGGATCGTCCTTACCGACTTCGAGACTCTCTAGCCCGAGCCTCAGGCAAGTACTCAGTCAAGCCTTTGGATCGTCAGGACCGGTCTACCTTGGTGGATTAAAATGCCTGAACAATAAGTTTCCGCTCTCTATGGGCGTAAAATGGTCAGTATATCGACCAAACCATCCATTGGCCCCGTAGTGACCGATATAACCGAGGCGCCTCACTTTCCATCATCCACATAAGTAAAAATGTCTAGGCTCCATACCATGACACCACTCCTAGCTAGAAGGAAACACATGTCCTCCTTGAAGTCCTCTCCCATTTCTGGTTCATACCCGGGGCATGAGGCTCGCGAAGTAACGCTATACACAAAGCTATTCTATATTAAAGCCGTGCTTTGATCATTAACCACAAGGCTCTGCTTTTCAACAAAAGCCTTGATTACTGCATCTCTGCATGCCACATTGACATTCAACGCTATGCGACTGATGCCTATTGATATATAACCTTTAAGCTCGTACGTCTTAGATAAGGGTGTTAAGCAAGAGAATATAAATTCTCCGCCACCAAACATATATATATTTAATAGAAATCAATCAGCATAGAATAAAATCCAATGTCAGACACATATCCATTTACTAGTTCATTCTAGGTCAGAACGAAACCGAAGGCACCTTATTCCTCGTCCCATATGTCCAATACAGGAGAGAGGCCCTCACACATCCGTACAATCAACAAATACGTACGGACCACTACCACTGTAACCCTTCCCGGGGGCTAACCGATCCAGGGCAATAGTAGTAATCCATTCGATGTGAAGATCACTAATCTTGCACCGTCTTCATATCTTCGACTTTTAATCGTCGATCAATTATTTGAAATGAGAATTAACTCGGCCTTTACAAATAATTCATGTATACATAGAATTCAAATCAATTCTTCCTATGGTTAAACTATTCGACATCCCCATTTCATTTCATTAGTATAATTTTCCTATCAAATACATCCAACCATCAAAATATTTGATAAACCAAGTAAAATCGGTTTATCTCCATTCCACATCATTTATAATATTTTAAAATGATTTTTCACTATTTTTATTTATATTAAAATAGTCCATTTCCATTGAACGACGTTTCAGGTCATTCATTAGCATTGGCGATGCTCTTGTCCAGATTTAATTTAAACATTTCACAAAATTTAACCGTTGGATCTTAACGAATTTTATATCATTGGAAAGATCTCTCCAAAGCGAACCTAACGGTTTCGGTTTCGGGAAAATTCAACAGTCGGATCTCTCATAATAATCGTTTAAAATTACGATCTCAAAACGCGAACTGCAGCGTCATTATTCATTTTATTTTAATTATATATATAATTAATTCGATGATTTCCAAACCATTTGCACTTCAAAAATTCGGCTAACGCCTTTAAATTTCGAAAATTTTCGCCATAACCTCCTTTGTATGGGGAGGGGTTTGGAAATGTACTAGGCTATTAGGCACCCAATAAATCCAGTATAAGCACACACCATTTTTAGTGACCTATTCTATGCCCGAGGGAGTGTGTAAATTACTCCAGAGATAAATCTCGTCACCTCGTCCAATGTTGAAAATAAATAATCCATATATCGTATCTAATAACTAGAGAGACGTGATTATTGTCAACTCCAGACCCGTATGGGGTTTTTATTTAATCGGGCAATTTAACGTTATATTTATTTTGTTCATATCAGTCCCTAGTTCAACCTGTAATTCAATCATCGCCATATGATAATCTCGCTCGTCTGGTAATCTTAAACTTGTCATACAAGCTCCGAATGCTTATATGGAATATGATATGCTATGAAATCAGTAGTTCGTCTTCGGTTCAACCTGAAATACAGTCATCTCCATACAAGCGTCTCGCTTGTATGGTAATTCCAACCTCATCACATAAGCTCCAAATGCTTATGTGGTATATGATAGAGTATGTTATCTTCACGAAGAATGTCATGCAGTGTAGTTCAAAATTAATTGTTGCTATTATATTGTGTTGTTTATAATCTCACACAGAACAACCAACACACCGCATCCAATGGCTTCCACAGAAGTTTATATAATAAATAAAATTGCGTAGCCAACTCATTAAGGCTTACCTATTTGTCGGGCATGCAAATAAATTCTTTATTCAACAGCTAATCCATTTTCCTGTTCAGCATATGTATATATATTCATATCTAAGCTAAAAATAATATTTTAGCGAACCAATATTTACTTCTATACACGATGATTTTTAACACTTCATATACATGTTAAAAATATTATTTTCAGTAAACAAATATTTATTTTAACCTTTGGTTATTTTTAACAGTTCATATATGTGTTAAAAAATTTATTTTCAATCAACAAATTTTATTTCAACCTTTGGTCATTTTTAACAGTTCATATACATGTTAAAAATATTATTTACAATCAACAAATACTTATTTCAAACTTTGGTTATTTTTAACAGTTCATATTCATGTTAAAAATATTATCTTCAATCAATAAATATTTATTTCAACCTACGGTTATTTTTAACAGTTCATTTACATGTTAAAAATATTATTTTCAATCAACAAATATTTATCTCAACCTTCGACTATTTTTAAAGGCTCCTACATACAATAAAAATGTGATTTATTATTCAAACATTTTATTTCAAGCATGAATATTTTTAGTGATTCAAATATACAATAAAAATGTGATTTTTATTGTTCAACCAATTTATTTTGACATAACAACTATTTTATATAGTCATTTCAGGAAATTTCAGCATTACAACGGCAAGGTAGGTAGCACCGGCACCGTGTCCAACAACGCTCCTCTGCTATCCAAGGCTTTGTAGCATCAGAATACTTTCATTTTCCATAATACAATTCATTTTCATAATATAATGAATTCACCACAAATGCAATGTAATGGCCTGAATCTCTATACTCTTTGAGTTGACCTATTACACCACACGTCCAACCCAAATTGCACAGAAACACGAATCATTAATAGAAAGAAGTTAGAGGACGAGAAATAGAAGAAAGAAAAGTTAGAATAGAAGAAAATGAAATACAGAAAGCTCACAGCGGAACGAATAAAATATATTAAATAACATAGTTTCTGACATAACAAATCAGTAAATGTATATACATAACATTGTCAGAGCACGACAGTTATTCCTGGAATAGTTTTTAAACACCTGTTTCTAGATACAACATTGTACACAGCGGAAAATATGATAGTCTGTAGCTATCAAGCTCCTCCAAAGTGAATCTTTAAAATCCCGAATACTTGACTACCCGTACAAATATGGGCACCCAAGAGTTTAGGGAAAACAAAAGAAAATAAACTCTAGGTCAGTCAAGGGACTGGTGTGAGTAAACTCCAACCATTTGTTTAACTTTCAAAAATCCTTTCGAAAGAAATGATAATCGTAAGACCGATCCACACATAAACACAGACGGATTTTACCTTACGATAACCAAAAATATCTTTGATATCAAATCCAGTGATATTACAATAGTGTCTAAATCAAATAAATAGAAATCTAGCGGAATGCTTGCATCTCATGCTCTATATATAATATTAAATCAAAAACTGCAGGGCGCATATTGGAGATTGGATTTCTAACATGACAAGGTATTGAACCACCTTCCGATAGTGTATCTCTAGAGGGGAATACACTGGATTCAAGAAGAACGTCTTGCAACCCGGCCCACACATGGCTGACCACTCATTTAACTTGAGTGTATCGAGCATATTATCACCAACAGTTGTGATTAGCAACCGTTACCGAAAGCGTACAACAACGAATAGAATAAGAAGCAAATGAAATTTCTCTAGATCAGGTGATAATACCCCTAATGGGAATGACCCACATGGCCATGTTGCCTGCCCGATTTTTGTCATTTCCCAGGTGATGAGGCTTGAGGTCACGATTTTCTTTCAGCACTTCTTTCCATCGTTTACTTTGAATGTCATGTCGTCAAACATTCATCCATATACATTGTCCTTAGATTGGACGAACCGAAGGCACTATTCGATTAATCCAACTTAGGAAATTTCTACCTAGGATTAACAAAACAGCCCTTGCACTTTACTCCATCTTCAATTATTCTCAGCATGACTTGATTCGTAATGCTTATGCCAATACGTAGTGGTTTTCAGATATTAAATCTGATCCCGATCTCTCCATACTGACAACGGAGGTATAAAATAAATCAAAACTTTGATAGTCGGTGATTTAACAATCAAAGTAATATCCATACAATCAACGGTCCTATTCCCAATTGGAAATTCTACCGATCAACCATCAACGACACTGGCCCTTTTTTATATTAATTTCCTATTATATTATCGATTCTAAAATCCATTTTCAATCTTCCATATCCTTTCAAATCTCAATCTCGATTCTTGGAAAAAAATCTGATGTCATCATTTCTTTATTCGAGAAGATATCTCTTATTCCAATTTGAAAACATTTCTATATATTCATATATTCTTATTTCTATATTTTAGAAAATATACTTTATTAACATTGGAAAAAACATTTCCAATTATCATTCCTTACTTCTATTTATCCCAAATCATTTCTTTTTCTATACTTAGAGACCACCTTTGATTTACTTTGGAAAATGTTTCCAAGACCTTTTCATATAGTTAAACCCATGTTACATAATAAACATCGTTCCTATAACTCAATTCATTAATTATTCATTTACTAATCGGATCCCTAACCAATCTTCACTACCGAACCTCAACCATTTCTTAGTTAATTATGAAGTCAATCAAGTTGGGATATAATTAACTCTCAGACCTTAACTGAACAACATTCTCAACTTTGAAACAGTCAAAGCTCACAACTTCAAACAAAACATCGCTTACGCGACCCTCGGATTCAATCTAAGAATCCACTTCCTTTATGGAAAAACATTGATTATAACGGTAGCGTTATAATCATTGTTTCCAAATATTTGATTTATAAGACATTTATTATAATGACAGTGTTAAAATCGCTGTTTAGATTTACAAAACATTTATTATAATAACAGCGCTAAAATCGCTGTTTAGATTTACAAAACATTTATGATCACTGAAACACCCCACCACGATTAAGGTCACTCACAAAGGGAACGCATTAACTTCTGTGGAGCGTTATAGGTAAAAGATGCAGATTAATTACAAGACAGACAAATAAAGCAGCGAAAAATAAATAAAACTTTCCTTCATTGATAAAACAGCAGCTTTTCCAACACCAAAACACCAATACCCAGTACAACAAAGTATCTGTCTTGTTTAACAAAATAAAGAAGCATAAAATGACAATGATATTCCCCAATAAAGCATGAGCCAGCCATAGCAGTGGAAAAGAGAGTCCAAAGCAATACATCGACTATCTTCGAGCTTGGAAAGAGAAACGGTCCAAACTAAGCTGAGTTATTCCCTCCCTGACTACCTGGGGGGAGAGGACGGAAGAAAAGAGGCGAAACAAACTAGGTCAGTCATAAGTCTGGTAAGTCCAGTGACTTTCAGTATGTAAACAGGTAAAAGTAATATGACATGAATAAACTGAATATAAGACAATACCGTGATAATAGGGTAACAAGATAACATAAGATTAGCATAAGATATGATAAGGCAAGGTAAACCTAATGCGCTTCTTCTCTTTCTCTGCTTCGCTACTACCTTGTTATTCTGATTTTTATATCTCTGCACCAACTAACTAGTATCTTAACTAGTGTCTTTTATAGAATGGTTCGTATTCCCTACTAGTGTCCCAACTAGTACCTGTGTTATATAATAAGGTGATCCCTACCATGCAATTGTGGTAGCCTTCAGGTGTACATCTAGTATTAGGATCTTACCTCAATCAGCCTAATTTCCATGAAGATGTTAGATGTATCCTTACTACTTTTACCGATCGTCTCCTACTCGTATCGATTTAGTTCTAGTTTGTGTCGCTCGGCCCTCTACTTGAAGATACTTGTGCCGGTCCCACCGTAGGGTGTATCAAGCCCTAAGGTGGCAACTTGACACGATCAAGATGCACAGCTTTATATCTACTGATGCAAAGTGGCTAATTCTTCCACTTCGGAATACGTGCACACCCGTGATCCCATCGGAACCTGCACTGCTGCACCACATGCTGCTACTTTGACCGCTTATAATCAGCCCAGTAATTGTGCCCCACCCTGCCTAGTTCAGGGTACCATGATACATCTATGTGGTTTACTGCTGAAATGGGTCCCCGTTACTAGGGTTTCTACTGGTTAAGTTTGTGGGCCTATATATAAAAATATTACCCACCTACACAAGATGTACTTAACCCTCCCACTGATTCAAACATGTTTATTTAACGTTTAATTTTTTGGGCCTATATATACAAATATTACCTACCTACCCATGGTTTACTTAACCCTCCCACTTATCAAGTCAATATGTATGCCTTAACCCTATCCACTTTGTTCATGTAATATTGGTTAAGTGTTGTCCATTCATGTTAACTTAACCCACCCACACATCATGTTGTATTGGTTAAGTGTTTCCTATTAACTTAACCATGTTCACCTATCATGTTATATTGGTTAAGTTTTTCTTATTAACTTAACCCCACTCGTTCATCATGTTATATTGGTTAAGCGTTTCTTATTAACTTAACCCTTTTCATTCATCATGTTGTACTGGTTAAGTGTTTCCTATTAACTTAACCCTGTTCATTCATCATGTTATATTGGTTAAATTAACCCTGCTCACTTGTCTAATTAACATGTTATAATGGCTAAGTGTTCTAAATTTACTTAACCCCACATTCTTGTCTAATTAACATATATAACGGTTAAGTGTTCTAAATTTACTTAACCCCACCTTCTTGTCTAATTAACATGTTGTATTGGTTAAGTGTCGCCTATTCATATGTTACTTAACCTTACCATTCTTAGCATGTTTGTTTATTGGCATTAATTAATTTATTAATGCCCCAACCTCTCATATTAGAACTGTTGTTTGCAGTTGTTGGATGTGCCGGGCTGTTCCGGGCAAACTTCTACCGCAAACTCATTCTAACCTCGGGTTTTGGGATAAATGCGCTAACCTCTCACATTAGATCTGTGCTGTTCAGTTACTGGATGTGCCGGGCGGTTTCGGGCAGTTTTACACCGCAATTCAATCTAACCTCGGGTTAGGCATGTTCATCTTTTAGCTAGATTACGTATTTACCATACATGTCCAAGTATAGATTTTACATGCTAATTATCCCAATTTCACAAAACTAGTCATGTCTCAATTCTCAAGTTATACCCAACAAATTCAATTAAAAGTTACTAATCAAAATAGGCTACACCCAATCTTCCCAAATTTACAATAATAGTCATGCTCCAAAATCATAATATACATTCTGCTTGGCATCCCAACCAATAGTTATGCCCAAGTAGTTTTAATATTTCAGTTTGCCGTTTATGCCCTAAACTTGGTTTACATGCCAACTAACCTAAACTTGCTGTTATAATGATGATAATGCCCCCAATAGCAATTACAAGTTATGCCCAACAATTTCACCAAATATGTTATGCCCAATTATTTCACCGAATATATTATGCCCAATATTTAACCAAAATAGGTTATACCCAAATATTCCCCGTATTCCAATCGTTCGTATTTCGCGATTTCAGCCTAGGTTCGAAGGTAACCCAGGTTCACAAAAGAAAAAGGAAATAGAGGAAGAGAGAGAAGGAGCATAAAAATAAGAATAGGCATAAAAATAGGCATGTAGCAACAGACCTAATACAGGAAATTTAGATCCAACAAAGATAGATTCTTAAATAACTGATAGAATCATTATCGCAGGCATAAGAATAACATCATGAACCAAAAAGGAATATATGCCTGATGTACAACAAAGATAGGCATGATTGTGTCGATATAATAACTTCTTAGGCATGTAGAGTCATGGATTCGATAGAAAGATAGGAATAAATCTGAAAAGATTGTCTTATCATCAAGCATGGACTTAGATTCATTTTATTACATACCAAGATTACAATTAGGTATTTAAATCTGAAAATAACGTGAAATTACATTGCTAGGACTAGAAAAGAGAATTAAATCGTTGTTGTTGCAGAAACCCTAATTTGATGTTGATTAAGCTTCAAAGTTGATTGTTGATGAAGAACTTCTAAGATGATTTAGGTTTTTGAGGTGGCGGCCAAGAGAATTGAGAGTTCAGCAGCATAGAGTCGTCATAAGGAATTGTTATGAATTAGGGTTTAGGTTTAGAGATGTATATATAGATGTCTAGGATTAATTCTAGCCTTTAGATTAATCTAGGATCAATCTAAACCACCTAAGTCACAAAGACACCTCACCAGGCTAATCAGAACAATCCACATATGCCATTAGACACCAAAAATCGTCACTGCCCAGATCTGGCTGATGGGGTCGACCCCTACAAGGGGGGGGGTCGACACCTATGTCGACCCCAGTGTTGACCCCAAAGAGCCTGAGTCGACATAGGTTTCGACCCAACGAGGCTCAGTTCGACACCCCAAACGTGGTCGGTTCCGCGTTTCCTTCTCCCACCTTCGCTGTTTTGAATATTTTCTTTTAATTCTGGTTTAAACTGAAATCTTCTAACCTCCATAACTTCTTCATACTGTATCCATTTTATGCAAACTCGGACTCTATCTTAAGTAGAATTCCAAGACGAACGCAATGGCACAACCCGTTTCCCTTAATTATTCTTTTAAAGATTAATTATTCTTTAATTATCTCTTATGTCCCATTTTAAAATTATGGGGTGTTACAATCACGACAACGCTCAAATCGCTGTTTAGATTTATAAACATTTATGACAACAGTAGCATTATAATCATTGTTTAGATTTATAACAGTAGCGTTATAATCCTTGTACCCATATAATTGGTATATATAAATATAACTTGTATTTATTAATTCAATTAATAAGTAAATAAATAAATAAATACATAAATAAATAATTAGATTTGATTAAAAACGGAAAGTAAAATTAACTACTTCCCTAAATTCGATATAACCGAATTCCAATAAACAACTCTTTCTCCAATAATCTATATTCGATTATATTCTGAACTTCGGAATTTATCTGCCATTTCAAGTTAATTCAAATTCCAATTTCGCTTTTGAATTTATCTTTTCCAAATCATTATCAAATTCCTTTATAACCATTACAGTCTACACTTTATATTCCAAATTTTGAAATAAAACTCATCATTTTCTTTTAAAATGATTATCCATTTCCCTTTTCATTCAATTTCCAATTTGGATTCATATTTCAAATCTAAATTTCCTTTTGATATATTTCATTCACAAAATATTTGCTTTAAACCATTATTGACTTTATTTGTGAATATATTTCCTTTATATACAATCATTTGGTTTCGTACTTATAAATATTCTTTTAAACCCAAATTTTATTAATAACTTCTATTCAGAAATTTTCGAACAAATCTAATTTTATTCCAATCATTTAAAATCTCATTTATGATTTCCTTTATAATTTGCTAAGTTCAAATCTCATCTCAAATATTGATTTCAAATCTGATTTCCACTTTTACATATAAATTCAAATTTGAATTTATATTTCAATTTGTCCAACAATAAATAATTCACTTAATTTATAAACTCGTTTAGAATCAAATTCTTGTTTTAAATAAAAAAGTTTTCTACTTTTTAACTCCATTCGCAATTACACTTCAATTTTTGGAAAAATATATTTCCTTTTAAAATCTCAAATTTCATTTTCTATATTCGAAAATATTTTATGGTATTTAAAATACCAAAATTTCTAGGCCAGTGTTATTTAAACACAACAAGATCAATCACAGTTGATGTATTACATCATATGTCACAACCAATGCAAACACAATAATATAAATGTTGACGAATCCAATTGGATTCCTCCAACCTATTTCCCTACATCCACAGATGTTAATCAACGAAAATATCATTAATTCCATTTAAATATGGCACTAGAATCAATATTTAGTCAATGGTTTCTATATCAACCATTTCAATCAATTTTGTTAACCATTCATCCAATCAACAATCACACAGCATAAAATTTATATATTTAAAACTCGTTTATATAGAAATATAAACGAAGTAGAGTTAGTGAGTTTACTCACCTTAATTTGCAGTTGACTGTTCTGCTGTTTTTTGTTTTAAATCAAACAAGCATTTGATTTTATCATGAAACTCCACTAGCTCGGTTCTCAGACACGTCAATGTTATAACGTAGGTTTTTGTTGTTGTTATGATTCCAAAGTGACCGGTCTGGTTCAATTCTGTACACGAAATAAAAGTTAACCTCGTTTTAGTGTATATGATTTAAATTAACTATTAATTTCTCAATTAAATAATTAATTAAACTAATTTACTAGTTAATAACTAATACTGTTATTAATATGGTTAAACCCGGCCTAGATCATGAAGCATATCCAATTGCTTTCAACTCAGCTTAATATTCTGTAGATTATCTGAGCTTGCAACGAGCAACAGTATTAGAAGGAATTCACTTGTATATACAATATAATATCTCAAATTGGGCAAGATTGGCATGCTCGGTGGTGAAGCTCAAACAACTCCAAGATGCTGCTGCAAATCAAATAGCTTCATGTAAACTCTAAAAGTCGTTAACCTTAAACCTCATTTGTTTATTTGAATATTTATGTACCTAAAGCCGACTGGGGTTGATTTTTTCTTTCATTTGAAATGAATTTCCAGCGCATAAGCAGCGATTTAGAGTATTATTTAGCATGAGATGAGCTCGACAGCATATATGGTCTGGAGTAGTATGTGACTATTAAAGTGGCAGGACACCTTAAAACCTTGAGTTTACCTACTTCCTCCTCTACTCCACAGTATGACAGACAGACTTCACCACGGTTGGCCTCCTCTTCTCAAGCACACCGTGTCCCTCACCGCGCCAACCAGCTCGACACCACGCTGGAAGCTCTCGGCTTCGGCCATGCCGTATCCATCAACAAAAAAGTCCGATCCTTTTTTACTTTCTTATCGCAACAAACTTCAACAACCCTTGCTCCTGTATTTCTTCATAAATGTCGTACTCCTCCACAGATAAAATGTAACATAGATAATACTTCTTCCATCATCAACGTTAATTTCTAATTCCATAAAGACAACACCCAATGTTTAACTATCTCCAATGATTAAGTGAAACCACTGAACTCTCCTCTCTCCTTCTATACTGATTACCATCTTCACGAAATTGCATCTGACAACATCCATCAAACCACCTTCGCAATCTTGTCCCAGTTGCCCCCTCCTTGGCCAACCTGTCGCCAGTCCACGAGTCGCTCCTTCCAACAAAGTTCATCACCGAAAACCCATCGACATATATTTGAACGGAAAACCTCCAAAATCACTTACATGCTGGGACAGACCTCCCAAATCTAGAATATACTCTTTGATTTCCAATTCAAAGCCCTAAATTACCACTACCTTAGAATCAACGAGAGAAAAGAGTTCGAATTATGTAAACCCTAAATGAGGTTAAAGAGAAATGAAAGGAGAATTCAAGAATACAAGAATTGTGATTTATAAATTTTCAGTTGATTTGTGGTGGATTTTTGAAGAGCATGATTTGTTTTTTTTTAATTATCTGAGAGGAGTTTTCGTATTAGTTGTTGAAGGAAAGAAGAAGAAAATGAAGTCGGCTTGTCTTTATTATAGTGATATTAGTAGCTTGCCACCCACGGTTTTGAACGCTTGGTACGCACAGCGTAGAAAAAACTTGCCACGCACGAAAATGAACTGCCTTGGTACGCACGGATGTGAATTATTTGGGGAACACGCTATTTACAGCTTACACGAGAAGATTCTTTTTTTACAGTAGTGTCCCAGAGTGAAGTTTTACGGTACTCGTTATATAAAATTTCATCAAATTTTAGTCAGCCATAGTACAGATATATCTTGTAAAGATTTTGAAACGTTGTCAAGATTATATCTGTGGTTGTTAATTTATTCAACAAGATTTAAACCGAGATTTTGTTTGATCAACAAAGATTTTGTTTGAATTCCTCCAAAAGTGATTCTAATTTTATTATTATTATTCAAATAATTAAAAATATTAAATTCAAGTCAATTAAATTAATAAAAAACTATTTGAAATAATTAAATAAATTAATTATTCAGTTGCTAAAAATCTGGGTCGTTACACACAATCAATTTTGTTGCAACCACAATCAATCATTCACAACCACAACCACATCCTACAACCCAATACTATCAAACAAATCGTCCATGGTCTGTGGACGATGGTGTCAGGACCTACTAAGCCCCGTCTGCAACCTATATATTTTTATTCATTTATTTTTGAATTTAGATTGCTCGCATTGGGTTCCACTCCTTCTAAAATTGTGGAGAGATCCAAAAATTCTCTGGTCTCTTCTAGAATGTAGCATACAATGTCACGGTCCCAATGTCTCTTATTTCACTGGATTTTGACAACATATGAAAAAGATATGATTTTTTTTCTAAAATCATAATTCTCAACGCTTTTAAATGTTGTAAATAGTTTAAAATATATAAACCGTTACCTCAACAGATTGGTTTGAAACTAGGTTTTCGATTTTCGCGAAATCAGTGAAGTATGAAGCCGATCCACTTGCTCCACGTCGTCTAGCTCCAAGAGGCGCTCTAGCACATGGTGGTCCTTCTCATATTGACGGTGGCTAGGAGGAGGTAGGGGGCTGCGAACGTGGTGACTTCTAGGCTTCAGTCGATCGAAATACTCAATGATAATTAACAAACCAGGTATGGAATTGAAGAGGACGAGAAGATCTTCAAAATCCTCAACTGGAGCAACTGCTTCTATAGTGTGGATTGGCCGGAATCGAGGAGAGATGGTGAGAAAGGGTTTTCGTTGTCGATACTGAGAGGATCTAGGTTATTTTACGATTTTTAGAAAATAAAATAATAAAAGGAATTTTATGATTGGCCGATATTTATATAAATTCCAAAAATAGTTTTTTCCTATCGAACTCCAAAACATACCCAGCGACTGACGCCCCTAGCTAAATACCCTCATTCCGGACACAATGGAATATGTTTTGTAAGCCCATTCGACTGTTTCAGTCAGTTATTCTTCAAATTAAAATAGAAAACATTCAAATTCGGATTTAAACGTACATTTTAATTTGTCGGGCCCACATATTGATTCCAAAAATTCCCAAAAAATAAATCCAGCGATGTTGGGACGATACGGTCCCAAAAAAATAATTTCGTCGAATTTGGAGACCGTTTGAAAAATGGTCATATTCTGGTCAATCCAATGCAAACTGAAATTACCAAAAGCGTTTTACATTGCCACGCTCACATATTAATTCCAAAAATTATGGAAATTGGAATCTAGCAATAAATTGACATTCTGAACCCAACCAAAGTGGTTTCATCGAAAACGGAGGTTGTTTGCAAAATGTCTATTTTTAAGGGCTATATTTGTATTAAATTCCATAGCGACTATTCTGAATATTCAACTGGCCATAACTTTTTATTCAGACTATGAAATTTCAATTTTTCAGATCCGTTAGAAAGATATTTTTAAATATATTTAAATATTTCTGATTTTATTGAAATCCGATTTATTTTGCATCCTTTACATTCAATCAAAGTTTAACTTCGAATTCTCAAACTACCACGCGATTTCTAGCTCGTTATATAATTAAAATAAACTTATTCTCTCTAACCTCGATTTAAATAAATTTTTAGTCGTTATTATTTAAAATTAATTATTTTAAATATTCTAAATTCATTAAAAAAGGCAAATTAAAAATTTTAAATTGGTTTTGATTTTTCGGGTTGTTACAATCACCCCCACTTAAAACTTTTTGTCCCTGAAAAGGAAACAACAATAAAGTCGGAAACAAAATGGAAAATAGAATTTAATGTAAATGTACCTTGCACCAGAGTTAATCTGAGATGTCCACTCTGCACTTAGGATAAGCCTGTTTGATGTTATCTTCTATCTCCCATGTACAGTCTCTAGGATTACCGCTTCACTGCACTTTGACAAAATGAACCTTCTTGTTCCTTAGCACTTTAGTTTCTTTGCCAAAAAATCTTTATCGGCTCTATTCTCACAGCTAATTTCAGAGTAATATCCAAATCTTATTGCGCTGCTTCTTCAAAGACCAAGCCTGGATCATGCACATGTTTACGAAGTTGAGACACGTGAGATACATCATGCACTCCGGGCAACCAGTCAGGTAACTGAACTCTGTAAGCAAGAGTTCCAATCCTTTCAAGCATAGGAAATGGACCAATAAATCTACGCGCCAAATTCCTTGTTTTCCCGAATCGGACTACTCCTCGCATCGGAGAAACTCTCAAATATACATAATCACCAACAGCGAATGCTAAATCTCTTCTCCTATAATATGCATAACTCTTCAGTCGCTTCTAAATGAAATTGACTTTATCTGAAGCTTCATGAATCATGTCGGGACCCAATACTAATCGATTACCTGATTCTACCCAAACGCGGGAGATCTACATGGTCGATCATACAATGCTTTGAATGACGACATTCCCAAGTCGCTTGGTAGCTGTTATTATATGAGAACTCAGCCAAATGCAAGTGATCTTCCCACCATCCGCCAAAATCAATAATACGAGCTCGCAATAAATCTTCTAGTATACGATTCACCCTCTTAGTTTGGCCATCTGTCAGAGGGTGATATGCGGTGCTAAGATTTAACTTTGTTCCCAATTCTTCCTGGAATGCTTCCCAAAATTTACTAGCGAATATCGGATAACGATCACTAACAATACTACTGGGAACTCCATGCAGTCTAATGATCTCTTTAAAATAAATCTACGCTAGGTTCTGAGCCGTTCTATTTGATCTGACAGGTATAAAATGGGTGGTCTTCGTGAAACGATCTACGATCACCCATATACTATCATTTCCTTTCATGGTTCTAGGCAACCCATCTATGAAGCCCATGGAAATTTTCTCCCACTTCCATTTTGGAACCTCCAACGGTTGCCAAAGTCCGTCATGTTTCAGTTGATCACTTTTGACTTGTTGACACACTGGCTATCATATATTGAAATGTCTCTTTTCAATGACTTCCACCAGAATGTGCGTTTGAGGTCATTATACATCTTACTCATACCAGGATGGATACTGAACATAGATTTGTGACATTCATCAATTACCTCTCTTTTGAGTTCAGGAACTTCTAGAACACAAATTTGCCCTTGCAACCTCAGAATCCCTTTACTATCCAACTGAAAATCTAAAGCTTTACCATCTCGAATTAGCTGGCTAATTCTTTGAATCAATTCATCATCTTTTTGGAGAACATAGATTTTCTCAATCAATGAAGGTGTAATAATAAGATTAGCGATGATCGCATTCTTTTAGCTGAGCGCATCGGCTACAACATTGTCTTTCCCTGGAGTATACAAAATATCTAGATCGCATGCTGCAAGAAATTCTAACCAACGCTACTGTCTCAAATTCAAATCATTCTGGGTGAACAAATAGTTTAACAACTTGTGATCTATATATAATTCAAACTTCTCACCCAAAAGATAGTGTCTCCATATTTTCAAAGAAAATACGATGGCTAACAACTCAAGATCATGAGTTGCATATCTCTTCTTATGTGGTTTCAACTGACGGCTAGCATAAGCAACTACTTGGCCTCTTTGCATTAATATCACACCAATGCCTTCAATAGAAGCATCTGTATAGACTGTCAAATCTTGATTACCATCGATAATAGTTAACACTGGAGCAGTAGTTAATCTTAATTTTAGCTCTTGGAAAGCTGCCTCACATTCTGGACTCCAATTAAATCTTGCGTGCTTCTTAGTAAGCTGAGTTAATGGACTAGATAGCTTCGAAAAATCTTTAATGAATTTCGGATAATAACTAGCCAATCCCAGAAAACTTCGGACTTCTATGGGTGTACTGGGCTGTTTCCAATCTTGAATAGCTGTAATTTTACTTGGATCTACTGTGATTACTTCCTTCGATACTACATGACCAAGGAACTTGACTTCTTCTTGCCAGAATATACACTTAGAAAATTTGGCTTTTAAAATGTTCTTTCTCAGAATCTCTAACACTTGTTCCAAATGTTTAGTGTGCTCGCTATATGACTTATAGAAGACCAATATGTCGTCAATGAAAACTAGCAAGAGTTTATTCAATACTTCTCTGAATACTTTGTTCATTAGATCGACAAAATAAGCTAGAGCGTTACATAAGCCGAACGGCATTACAAACCACTCATAGAATAAGTCTGGATATCTGAATGCTACCAAAAGAACACATTCTTCGGCAATACGAAGTTGATGGAAACCTGTAGCTAGGTCCATTCTTGAAAATAATAGCGCTCCATTCAAACGATCCAACAAATCATCAGTTCGCGACAATGGATACTTATTCTTCAATGTCTGCTTATTCAAGTCACGATAATCCACGCATAGTCTGAGAGTACCGTCTGACTTTGGGACAAACACCACTGCTGCTCTCCAATTAGAGAAATTAGGCCTGATCAAACCTTTCCATAGTAATTGTCGAGTCTGATCCCGCAATTCTTCTTTCTCCTTTAAATTCATTCTTAGAATGAGATGCACCACTGGCCTTGCATTCGGAACTAGATCGATCCTGAAGTCAATTTCTCTATGCGGAGGTAAGCTATCCACATCTTCAAACACATTCGCATAATTTTTGATGACATGAATATTTTCTGTTATGATAGGAGTATTTTCTATTGGAGCAGGAGAAACATCAAGAGCTAATCAAAATTCTTTTCTATCTAAATTCGGACATTCGCATGGTATGGTTATACACTCCCCTGATTTAGTCTTTGCCTTAACAACTCTCTCGGCGCAATTAACCTCATCTTCGTATTGGATTAACCAATCCAATTCTAAAATCAGATCAAATTCAGTCAAATTCATGATGATCGAGACGAAAGGGAACTGATAACGCAAAAAAGAGATAGGCACCCCACAAATCCAGCTAAGATTAAGGGAACCCCCAATCAGATTATGGACACTGATGGGTTCTTTGAGCTTTTTTAATTTTAAATCCAATTTCTTAACCACATTACTTGCAATAAAGCTTAGTGACATGACAGTATCAAACAGTACTTTAAATGGAATATTTTTGACAGTAAGTGTGCCTTCCAAAACATCTAGCCTTACATGACTGGATGAGGGTGCAGAAACTTCTTCCACTTCATTTACATTACCCCATAATTCTCTAATAGCAGGCAATCCCTTGCAATATGACCTGTTTGGTGACACTTATAGCATTCCCTTGTACCATGAGATTTCTTTTGCTCCTTATTGGATTTAGATCCATTCTTTCTTTGTTTCTTTAAAGATCTGCAATTTATCAACAAATGTTCTTGCTTGTTGTAGTTAGAGATGTGGCAGCCGTTATTGGTTCTTTCTCGAATTTAACCCTTTTCCTATTGATTTTAGGATTCTTACTGACCTCAGGCGTCATGCTTGCCTCAGGGCTATCAGTTTCAGACTTCCTTTTGTTGCTAGAACTGACTTCCTCTTCGTCCTCCAAAAGATCTTGCTTATCAAGATCCTCATAGTGATAAGCCATGTATATCATTTCAGAAAAAGGAAGTTTCACATGTGCAGTTACGCAATTTTTGTACCTTCTTTGAAGCTCATCAATAATCCTCAGAATATTCCTCAAAGGATCTTCAATTAGCTTCGGGGTAAAATGAGAAAGTTTGTTGAATTTATCCTGATACTCCTAAATGGTCATATCTCCTTGTTTCAGATAGGAGAACTCATCGTATAGCCGCTCAGTTGCTTCTGGTGGAATAAACCTTTCTCTGAAAATTTCTTTAAATCTATCCTAGGTAATATTACCTTTTGGATTATCCTTAGTAACAGTTTTCCACCAGACTAAAGCTTCGTCTTTAAGTGCCCAAGATGCCAGTAACTTTTTCTGGTCATCTCTCAGCTTTAATCCTTCAAATATTCTCTCAGACGAACGCATCCATGCTTGTGTTTCAATAATAAATTCTTTACCTAAAAATATACCCCACCCAGATTTCGATACTTCTTTAATAGAGCTTCTATATCTGATTCTAGTTGCGGGGGAACAATTGGCTCATTAGATTCCCGAACCATAAAATTACTTCTTCTGCTTCTGCCACTCATTTTCTACTATGTCTGCAAATAGCAGACAAAGAGTCAAACCAACAGAAAAGATATTGTAAAGCATAGAGACATATATTTAAACATATATGCATCTACTGGGGTGTATTTTATTCTGCTTTACTCATTCTAGGATATTACTAATCCTATTTGTAATGAGTTACTCGCTCTAGAATACTAATGATTCTATTTTTGACGAGTTCGTTAATATGTTATATTCCGTAACTAAGGTTAACCATAGCTCTAATACCAACTGTGATGACCCCAAACTCCCGTTTCATGGAAGCAAGGATAATCTTTGGAATATAACATATAAACAATAACAGCAGAAAAGAAATATATAATTACACTAGATAATGTACATCAGATTACACTGTAAATAATGTCAACATCAGAGTTACACTACATAACAGGATCATACTTAGTACAAAATACAGTTTCAGCTTTATATAAAATATCTGCAGCGTAATCAAACATAATATACACAACAAAGTCTGAACATCATAATAGAAATGATAGAATCCATCTTCAGGTCCATAACTATCCAGAATGTGCCTGATAAAACCTGAATACAAGGCTGCCCATGTAGAAATAAGGGGGCACCCGAGTTTGCAAAGTGAAACAAACTACGAGTCAGCCATGGGACTGGTATGAGAAATCTACTTAACTTATTTGGTAATAAGGCTAACCACAAGACCACGCCGCTAATGTGGAACAAGTTTAATCCATTGGATTGCCAGTGCATAAAACAAATAGATCATTTAAACATCGTAATGCTTTTTACAAAAATGAAGCCATTATAAGACTCAGGTCCCATCACACAATGCAACGTAAGTCAGAGGATAGAGTTTTACCTTATAATAGCCAAAATACGCTTGATACATATAAATCAAAATCATTTGATATTATTACTAGTGCATATATGTTTCAAAAACAATTTCAATCATAATGTATCAATCATAGACGACATAGCGTCCTATGCCACTATGCCGCCATATATAGGTTTACAATCAAAACCGCATGATGTCGTATTTGGAAGTTGGATTTCCATCATGATCCAAGGCAAGGGATCGTCCTTACTGACTTCGAGACTCTCTAGCCCGAGCCTTAAGCAAGTTCTCAGTCAAGCCTTTGGATCGTCAAAGCCGGTCCACCTTGGTGGATTAAAATGCCCGAACAATGCGTTTCCCCGCCCAATGGGGCGTAAACTGGTCAGTATATCGACCAAACCATCCATCGGCCCCGCAATGACCAATATAACCATGGCACCTCACTTTCCATCATCCACATAAGTAAAAATGTCTAGGCTCCATACCATGAAACCACTCCTAGCTAGAAGGAAACGCATGTCCTCCCTGAAGTCCTCTCCTGCTTCTGGTTCATACCCGGGGTGTGAGGCTCGCGATTTAACGTTAAAGTCGTGCTTTGATCATCAACCACAAGGCTATGCTTTTCAACAAAAGCCTTGATCACTACATCTCAGCATGCCACATTGACATTCCAGACCATGCAACTGATGTCTATCGATATATAACCTCTAAGCTCATACGTCTTAGATAAGGGTGTTAAGCAAGAGAATAAATTCCCCGCCACCAAACAGATATATATTTAATAGAAATCAATCGGCACAGAATAAAATCCAATGTCAGACACACATCCATTTACTAGTTCGTTCTGGGTCTAAATGAAACCAGAGGCACCTTATTCCTCATCCCATATGTCCAATACAGGAGAGAGGCCCTTGCAAATCCGGACAATTAACAAATACGTCCGGACCACTACCACTGTAACCTCTTCTGGGAGCTAACAGATCCGGGGCATCAGTAGTAATCCATTTGATGTGAAGATCACCGATATTGCACCGTCTTCATATCTTCGACTTTTAATTGTCGATTAATTATTTGAAATGAGAATTAACTCGGCCTTTTCAAATAATTCACGTATATATAGAATTCAAATCAATTCTTCCTATGGTTAAACTATTCGACATCCCCATTTCAGTTTATTAGTATAATTTTCCAGTCAAATACATCCAACCATCAAAATATCTGATAAACCAAGTAAAATCATTTTATCTCCATTCCATATGTTTATAATATTTTAAAACGTTTTTTGACTATTTTTATTTATTTAAAAATAGTCCATTTCCATCGAACGACGTTCCAGGTCATTCGATGGCACTGGCGCTGCTCTTGGCCAAATTTGATTTAAACATTTAGCAAAATCTATCCTTTGGATCTTAACGAATTTTATATCATTGGAAAGATCTCTCCAAAGCAAACTCAACAGTTCCGGTTTCGGGAAAATCCGATGGTCGGGTCTCTCATAATAATCGTTTAAAATTACGATTTCAAAACGCAGACTACAACGTCATTATTCATTTTATTTTAATTATATATATATAACTAATTCGATGATTTCCAAACCATTTGCACTTCAAAATTTTGGTTAACGCATTTAAATTTTGAAAAATTTCGCCATAACCTCCTTTGTACGGGGAGGGGTTTGGAAATTTATTGGGTCGTATTAGGCACCCAATAAATCCAGTATAAGCACACGCCATTTTTAGTGACCTAGTCTATGCCCAAGGGAGTGTGTAGATTACTCCAGAGATAAATCTCGTCACCTCGCCCAATGTTGGAAAATAAATAATCCATGTGCCATATCTAAGGCTAGAGAGACGTAATTATTGTCAACTCCAGACCCGTATGGGGTTTTTATTTAATCTGGCAATTTACCGTTGTATTTATTTTGTTCATATCAGTCCTCGGTTCAACCTATAATTCAATCATCGCCATACGAACATCACGCTCGTATGGTAATCTCAACCTCGTCATACAAGCTCCAAATGCTTATATGGAATATGATATGCTATGAAATCAATAGTTCGTCTTCGGTTCAACCTAAAATACAGTCATCTCCATAGAAGCGTCTCGTTGTATGGTAATTCCAACCTCGTCACATAAGCTCCAAATGCTTATGTGGTATATGATAGAATATGCTATCTTCACGAAGTATGCCATGCAATGTAGTTCAAAATTAATTGTTACTATTCTATGATGTTGTTTATAATCTCACACACAACCTGCATACCGCATCCAATGGCATTCACAAGAGTTTATATAATAAACAAAATTGTGCAGCCAACTCATTAAGGCTTACCTATTTGTCGGGCACGCAAATAAATTCTTTACTCAACAGCTAATTTATTTTCCTATTCAATATATATATATATATATGCATATCTAAGCTAAAAATAATATTTTTAGCGAACCAATATTTATTTCTATACATGATCATTTATAACACTTCATATACATGTTAAAAATATTATTTTCAATAAACAAATATTTATTTCAATCTTCGGTTTTTTTTAACAATTCATATGCACGTTAAAAATATTATTTTCAATCAACAAATATTTATTTCAACCTTTGGTTATTTTTAACAGTTCATATACAAGTTAAAAATATTATTTTCAATCAACAAATATTTATTTCAACCATTGGTTATTTTTAACAGTTCATATACATGTTAAAAATATTATTTCCAATCAACAAATATTTATTTCAACCTTCGGTTATTTTTAACAGTTCATATACATGTTAAAAATATTATTTTCAATCAACAAATATTTATTTCAACCTTCGACTAATTTTAAAGGTTCCTACATAATAAAAATGTGATTTTTATTGTTCAAACATTTTATTTCAAGCATGAATATTTTTAGTGATTCATATATATAATAAAAATGTGATTTTTATTGTTCAACCAATTTATTTCGACATAACAACTATTTTATATAGTCATTTTAGAAAATTTCAGCATTACAACAGCAGGGTAGGTAGCACCGGCACCGTGTCCAGCACGGCTCCTCTGCTATCCTAGGCCTTGCAGCATTACAATACTTTCATTTTCCATAATACAATTCATTTTCATAATATAATGAATTCATCACAAACACAATCATTTTTCTTGCGACCACAATCAAGCATTCACAACCATAACCAATTCCTACAACCCATAACTATCAAACCAATCGTCCATGGTCTGTGTACTATGGTGTCAGGAGCTACTAAGCCCCGTCTGCAACCTATATATTTTTATTCATTTATTTTTGTATTTAGATTGCTCATATTGGGTTCCACTCCTTCTAAAATTGTAGAGAGTTCTGAAAATTCTCCGGTCTCTTCTAGAATGTAGCGTACGATGTCACGGTCCCAATGTCTCTTGTTTCACTGGATTTCGACAAAATACGAAAAAGATATGATTTTTTTCTTAAATCATAATTCGCAACGCTTTTAAATGTTGTAAATAGTTTAAAATATATAATCTATTACCTTAGCAAATTGGATCGAAACTAGGTTTTCGATTTTCGCGAAATCCGTGAAGTATGAAGCTGATCCACTTGCTCCACGTCGTCCATCTCCGAGAGGCGCTCCAGCACGTGGTGGTCCTGCTCAGATCGACGACGTATAGGAGGAGGTAAGGGGGCTGCGAACGTGGCGACTTCCAGGGCTTTAGTCTATCGAAATACTCAATGATAATTAGCAAACTAGGTATGAATTTGAAGAGGACGAGAAGATCTTCAAAATCCTCAACTTGAGCAAGTGATTTTATTGTGTGAGTTGGACGGAATCCAGGAGAGAAGGTGAGAAAGGGTTTCCGTCATTGATACTGGAGAAGATCGGGTTTTTTTTCGATTTTTAGAAAATAAAATAATAAAAGGAATTTTATAATTGGCTAATATTTATATAAGTTCCAAAAATAGTGTTTTCCTATCCGAACTCCAAATCAAACCCAACAAATGATGCCCCTAGTTAAATACCCCCATTTCAGACATAATGGAATTTGTTTCGTAAGCCCATTCAACTGTTTTAGTCAGTTATTCTTCAAATTAAAATATAAAACATTCAAATTTGGATTTGAACGTAATTTTAATTTGTCGGGGCTACATACTGATTCCAAAATTTCCCGAAAAATAAATCTAGCTATATTGGGACAATACGGTCTCAACAAAATAAATTTCGTCAAATTTGGAGACTGTTTGTAAAATGACCATTTTCTGGTCAATCCAATTCAAATTGAAATCACCAAACGCGTTTTACTTTGCCATGCTCACATATTAATTCCAAAAATTATGTAAGTTGGAATCTAGCAATAAATTGACATTCTAGATCCAACCAAAGTGGTTTCGTCAAAAATGAAGGTCATTTGCAAAGTGTCTATTTTTAAGGGCTATATTTATATTAAATTCCACATCGACTATTATAAATATTCAACTGGCCATAACTTTTTATTCCCGCTACGAAATTTCAATTTTTCAGAACCTTTCGAAAGATATTTTTAAATAGATTTAAATATTTCTGATTTTACAGAAATCTGATTTATTTTGCATCCTTTACATTCAATCAAAGTTCAACTTCAAATTTTCAAACTACCGCGCTATTTCTAGCTCGTTATATAATTAAAATAAATGTATTCGCTCTAACCTCGATTTAAATAAAATTTTTGTCATTATTATTTAAAATTAATTATTTTAAATATTCTAAATTCATCAAAATATCCAAATTAAAAATTTTAAATTGGTTCTGATTTTCCGGGTTGTTACAATCTCGCCCACTTAAAACTTTTCGTTCCCGAAAAGGAAACAACAGTAAAGTAGGAAACAAAATGGAAAATAGAATATATTGTAAATGTACCTTGCACCAGAGCTAATCTGAGATGTCCACTCTGCACGGTAAAAGCCTGTTTAATGTTATCTTTTATCTCCCATGTACAGTCTCTAGGATCACCGCTATACTGCACTTTGACTACATGAACCTTCTTGTTCCTTAGCACTTTAGTTTCTTTGCCAATAATCTTTATCGGCTCTCTACTCATAGCTAATTTTGGAGTAATATTGAAATCTTGTTGTGATGCTTCTTCAACGACCAAGTCTGGATCGTGCACATGTTTACGAAGTTGAGACACGTGAAATACATCATGCACTCCGGGCAACCAGTTAGGTAACTGAACTTTGTAAGCAAGAGTTCCAATCCTTTCAAGTATAGGAAATGGATCAATAAATCTTGGCGCCAACTTCCTTGTTTTCCCGAATCGGACTACTCCTCGCATCGGAGAAACTCTCAAATATACATAATCACCAACAACGAATGCTAAATCTCTTCTTCTAGAATATGCATAACACTTCTGTCAGCTTTGTGTTGCTTGCAGTCGCTTCTTAATGAAATCGACTTTATTCGAAGCTTCATGAATCATGTCGGGACCCAATACTAATCGATTACCTGATTCTACACAACATGTGGGAGATCTACATAGTCGACCATACATTGCTTTGAATGGCGACATTCCAAGCTCGCTTGGTAGCTGTTATTATATGAGAACTCAGCCAAATGCATGTGATCTTCCCACAATCCGCCAAAATCAATAATACAAGCCCGCAATAAATCTTCTAGTATACGATTCACCCTCTCAGTTTGGCCATCTGTCTGAGGGAGATATGTGGTGCTAAGATATAACTTTGTTCCCAATTCTTCCTGGAATGCTTCCCAGAATTTGCTACCGAATATTGGATTATGATCACTAACAATACTACTGGGAACTCCATGCAGTCTAACGATCTCTTTAAAATAAATCTGCGTCAGGTTCTGAGCCATTCAATTTGTTCTGACAGATATAAAATGGGTGGTCTTCGTGAAACGATCTACGATCACCCATATACTGTCATTTCCTTTCTTGGTTCTCGGAAACCCATCAATGAAGTCCATGGAAATTTGCTCCCACTTCCAATTTGGAACCTCCAACGGTTGCAAAAATCCGGCAAGTTTCGTTGATCGCTTTTGACTTGTTGACAAGTAGCCCACCTGCTAACATATATTGAAATGTCTCTTTTCAATGACTTCCACCAGAATGTGTGTTTGAGGTCATTATACATCTTACTCACACCAGGATGGATACTGAGCTTAGATTTGTGACATTCATCCAGTACCTCTCTTCTGAGTACTAGAACTTCTGGAACACAAATTCGCTCTTGCAACCTTAGAATCCCTTTACTATCCAGCTGAAAATCTGAAGCTTTACCTTCTCGAATTAGCTGGCTAATTCATTGAATGAATTCATCGTCTTTTTGGAGAATAGCTATTATCTCAATCAATGAAGGCGTAATAATAAGATTAGCGATGATTGCATTCTTTCTGCTGAGCGCATCGGCTACAACATTGGCTTTCCCTGGAGTATACAAAATATCTAGATCGTACACTGCAAGAAATTCTAAACTACGCTGTTGTCTTAAATTCAAATCATTTTGGGTGAACAAATACTTTAACGACTTGTGATCTGTATATAATTCAAACTTCTCACCCAAAAAATAGTGACTCCATATTTTCAAAGCAAACACGATGGCTTACGACTCAAGATCATGAGTTGCATATCTCTTCTCATGCGGTTTCAACTGACGGCTAGCATAAGCAGCTACTTGGCCTCTTTGCATTAATACCGCACCAACGCCTTCAATAGAAGCATCTGTATAGACTGTCAAATCTTGATTACCATCGATAATAGTTAACACTAGAGCAGTAGTTAATCTTAATTTCAGCTCTTGAAAAGCTGCCTCACATTCTGGAGTCCAATTAAATCTTGCGTGCTTCCAAGTAAGCTGAGTTAATGGACTAGATAGCTTCAAAAAAACTTTAATGAGTTTCAGATAATAACAGCCAATCCCAGAAAACTTCGAACTTCTATGGGTGCACTAGGCTGTTTCTAATCTTGAATAGCTGTAATTTTACTTGGATCTACTGAAATTCCTTCCTTCTATACTACGTGACCAAGGAACTTGACATCTTCTTGCCAGAATATACACTTAGAAAATTTGGCTTTTAAAACGTCGTTTCTCAGAATCTCTAACACTTGTTCTAAATTTTTAGTGTGCTCACTATCTGACTTAGAGAAGATCCATATGTCATCAATGAAAACCAGTACGAATTTATTCAATACTTCACTGAATACTCTGTTCATTAGATCGAGAAAATAAGCTGGAGCGTTACATAAGCCTACGACATTACTAACCACTCAAAGAATAAGTCTGGACCGCTGAATGCTATAAAAGGAACACATTCTTCAGCAATACGAAGTCGATGGAAACGTATAGCTAGGTCCATTATTTAAAATACTTGCACTCCATTCAAACGATCCAACAAATCATCAGTTCGCAGCAATGGATATTTATTCTCAATGTCTGCTTATTCAAGTCACGATAATCTACGCGTAATCTTAGAGTGTCGTCTGACTTTGGGACAAACACCACTGTTGCTCCCCAATTAGAGAAACTAGGCCTGATCAGACCTTTTTGTAGTAATTGTCGAGTTTGATCCTCGAATTCTTCTTTCTCCTTAAAGTCATTCTTCGAATAAGATGCACAACTGGCCTTGCATTTGGAACTAGATCGATCCTGAAGTCAGTTTCTCTACGCGGAGGTAAGTTATCCACTTCTTCAAACACATCCACATAATTTTTGACAATAGGAATATTTTCTGTTATGACATGAGTATTTTCTATTGGAGCAGGAGAAACATCAAGAGTTGACCAAAATTCTTTTCTATCCAAATTCAGACCTTCGCATGGTATGGTTATATACTCCCCTGATTTAGCCTTTGCCTTAACAACTCTCTCGGTGCATTTAACCTTAGCTTCATATTGGGTTAACCAATCCAATCCTAAAATCAGATCAAATTCAGTAAAATTCATGATGATCGATACGGAACGGAACCGATAACGGGAAAAAGAGATAGGCACCCCACAAATCCATCAAAGATTGAGGAAACCCCCAATCGGATAATGGATACTAATGGGTTCTTTGAGCTTTTTCAATTTTAAATCCAATTTCTTAACAACATTACTTGCAATAAAGCTTCGTGACGCGCTTGTATCAAATAATACTTTAACTGGAATGTTTTTTACAGTAAGCGTGCCTTCCAAAACATCTGGCCTTACTTAACTGGCTGAGGGTGCAGAAACTTCTGCCACTTCATTTACATGTACTACCTCATATTTCTCTAATAGCAGGCAATCCCATGCAATATGACCTGTTTGGTGACACTTATAACATTCCTTTGTAACATGAGATTTCTTTTGCTCCTTATTGGGTTTAGATCCATTCTTTCTTTTTTTTCTTTAAAGATCCGCAATTTATCGACAAATGTCCTTGCTTATTGCAGTTAGAGCATGTGGCAGCCGTTATTGGTTCTTTCTCAGATTTAACCCTTTTCCTATATACTTTAGGATTCTTACTGACCTCAGACGTCGTGCTTGCCTCAGGGCTATCAGTTTCATACTTCCTTTTATTGCTAGAACTAACTTTCTCTTCGTCCTCTAAAAGACCTTTCTTATCAAGATCCTCGTAGCGATAAGCCATGTATATCGTTTCAGAAAAAGGATGTTTCACATGTGCAGTTATGCAATTTTTGTACCTACTTTGAAGCCCGTCAATAAATCTCAGATTCTTCCTCAAAGGATCTTCAGTTAGCTTGGGGACAAAACGAGAAAGTTTGTTGAATTTATCCTGATGTCCTGAATGGTTTTATCTCTTTGTATCAGATAGTAGAACTTTTCGTCTAGCCGCTCAGTTGTTTCTGAAGGAATAAACCTTTCCCTGAAAAATTCTTTGAATCTATCCCAAGTAATATTACCTTTTGGATTATCCTTAGTAACAGTTTCCCACCTTATTAAAGCTTCGTCTTTGAGTGCCCAAGATGCCAGTAACCTTTTTTGGTCATCTCTCATCTTTAAGCCTTCAAATATTCTCTCAGATGAACGCATCCATGCTTGTGTATCAATAATAGATTCTTTACCTAAGAATGGTACTCCACCTAGATTTCGATACTTCTTAAATAGAGCTTCTATATCTGATTCTGGCTGTGGGAGCTTAGTTGGCTCACTAGATTGCTGAACCATAAAATTACTTCTTCTGCCACTCATTTTCTACTATGTCTGCAAATAGCAGACAAAGAGTCAGACCAATAGAAAAGATATTTTAAAGCATAGAGACATATATTTAAACGTATATGCATCTATTGGGGTGTATTTTATTCTGCTTTACTCATTCTATGATATTACTGATCCTATCTGTAATGAGTTACTCGCCCTAGAATACTACTGATTCTATTTCTGACGAGTTCATTAATATGTTATATTCCGGAACTAAGGTTAACCATAGCTTTGATACCAACTGTGATGACCCCAAACTCCCGTTTCACGGAAGCAAGGATAATATTTGGAATATAACATATAAACAATAACAACAAAACGAAACATATAATTATACCAGATAATGTACATCAGATTACACTGTAATAATGTCAACATCAGAGTTACACAGCATAACCGG
This sequence comes from Allium sativum, assembly GCA_030737875.1. NCBI lineage: Eukaryota > Viridiplantae > Streptophyta > Magnoliopsida > Asparagales > Amaryllidaceae > Allium > Allium sativum. The sequence continues at coordinate 424,533,821 of CM060921.1, read as the reverse complement.
ATCATACTTAGTACAAAATACAGTTTCAGCTTTATATAAAATGTCTACAGCGGAATTAAACATAATATACATAACAAAGTCAGAATAGCATAATAGAAATGATAGAATCCATCTTCAGCTCCATAGCTATCCAGAGTGAGCCTGCTAAAGCCTGAATACAAGGCTGCCCATGTAGAAATAAGGGGGCACCCGAGTTTGTAAAGTGAAACAAACTACGAGTCAGTCATGGGACTGGTATGATAAATCTACTTAACTTATTTGGTAATAAGGCTAGTCACAGGACCACGCCGCTAACATGGAACAGGTTTACTCCATTGGATTGCCCATGCATAAAAAATAAATCATTTAAACATCGCAATGCTTTTTACAAAAATGAAGCCATTATAAGACTCAGGTCCCATCAAACAATGCAACGCAAGACGGAGGATAGAGTTTTACCTTATAATGGCTAAAATATGCTTAATACGAATAAATCAAAATCATTTGATATTATTAATTGTGCATATATGTTTCAAAAACACTTTCAATCATAATGTATCAACCATAGATTGCATGAGCGTCCCATGCTACTATGCCGCCATATATAGGTTTACAATCAAAACCGCTTGATGTCGTATTTGGAAGTTGGATTTTCATCATGAACCAAGGCAAGGGATCGTCCTTACCAACTTCGAGACTCTCTATCCCGAGCCTCAGGCAAGTACTCTGTCAAGCCTTTGGATCGTCAGGGTCGGTCCACCTTGGTGGATTAAAATGCCTAAATAATACTTTTCCCCGCCCTATGGGGCATAAACCGGTCAGTATGTCGACCAAACCATCCATCGGCCCCGTAGTGATTGATATAACCGAGGCGCCTCGCTTTCCATCGTCCACATAAGTAAAAAATGTCTAGGCTCCATACCATGATACCACTCCTAGCTAGAAGGAAACGCATGTCCTCCCTAAAGTCTCCTCCCGTTTCTGGTTCATACCCGGGGTGTGAGGCTCGCGAATTAAAGCTATACACAAAGCTATGCTATATTAAAGTTGTGCTTTGATCATCTACCACAAGGTTCTGCTTTAGAACAAAAGCCTTGATCACTCAATCTCAGCATGCCACATTGACATTCCATTCCATGCGACTGATGCCTATCGATATATAACTTCTAAGCTCGTACGTCTTAGATAAGGGTGTTAAGCAAGAGAATAAATTCTCCGCCACCAAACAGTTATATATTTAATAGAAATCAATCAGCACATAATAAAATCCAATGTCAGACACCCATCCATTTACTAGTTCATTCTGGGTTTGAACGAAACTAGAGGCACCTTATTCCTCGTCCCATATGTCCAATACAGGAGAGACGCCCTCGCACATCCGGACAATCAACAAATACGTCCGGACGACTACCACTGTAACCCCTCCTGGGAGCTAACTGATCCAGAGCATCAGTAGAAATCCATTCGATGTGAAGTTCACCTGTCTTGCACTGTCTTCATATTTTTGACTTTTAATCATTGATCAATTATTTGAAATGAGAATTAACTCGGCCCTTTCAAATAATTCATGTATACATAGAATTCAAATCAATTCTTCCTATGGTTAAACTATTCGACATCCCTATTTTAGTTCATTAGTATAATTTTCCTATCAAATACATCAAACCATCAAATATCTGATAAACCAAGTCAAATCGGTTTATCTCCATTCCACATCGTTTATAATAATTTAAAACTATTTTTCACTATTTTTATTTATTTAAAAATAGTCCATTTCCATCGAACGACGTTTCAGGTCATTCGATGGCATTGTGGATGCTCTCATCCAAATTTGATTTAAATATTCCATAAAATCTTACTGTTGGATCTTAACGATAGATCTCTCCAAAACAAACCCAATGTTTTCGGTTTTGGGAAAATCCGACGGTCAGATCTCCTATAATAATCGTTTAAAATTACAATTTCAAAATGCGAACTACAGTGTTGTTATTCGTTTTATTTTAATTATATATATATAATTAATTCGACGATTTCCAAACCATTTTCACTTAAAAATTTTGGCTAACGCCTTTAAATTTCGAATTTTTTTGCCATAACCTCCTTTGTACGGTGAGAGGTTTGGAAATTTAATTGGTCGTATTAGGCACCCAATAAATCCAGTATAAGCACACCCAATTTTTAGTGACTTATTCTATGCCCGGGGGAGTGTGTAAATTACTCCAGAGATAAATCTCGTCACCTCGTCCAGTGTTGGAAAATAAATAATCCATGTATCGTATCTAATAACTAAAGAGACGTGATTATTGTCAACTTCACACCTGTGTGGGGTTTTTATTTAATCTGGCAATTTACCATTATATTTATTTTGTTCATATCAGTCCTAAGTTCAAACTGTAATTCAATCATCGCCATACGAACATCTCGCTCATATGGTAATCTCAACCTCGTCATACAAGCTCCAAATGCTTATATGGAATATGATATGCTATGAAATCAATAGTTCGTCTTCGGCTCAACCTAAAATACAATCATCTCCATACAATCATCTCGCTTGTATGGTAATTTCAACCTCGTCACCTAAGCTCCAAATGCTTATGTGGTATATGATAGAGTATGCTATCTTCACGAAGTATGCCATACAGTGTAGTTCAAAATTAATTGTTACTATTCTATGGTGTTGTTTAAAATCTCACATAGAACAACTAACACACCGCATCCAATGGGATTCACAGGAGTTTATATAATAAATAAAATTGCACAACCTACTCATTAAGGCTTACCTATTTGCCGGGCATGCAAATAATTTTTTTACTCAACAGCTAATCCATCTCTTGTTCAGCATATGTATATATATGCATATCTAAGCTAAAAATAATATTTTTAGCGAATCAATATTTATTTATATACATGATGATTTTTAACACTTCATATACATGTTAAAAATATTATTTTAAACAAAAAAATATTTATTTCAACCTTTGGTTATTTTTAACAGTTCATATACATGTTAAAAATATTATTTTCACAACAAATATTTATTTCAACCTTTGTTTATTTTTAACAGTTCATATAGATGTTAAAAAAATTATTTTCAATCAACAAATATTTATTTCAACCTTTGGTTATTTTTAACAGTTCATATACATGTTAAAAATACTATTTTCAATCAACGAATATTTATTTTAACCTTCGGTTATTTTTAACAGTTCATATACATGTTAAAAATATTATTTTCAATCAACAAATATTTCTTCCAACCTTCGACTATTTTTAAAGGTTCCTACATACAATAAAAATGTGATTTTTATTGTTCAAATATTTTATTTCAAGCATGAATATTTTTAGTGATTCATATATACAATAAAAATGTGAGTTTATTGTTCAACCAATTTATTTTGACATAATAACTATTTTATATAATCATTTCAGAAAATTTCAGCATTACAACGGCAGGGTAGGTAGCTCCGTCACCGTGTCCACCACAGCTCCTCTGTTATCCTAGGCCTTGCAGCATTGAAATACTTTCATTTTCCATAATAAAATTCTTTTTCATAATATAATGAATTCACCACAAACACAATCAATTTTGTTGCAACCACAATCAATCATTCACAACAACAACCAATTCCTAGAACCCAATACTATCAAACAAATCGTCCATGGTCTGTGGATGATGGTGTCAGAAGCTACTAAGCCCCGTCTGCAACCTATATATTTTTATTCGTTTATTTTTGAATTTACATTGCTCACATTGGGTTCCACTCCTTCTAAAATTGTAGAGAGCTCCAAAAATTCTCTGGTCTCATCTAAATGTAGCGTACGATGTCACGGTCCCAATGTCTCTTGATTCACTGGAGTTCGACAACGTATGAAAAAAATATGATTTTTTTTCTTAAATCATAATTCACAATGCTTTTAAATGTTGTAAACAGTTTAAAATATATAAACCGTTACCTCAGCAAATTGGTTCAAAACTAGGTTTTCTATTTTCGTGAAATCTGTGAAGTATGAAGTCAATCAACTTGCTCCATGTCGTCCATCTCCGAGAGGCGCTCCAGCAAGTGGTTGTCCTACTCAGATCGACGGCAGCTAGGAGGAGGTAGGGTGCTACGAACATGGCGACTTCCCGGGCTTCAATCGATCGAAATAATCAATGATAATTAGCAAACCATGTATGGATTTGAAGAGGGCGAGAAGATCTTCAAAATCCTCAACTGGAGCAAATGATTTTATAGTGTGGATTGGCCGGAATCGGGGAGAGAATGGAAGAAAGGGTTTCCATCGTCGATACTGGAGAGGATCGGGGTTTTTTTCGATTTTTAGAAAATAAAATAATAAAAGGAATTTTATGATTGACCGATATTTATATAAATTCCATAAATAGTGTTTTCCTATCTGAACTCCAAATCAAACCCAATGACTGACTCACCCAGCTAAATACCCTCATTCCAGACACAATGGAATATGTTTCGTAAGCCCATTCGATTATTTCAGTCATTCAAATTCGGAATTGAACGTATATTTTAATTTGTCGGGGACACATACTGATTCCAAAAATTCTAGAAAAATAAATCTAGCTATGTTGGGACGATACGGTCCTAACAAAATTAATTTCGTCGAATTTGGAGACCGTTTGGAAAATGGTCATTTTCTGGTCGATCCAATTCAAACTGAAATTACCAAAAGCGTTTTACTATGCCACTGTTTACACCAAAATTGATCTAAACACCCAAGGTACTAAAGTTGTACTTCACCAAAGTAGTAAGAAAATAAATGGAGTCGTGTTTAACAGCAATTGAAAATGAAAATGCGAGGAAGTTAAAACAGAGACGAGATTTAGAATGGTTCAGCCGCAAACTAGGCCTATGTCCACTATGAAGATAGTTTGCATTCTTATAATGAGGATTAATAAATACATCAACTCTCTCTTTTCATACATCTTTATGTCCAACCAACATAATTTCATTCATACATTTTAACCTTAGAGTTTTGCAAGAGAATGATAGAATCTGCAGAGGAGAAGGATGGGTAAGTGATTGAGAATGTAGATGTTTTCATTTCCTCTGATTATTAGATTGTGCTTGACGACATGACCAGATGAGTGATGGAACCTCGAGGCATGGAAATGATGATTCCTTTTCAGAATATTTAAGGAGTCATTGAGGACAGAGTTTAGCAGCACTTTTTGGTTTCAAAGATTGGGATCCCCTCTATGTTGGCAGCTATGACATATTTATAAGTGAGCTCCCATCAGGAAATGATCTGAAATCTGTATATGCAGCCTGCGGGTTGCTCATCCCATTAACTGCAATCATACCCCTGCCTATCTGTAGCCAGTCGTCCGTAGCTGTATCCAGTTGTCGTGTGCAAGCGGTTCCATAAGAGCGAGTGCTTTGGGTAGCTTTATAAGAGCAGAATGCAGGACTGGAATCAATTCTCTTTTGTACCCTGCGCGACCGACCTTCTTGGCTCGATAGCGTTCGTCCTTTTGCCTCCTTTGTATGGCGTCGTTCAACCTTATGGCTATGTTGTGAGGTCGCTCCCGCCTATGTTAAATGAGCGACTTGCTTAATTTTTGTATTTGAGTGGCTTTGTTCTAGTATGAATGACCGACCTTTGCTTCTGTGCTTGAATCACGATTTGCGTCCAACTTTGGTTGAAGACATGGTCATTTAATATGTCGCGGGTACTTGTTTTGCAGTTCTATCACAGGCTCGGTCTTTTGGTGGATAAACACAGAGTAAGCGGGCGACGATCCTTTTAGCCTGGAGGTGATTGACTAATGCTTGCATTTTTAGATGGAAACGTTCTTTTCGTAATAACTAACGTATAACCGAGCGGTAGGTGGTATCTGACCAAAGTGGTTGTGTTCGATCAGTAAGGATACATGAGCGATAGTAGTTGTCACCCATGCGTGGTTTGTCAAATATACACGCGATCTTGACTTCCCGCTTTGATACATACAACCGAACTTTGACATCAAGCAAAGTGTCTTCCGCGTTGTGGGCAGCCTTTATATGATATACGACCTTTATCTTTATTGAGTCGCACTACTCATAATATGTCGTGCCATTATTCTCGGTCGTACTGGACGATTGACTTGTCCTGGGTTTGATGTTTGGATCTCGCTCTACACGGTTGTGTCTTATCCATTATGAGTCGTTTAAGTGCCACAGATAACATTGTGCATGACCTAATGATGTCCATTACGTATCCTTTGCCCGGTCTTTGTAACTCAATGTACGTATGGATTTTTGGGAGATTAACACTTGCCCGTCGAAGTCTGTAATTTCCTTTTGTCTGGCTTCGACATGGCTGATCACAATGTGGCTTGGTAGGTTTCCCTTGGTTCGTTAAAGGGTTGTTTGCACGAAATTTTGGATTGTTCCGTTGTGGTGGACTGGTAATGTCCCTTTCTATGAGCAAAAAGTTTGATGTATCTTTTGTTTATTGTACGCATGGTTGAATTACGGGATGCCAGCTGGAACTTGATGGGACACCTATTTGTGCAATCGAGCACTAAGATGACGTGGCAAGAATGCTCTGGGTATACGCCTTTTAATCTTCTTTCTTATTTAATTTTAACCTTCTTTATTCTACTTTTATCTTCTTCGAGAAATTTTTCGATCGTAGTCGTGCTTCCTTGAAGGTTTTACCAGGTAATCCTTATTTGTTGTTTCTGCCTTGACTTTCCTTTAGAAGGTTTTGGCTTCCCTATCTCATTATTTGTGTAGTGTTTGCAATAACACCTATTTAACTTTAGAAACTTACTTTTGGCTCCGAGACACCATGATCTTTTTGGGTGAGTTTTCCCTTTATTTTGGAGTTTCTGTAATTATCTTGAGGAACCTGAACCGTCAGATGGTTTTTTGAAATCTTTATACCGATATTGCTCACAAATTGTTTGACGAAATGCCCCAGGATTCTTTGCTTCCAATTGTATCTGAGTCTGGCTGGGCCATGCTTGTGTTTTATGGCTGTTGTTTGAGCCCATATTGATCTTTCTTTGGAATAGGTCATCCGAGGATGGGATTCTTCATGTCTAGGAGACTTAAGAAGAAGTCAATGGGGAAGGCTGGTAGAAAAAATATGCTTCAAGGTAAAAAGATCCATGGTGCAACTGATACTCAAAGCCATCGTTCATTGGATGAACTTCCTGTCCTAGATGTTCAGATTGCTCTTGGTCATCCACCTGTGGCTTCTTCGTCTATCACTCTAGATCCTACAACCATTCAGAGACCTCTTTGTGTTCCCAACCCTTGCCATCCTGAACTTGCTGAGCAATTTGAGGGTTGGTGCCCAGCTAGCATGCGTTTTGATGTGTACATAGACCCATTTGATAGATAGATTATTGCAGGAAAAACGAATGCCATGAAGGATTGCATATTGGATGAGTTCAATTAGTTGGAGGCACGTCTGAGTCTGGTCGAAGACCTTATCATAAATGTTAAAGATTATGTTGTAAAGCAATTAGCTGCCTGGCATTCTCTTTTTGAAGATCTTCAGAAGGCAAATAAAGAAAATGTTGATCGACTTCATGCTTTAGAAAAAGACAGGCTCAAACTTGTCAAGGCTCTTGAATCTAGTGAGAAGATCATTGCTTACCTCATCTGAATGCTATGGCTTATTGATGTTTTACCCTTTTGTCATTTTTGGTTTTAATTTAGGATGATACATTTAGCCTGGATTATGTATGAGGGAGCCAGCCTCGCTTATTATCATAAGCTTACGTTTGTGACTTTTTATAGCCTGCTTTAGACCTTAACTACCACAGTTTTTGTTATGTAACTCAGTTATTTTTGCGTTAGTACGTCGCACGCTGCACCTTTATTTTTCGATTTATATATTTGGTCGAGCTCTTTGTTAATCGCACGATTTCTCCCGATTTTTTTAGATTTAGATTTACTCAAGCCTTGAAGTTTGTTATTTATTGAAGGTTGCTACGCGTCTGCATTATTATAAGCGTGTTTGATATCTTTTATTAAGTTGTTTTCAACCTCGCGCCTGACTGACCTAGTAATCCAAGCCCTTTGGAGACTGGTTTTGAATACGTGCCCCTTGGGGAGGTCTTGGGTTATAAGTTTTCAATCCATTCTAGACCCTTTTTGATAGGATTGTTTTAATTATTCAAAAAGGTTCTAAAATGGATACCCCCTTTCGGCTAGGATTTCTGTTACCGTCTTGCGGCTAGGATTTCTGTTTGTGCTGGTCTTTCCAGCATGTTTATGGGACCTTCCGACACTAGGACTGGTGTTTTCCAGCCCAGGTGTTTTTATATTGTATTGCACTTAGGAGGTCGACACTAATCCTTATCACCGAATTTAGTTTCAGTTTTAAGGAATTCGTGTCCTACACCTGACAAGGTGCCTCTTTGGGACTAATAATTTTTATCCGAGGGACAGATTTGGTAATATTCCTGTATTTTCGACAAATCCCGACGCCAGCCCCTTGAATGGGTGTTTGCTAAGAATTCAGCATATTCCACAATGAGAGGTGCAGCCTTTTGACTTTTCGTTTGCCTTAGAATAGCTTGTTTTTTTGAGATAATGTGTCTATTCATTCCTATTTGATCTTGCCCGACATTTGTGATTCCCAAGTTGCTTTGTTTAATGTGTGTCCTGGGACTTTTCATAACAATTCTGGTGTGTATGATGGATTGCTTTCACCATGCCTACATTCCAAGAGATTGTTTGTTTAGTATGGACCAATAAGCATGCTACTCAAGTAGACACATGATTGATTTCTGATGCTCAAAGTTTTTGCAAGTAAACCATTTCTTAACATGAACATAGCGAATAACAAAGAAGGATAAAACAATTTTAGTAACAAGATAAAACCAGGGTAGTAAAGCAAGGTAATGGGAACTTTAGTTTAATGTTCCATTATCAAGACATCGGTGGCCGGTGTTTAAGGCGAGCATCCGCTTTGGATCGATTTAACCCTTTTCTTCAAGGCATGTTGCCCCTTGTTTGCGAAGAGCCGGAATAACATTCATGATCTTGTACATATTATTGCAAATGGTTCTTTTTGATTAATCCCTCGATTACTGACTTCAAGTACCTGTAGTCGTTGGTATCATGTCCTGGCTGTTTGTAGAATTTATAGAATCTTCCTGACTTCTTAGCTACATCTTTGACCTGCCTTTGTTTCAGGACCGGATATCTCTCGGTGTTCTTAGTTGCCATAAAGATATTTCCAACGGTATCACTAAGGAGAGTGAATTCAAATTTCTTGAAAAAGCGTAGTTTCTTTTTTGCTCGACTGTCTTTTCCTTTATTGCTCCTTTTTTGACTATTATTTCCTTTTTTCTCTGTCAGCCCATATTTCGATTTTTCTTCGATGCTTGCACATTTTCCAGCTTTGTTAAGTAATTGTTCGAGTGTACTTGGTTTCTTCTTCTTGGTCCACCGCCCCAATTCGGTTTCTTTACAATGCCCCCTTTAGAGCTATTAAGACTAGGCGGGGTTCGAAATTCTTAACTTCAGCTACTGTCGTATCAAAGTGAGTGAGAAAGGCTTTGATGGACTCTCCTGGTCTTTGTTGTAGTTCGCTTAGCTCCATAACATCCCGAGTGCTGAGCGCCTGGGATTTGAACTGCTTATTGAATAGTTTAGCTAGGGTCGCGAAATTGTCCATAGACTGTGGCGGCAGCTTTGTGAACCATAGATAAGCCCCCCCCCCTTCTAGATAAGTGGGGAAATATAAGCACTTGATTTCATCAGTATCGCATGCCCCATTCATATATTGGTCATACTTACATAGGAATATATTAGGGTCGCTTGTCCCATTATAGGACTGCAATGTTGGAGGTTCGAATTTTTTCGATATATAGTCTTCTTAAGCCTTTCAGTGAGTGGGGTTTTTGTCGGGAAGGACTCCCATTCTTTTTCATCATCCTTTTTCTTTAGGCTTTCCTTCATGATTGCTCGTGCCATTCCTAAGATGTATTTTTTCTCCTTGCTCCGTTCCACGGATTGAGCACCTTCTTCATTACTAAATTTTGATATAGATGTGTCCTCGTGAACTGGAGTCAAGGAATTTGGGCATTCTTTTGGAAGGGACACCCTTATGACAGTGGGGCTGTCTTTCCGTTTCGTGACTGCGTCATCAGAGTGAGTGTGCACAGGTGCTTTGTCCTCTTTATAATTCAGATTGGTGCAATGCACCACTCTTTGAATGGAATCCTGCTGTCTTGAGCTTGAAGCAGAGAATTCTGCTTCTAGCTCATAGTTCATTCGGGCTAGCGAGGAATAAGTGGCACTCAGCGTGGCTTTTGCGGTGGCAGCTTGAATGGCGAGTATTGACTCGAGTTTCTTCATCATTGCGTTGTTTGCAATAGTTATTTGACTCGTCAATCCTGTCATCGCTTCTTCCAGTTCCTTCCTGGTTATAGTTTCTTCAATTTCAGGCGGCCCTCCTGCCTTGGAGTGGGTGGCAGATGGTGTTAATACTGTTGTCAAGGCCGTTGACTTTGTCAGTGACTTCCCTGGCCATGTTCATGACTCTGAACACAGTTTTTCTCAGAAAATCTTATCGGATTTGAATGGGGAAAGAAGCAAACACGGCCCCATGGTGGGCGCCAAAATGTTTACACCAAAATTGGTCTAAACACCTAAGGTACTAAAGTTGTACTTCACCAAAGTGGTAAGGAAATAGATGGAGTCGTGTTTAACGGCAATTGAAAATGAAAAATGCGAGGAAGTTAAAACAGAGACGAGATTTAGAGTGGTTCAGCCGTAAACTAGGCCTATGTCCACTATGAAGATAGTTTGCATTCTTATAATGAGGATTACAAAATACATCAACTCTCTCTTTTCATACATCTTTATGTCCAACCAACATACTTTCATTCATACATTTCAACCTTAGAGTTTTGCAAGAGAATGATAGAATCTGCAGAGGAGAACAATGGGTAAGTGATTGAGAATGTAGATGTTTTCGTTTCCCCAGATTATAAGATTGTGCTTGACGCCATGGCCAGATGAGTAATGGAACCTCGAGGCATGGAAATGATGATTTCTTTTCAGAATATTTAAGGAGTCATTGAGGACAGAATTTAGTAGCACATTTTGTTTTCAAAGATTGGGATCCCCTCTATGTTGGCAGCAATGATGTATTTATAGGTGAGCGCCCCTCAGGAAATGATCTGAAATCTATATATGCAGACTGCGGGTTGCTCATCCCATTAACTGCAATCATACACCTGCCTATCTGTAGCCAGCTGTCCGTAGCTGTATCCAGTTGTCGTGTGCGAGCGGTTCCATAGGAGCGAGTGCTTCGAATAGCTAAGCGGGTGACTTTATAGGAGCGAATGCTTTGGGTAGCTTCATAAGAGAAGAATGCGGGACTGGAATCAATTCTCTTTTGTACCCTGCATGACCGACCTTCTTGGCTCGAGAGCGTTCGTCCTTTTTTCGCCTTTGTATGGCGCCATTCACACTTATGGCTATGTTGTGAGGTCGCTCCCGCCTATGTTGAATGGGAAAATTGCTTTATTTTGGTATTTGAGCGGCTTTGTTCCAGTATGAACGACCGACCTTTGCTTCCGCGCCTAAATCACGATTTGCGTCCAATTTTGGTTGAAGACATGGTCATTTAAAATGTCGCGAGTGCTTGTTTTGCAGTTCTATCACAGGCTCGGTCTTTTGACGGATAAATACAGAGTAATCAGGTGACGATCCTTTTAGCCTGGAGGTGACTGACTAAGGCTTGCATTTTTAGATGTAAGTATGCCCTTTCTAATAACTAACGTATGAACGAGCGGTAGGTGGTATCTGTCCAAAGTGTTGGTGTTCGATCAGTAAGGACACACGAGCGATAGGATTTGCCACCCATGCGTGTTTTGTCAAATATACATGCGATCTTGACTTCTCGCTTTGATACGTACGGCGGAACTTTAACATCAAGCCAAGTGTCTTCCGCGTTGTGGGCGGCCTTTATATGATATACGGCCTTTATCTTTATTGAGTCGCACTACTCATAATATGTCGTGCCCTTATTCTCGGTCGTACTGGACGATTGACTTGTCCTAGGTTTGATGTTTGGATCTCGCTCTGCATGGTCGCGTCCTATCCATTGTGAATTGTTTAAGTGCCTCAGATAACATTATGCACGACCCTGATGATGTCTGTTTCGTATCCTTTTCCCGGTCTTTGTAACTCAATGTGCATATGGATTTTTGGGGGATTAACAGGTACACTCACATGATAATTCCAAAAATTATGGAAATTGGAAATTGGATCCAACCAAAGTGGTTTCATCGAAAACGGAGGTCGTTTGCAAAATGTCTATTTTAAGGGCTATACTTATATTAAATTCCATAGCGACTATTCTGAATATTCAACTAGCCATAACTTTTTATTCCTGCTAAAATTTCAATTTTTCAGATCCGTCAGAAAGATATTTTTAAATAGATTTAAATATTTCTTGTTTGACTGAAATCTGATTTATTTTGCATCCTATACATTTAATCAAAGTTCAACTTCAAATTCTCGAACTACCGCGCTATTTCTTGCTCGTTATATAATAAATAAATTTATTCACTCTAACCTCGATTTAAATAAATTTTCAGTTGTTATTATTTAAAATAAATTATTTCAAATATTCTAAATTCATTAAAATAGCCAAATTATAAATTTTAATTTGGTTTTGATTTTCTGGGTTGTTACATGATATAAACAAAAGATTATAAAGTGGACATAGGCATTGATTTGGCCGAACCACTATAAAAATATTGTGTGTTATTTGCTTTTCCTGCATTTATTTCTTGTGTTCTATGATTGTTTTGATCTTGGTTTGAGATATGGAGCTTGAATTAAAATTGAGTGCGAGAACGGCGAATGAACTGGCGGAATCCCTCTCTTGGAAATAGAGTGTAGAAGGAAAGATGAAGCGAATGGTTTGATCATTCGCCTGATCAACCCAAACTCTCTCGATTCGAGAGTGAGCATAAAAGAGGGCGTGATCGGTGCACTATGATTAAAGACTGGCTTAGCCACTCTCTAACCTAGGCATACGAGAGGAGATTATAAAGGCGCTGAGAAAAAGGGTTCCTAAGCCACTGAAGGATTGGGGCAAGATTGAAAGCTGAGTCCGCAATCCTCACTGAAGGATTAGGGACAATGTCAGGTTGATCCAAATCAATTCCGAAAAGCCTTAGCCAGGCACTTTATTGGAGATTTATTGGGGGCGTACATATACACATATCACGTCATACATGTACCACACATTTTTACTACTTGATTTGCAGGGATGCTAAATGAAAATCCTGGTTTGGTCTGTGATTTGATTTGTTGTTTATTACTCTGCATATTAGTGTTTTGATTACAAATACATTTGATTGAACTAAATGATAAGCCTGTAAACATATAATACCGTGGAGAAACTACTTTATTTACAAAAGTGCAAATTTATACAAAGGAACTAACCAAAAGCGCAAGGGCCTCACTCGCTACAATAACATAAGGCCAAGGGAAAACAAAACAAAAGGACTAAACTACGTTTCACTTGGGATTTGGGAAGACTTGGACTTCTTGGCGGCTTTAAGCTTCTCCTTCTCCTCTCTCTCAGCATCAGTGAGAATAGGCTTCTTCCTTTTCTTATATGAGGGAGGTGCATTTGGATCAGAAGAGGATTTCTGAGCTAACCTCCAATGATTGACCGAGAACAAAGCTTGACAATCAACTTAAACCCGGGAGCAATCGCTTGGATATGATCAATGTTGAGTGGTTCTTCCTCAACTTTGGCTTTCAAAAGCTCGTCGTTCTTTGCCTTTCTTTGCTCCAAAGTCATGTTTTCAGTCCCGCCCGTGTCCCCAGTCACAACATCTTCATCTTCCTTGTCTACATTTTCGTCAATGTCTTTTAAAGCATCTATCATATCTCTGTCCTTAGGCTGGACAGCACGATGGTTTTTCCAGCGACCTCCCCTTGCTTCTCTTCAGTTTCCTCATCAAGTTTTACGCCTAAAGAACGAGAAGCAATAGTTATCATCTCAGAAGAGAACATGGGATTTTCAATTGTTTTCTTGACAATGCGATGACATGCTATAATAGCTTTAAAAAATTGAGGTGAGAAGGTCGAGAAGCCTTTGGACAACTTGTCAGTAGGAGTAGCAGAAGTGTCAGGAGCCGATTCGATGACTGGAGATAGGAGGCTGCCTTTGGAATCCCTGGACAATCGTGTAACGACCCGTATTTTTTAGGATTTAATAATTATTATTTTTAATTATTTAAATAATTATTTGGTAATTAAATGGTTTAAATTAAATAACTTTTAATATTTAATTAATATTAATAATTAAATAATATATTTAATTTCCGAAATTGTTGGAAATAATAGAATTTGTAGTGTTGTGTGAATCAGATGATTTAACTAATTTAATTCAGTTTAGAATTGAATTATAATAACGATTATATTAAATAAATGGCATTAGAACGTATAAATTATATTATAATTATGATCGAGCTCGAAATGGTGCGGCATTTCATAATTTGGCGATTCGAACTTCAATTGAATATACCAAATCCGTTTTAAGTCAGATTCTGTGAAACAAGAAATGTTCGGAGCTGGTGAACTATATTTTTCTAATGGAAGAGAAAAATCGGGATTTCGTTGTATAGATTTTGATTTATGTCCAAATCAAATTTTCAAAAAGTCATTATGGAATTCCTTTATAATTTATAACGACTTATTTATATAATAAATGGATTTTTATATATAAACTGAATATCGATATAATCTGGAATTTTGGAATATCAAGTGATGAATCGAGATATATTTATTTTGGAGCTAGAGAATATTCAATGTGAATATATACGATAATATTAATTTATTAATATTAAATTTAATTATTTTTAAATATATTAATATTTAAATGGGTTTATTTAGAGCTTTAAAAATAGCCACTTTTGCAAATGAGCTCCATTTTCGATGAAACTAATTTGGTTGGATCTAGAATATTAAATTATTGTTAGATTTCAATTTTTGTGATTTTTGGTGTCAGTATGTGGTCGTGCGGGATTTTAATGTGAAAAAAAGTCAATAGTTTGACTTTAAAAATATGATGTGTGAGCAAACGGAGTCAGAATTCGATGAAACAAGTTTCGTTGGGTCCGTAGTGTCGAATTGTAGCTGTATGTCCATTTTCGTCGAATTTGGATATTGTATGTGATCATAGGAATTTTTAACAATGAATATGTGTAGCCATTGATTATAATCGAATAAAATAATCAATTAAAAATGAAATAAAATATTTAAATTTCCCCTATAAATGTACTTACACACTTCTAAACCTAATTCATTTTTCTTCTGGTTAACAAAACTTAGCGCCGCTATTTTTCATCTTACAGCAATACATATCGTGAGCTTCTAAATTCATTTAAAAATCAAAGAAAAATTTTAAAATCATAATTTATGTATATATGAATTGCTAGCGAGTAGAGCTTCCTGCTGGTGTTGCTTGGTGCGATCAATTTTTGCCCCATCGATTGTAATACAACGAACTAGGGTTCATAGAACGGAGCAGTTAAAACATCTATACTCGATTTGGATGGTGTACTGGAGTTTGTGGATAGTGTTAGCCCTTGCGTTAAGATATTTAAGGGAGTAGTCATGTATGTTCCTGTTAATGATCAACATAGCTGAGAATCGCGTTTATTTTGGGGAACGAGACGAATGTGGTGATTATGTCTAGGAAGAGAATTCGATGGAGAGAAAAATGGCGGTTGTAGTTCTTGAAATTTATGGAGTATTCGAAAGGAAAAAGGGTTCGGACTTGCACTTGTTGACAACGAGAAACAGTAAGTTCCGTTTGAAGATGAGCATGCGAGTTCTTCGTTTCTTATATGATGTTAAAGAGGAAGTATAAAGAGGAATTAAGGTGGTTTCTATTTGATTTTTAGTGGAGTGATGATGATGCAGTTTGAAGATGGAAATCGGCCATGGTGGAAGAGAAATACTGGAGGCAGCCGACAATTTAAATTGAAAGAAGGATTAGGCCAGTAAATGAGTAATTAAAGGGTAATGAAGGATTTAAAAGTAATTAGTTAATTATTTAATTATTAACGATCGTTATATTATATTGAAAGCTTATAAACTTCATATCTTATTCATACATTATCCGAATTCAGCAAAATAAGATCCGTTGAGATCGTATGGACGACAACTACACAATGGAACTAATTCAGAGTGAACTGGAGCTCGTTACTATTTATAGCAAAATAAATTGTTTGTCTAAATCAACCGACAACTATCGTTATTTAACGTTGATCGTCCAATGTGAGTAAATCTCACTAACTCTGTACAGTTTATATTTTTAAATATAATTTAGTATTGATAAATGATGATTGATTGTTTTGTGTTGATTGTTTGGTTAAAATTATAGATAATGGTATATATATAAATCGTTAATCAAATATTGATTCTATTTATCAGAATATTTCATATTAAAATGAAATCGATGTTGTTTATATTGTTTAACATATGTGGATGCAGGAAAACAGGTTGGAGGGATCCAACTGGATTCCTCAATATTTATAATACTATTTTTTTTTCATATATTATGATATATGATGTGGTCCTGTGATTGATTATGATGACATTGGTCTATTTAATTGGCATTTTAAATACCATAAGAAATACTGGAATGTAAAAAGAGAATTTTCAAAGTGTATTTTGAAAATGAAATATTTATAGGAAATAAATATAATTATAAAAGGAATATTTATTTGGAAAATAAATATAATTACAAAAGGAATATTTATTTGGAAAATAAATATAATTATAAAAGGAAATATTTGGAAAATGAATAGAATTTTATAAAAAAAAGAATTTTACATTAGGAAGGTTTAGACCCGTGCTTCGCACACGGGTGTAACATGATATTGATTTAAAGTAAATATTTAATAGAAATCCGTTTTTAACAGATAAATTGAAGAGAATAATTTATAAACGATGTTTATAAATTAAGGAAATGTTTATCATTTGATAAATTAAATATATAAATTTGAATTTATATAGAGAAATAAAATCGGTTTTAACACCGACAATTGAAATGGAATGTGAACATAGTAGTTATAAAGGAAATTTGCAATGAGATTATAAATGTTGGAAATGAAATAAGATTTGTATGAATAATTCTGCAAATAAAAATATAAATAGAATTTGGGTTTGAAATATTGTTTTTAAATATGAAATCAAACTGTTTTGATTATATAAAGAAATATTATTCACATTCTATGTGAAAAATTAGATTTAAGTAAATATTTTGCAAATAAAATACTATAAAGGAATTTGGGGCTTGAATTAGCAATTTAAATGGAATTACTGAAATTAGAAACTGACTAGAAATTAGTTGAGTTGAATGGCTTTCTGGGTATCGATTTGATGTTGGTTTCGGCCTTCAGGGTTTATACTTAGGAAGTTGTTCTCTTACTAGTTTACAGTTAGAACTGATAGAGGTGGGAAGATATTAATGCGTGAGTCGGAAATGGAAACGTTTTCCAAAGTTGATAACGTATATTTTCTAAAATTTGAAAATAAGAAATGACGAATATATGGAACGGGAAATGGGGAAATGAATAAATAAATGATAAATTAATTTAAAAGGGAAATGTTGATTGATGATTGATCGATAAGATTTCCATTTGGAAATACGACCGTTTTTTGTACACATGTTTTCCTTTGATAGTTAAATCACCGACTATCAAAGATTTTGACCATTTTTGTTGTCAATATGGAGAGACCGGGATCAGATATATTATCTGAAAACCACTCCGTATGGCATTAGTGTTGCGAATCAAATATGACGAAAAAATTTGAAGACAGAGTTATGCAAGGGCTGTCAGTAAATCCTAGGTAGAAATTGCCTAAGATGGATTTACATAATAGTGCCTTCGGATTGTCCAGTCCAAGGACAACTTTAATAAACGAGTGTCTGGCAGAGTATATCTGGTGGATCGTGTAAGTTGATCGTTTCAAACGTATTTACGTTGGTGGCGGAGGAATTCGTTTCTCTTAACTTATACCCATGGTATTTTTTTTGAAATCAATTTGTGATTTGGCAGGTATGATTATGTGGCATTCAAAGTAAATAAAGATGTGATCTATAAAGTGATACGTTATAGGCTCGAGCCTCATCAACTGTGAAATGACAGAAATCGGGCAGGCACAATGGCTAAGTGGGTCGCAACCAATTAGGGTATATTGCCGCCATCCAGATAATATTCATATTTGTTACTACTTTCAATTCTGTGTCTCCCGGGAATGGTTATATTGGTATACCAACCGTAAGGTGACAACATATTCGGAACATTCAAGCGAAATGAATGGCCGGTCATGTATGGCTGAGTTACAAGATGTTCTTGTTGAACTCTAGTGTATAGCTTCTAGAGTACACTGATCAGAAGGTGGTTCCATACCTTGTCATAGTTGGGAATTCATTATCCAATAAGAGCCCGCGATTTTTGATTGTATATTATATATGTAGAGCGTGAGATGAAAGCGTTCTACTAGATTACTATTTATTTGATTTAGACATTATTATAATATCAAAAGAGTATGGATTATAAAAGAATGTTTTGGGTTATCGTAAGGTAAAAACCATCCGTGTTTATGTGTGGGTCAGTCTTATGATTATTCTTTCTTTTAAATGGATTTTAAAAGTTAAGCAAATGGTTGGAGTTTACTCACACCTGTCACATGATTGACCCAGAGTTTATTTTGTTTTGTTTTCCCTAAACTCATGGGTGCCCAATTTTGTACGGGCAGTCAAGTAGTTAGGATTTTACAGATACTTGAAGAGCTAGAGAAGGAGGCTTCAGGATTATATAGTTATTGTTTATTTCCACTGTGTTGTAAGTGTTGTACTTTAATAATGATATGTATATTCAAGTACATACTTGTATTTCAAAGTTTATGTTATATATTATATTTTATTCGTTCCAATGTGAGGTTCATGTTACTCTGATGTTGTTGTGTTCTTCTCCTTCTTCTATTCTAATTTTCTATCATATCTATTCTCACCCTCTAACTTCTTTCTATTAATGATCTGGTGTGTTCGATTCTGGAATAGTTGACATGGTGTTGTATGTTGATTTTCTGGGTCGAAAATCCTAGTTCGTTACAGTGGTATCAGAGCTAAAGGTTAAGTGATTACCTTGGCTCTGTGGTGTAACTCAGTAAAGATGGGGTTAGAAATACCCTAGATTGAGTTTGAGCATATGTATATAAGCGCATACTTTTTATTTGATATTAAAATGGTTTTATATTGTGGAGATTTATTGATTGAGTTGTTTATGGATTCTGATCAATCAGTTTGATCCACTGTATCAGTAGGAGTTTCTAAATACTTGAATACGATGAATAGACACAGTCTATTTTGAAAAGAGGGTAAATGAAATAATTTTACCGAAATTATATTTTGATATAAAGAAAGTATAGATATTGGAAATATTATAATATATTTGATATATTGGTTGTGATTATAATCAGATAAGATTTATAATTGAAACAGTTATGTAAATAACAAATCAAAATTCGTATAAGTGTTACGAAATGAATTAAATCTGAATTTGAATCAGAATTGAAATTAAAACCCAAGGAATTTGGAAAGGTGTTTGTGAATGGACTTGGATTAAGTATATGGAAATTTTAAAACCTTGGGAGATTTTAATTTTTTTTACAAGCATTGTTAATGGTATTTTGAATTAATTTCAAAATGGAAATGTTTTAAAATGAATTTTGAATGTGATATAGTATTTAACTCACTTCGATCGCTGGGAAATAGCTCTGATGATGCTGGCCACATCGTCAATGTTAATTTTTGAGTTCTAGTGACGGATTACTACCAAAGATATTCATTTTGAATTGATTTGAGAAAAACAAGATGTTTGATTCCGAAAAAGGGATATTTGATTTTTTGAAAAGCTAAACTGTTTAAAACTCCCAAGCAGAGACAGTTTGAATTAAAAATAAATTTAATAGGAATCTGAACTGGTGTTGGACTTGTAAGTTAAGAGGTTGGAATCAAGAATGGATTTGAGTTAAGAATGGAATTTGGCTTGGATATAAGTGAATTACTGGGTTTGAGGATAAAAACTGATTGGAGTTTGATTGGGATCATGTTGGTATGTGCAGAATTGGTAGCAGATGGAAGGATATAATGATATGCCCGACAAAAAGATATAAGTTTATATTTTATATTGGGCATGAGATTTTGATGAACCGAATTGGCAAGCCGCTTGGCTATTTAATTTTCTGTTGGGTTGGGAATGGTCTAGAGAGGCGAGTTGTAGTTGTACCGATTGACCAGTACAAAGGAGGTGCTGGCGAAATTTTTCGAAAATTTAGGGTGTTAGAAAATATTTAGGATTTTTGAAATTTTTCGTTAATAGGAATAAATTAATATTTTAATTGAAATTAGTTGGTACAGTGAAACTGAAGTTAAAGAAGTAAACAAATAATTTTTAACCTAGTTAATAGGGTTTGTTTTCTACCTTAGCAAGATCGAGGACGAAATTATTTTAAGGGGGGGAGAATGTAACGACCCGTATTTTTTAGGATTTAATAATTAATTTTTTTAATTATCTAAATAATTATTTGGTAATTAAATGGTTTAAATTAAATAACTTTTAATATTTAATAAATATTAATAATTAAATAATATATTTAATTTCCAAAATTGTTGGAAATAGTAGAATTCGCAATGTTGTGTGAATCAGATGATTTAACTAATTTAATTCAGTTTAGAATTGAATTATAATAAAGAATATATTAAATAAACGGCGTTATAACGTATAAATTATATTATAATTATGATCGAGGTCGAAATGGCGCGGTAGTTCGTAATTTGGCGATTCGAACTTCAATTGAGTATATAGAATCCGTTTTAAGTCGGATTTTTGTGGAACAAGGAACGTTCGGAGCTGGTGAACGATATTTTTCTAATAAAAGAGAAAAATCGGGATTTCATTGTGTAGATTTTGATATATGTCCAAATAAAATTTTTGAAAAGTCATTATGGAATTCCTTTATAATTTATAATGATTTATTTATATAATAAATGGATTTTTATATATAAATTGAATATCGATATAATCTGGAATTTTGGAATATCAAGTGATGAATCCAAATATATTTATTTTGGAGCTAGATAATATTCTATGTGAATATATACGATAATGTTAATTTATTAATATTAAATTTAATTATTTTTAAATATATTAATATTTAAATGGGTTTATTTAGAGCTTTAAAAATAGTCACTTTTGCGAACGAGCTCCGTTTTCGACGAAACTAATTTTGTTGGATCTAGAATATTAAATTATTGCTAAATTTCAATTTTCGTGATTTTTGGAGTCAGTATGTGGCCGTACGGAATTTTAATGTCAAAAACAGTCAATAATTTGACTTTAAAAATACGTTGTGTGAGAAAACGGAGTCAGAATTCGGTGAAATAAGTTTCTTTGGGTCCGTAATGTCGAACTGTAGTTGTATGTCCATTTTCGTCGAATTTGGATATTATATGTGATCATAGGGATTTTTAACAACAAATATGTATAGCGATTGATTATAATGGAATAAAATAATCAATTAAAAATATAATAAAATATTTAAAGTTCCCTATATAAATATACTTACACACTTCTAAACCTAATTCATTTTTCTTCTGGTCAACAAAACTTAGCGCCGCTATTTTTCTTCTTACAGCAAAACATATCTTGAGCTTCTAAATTCATTTAAAAATCAAAGAAAATTTCTAAAATCGTAATTTATATGTATATGAATTGCTAGCGAGTAGAGATTCCTGTTGGTGCATCTGTTGCTTGGTGCAATCAAATTTTGCCCCATCAATTGTATGACAACGAACTAGGGTTAGTAGAATGGAGCAATTAAAACATCTATACTCGATTTGGATGGTGTACTGGAGTTTGTGGATGGTGTTAGCCCTTGCGTGAAGATTTTTAGGGGAATAGTCACGTATGTTCCTATTAATGAACGACATAGCTGGGAATCGCGTTCGTTTTGGGGAACGAGACAAATGTGGTGATTATGTCTAGGAAGAGAATTCGATGGAGAGAAAAATGGCGGTTGTAGTTCTTGAAATTTATGAAGTATTCGAAAGGAAAAAGGGTTCGGACCTGCACTGTGTTGACAACGAGCAACAGTAAGTCGCATTTGAAGATGAGCATGCGAGTTCTTCGTTTCTTATATGATGTTAAAGAGGAAGTATAAAGAGGAATTGAGGTAGTTTCTATTTGATTTTTTAGTGGAGTGATGATAATGATGTAGTTTAAAGATGGAAATCGGCCATGGTGGAAGAGAAGTACGGGAGGCAGACGGCAGTTTAAATTGGAAGAAGGATTAGGCCAGTAAATGAGTAATTAAAGGGTAACGAAGGATTTAAAAGCAATTAGTTATTTATTTAATTATTAACGATTGTTATATTATATTGAAAGCTTATAAACTTCATATCTTATTCATACATTATCCGCATTCCGCAAAACAAGATCCGTTGGGATCGTATGGACGACAGCTACACAATAGAACTGATTCGAAGTGAATTGGATCTCGTTACTATTTATACCAAAATAAATTGTCTTTCTAAATCAACTGACAATTATAGTTATTTAACGATGATCGTCCAATGTGAGTAAATCTCACTAACTCTGTACAGTTTATATTTTTTAAATATAATCTAGTATTGATAAATAATGATTGATTGTTGTGTGTTGATTGTTTGGTTGAATTGCTGATTTATTGGTTGAAATTATAGATAATTGTATATATAAAAATCGTTAATCAAATATTGATTTTGGTTATCATAATATTTCATATTGAAATGAAATCGATGTTGTTTATATTGTTTAACATTTGTGGATGCAGGGAAATAAGTTGGAGGGATCCAACTGGATTCCTCAATATTTATAATACTGTTTGTTTTCATATATTTTGATATATGATGTGATATAAAACCTGTAATTGATTATGATGAGATTGGTCCGTTTAATTGGTATTTTAAATACCATAAAAATACTGGAATGTAAAAAGAGAATTTTGAAAGTGCATTTTGAAAATGAAATATTTATAGGAAATAAATATAATTATAAAAGGAATATTTATTTGGAAAATAAATATAATTATAAAAGGAAGTATTTTGGAAAATGACTAGAATTTTATAAAAAGAGAATTTTACATTAGGAAGGTTTAGACCCGTGCTTCGCATATGGGTGTAACATGAAATTGATTTAAAGTAAATATTTAATAGAAATCTATTTTTAATAGATAAATTGAGGAGAATAATTTATAAAGGATGTTTATAAATTAAGGAAATATTTATCATTTGATAAGTTGAATATATAAATTTGAATTTATATAGAGAAGTAAAATTGGTTTTAACACCGACAATTGAAATGGAATGAGAACGCAGTAGTTATAAAGGAAATTTGCAACAAGATTATAAATGTTGGAAATGAAATAAGATTTGTATGAATAATTCTGCAAATAAAAATATAAACAGAATTTGGGTTTGAGATATTGTTTTTAAATACGAAATCAAACTGTTTTGATTATATAAAGAAATATTATTCACATTCTATGTGAAAAATTAGATTTAAGTAAATTTTTTGCAAATAAAATATTATAAAGAAATTTGGGGTTTGAATTAGGAATTTAAATGGAATTACTGAAGTTAGAAACTGACTGGAAATTAGTTGAGTTGAATGGCTTTCTGGGTATTGATCTGATGTTGGTTTCGGCCTTCGGGATTTATACTTAGGAAGTTGTTCTCTTACTAGTTTACAGTTTGAGACTAATAGAGATGTGAAGATATTGATGCGTGAGTCAGAAATGGAAACGTTTTCCAAAGTTAATAACGTATATTTTCTAAAATTAGAAATAAAAAATGACGAATATACGGAAACGAGAAATGGTGAAATAAATTAATAAATAAATCATAAATTAATTTAAAAGGGAAATGTTGATTGATGATTGATCGATAAGATTTCCATTTGGAAATAAGACCGTTGTTTGTACACATGTTTTCCTTTGATAGTTAAATCACCGACTATCAAAGTTTCTGACCATTTCCGTTGTCAATACGGAGAGATTGGGATCAAATATATTATCTGAAAACCACTCTGTATGGCATTAGCTTTGCGAATCAAATATGATGAAGATAATTGAAGACGAAGTTATTCAAGGGATGTTTAGTAAATCCTAGGTAGAAATTGTCTAAGATGGATTTACAGAATAGTGCCTTCGGATTGTCCAGTCCTAGGACAACTTTAATGGATGAGTGTCTGATAGAGTATATCTGGCGGATCGCATAATTTGATCGTTTCAAATGTATTTACATTGGTGGCAGAGGAATTTGTTTCTCTTAGCTTATACCCATGGTATTTTTGGTGAAATCAATTTGTGATTTGGCGGGTATGATGATGTGGCATTCAAAGTAAATAAAGATGTGATGTATATAGTGATACGTTATAACCTCGAGCCTCATCAACTGGGAAATGACAGAAATTTGGCAGACAGCATGGTTAAGTGGGTCACACCCAATTAGGGTATATTGTCACCATCTAGAGAATATTCATATTTGTTACTTCTTTCAATTCTTACTTCTTTCAATTTTGTATCTCCCGGAAACGGTTATGTTTGTATACCGACCGTAAGTTGACAATATATTCGGAACATTCAAGCAAAATGAATGGTCGGTCATGTGTGGTCGGGTTACAAGATGTTCTTGTTGAACTCCAGTGCATAGCTTCAAGAGTACACTGATCGGAAGGTGGTTCCATACCTTGTCATAGTTGGGAATTCATTATCCAATAAGAGCCCGCGATTTTTGATTTTATGTTATATATGTAGAGCATGAGATGAAAGTGTTCTACTAGATTGTTATTTATTTGATTTAGACATTATTATAATATCAGAAGAGTATGGATTATAAAAGAATGTTTTGGGTTATCGTAAGGTAAAAACCATTTGTGTTTATGTGTGGGTCGGTCTTACGAAAAAGGATTTTAAAAGTTAAACAAATGGTTGGAGTTTACTTACACCAGTCACATGACTGACCCAGAATTTATTTTGTTTTGTTTTCCCTAAACTCTTGGGTGCCCAATTTTGTACGGGCAGTCAAGTAGTCAGGATTTTACGGATACTTGAAGAGTTGGAGCAGGAGGCTTTAGGATTATAAAGCTATTGTTTATTTCCATTGTGTTGTAAGTCTTGTACTTTGATAATGATATGTATATTCAAGTATAGATTTGTATTTCAAAGTTTATGTTATATAGTATATTTTATTCATTCCGATGTGAGGTTCGTGTTACTCTGATGTTGTTATTCTCTTCTTCTTCTATTCTAATTTTCTATCTTATCTATTCTCACCATCTAACTTCTTTATATTAATGATCTGTATGTTCGATTCTGGAATAGTTGACATAGTGTTGTATGTCGATTTTCTGGGTCGAAAATCTCAGTTCGTTACAGATCGGGATCATACCACTCTGTTTCAGTAGCCTCAGGAACGACAAATGAACTAAAGCATAGCATCCTTCCATTTGGCTAGGCGCCTCTTCTTCTTCATAACTGCATGGATCAACCTCCTCCCTTCGGCCAAACTCTCTAGCTTCTCGCCTCTTAAATATGCTCTCATGAGCTCATCCTCATCAATAGTGTCAACCTTAAGCCGCTCCTTTTCATCATCAACAACCTGATCCATACATCAACCGGAGTGATCGGATAGTCTTTGATCCAAGAAATGTCCCAAGTTCGGATCGCTTGAGTGAAGGATTCGATCATAAGCTCGTTGTAACCGTCTAACTCTTCTGGACTTTAACAAGTTGCGCACTAGAATCGGCAACAGATTTGATAGAAATATTGGTTTTCCCCTCAGATAAGACCGCTTTTTCCTCGGCCTATGCTAACTTGGCTTCCAGACTGGCCTTCTTCTTTTCTAACTCCGCCTTTTCCTATTCGAAGCGAGTACAAGATAACTTCTCCTTGGTAGTCTCTAACTTAGCATGCTCAACTTGTTTCTTTAAAGCTACACGCTCTTGGCTATGAGAGTCGAGCTCGGTATAGTATCACTTCTGCAATTATTTGTGCTTGTTGTAACTCTCAACATCACGCTGTGCAAGGGAAAGCTTGGCATGTGCGTCCTGAGCTCTTTCTCTATAATTTCTACAAATTTTGCATCATACCCAGTCATATCCTTCATGTGATTTACGTCGACTAATAAATCTCGAATGATTTTGGAGAGATTTCATGAATACTTGCGCATTTCCTTGTATTGTTTGTCTATAAAGTCAATCTTAGCTTTGAGTTCATCCGCCCAATCTGAAGATACTGGCTCAAGGAATGAAATGCATGTTCCTAAAATGATGATCTAGAAATTTCTTCCTCAGAGTTTCAGTTTAGCCTCATTCTCGGAATCAAGTATCACGGGTATCTTTGTAGTAATATCGATGTTATGCCGCCTAGTAGGCACAAGAGCCGCTTTGCTTTTTTCCTGCTCTTTGCATAAATCCTTGGTTCTGTCCTGTAGGTCAGAGCGCTTCGGTAGTGGCCTCTCCTGAGAGTATGATTCCTTCGAATGAGTTGGAGTCTTAGACGATGGCTTATCCCCTTCATGGCGGAATTGATGGCCATTATGCTTATTAGTGTCTGACTTGCGAAGGGAATGAGAGCGTGAAGAGTAAGAGCGGTGTGAATCATAATGTCTTCTATTGTCCCTCCTACGGCTGTCACCTCGGTCATGCTCAGTATCAGAATCGAACCTAGGCATGCTTGCATGAACGTCTTTGATAGAATAATGGTGGCGAGGCATTCTCTTTGCAAATCAAAACAAACAAATATTAGATTTCAGCACTAATATATTACATAAGTGTTGTGACGTGCAGTGCTGGTGCAATATGTGTCCTAAGTGATCTCCCCAATGGAGAATAGCCTAGAGTTAGGCTTATCCGTGTAGTTTACCCAGCTTCCACAGGAGTGACTTCCTCCTCAGAGGTGGGAAAGAAGGAGTCTGTCCCGATATCCTGAGAAGTATATAGGTTATCAGGCAATAGAAGCTTTCTCAGATCCTTGAATATGGAATCGTCTAGTTGAGAACATTTAGCATGGAACTTGGTCGGGAACGGTGTTTTAGGAGAAGGATGCCTCTCGGAGACAAAGGCGTCTTTCGGATTAGCATCTTGAAGCTCATCCCTTATGGGTATATTCAAAGGTTCATTATCTTGAATAGGCATTGGAAAAGGACTTTTCGGGAATGCAACTGAATTTTCTTCCTCTTTTGTTTCTTTGTACCCTAGTTGTAATTCCTGATTAGAACCTGTCTGTTATGGGCCTACACCGCTGATTCCTGCTGGAGCTAATGCAATTTGAACTGGGGGGAACGTAAGTGTAAGCTATGCCTCCATGACCTATACCATGTCCTACGTCAAGTAAATTATGTCTATGCAAGATCTCATCCACCAAGAATTTTATGACATTGAGGAAATTTTGGTTTCCATTCGACAATCGGCTCAAGCGATTTAGCAACTGGCCCTGCTCCTTTTTGGGATTTGGAACTGTAAAGAGAAAAGAAAGGTCAGTGCATTACCAATATGGTTGGAACAGATGTCTCAGGATTTAGAACTTACTCGATTGCAGCTATCTTCTTGTGCACCAAGCTTGGTGTTTGATGTAAAACCACTCATGATTTATATCTCCTATGTTGTTTTAACCATCATCCAGGATTTTCTTGTTGGGCACTGATTTGAAGAAAATAAAGGATGGAGTTTCCTTTGAGCAATGATTGAAGTGATAAAAGAAGTTAAATCTTCAAAAGTAAGCTCCGTAACCAAGATTTCCATATACACTATATAATACAAGTAAGCATATGCATTGGGATGGAGTTGCATGGGGCTATATGCAACCGTCTCAGAAACTCAACAAAAAATGGTAGAAATGGAGGAATGGCTCTCACTGTACACATTATCTTGTTAATGGCCATATATCCTTTAGCGGGGTTATGAGGTCTGTTGGCACTGGTTGCAATCAAATTCCCACTGTACACTTTTGCATATGTTCATACAACATTAGAAGTTTTCTAAGGACAATGGATGCTTGTGGATGATGGTTGAGTAGATGGGTGATTGGATGGTAGGGCACATTCTTCTTAACTTGAAGATTTCGGGGACGAAATCCTTTAAGTAGGGGAGAATGTAACACCCCGAATTTTTGAATAATCAAATTAACTAAATTTAAGAATACTTAATTTCAAATGTGGGAATTAAGGGAAACAGGTTGCGCCATTGCGTTCGTCTCGGAATTCTGCTTGAGATAGAGTCCGAGCTTGCGTAAAACGGATACCGTATGAAGAAGATATGGACGAATGAAGTTAGGCGGAAAAACCCAAAAAAAAAATTGCACTGGCGTACTTGGGAAGTGTGCCAGTACAAAAATACACTAGCGCACTTCCCAAGTGCGCCCAGGCCGAGCAGGAAGCCTGCATAGCTTTCTGGTGTGATCTGATCCACACTGTGACTCATTGCTGAGTCCTTTCTGACTCCTTGCTGAGTCATTAGGGCTGAGGTGTCACCCTATCCTAACTGAATGGTTTTGATTAACCCTAAGAGCATCCGACAGCTCAAATTAAATTGAAATTCTATATAAACATGTGTAGACTCAAACCCTAGAATCTAATAAAAATTAGATCAATGGCCGTCATACTGTCTCTCCAGAACCTAGAGTAGCCGCCACCAACTAGAAGCAAAGTAAAGCAACTCAATTCTATTCAAATCAAAGTCTAATCTCAATAATGAAATTGTCTACATCAAGGGAACCCTAATCAATTACAGAATTCAGATCCCAGAACTCAAGACCCTCATTTTCTGTGAGTTCTAGTCACTTTTAGGTTTAACTAGATAAAAGTGAATTGTGGTAGACTATGATTTGGGTATGTGTTGTTTGTAGTTATGCAAGTTTATTGTTGTTGTGGATCATGAAATTATACAAGTTTATTGTTGTTGTGGATCATGAAATTATACAAGTTTATTGTTGTTGTGGATCATGAAATTATACAAGTTTATTGTTGTGGTGAATCATGAAATTATGCAAGTGAAATTCATAAACCTATGCAAGTTACCTATGCAAGTTATTATGTTGCGAATTCATGAATCTATGCAAGTTGTTATCACTAACCTATGCAAGTTGTTATGAGATCATGCATGTTACCTATGCAAATTATTGTGTGATGAATTCATGAACCTATGCTAGTTGTTATGCTGTGAATCATGAACCTATGCAAGTTGTTATGTTGTGAATCATGAACCTATGCAAGTTGTTATGTTGTGAATCATGAACCTATGTGAGTTGTTAATTATGTTGTTAATTCATGAACCTATGCAGGTTTTTGTGTTGAAATTCATGAACTTATGCAAGTTGTTATGTTGCAAAATCATGATTCTATGCAAGTTGTTAATTATGTGATGAATCATAATTATATGCAAAGTTATCATGTCATTTTCCCTTGTTGTCATGCTTATGCCAAAAATTGTACTGAAAACGATCACCTTGTCATTCCCTTTATTTTATTGTTGTGGCGAGGCTACCTTGTAGCCTCGATGACGCCAAAAACGCAAACGGTTACGCTAGTTAAGAAATGGGGAAAAGGGGAATTTGTAGTTGGCATAATTTATACAGTGATTATGTAAATTGGACACATAATTCTAGTAGGGAAACATATAAATAATTACCTATTATGACAAAGGTAAAGTTGGGTAAAAATGGTATAATTTGAATATGACCATTTATGGATAGGAAATTCAAATTGTTAATAAAATAGGTATTGACACCTATAAAAAGGAAAGGATTAATTAATTAACTTAATTAATCAAAAGAGGAATGTTTAAGCAATTAAAGTCTGAAAATTTAATTAATACTTATGACACGATGTTAGGTTACATTAGTGGTGGAAGTCTGCCCGGACCCAACCGACATATCCAGCAGCCACTAATGTTGAACCTAATGTGAGAGGTCTAAGTGTGTGAATACGACTCGGGCTAAGACACGAGGTTAGACCCAACTCTGGAATAAGACTACCCGGAGTCGACCAGCATATCCAGCATCCACATGTTGTAGGCCTAATGTGGGAGGTCTAGCCTAATATAACCATAATTGGACATGGTAATAAGGAAAGACTACTTAACCTAACTT
The DNA here is from genome assembly GCA_030737875.1 of Allium sativum. NCBI lineage: Eukaryota > Viridiplantae > Streptophyta > Magnoliopsida > Asparagales > Amaryllidaceae > Allium > Allium sativum. Next base: position 424,503,645 of record CM060921.1, on the reverse strand, counting down.
AATACATGTGGAGTGTATGATGATAGACATAAGTTAGGGTTAAGTAAAATAAGTTTCATTGTGGGTGGGTTAAGTACAACTGATGGGTAGGTGGGATATACATATATATATATGTATGTATGTATGTATGTATGTATGTATAGGCCCACAACTTAACCATTAAATAAATAGGATTAAATCAGTGAGAGGGTTAAGTACAACTGAAGGGTAGGTGAGTAATATTAATATATATAGGCCCACAAACTTAACCATTAAATAAATAGGATTAAATCAGTGGGAGGGTTAAGTACAATTGAAGGGTGGGTGGGTAATATTAATATATATAGGCCTACAAACTTAACCGGATAAAAAGGGTTATGTAATTAAAGACACCTAATGGTATACATAATCGGGGCAAAATAGTAAAGTTATGTATTAAATTCACCCTTAGGGAAACGCATAACTAATGGTAATAGATAGAGTTATGTATTAAAGACACCTATAGGTAAGCATAACCGATAGGAAGATTAAGGGTTATGTATTAAAGACACCTATAGGTACACATAACTGATTGAGGGCTATGTAATTAAAGACACCTTAGGGTATACATAGTCAGTAGAAAACCTAGTGGGGATACAAGACATAAGGGAGAGCTTGTATCATGTTGTGTGGGACCCATTTCAGTCAGTAACCCGGAGGGGTATCAAAGTAAAGAACTTCGTACTAGGCGGAGAAGGGGCAGGCTTACTGATTGATTGTAAGAGACCCAAAATGAGACGGATGGTGTGGGCGGCGCAAACCGACTGGGGAGATGTGCGTGCATGGGCCGGGAAGAGGGGGGTAAGATGACCGTGACACCAGTAGGTATAACTGTGCACACCTTGGGTTGCCACTTTAGGGAAGTGATACCCCCTAGTTGTGGGACCAGCACAGGTATCTACAGAATAAGGAGCCGATCGATTATGGTAGTAGTTAGGGTATACCCGGAAGTATGCCCTAAGTCTACCAATTTATAGTAGGGGGTAGTGGGTACGACTAGTTGAGATAGGAGCAGGCGGCACCTATGACATCAGCTAGGAATACACGAAACTACCACCATCGTTATCGTTATTATGGTTAGCAGAAGGGATCATCCCATCTTGATTTTACTAGTAATAGTGCAGAGTAGTTTGTAGTGAAGCATGCATACAACTTACCTTATTTGTCCTGTCATACCTGTCATCTGTACCGTGAATCCTCTTATCCACTTTGTATGCCTGTCATGTTTACCTTTTTTTATTTACTGGCTAAAAGTTACTGGACTCACCAGACGTATGTCTGTCTTAGTTTGTTTTGCCTCTTTTCTTCTGTTTCCCCCCCAGGTTCTCAGGGAGGAAACACCCAGGTTTACTCAGGATTTGGATATCATCTTCTAGGAGCTACTTCTGAAGTATGGCTCGAGTCTCTATCTCTTATATGGCTTGCTCTTTAATCTGGGGAATGATGTTTTTCCTTTAAATATCTATGTACTCTGATAATGTAAGACAAAAGTGTTTTATGACTCATGGTATTATGTAACAAAGTATTTTGGTGATTTAATAAAGCTGTTTATTTACGCTGCAAAATTTTTATATCTGTCTTGTGATATTCTGTGTCCGTTTACCTAAAATGCTCCACTGAAGTTAAGGCATTCCCTTTGTGAGTGACCTTAATGGAGGTGGGGTGTTGCACTTGGTATCAGAGCTGAAGGTTACCAGATTAGATAAAAGTTTTGAAAATATTTTTCAAAAAGGTTTTAAAAGAAAGTATTTTCAAAAAGGAAAGTCTGTTTTGAAAAACATAGTCCCCAAACCCATATGTCTATCTTCTGATTTTCTGTTTAATCCTTATTTTCCTTCTTTTCTGAGTCTCCGGGGCTCCTGGCTTTCTGGGAGGTAACCTCATCGCGACATGGTCTCGTAGGCATGATGAGACTATGGCGTCTGTCGAAGGGCAAAGAAGTGCCTAACTTCCATTTGTAGCCGCAGTTATTCCATCTACGGATAATCCTCTTTCGGGCTTCGTAGGGTTTCCCACGCGATAAGGGCAACTTTAGAGAAAGACTTGTTTACATGTAAGAAGGTTGGTTGTTTTCGGTGCCATGAGACAGGACATCTAATTTAGGATTGCCCAAGAAGGCAAGGGCAAAGGATAGAATCTTCTAGAGGGTAGGTGGATGCTCTCGTGGCAGATGGATAGAGATAGGAAAAATTTATGTAAAAGGTTCAATTTCCTTATCTGATTATGAAGTTAAGACTCTTTTGGATTCTGGCATTGGGACTCTGCACTTTGATACTAGTCTTGTTTCTGATCCCGTAGTTGTTTCAAACCCCTTTGGTGGTTCGGCTTATTTATTGGTCATTTGTAAGGGGTTGAAATTATTTGTGTTAGGCGTCAAAAATTTGAATGTGACATTTGTGTGCTCAAGTTTATGGGCCATGGGTTTGTTCTAAATGGACCAGCTTTCTATGTAGACGTTCGTTCTAGATTTTGAGAGGAGGGTCGTTAAGCTTCTAACTTGTCATGGGAAGACCCCCAAAGTTTCTTGTGACCCGCAAGGGCCTGTTATGCTTAGCTTTCTGAGAATCATTCTGTAATCTGATTTGTACCAGTAGTCTGTAAATATCTGAATATTTCTGAAGGATAGGGGTCTCTACTCGAAGCATGAAGTAGATTTCCAGTTTTGACATTATTTAATGGGGGTGATTCTCTGAGTGTCAGTCTAATGTTGATTTCTGTCTTCAGGGCTGAAACTTAGGGAATTATTCTCTTAATCGATGTCAAATGGGAACAGAGCTTTTGTTTTAGTTATATCATTTGTTTGTATCCCATCGACTGAATCTTCGACCTTTAGATAGGAAATCCATGGATGTAAACACATGTGTTTGAGACATGTTATGTTTGATGGTTGCAAGTGGATGCAAATATTTGCTAGTGGTTGCTCGTGGATGCATTTACACACACATTAGGCACTAGATCGGCTCAAATCACTTTCATATTGCATATAAAAATGTGTGCGTATTTAGGGTAGTGGATTTATAATGGTTGTGTTATCATATGGATGCTGCATTTTGATGAATGGTTGTGCACACATGAAGAGATAATATGTATCAAATAGGAAAATTGCATACATGTTGGACTCATGGCATTGACATAATTCACATTAAGGAGGTCAATTGAATTAGTGGACCGCCTAATCTTTGCATTAGATAAGGAACATCTACACACACTTTTGCATATGTTCATACAACATTAGAAGTTTGCTAAGGACAATGGGGGCTTGTGGATGATGGCTGAGTAGATGGGTGATGGATGGTAGGACACATTCTTCTTAACTTGAAGATTTTGGGGACGAAATCCTTTAAGTAAGGAAGAATGTAACACCCCGAATTTTTGAATAATCAAATTAACTAAATTTAAGAATACTTAATTTCAAATTTGGGAATTAAGGGAAACGGGTTGCGCCATTACGTTCGTCTAAGAATTCTGCTTGAGATAGAGTCCGAGTTTGCGTAAAATGGATACCGTATGAAGAAGATATGGACGAACGAAGTTAGGTGGAAAAAACCAGAAAAAAAATTGCACTGGTGTACTTGGGAAGTGTGCCAGTACAAAAATACACTGGCGCACTTCCCAAGTGTGCCCAGGCCGAGCAGAAAGTCTGCACAGCTTTCTGGTATGATCTGATCCACACTGTGACTCATTGTTGAGTCCTTTTTGACTCCTTGCTGAGTCATTAGGGCTGATGTGTCACTCTGTCCTAACTGAATGGTTTTGATTAACCCAAAGAGCATCCGATGGATCAAATTAAATTGAAATTCTATATAAACATGTGTAGACTCAAACCCTAGAATCAAATAAAAATTAGATCAATGGCCGTCATACTGTCTCTCCAAAACCTAGAGTAGCCGCCACCAACTAGAAGCAAAGTAAAGCAACTCAATTCTATTCAAATCAAAGTCTAATCTCAATAACAAAATTGTCTACATCAAGGGAACGCTAATCAATTACAAAATTCAGATCCCAGAACTCAAGACCCTCTTTTTTTGTGAGTTCTAGTCACTTTTAAGTTTAAATGGATAAAAGTGAATTGTGGTAGACTATGATTTGGGTATGTGTTGTTTGTAGTTATGCAAGTTAATTGTTGTTGTGGATCATGAAATTATACAAGTTTATTGTTGTTGTGGATCATGAAATTATACAAGTTTATTGTTGTTGTGGATCACGAAATTATAAAAGTTTATTGTTGTGGTGAATCATGAAATTATGCAAGTGAAATTCATAAACCTATGCAAGTTACCTATGCAAGTTATTACATTGCGAATTCATGAATCTATGCAAGTTGTTATCATGAACCTATGCAAGTTGTTATGAGATCGTGCAAGTTACCTATGCAAGTTATTGTGTGATGAATTCATGAACCTATGCTAGTTGTTATGTTGTGAATCATGAACCTATGCAAGTCACCTATGCAAGTTGTTATGTTGTGAATCATGAACCTATGTAACACCCCGTAATTCTGTTAATATTAATATTCACAAATTAAATAATAACTAATCTCAGACGTGAGAATTGTGGGAAACGGGTTGCGCCATTATGTTCGTCTCGGAATTTTGGTCGAAATAGAGTACGAGTTTGCGTGAATTGGACTTCGTATGAAGAAGTTATGGCCATTAGAAGTTTCAGAAAATTCAAAACAGCTCGCAGGAAATTTAAAATTCAAACTAAAAGTGCAGAAGCGGGCTGGGCGGGAAAAATTCCCGCCCAGGCAGGTCGACTGGGGAGTCTACACTAGTGTCGACCTCCCCCCCCCCCCTAGGTCGACTATAGTGTCGACCTGGGTGTCGACCTGGTCAGTCGACTAGGGTTTTGACTGAGCCCAATTCTGAGTTGGTTATGTGTCTTCAGGGCTGAGTTGGCAAATTAAACGGTTCAGGTTAGTTCTGAGTTGATCTGACGGTCTAAATAAACCCTAAATTCTATAAATACCTAGGTAGTCTCTCACCCTAATTTATATGAAAAATAGAATAGCTACCGTCATACCGCCGCCATGGAACTCAGTGGAGCCGCCGCCAACTAAGAAGGAAGAAAAGATAATCAAAACCTAATTCTACTCAACTCTAAAGCAAATCAAGACTTTCTTTTCTTCTCTAAATTGTGATTATGATGATCTTAACAAGATTATTATTATTTTAATTAGGTTAAATCATGAATGGATTATGAGTAGATGATGTGAATTGTCATATATGTTGTTGTAAATCTTATGCTATCATGTATGTTATAAATTCTATGCTATGGGGTGATGATATCCTATATGTTGTAAATCATGCTATGATGATGTTATGTATGTTGAGAGTTTCTATGCTAAGTTGTGATGAATCATACATGTTAAAAAGCCATGATGTTACTATCTATGCTAACTAGTTCATGTTAATTAAATCATGATGTTGATATTATTTGGGTTATGTTGATCTATATGACAAGTCACATATGAAAGTTTAGGTTGAGATTATGAACATATGCCATGACATCTATTTTGATCTAGAATTATGACATCTAGAATTATGCTATGACATATGTGAAATTCTATGCTAGTTCACACCATCATTATGTTGCCTAAAACCGCATATGCAAGTTTATACATAAATTTGGGTTATGATCATATCATGTAAATTGTGCCATTTAACAAGTTGACACCTTTAGATCCTTAACATGTGTAGTTTATGCAAGTTTCACCCCTATTATGATTAGATTCATTTTAATTGTCTATATGTTGTGATAATTTATTTCTGTGCTATGAGTTAGACTATTCGAGTCTAACGTATATTCTGCGTTGAATAAGCGAACGTATAAACGTGGGGTAGGGGAAATATTAAGGATTTAATATAAAGAAGTTGGGGTGCAATTGATATGATTTTGCATGCCATGAATGGATGTCCATAATTGAGTCAATTATGGACATTATTAAAAGAGGACTTAATTAAAAATTTGTTTAGGGAATTATTAAAACTGGGGTAAAAGATTATAAGTGATAATCAATGCTTAGGACACGAGATTGGACTCGTTTGTGACGTAAACCTGCCCGAACCCACCCGACAAATCCAGTGGTCACAAATGTCAGCCCAATGTGAGAGGTCCTAGGCCTAAACTAAAGCATAACAGTTGTAAAGACACGAGGTTAGACTCTTTTATGGTGTAAGACTGCCCGGAATCGCCCGGCAAATCCAGCTGCCATAAATGCCAGTCTAATGTGAGAGGTCTTTATGAGGTTATGGCCTGAATGAATTAAGAAATACTTAACCAGATAAACATGTAAAGTGGGACATGGGGGTTAAGTAGGTGCCTTGGGTGGCATGAGGAATCTAGTGGGTGCCCTTAGTGGCATGTGAAATACGATTAGTAAGACTTAACTAAACACACATGTAAATGAACATGACTAAGAGGGTTAAGTGGGATATACTAGTGGTGACAAGCTTAGGTGGGGGCCCATTTCAACCAGTATCCCAAACGTATCTTTGTGGGCTCGACCCAAGTCGAGGACGGGACACGCATACTGGGTTTGACTATAAGAGGCCAAAACGGGGACCGGTGGCAACGCAAGTCCAACGGGTTTCATATGTGTGTGTGGACCCGGGCTGGTAGGTAAGACGTTGTTGCATCGTGTAGGTATAAGCCGTGCATTCTCAAGTTGTATCGGGTTGCCACTTTAGGGGAGTGATACACCCCACTGTGGGGCCAGCACGGGTATCTACGAGTAAGGAGCCGATCGCAAGTGGGTAGTGGGGTACACCTAGTGGAGATAGGGGCAGACGGCACCTATGTAGTCAGCTAGGGGTACGTAAGGCTATTTATATAGTTTCTGTGTGATGCAAGTGGGATCAACCTTTAGGGTGACTGGTGCGGTGCAGTGTAGTAATTATTCGTTAGTATTTAGGTGTGCCTTTAACGTTATCTTTAACGTTATCTTAAACGTTATCTCTATCTGCTCTTCCATACCTAATAGTTCATAGACATTTACTTGTCTTCCAGCTTATGCCTTAGTCTAGTTATTTTGATAATAGTACTGTTAGAATTATCATACTCGCCAGACTTTATGTCTGACCCCCTCCATTTCTATCCTTTTTCCCCTCCAGGTCCTCAGGTTGGACCCAGCTCTAGTGGAGTTTGATTAGATTGCTTCATCTCTTTGGAAAGCTTGGACCGTTGAAGTAAAGTCCAGCTTGTTATCTCTTTTTGATGGCTATTTATGTAAAGGGATTATGTATTTTATTTGATCAAGATGGATATTGTACTTGACTCTGATTTATGGTTTTTATGATGTAATAAACATGTTTAATTTCCGCTGCAATAAAATGAAGTTTTTAGATTTCCAAGTACTACTTATTATCTGTCTTGTTGTAATTTTTCTGTTCTATATTCATTTATAACCTCCATGGAAGTTAATGCGTTCCCTTTGTGAGTGACATTAATGGATGTGGGGTGTTACACGTGGTATCAGAGCTTAAGGTTACCAGAACAGATAATTTTTTTAGAAAAACTATTTTTCTAAAGTATTTTTGGAAGAAGTGCTTTCAAAAACATGTTTTAATGAGTAATTTAAAGAGAAAAGTTTTTTTTTAAGAAAAACATAATCCCCAATAGCCATATCTTTATCTTTCGAATTCTCCATTATGAATCTTTCCTTTTTCGTTTCAACATGGCTGAAGATCTTAACCTACCTGATGGTGTAACGATACCAGGATGGTATAGGAGGCTATTAGAGGCTAGGGCCCCCGCAGGTCCGACCAATGTTCCTCCACTACCAGTTGCACCCATTCCTCCTCCTCCTCCTCGCGTAGATACTTTTGCAAAGACGTGCAAGGAATTTAAGGCTATGGGTGGAAAACATTTTCAAGGGTCAGAAACGTTTGTGGAAGCTAGAGATTGGCTTAGGGAGGTGGAAGAATTGCTAGAAATCTTTGAAGTAGAAGAAGGGAGGAGAGTTAAATTAGCAGCTTGGTTAATGAAAGGAGAGGCCTCGTTCTGGTGGGAGGTCACTAATGGGGAGCGTCCTGTTGATTCTTGGGCAGATTTCAGACGTAGGTTTGAGGCAAAGTTTCTCTCAAGGGCAGAAGAGAATTTATATATGGAAAGGTTCTTGACATTAAAGCAAGGAAGCTCATCAGTAAAAGAATATGTTAACAAATTTAATCAGTTAGCAAGGTTTGGCTTGGATTAGTGAATACGCCGGAGAAGAAGGCACTAAGGTTCGTTAATGGATTGAATGAACCGTTGCAAGGGTTGGCTATGACCCACATCCCTATGGGGGCCACCTTTGAGAAGCTAGTAGACATGGCACTCATACACGAGGAGAAAGGCGCTAAAGATGATAAGGCACCCGAGAAGAAAGGGGATCATAAGAAACCTCAACAGCAAAACAAGAAGGGTGGTAAAGACAATAACGGCAAGGGAATGAAGAAATCCTTAACTGTGGGACACCATGCCATCTCAGTAAGGATTGCTGAAAGAAAAAGAAGACTGGCTGTTTTCACTGTGGCGAAGTAGGACATCTAGTGAAGGACTGCCCAAAGAAGGGGCAGAGGGCAGGAGCTACCTCGGGAGGACAGGTGCAGGCTCTTATGGCACCAGGGCAGGCAAGGGGACAAGTTCAGGCTCTTGCGGTCCCACCGCTGCAAGAACGAGGTAGAACCGTTTCTGTTGAAAGCTTAGTTTTTCTGTTTGATCATCATATCCGTACCTTATTCGATTCGGGCGCATCGCATTCGTTTATCTCTACATCATTAGTTGAATCACTGCACTTAAACACCAGTTTAGTAGAGGGTCCCTTAGTTGTTTCGAATCCAATTGGGGGCTCAGCTTATTTGTCTATGATGAGTTTGGATTTGAAAATTTCTATACTTAGCGTTGAGTTTAGATGTGATGCTTATGTGTTAGGCTTCACGGGCTATGGGCTAATTTTAGGAATGGATTGGTTATCCAGAAATGGAGTTGTACTTGATTGTGAAAGGAGAGTAGTTATGCTCATGACTCGCCTTGGTAACGCTCTCGAAATCTTTTGTAGTCCCATAAATTCCTTTATGCTAAGTTATTTAGAATCGCTAGACGCGTCTGAGGAAAATCTACAATCTGTTAGAGTGGTCCGAGAATACTCGGATGTGTTTGAGGAGGTGAAGGGCTTGCCTCCGAAGCGGGAGATAGATTTTCGAATATATCTTGTGGATAATGCGAAACCAGTATCTTTGCCGGTACGCCACGCTCCACGTGAAAGGAGGGAACTCGATAAGCAAGTGAAGGAGTTGCTTGAGAAGGGGTTCATAAGACGAAGTATATCGGAGTGGGGTGCTCCAGTAGTATTTGCCACGAAGGCAGATGGGTCCCTTAGACTTTGTGTGGACTATAGAGAACTTAATAAACTTACTAAGAAGAACAGACACCCACTGCCGAGGATTGACGATCTCTTCGATCAGTTAGTTGGCGCCTCAGTGTTTTTGCAGTTGGACTTAGCCACTGGTTTCCATCAGTTGAGAGTGGCTGAGGATAGCATTGACAAGACTGCCTTTAGGACTCCGGACGGTTTCTATGAATGGCTAGTGATGCCCTTCGGTTTGACAAACGCCCCCGCATACTTTGTTGATTTGATGAGTAGGGTGTTTAGGGAGTACCTTAACAAATTCGTGGTAGTCTTTGTAGACGACATCCTGATCTTTTCTAAGGATGAAGAAGAGCATGCCCTACATCTTAGGGAAGTGTTGGAGACACTATGAGCGCATAACCTTAAAGCTAAATTTTCTAAGTGTCACTTCTGGAGGAAGGAAGTACGATTCCAAGGGCACGTGGTTTCCAAGGAAGGGATAGCTGTGGATCCCGCGAAGGTGGTGGCCATCCAAGATTGGAAGGTCCCTAAAAATGCTACCGAAGTGAGAAGTTTCTTGGGGTTGGCTGGCTACTATAGGAAGTTTATCAAAGACTTCGCAAAGATATCAGCTCCATTGACATGCCTGACGAAGAAGAACCTAGTTTTCACATGGGACGTAGATTGTGATGATGCGTTCCAACGTTTGAAGAGAGCTTTGACTTCAGCCCCAGTCTTAGTATTGCCAGATGGGAGTAAGCCATTTACTGTATATACTGACGCTTGTGGGACAGGACTAGGCGCAGTCCTAATGCAAGAGGGCAGGGTAATAGCCTATGGTGGAAGGCAGTTGAGAGCGCATGAGAAATATTACCCTACACATGACCTAGAGTTGGCCGCTATTGTTTTCGCGCTTAAGTCTTGGCGTCATTATCTTCTTGGCGAGAGATTCAAACTATTCACTGACCACAAATCGCTAAAATACTTATTTTCTCAAAAGGACTTGAACTTAAGGAAGCAAAGGTGGATGGAGTTCTTAGCATCCTACGACTTTGAGATAGCATATACCCCTGGCAAGGGTAACGTGGTGGCAGACGCCTTAAGTAGAAAAAGATTATCCTTAAGTCCTTTGTTTGTTGAGTGGCGAAGTTTAGAATTCATTTCGATGTTTGACTTTAGACCTTCCGTTGACTTTGTACCCGGTTTGCTAGCATCCTTGGAAGTCATACCTACGCTTTTGGGACGGATTGGCAAGGCACAACGAGACGACCCACAGTTGGTTGAGTTAGTAGAAAAGCTCAAAGGAGGGGAGTCATCAAGCCATCTCCGTAGGTATACCCTAGATGATAAGGGTTGGTTACGTAGGGACGGTAGACTTTGTGTACCAAAAGACGATGACCTAAGGAAGACTATTCTTGACGAAGCACATCGTTCGAAGATGACCATTCATCCCGGCGGGGACAAGATGTACAAAGACATGAAGCGAGTTTTCTTTTGGGCCGGCATGAAGAAAGATGTGGCCGAGTATGTCGCTAGATGCTTGGTGTGCCAACAAGTAAAAGCGGAGCAAAAGAAACCCGGTGGGTTGCTTGACCCATTGGAGGTTCCACTATGGAAGTGGGAAAGTGTCTCGATGGACTTTGTGGATGGATTACCGCGATCAAGGAAGGGTAATACGGGAATTTGGGTTATAGTAGATAGACTTAGTAAGAGCGCCCATTTCATTCCCGTGAAGAGTAAGAGGACTGCTCCATGGTTAGCTTCTGTATACGTCCGAGAAATAGTTCGTTTGCACGGTGTTCCTTCTAGCATAGTGAGCGACCACGATCCTATTTTCACTAGCGAATTTTGGAGAAGCTTACAAGAGGCGGTAGGGACTCAGTTATGTTTGAGCACCGCATATCATCCTCAAACAGATGGCCAGACCGAGAGGGTGAATCGCATTCTAGAGGATCTTTTGAGGCTATGTATCCTAGACTTTGGGGGTACATGGGAAGAGCATCTTCCATTGGTAGAGTTCGCATATAATAACAGCTTTCAGTCCAGCATTGGCATGGCACCTTTCGAAGCTCTTTATGGACGACCTTGTCGTTCACCTACATGTTGGTGGGAATCTACGGATAAGATCTTACTTGGGCCCGATATGATTAGGGAGACTTCGGAGAAGATCGACTTGAATCGAGGGAGGATGAAAGCAGCACAAGATAGGCAGAAATCTTATGCGGATAAGAGAAGGAAAGATCTCGAGTTTGAGGTTGGGGACATGGTCTTTGTCAAAGTGTCTCCATTGCGAAACGTTGTTCTCTTTGGGTCCGTTGGGAAGTTAGCACCAAGGTTCGTAGGGCCGTTTCCTATTAAGGAGAAGATTGGACGGATGGCGTATAGAGTGGAGTTTCCTGAGAGACTTAGTGGTGTACACGACGTATTCCATGTGTCACATTTGAGTAAGTGCTTGCACGAGACCGCGGAAGTGGTAGAGCCGAACTTGCTTAGAGAGGTGGAGATCGAGCATGATGCGACGATTCGACGAGCTCCTACGCGCATTCTTGGGTCAGAGATCAAGAAGCCGAGGAATCGAGAGGTCAGACTAGTCAAAGTACAATGGGGAGATGATGAGAGCAACGCTACTTGGGAGACAGAAGAGAAGATGCGTTCGCGATACCCTTTTCTTTTTTAGGGTATGTCCTTTAATTTCTCCTTTATCGCTTAGCTTGTACTTATCTTACTTTTAGAGTATCCTCTAGCTAGTATTCTTGACCTTTAGTTAGGATAATCCTATGGTTGAAACATGTGTTTGAGACATGTTATGTATGATGGATGCAAAGTGGATGCAAGTGTTTGCTAGTGGTTGCTCGTGGACGCATATACACACACTATTAGGCACTAGATCGGCTCAGTCACTTCATACTGCAAATTGCATATAAATGGCTGTATTTAGTAAAATGGATGTATGATGATTGTTTTATCATATGGATGTTGCATTCAGATGATGATTGTGCATGCATATAGAGATAATATGTAGCATTAGGGAACTATTGCATACATAATGGACGCACGGCACTATCATGGTTTGCATTAAGGAGGTCAACTGAATCAGTGGACCGCCTGATTTTGCATTAGATAAGGAACATATACACACACTTCTTGCATATGTTCATACAGCATTAGAAGTCTATAAGGACAATGGATGCTTGTGTTTGATGGTTGAGCAGATGGACGATTGGATGTTAGGATATACATTCTTCTCGACTTGAAGATTTCGGGGTTGAAATTCTTTAAGGAGGGGAGAATGTAACACCCCGTAATTCTGTTAATATTAATATTCACAAATTAAAGAATAACTAATCTCAGACATAAGAATTGTGGGAAACGGGTTGTGCCATTGTGTTCGTCTCGGAAATCTGGTCGAAATAGAGTCCGAGTTTGCGTGAATTGGACTTCATATGAAGAAGTTATGGCCATCGGAAGTTTCAGAAAATTCAAAACAGCTCGCAGGAAATTTAAAATTCAAACTGAAAGTGCAGAAGTGGGCTGGGCGGGAAAAATTCCCGCCCAGGCAGGTCAACTGGGGAGTCAACACTAGTGTCGACCCCCCCCTAGGACGACTATAGCGTCGACCTGGGTGTCGACCTGGTCATTCGGCTAGGGTTTTGACTGAGCCCAATTCTGAGCTGCTGATGTGTCTTTAGGGTTGCGTTGCCAAATTAAACGATTCAGGTTAGTTCTGAGTTGATCTGACGGTCTAAATAAACCTTAAACTCTATAAATACCTAGGTAGTCTCTCACCCTAATTCATATGAAAAATAGAATAGCTACCGTCATACCGCCGCCATGGAACTCAGTGGAGCCGCCGCCAACTAAGAAGGAAGAAAAGATAATCAAAACCTAATTCTACTCAACTCTAAAGCAAATCAAGACTTTCTTTTCTTCTCTAAATTGTGAGTATGATGATCTTAACAAGATTATTATTATTTTAATTAGGTTAAGTCATGAATGGATTATGAGTAGATGATGTGAATTGTCATATATGTTGTTGTAAATCTTATGCTATCATGTATGTTATAAATTCTATGCTATGGGGTGATGATATCCTATATGTTGTAAATCATGCTATGATGATGTTATGTATGTTGAGAGTTTCTATGCTAAGTTGTGATGAATCATACATGTTAAAAAGCCATGATGTTATAATCTATGCTAACTAGTTCATGTTAATCAAATCATGATGTTGATATTATTTGGGTTATGTTGATCTATATGACAAGTCACATATGAAAGTTTAGGTAGATTATGAACATATGCCATGACATCTATTTTGATCTAGAATTATGACATCTAGAATTATGCTATGACATATGTGAAATTCTATGCTAGTTCACACCATCATTATGTTGCCTAAAACCCCATATGCAAGTTTATACATAAATTTGGGTTATGATCATATCATGTAAATTGTGCCATTTAACAAGTTGACACCTTTAGATCCTTAACATGTGTAGTTTATGCAAGTTTCACCCCTATTATGATTAGATTCATTTTAATTGTCTATATGTTGTGATAATTTATTTCTGTGCTATGAGTTAGACTATTCGAGTCTAACGTATATTCTGCGTTGAATAAGCGAACGTATAAACGTGGGGTAGGGGTAATATTAAGGATTTAATATAAAGAAGTTGGGGTGCAATTGATATGATTTTGCATGCCATGAATGGATGGCCATAATTGAGTCAATTATGGACAACATTAAAAGTGGACTTAATTAAAAATTTGTATAGGGAATTATTAAAACTGGGGTAAAAGATTATAAGTGATAATCAATGCTTAGGACACGAGGTTGGACTCGTTTGTGACGTAAACCTGCCCGGCAAATCCAGTGGTCACAAATGTCAGCCCAATGTGAGAGGTCCTAGGCCTAAACTAAAGCATAACAGTTGTAAAGACACGAGGTTAGACTCTTTTATGGTGTAAGACTACCCGGACCCGCCCGGCAAATCCAGCTGCCATAAATGCCAGTCTAATGTGAGAGGTCTTTATGAGGTTATGGCCTGAATGAATTAAGAAATACTTAACCAGATAAACATGTAAAGTGGGACATGGGGGTTAAGTAGGTGCCTTGGGTGGCATGAGGAATCTAGTGGTTGCCCTTAGTGGCATGTGAAATACGATTAGTAAGACTTAACCAAACACACATGTAAATGAACATGACTAAGAGGGTTAAGTGGGATATACTAGTGGTGACAAGCTTAGGTGGGTAGCTTGTGGGGGCCCATTTCAACCAGTATCCCAAACGTATCTTTGTGGGCTCGACCCAAGTCGAGGACGGGACACGCATACTGGGTTTGACTATAAGAGGCCAAAACGGGGAGCGGTGGCAACGCAAGTCCAACGGGTTTCATATGCGTGTGTGGACCCGGGTTGGTAGGTAAGACGTTGTTGCATCGCGTAGGTATAAGCCGTGCATTCTCAAGTTGTATCGGGTTGCCACTTTAGGGGAGTGATACACCCCACTGTGGGGCCAGCACGGGTATCTACGAGTAGGGAGCCGATCGCAAGTGGGTAGCGGGGTACACCTAGTGGAGATAGGGGCAGACGGCACATATGTAGTCAGCTAGGGGTATGTAAGGCTATTTATATAGTTTCTGTGTGAAGCAAGTGGGATCAACCTTTAGGGTGACTGGTGCGGTGCAGTGTAGTAATTATTCGTTAGTATTTAGGTGTGCCTTTAATGTTATCCTTAACGTTATCTTAAACGTTATCTTTATCTGCTCTTCCATACCTAATAGTTCATAGACGTTTACTTGTCTTCCAGCTTATGCCTTAGTCTAGTTATTTTGATAATAGTATTGTTAGAATTATCATACTCACCAGACTTTATGTCTGACCCCCTCCATTTCTATCCTTTTTCCGCTCCAGGTCCTCAGGTTGGACCCAGCTCTAGTGGAGTTTGATTGGATTGCTTCATCTCTTTGGAAAGCTTGGACCGTTGAAGTAAAGTCCAGCTTGTTATCTCTTTTTGATGGCTATTTATGTAATGGGATTATGTATTTTATTTGATCAAGATGGATATTGTACTTGACTCTGATTTATGGTTTTTATGATGTAATAAACATGTTTAATTTCCGCTGCAATAAAATTAAGTTTTTAGATTTCCAAGTACTACTTATTATCTGTCTTGTTGTAATTTTTCTGTTCTATATTCACTTATAACCTCCATGGAAGTTAATGCATTCCTTTTGTGAGTGACATTAATGGACGTGGGGTGTTACAACCTATGTGAGTTGTTAATTATGTTGTTAATTCATGAACCTATGCAAGTTGTTATGTTGAAATTCATGAACCTATGCAAGTTGTTAAGTTGCAAAATCATGAATCTATGCAAGTTGTTAATTATGTGATGAATCATAATTATATGCGAAGTTATCATGTCATTTTCCCTAGTTGTCATGCTTATGCCAAAAATTGTACTGAAAACGATTACCTTGTCATTCCCTTTATTTTATTGTTGTGGCGAGGCTACCTTGTAGCCTCGATGACGCCAAAAACGCAAATGGTTACGCTAGTTAAGAAACGGGGAAAAGGGGAATTTGTAGTTGGCATAATTTATACAGTGATTATGTAAATTGGACACATAATTCTAGTAGGGAAACATATAAATAATTACCTATTATGACATAGGTAAAGTTGGGTAAAAATGGTATAATTTGAATATGAAAATTTATGGATAGGAAATTCAAATTGTTAATAAAATAGGTATTGACACCTATAAAAAGGAAAGGATTAATTAATTAACTTAATTAATCAAAAGAGGAATGTTTAAGCAATTAAAGTCTGAAAAATTAATTAACACTTATGACACGAAGTTAGGTTACATTAGTGGTGGAAGTCTGCCCGGACCAGACCGGCATATCCAGCAGCCACTAATGTTGAACCTAATGTGAGAGGTCTAAGTGTGTGAATATGACTCAGGCTAAGACACGAGGTTAGACCCAACTGTGGAATAAGACTACCCGGAACCGACCGGCATATCCAGCATCCACATATTGTAGGCCTAATGTGGGAGGTCTAGGCCAATATAACCATAATTGGACATGGTAATAAGGAAAGACTACTTAATCTAACTTAATACATGTGGACTGTATGTTGATAGACATAAGTTATGGTTAAGTAAAATGAGTTGGATTGTGGGTGGGTTAAGTACAACTGATGGGTAGGTGGGTAATATTATTATTATTATTATATATATAGGCCCACAAACTTAACCATTAAATAAATAGGATTAAATCAGTGAGAGGGTTAAGTACAACTGTAGGGTAGGTGGGTAATATTAACATATATAGGCCCACAAACTTAACCATTAAATAAATAGGATCAAATCAGTGGGAGGGTTAAGTACAACTGAAGGGTAGGTGGGTAATATTAATATATATAGGCTCACAAACTTAACCGGATAAAAAGGGTTATGTAATTAAAGACACCTAATGGTATACATAACCGGGGCAAAATAGTAAAGTTATGTATTAAAGACACCCTTAGGGGTACGCATAACTTAGAGTTATGTATTAAAGACACCTATAGGTAAGCATAACCAATAGGTAGATTAAGGGTTATGTATTAAAGACACCTATAGGTACGCATAACTGATTGAGGGCTATGTAATTAAAGATACCTTAGGGAATACATAGTCAGTAGAAAACCTAGTGGGGATACAAGACATAATGGAGAGCTTGTATCATGTTGTGTGGGACCCATTTCAGTCAGTAACCCGGAGGGGTATCAAAGTAAAGAACTTCGTACTAGGCGGGGAAGGGGCATGCTTAATGATTGATTGTAAGAGATCCAAAACGAGACGGATGGTGTGGGCGACGCAAACCGACCGAGGATATGTGCGTGCATGGGTTGGGCAGAGGGGGACAAGACGACCGTGACACCAGTAGATATAACTGTGCACACCTTGGGTTGCCACTTTAGGGAAGTGATACCCCCAGTTGTGGGACCAGCACAGGGTATCTACAGAATAGGGAGCCGATTGATTAGGGTAGTGGTTAGGGTATACCCGGACGTATGCCCTAAGTCTACCAATTTATAGTAGGGGAGGTAGTGGGTACGACTAATTGAGATAGGAGCAGGCGGCACCTATGACAGCAGCTAGGAATACACGAAACTACCACCATCGTTATCATTATTATGGTTAGCGGAAGGGATCATCCCATCTTGATTTTACTAGTATTAGTGCAGAGTAGTTTGTAGTGAAGCATGCATACACCTTACCTTATTTGTCCTGTCATACCTGTCATCTGTACCGTGAATCCTCTTATCCACTTTGTATGCTTGTCATGTTTACTTTTATTTGTTTACTGGCTAAAAGTTAATGGACTCACCAGACGTATGTCTGGCCTAGTTTGTTTCGCCTCTTTTCTTCCGTTTCCCCCCCAGATTCTCAGGGATGAAACACCCAGGTTTAGTCAGGATTTGGATATCATCTTCAAGGAGCTACTTCTGAAGTATGGCTCGAGTCTCTATCTCTTATTTGGCTTGCTCTTTAATCTGGGGAATGATATTTTTCTTTTAAATACCTATGATGTAAGACAGAAGTGTTTTATCACTCATGGTATTATGTAACAAAGTATTTTGGTGATTTAATAAAGCTGTTTATTTCCGCTGCAAAAATTTTATATCTGTCTTCTGATATTCTGTGTCCGTTTACCTAAAACGCTCCACTGAAGTTAAGGCATTCCCTTTGTGAGTGACCTTAATGGAGGTGGGGTGTTATAGTCCTTGTGAGACTTGAAACCTTTTTGGCAAGGTTGAATATAAAAAGGGAACATTTGGTTAATTGATTTGACCAAATCATAAATTTAAAAATAATTATTGCAAAATAATAAATAAATATTAATAACTACATTGACCAGACAAAAACATAAAAATGAATATATATATATATATTATCCGTCCAAACCAGCGTAAAACGGTGAAATATAAATTATGTGGAATGTTTGAATGATTGAATAACGTTCAATTATGGAATTATATATAAATATAATCCAATTTGAATTAATATATTTGTGGGACCGTCTGCAGCAATAAAAATGAATATTTGCCATAAATGAGACTGCAAATAAGGGAATAACCATTGTAACCAATATTGATTTGGGAAAATAAACGTGAATAGGAAAATGGTTATAATTTCTAAAATCAATTAGGATAAATGTTGTGGACCCTAATTAGAAAAATTAAATTGTAACCTCATTTAAACACGAGGTTAAACTCAACTTGTGGTGTAAGCCTGCCCGGAATTGACTGACAAATCCAGCGACTACAGGTAGTCAGTTTAATGTGAGGGATCTAAGGCATAAATATAATCGTACTAAGGCACGAGGTTAAGTTCACTTGTGGTAGAAGGCTTCCCGTAACCGATCGGCATATCCAGCATCCACAAGTAGTCAAATTAATGTAAGAGGCCTGGTATGTAAAAATATATATATGTAAATGTAACAGTCAACCAATAAATAAATAAATAAAAAGTAGAAATTGTCCGTTGGGGTACAACAAATAGATAACTTCAGACTGATAAATACTTTCCTTAGGAAAATATGACTATTAGAGTCATAAAGGGCAATAAAAAGAAATGGGCGCCAAAAAGGGGATTAATGGATATTGATTGTCATTTGAATACTAAGTCCACATTAGGGAAGAACTTAAATAAACATCCTAGATAAAAGGAAAAATAACCTACCTTAGTTATGTCAATAGAACTTATAATTAAAAATATAGTTGGACTTAGTAGGTTAATAACGAAAGATATTATTAACCATATAAACCCGTGATACAAATAAATAGTGTACATATAGTATTTCCATATAAAGGAATTAAACGGGAGTGACTTAATAACGTAGCCTACTTTATCCCCAAAAGGGAAAGGTGTTAAAGGAAAATGGGGGACGAACGAATAATCATCGCGTATAGTATGCTTCCTGGGTCCTAAAAGGTTAAGTGATTAAGGTTAAAGAGTCCATCTGTGAATAGGTTTTTCAGTATAGGGGTCTTAAATGGTAGGTGTGTGTTGACCTACCCAAACATGGAAATTAAAAGGGCCAAATATGGCCGTCTATCCTACGGGAAGTAGTAAGTGACTAAGGCAGTTATATGATAAGGTCAACTAAAAGGTATAACGAACGATAAAATACCTACTCTCACCTTATACAAGGCAATGGTATATGCGTAAATGACGGAAGCCTAGACTAGGAGGGCTCGTAGTTGTCCCCTCTAGTTTTATGTTAACATTGAATATATTATCGATGGTTAATAAGTGACTAATAGGTCCACCAATGGTCTTAGGTGATCAGGGAGAATCCACCCTATCTATCATAGATAGTGAGGCGTTAAATAATAAAGAACAGAGAATGAGGATATAGATTGAAACCCCGAAATTAGGAGACCACTCTCTATATAATTAACCAGTTAAACTCTGGTATAAAGGCTCAACAAAAATGTGTGAAATGTCATATCTCAGTAATATAATTTGGGAATACTACTTTGGGAAGAGTAGTAGAGTCATGTGTAAGCTTTAACAAGGTTGGCTAGAATCACTAGCCTTGTCAGGCACACAGCTTGGATCGAACCAATCAGAATATGGATGTGTTATAGTCTGTGTTGTACATTTCTTAGTCACCAGAACTTGTTGTTCCGACCCTCTCCTCATTACAACCTTTAGGTTTCTTAGAGAAGGTTGGGTTCTCGCAGATGATTAAGTTTGGCTTTTGGTTCTCGTTCTCTCTCATGCTCAGTATTGGCAAAGTGACTTACTTTAAAAAGGTAATTACTTGAGTTAATACTAGTTTATCCTATTTTGTATCCGTTGTGAGTTTTCTTTTATCGTACTCTGATTATGCTTATGCTCATTTATTGCATGTACCTGATATACGCTCTATGCTTGGACGTGCTTAAGTTTTGATTTTTGTCAAAATTTGGACGCAGAAAAGTGTGGGGTGTTACACAGGATGTCCAGTTCAGAGGCTATATCCTAACTATCCACTAGTTTAGTTAAGTCATAGTTAACTTTGGTTGAGATATATGTCATCACATTCTATGAAGTTATATTGTTAAATTATATGTCTTGATTAAGTTCAATTGCATATGGAATAACACATGAGATAAATTGGGAGCACAGAATTGAGTCGCGACTCCTGAGAGAGACGCTGAAGGATTGGCTCAAATATTGGAATGGCATGCATTCAAATGATGGCTCGCAGCTAAGGCCGGTGTCGTGTGTTGGGGTCGACTCCCGATTAAAAGACTGACTCGTGCCTTGAGGTTAGCCCATGGTTTAGAACCAACTCAAACTTATGGATGGATCTCATATTCGAATCGGGTCACCCAAGGGACACCGGGTCGTGGAGACTCAACCCGACCCGGTGAGGTCTTTCTCCAATTGCTTCCTCAATCTGCTCCAACCAAAGCATACATTAACCGTGGTCATTCACCTCTAGTCCCATGCCTAAGTATTGGGTCTAGATACAAACCTACGACCATGTTCTTTCCTCTCCGCCCCTCGAATCCTTACCTCCTCAACTCATCTACTCCTTCGCACCTAAGTCTGAAGGTGCTCAACCTTTCGTAAGCCGCTAGAGAGTGAGAGACATCACCAACGCCGGCGGCGACCTCGAGATGATCGAAGTCGAAGCTATTAGGCGAGGATGGCG
Organism: Allium sativum; assembly: GCA_030737875.1. Classification (NCBI taxonomy): domain Eukaryota; kingdom Viridiplantae; phylum Streptophyta; class Magnoliopsida; order Asparagales; family Amaryllidaceae; genus Allium; species Allium sativum. The sequence goes on along the minus strand of CM060921.1, from coordinate 424,482,597 downwards.
AAGAATAATGTGAGAATCGCTTCCAATTCTCTCATAGTTCAGATTAAAACAAGAATTGAAGATGTAACATAAGGATTAATTATTATCTATTTAATCGAATTCGAAGTTTAATGAATTCAAAGAAGATGGGAGCTAGGGTTTCGGCAAAGCAATGAAATTTAACAGCAATAAAAAAAGCAAAAGGTAAAGGTAAAGGGAAGGAAGTTGGTTTATATAGTCATGTAGTGGGCTATTTGAATTCCCATTGATGTGATGGGTCAACTCGACTAGCAGCCTGATAGTTGGTGGAGCACGAAACTGCTTGGTTCGAGTACATTTCAGCTCGCGCATGGTCAACCCGATCGGATACAAAGGACATGTATTAAAATTTAAGCAGACCCTATTTCTCATGTATAATAACGGTTCGAGTTCCCTCGACCCGACCCAATGGGTAAATGTCAAGGTTAAGAGAAAACAAGAAAGAATGAAAGGAAGTCATTAAGAAGTATACATGCGTACATGAAAGAAATTAAACAAAGCAATGCGACAGATAATTTGAATTCTTAATTTGAAGGAAGTTGAAGATGTTACCTGATAAGTTGTTAATAATTCGATCTAGAGCTTGAAATTGTTGAACATTGCCAGAAAAATTGCAAGCCTGATCTTGTATTTTTACCTATTCCAAAAATCAAAAAGCTTAATTTCATAAAGCATCACGATTATACAGATAGACATGACTGTTGACATTCAGTGATTCAAAAGATAGACAGATCGATTATTCAAAGCACGTCTCATTTCCAAAAAAATGTACTTCGAGGGGGGAAAATGTTGGCATGCCTTATAACCAAGACACACAGAGTCTAAGAACGTACGATCAATTACAATACAGAGTAAGAAACAGCCATTTGCGAGCAAGAGAATTAGAATGAATCAATGGACAAGTTTTAAATTGAAGGAATGATATGAATCGTCACGATCATAAGGCATATGGTTCGAGTCAAGGCCATCGATTCGAGGATGACAAGCTCATGTACGAGATGGAAATAATTCCAGAGCATCGTACCCGATCGGCTTGCAACAATCACGACCTGACTCGCTCGCAAAAGGGTGTACTCAGAACATCTTCACCTCTTCAGCTTGTGGGTTCTATGACTCGAGCCGACCATTGCCTGGTGGGTGCAGAGACATGGCTTAGTCCTGATCGAACCTCAAAATAAAAGATGTGGATCCACAAACACGTGTCACGAACCGCTGCTATAACCTCCTTCCCACTAACTCACAAACCGCTCTGAGATTTTAGGGATGAGCGACATGTCATCCCGCGACCAGAATGTTGTTCCTGCCTATAAATACACAAGAACTCAACATTTAAAGGGATCTTTTGGTATTCAAACTACTCATGCTCCACCCTTAGCAATATTTCACTGTTTTATTCAGATTGTACTCTAAATTTTTGAGTATAATTCTATAGGTTCGGAGAGATTATTAATTGTACTCGTGAGGTTGAGTGATCATTTGTCTTGTACTTGTGGTCAATTCATTAATCAAAGAACTACAAAGTGGACGTAGGCTCCTTAACACCGAACCATTATAATTCTTGTGTGTTGATTTTTTTTTTTTTTATGTTTTCATACTATAATTCTCCATGATTTCTAGTCAGTTGGATGTTAGAACAACTTTTTGGTCTAATAATAGGTTTTAATTTGACTTTTCATTTAGGGGATAATACTTTCTTTTGGCATGATTCTTGGATTTCTAGATTTCCCCTTAAAATTGAATTTAAGGAACTATTTGAGATTTGTTGTTTCAATAATACCCTGGATAAGGAAGTTTATAGGGAAAATTCGAATCCCTCGTGGGAATTTTCATTTGGGGATATTTTAGATGGTTTTGTATTCATACACTTTGTTTTGTTACAAAGGAAGTTGTCATTATATCACATTGATAATAATAGTGATAATATATATTGGGGCCTAGATAAGAGCCAAGAGTACACTTCTAAATCAATGTATAAGTTTCTTAATTATACAGGCATTTCTGCTTTAATATTCAAGTGTATTTGGGAGGCTAATGTTCCTCCCAAAGCTAAATTTCAGATGTGGTTGATTATTCATAAGAAATAAATATCGTTAAGCAATTAAAAAAAGAAATATTATTTTTGATTCAAAATGTTGTTTTTGTAGTCATTTTGAGGACAATATCGATATATTTTTCCTTGTATTAATACTTTTTATATTTTGAATATGGTTTTAAGAAATTTTGTGTTTAATTTTTCTTATAATTATATTAATTGTGATATTTACTGGAATTCTTTTAGACTTGATTTTAATTTTAAAAATAGATATGTACTTAATACATTAGTAACTATTACATATTGGTTTATTTGGTTTGATAGAAATCAGAGAATGTTTCATTCTAATTATATTAATATAGACAATTTGATTATTAAGATTGTTTTTTACTATTTGGAGTGGATGTTTAACCCTTATTATAAAATGCCTAAAGACACTAGGTTTGACAAATTTGCAAGTAAGGTTAGGAATAATTTATATTTTTTTCTAGGATAGCTATGCATTTTAGTCATAATAGAATTTTTATTTGTCATTGATAATGAATAGAAGTATTAATGACGTTATTGTTAGTTTTCAGTTATTATATGATGTTATCCTCTTCATACACACATTGACACACAAACACAGACATGCACACATACACACACACACACACACACACACACATACATATATATATATATATATAATATTGGTATCCTTTCCTGACACACACACATACGTATATATATGGGTGTTGTTAGCTGATTCTTGTTTCAGTCTTTCTTTAGGATTCAGGTTTGGTTGAATATGGATGAGGAGCTTTTGTAAACCAGATCTAGAGTTCTACTTTTTTTATATTATATTGCTTTTCATGTATATTATGGAGTGACCATTCTATTTTTAGGAGTAGATATACTCACAATTGGGTGGTGGCTATGCCGAAACTCAATTTTAAAGTATGATAGGCGGTGGCCATGTCGAAGCTCATCCATCTACTTCCTAGACTCATTGTCATAGTCAGAGTTGTCTGTATACATCTGGTTACCTGGCAGGCATGGTGGTCGCTATTATTTATTCCTTTATACATATATATGCGTTCTCTCTTCTTCTTAGAGGGTTAGACATCTTTGCTTTAAAAAAACTGGCCATATGTGTTCTAATAAATTTTGTTTCATCGAAAACAGAGGACCTTTGGAAAATCAGCTATTTCTAAGGCTTTAATAATATCGATAAAATGTTTATAAATTCCAAAACGATTCAACTCAATAATAATAAATCAATATTATCATATATATTCAAATAAAATATCATATACCTTCAACATAAACAACTTCAGATTTTAAACTCAACACTATAAAATTTCATCTTTGAATCGATATTCAGTTTATATTAAAGTTCTTTTATTATATTAAATAAATCATTATGTTTTATAAATGATTCCATAACGACTTTATGAAAATTTAATTTGACATAACTCACAATCTATAAAATGAAATTTCGATTTTTCTCTTTTATTAGAAATTTATAACCAAATAGATTCAGACGATTCTTATTGCATAGAATTCCGACTTATATTGGTAACTATATATTCAATTGAAGTTCAAAACTCAATATTATGAATTACCATGCTGTTGTGAGATCGGTTTTTTATTAAATATAAATTATACGTTTAAGCGTCGTTTAATTAATACATTCTGTATAAAAAATCTATTAATATTTCAAATATAATGTTTAAATCAAATTTAAATATTCAAATTCAAATGACTAAAAAATCCGGCTCATTACAATCTTCCCCCCTTAAAATAATTTCATCTCCGAAATTACTAGGTAAGAAGAATGCTCCAAATCCAATTTATTTTCAAGATAACTATTTTCGAATTATTATCAAAATTTCTAAGTCTTAAAAATTTTCCGAAAAATTCGCCAACACCTCCTTTGCATGGCTTAATCGAAAAAACTACAACTACCACTCCAGGCCTCACATCGATCAAAAGAAAATAGGAGCCAAACAACTATCCATGTCAAAGGCATAAAATCAATCACCCAAATATCAATATTAAGGCTAACCTATTTGTCGAGCAACCAAACTCTGGTTAGAAAGTCAAAAAGCTAATAGTCCATCCTTCTCCAAACCTACACTTCCTCAAAAACATATAATTTTACCATGTTTTCACATATTACTAATCCTACCCAAAAATGTTTCCAATACTCCTTTAATTCCAAAATTAGTTATAAACTATTTCATAAAATACCGCTTCAGTTTACCCTTAAGTAGCCCAATTCTAGATTAACAGCTTGAATCAAAATCTCAGGTTTACCACCTATATTATCTACCAAATCCAAATTTAGGTTTGGACTAACCCAATTATCATCTTAAGGTCAATTTTGGATATTTAAAACAAAAGATATACATTTTCCAGTTTTCAAAGAATTTAAAACAACATTATTACGAACTACCAACCAATTACCAAAACCGCTGCAGTTTCGGAAATTTGAGTCGGACATATTTCAAAATCTATAACTTGGATTTTTAAAATTTTATTTTCTATACGAAAACTTTATTCAACTAAATCTATGTACTTCTTATTTCAAAACAAACCAACTTAAATTGAATTCTAAACATCAATTTAAAATTCAAATCATGAAATTACGAACTACCACGATGCAAAAAGTTTAGTTTAAATCAATTATACTTTTCAATTTGCATAGCTTCCGATTTATTAAACTGTTAATGAATTTTATTCAACCAATCTATCATTCAATAAACGAATTTAACTTCTCCATTTATTTACTTAACAAAGTTAAGTCGTATTTCAGCTAACTAATTGATCTTTCAATTAATTCACTTTCGTCTTCTGATTTAATTCCAAAATCAACATGTTACTTTTTAGTTCTATTTAACTTATCCTTAAGTTATATTCTGACTCATTCAATCTCATTCACAAATTATTAAAATTATTCAAACTCATAATCCAATTTGAACTCCATTTAAACACAAAATATCTCAATAATTTGATAAAAATTATTAAAAAATATAATTTGGGTAAAATTATTTCATTTACCCTCTTTACAAAATATAAAACATTTTTATAAAATCTACAAATACGCTCTCTCATATATATATATATATATATGTGGGGGGGTGGGTATGGGTGTGTGCGCGCGCGCTTAGACTCAATCTACGGTATTACTAACCCCATCTTTATTGAGTTACACTACAGAGCCAATTTTATTACCTAACCATTCGCTCTAATACCAAATGTGATGACCCAAAATTCTGGTACTTTTTGAGTTGACCATAACAATACATGTCCGACTTAAAGTGCATTGGAAACTCAGATGCCAATAGAAAAAATTTAGAGGGCGAGAGGTAGAAAAGAAAGAAAAAATAGAATAGAAGAAAAGAAGAAGAAACCAATAATACATAGAGTCTCAAATTGCAACGGAACAAAATATAATGTGGAAATAAATCTTTACCGAGAGCTTGAACTAATACTTACAATCATCAGAGTACAACAAACATCAAATACATCTGGATGGTTATAGCATGCCATTCTCAAATACAGCACACAGCGGAATAATACTTGTTATGAATCATATGTTTGAACTTCTCTAGCTCATTCAAAGAATCTTATCCTGAACCTTTAGAAAACTCGGTCTAACCCGAGCATTTCAAATGCCACAGATCAGTTTGGTGAACCAGCCTAAGAAAACTTACCACATCTAACCAATTTAAAGTTAAAATCTCTTTGAAAGAAAAGGATAATCATAGGACCAGTCCATACATAAACTTGGATGGTTTTTACCTTATGATAACTCAAAACACTTTTGATATCAAAATCTGGTGATATTATAATAATGTCTATCAATTCACAAATAAATAACCATCTAGCAGAACGCTTGCATCTCACGCTCTATATACTTAGTATATAATCAAAAACCGCATGGCTCTTATTGGAGATTGGATTTCCAACATGACAAGGTATGGGCCTACCTCCCGATAGTGTACCTCTAGAGACAATACACTAGGGCTCACAAGAACATCTTGCAACCTGGCCACATGTGACCGACCATTCATTCAACTTGAGTGTATCGAATATATTGTCACCCTACGGTTAGTTCAACCGTATTTTCGGGAGATACAAAAACGATAGAAGAAACAAATGAATTTTCTCTATATGATGACAATACACCCTAATGGGATTGACCCACATAGCCATAATGTTTGTCCGATTTCTATCATTTCCCGGTTGGTGAGGTTTGAGATTATGATTATCTTTTTAGGATATCACATCATCTTTGAATGCCACATAGTAAGATCCATTAAATCACTAGTTTATTTTCTTTTCTTAAACTTTGCAAATAAAGCTGTAATATTATCCCTTTATGGAAACAATAAAATAATTATAACATCTTACTATTACAAACTAATACAATTCTCTGATAATCACAAAGTTGTTTAAGTTAGGGTATTCTATTTGCCTCTTAGAATTTAATCGACAATGTTTTTATCTTTAGATTGACAAAAGATTGTAACTTTAAAAGCTGATATTACATATCATAAAAAATCATCTTTTAATTTAGATCATGGCTTAAAAATACATTTCTCACTTTTTGGAAAATCCTTTCAATTATAACTTCTTTTGCTTTAATTCATCGATGGTTTGTAGAAATACCGCTTTGCCTTAACATTCTTATACAATTCCCTTTTACAATATGGATTATATTATAATAACCCCCTTTACCCAATTCTTTGCCAAAATCCATTTAATATCTTAATATAAAACTAATTTGGAATCCTTTATTAAAAATCCAATCACATCCTTTACTTTAATCACAATGTTTACTTAATTCGATTCATAAGTAACGTCGAATTAAAAATCATTGACTTAACTTAAAATCCTCATTTATACACTTGGATTTAAATAAAAATCCTTTAAACATCTTTTCCTTGCATTCTCGTAAAATTTCTCTTTTTATATCTCGATTATTTTTACTCAATTAAGTAAATTACTGTTGTATTTACTTGAGATCCCTTTTACAATCTTCATTCATAAATCTCAAATTTTATTAAAGGAAAACCCATTCACAAACCATTTCAAATCCAACTCATTAATTTTACGAACTCGATTACTTTCTTAAAAGTAATCACTTTAACTATTATTAATTAAATTAATAATGACTTCATTAGTTACCGAAGTAAAAGTAGTTTACTTCATATTTAACTAACATAGGATAGTTAATTATTTAATGGAAACCACAACTACTTCATTCGTTAAAATCATTTTTAAACGCATTACTTAAAAAGTGCATTATATTTAAGAAATCTTATTAAATTAAACAATAATTTGCTTAACAATTTTTATTATATTAATTGAGGACAAATTAATCAAATAACTAATTTCAGTAGTTGACTCAGTCAACTTAAAACAATCAGTTAACTTGTTAACTGTACAATTACTTCTTCCTATTAGACTAATATAATTAACCAAATAATATCACTTAATTGTTTTCTTAAAATAATTATTTCAAAATATCAACCAGTATGTTAAATTCTGACTTCTATAGTCATAAACTTATTAATAACGTCAAAACAAATCAATAAAATAAAATATTAATTTATAAATAAAACTTATGTTTTTATAAAATTCTTTAAACTTTACTTCAGTTACAAAAATAAATTTTATAACTTCAATTACATTAATTTGTCGAACGACATATTAACATTTTAAAAATCTAGGATTTGGGCCATTCACTGTCTATCACTGAATCAATACCGTCAATTGATGACAAATACAACGATCATTGAATTTCAATTCAATGATCCACTTTTCAATTTCAATTCAACGATCAACAAGCTGTCTAGACATAGATGGATGAATATGCATATCAGATCAAGTCCTGAAATATGATGAGAAACGCACTAAAATTCTAAGCCAAATAAATTTTAAAATAAAATTATATCTGCTAGAATTCAAAATTATTTTATTTCAATTTACTATGTATGTTTCTGTGATAGGTAAGCAGGTGGTTGGACTAACTGTAAAAGACTGAAGACAAGTGAGTGAGTCAGTAAGTGCGTCAGAGGATGTAACAGTGTTTGTATACGAGTGAATGTAACCGAGTGTTGTAGTGAGGAGTAATGTAACAAATGAAATTGAATTTGAATGTATTGTTTCAGTGAGATGTACAAATAGCAGAGTTGTAAGATTGTGCTATTGAAATGTTGAAATAAAATATTATATTTAAATAAAATATTGTTTGAATATTTAAATTCTTATGTAGTAGTATTCTATTTAGATATAAATATTTATTTCTGTATGTGATGTAGTAGAATAGTACAATTGCAAACATATTTATAATATATATATATGTTTGCTATCATCAAACAAAATTAATCTAAATGTTATATACAACAATCTCCCCCTTTTAATGGTGACAAACATATAATAAGATTTTGAATACAATATATGTGTTTGACAGTGAAGTGTAAAACACTTTCTATATGTAAGCTCCCCCTACAACAAAAATCCACCTAAATATGTGAATGAGTGAAAGAATAAATGAATTGAAATTTCAATATTAAAATATTTATGAAATATTCACTCATCAATCAAAATTTTAACCATTCTCCCCCTTTTGTTATAATCAAAAGGATACAGAAATTAAAGTATTGATGAAAAATTGACTTGACATATAAAATCTGGTCAAGAGAGAGAACGTTCATTATAAATCTCGTTCAATCAATCAAACAAAAATCATTATATTCTAAGAACTATAAGCAAATTTCAAATTTTAGAATTATGGATTTACGATTAATTTTATAAAATGGAGAGAGTTTTAAAATATATAAATTCCAATTATTTTCAAATAAAATTTTTAAAAAATGAGCAAAAATAGCGATGGATTTAACTAAGATTATAAAATTCAAATTAAGTGACAAAAACAAATAATATCCAACCCCAATGACAATCAATTAACAAATCATAATATATCATAGAATATTAACATATTTCACAAATTTGAAAATGGATTGATGGGCTGGTTTTTACATACCATGGAAGATTATATATATATAATTTTATTTATTTTCTTTTTGTTTTTATTTCCTTTCTTTTCATTTTAAGAAAACACTAACCACGCATAACCAAATCTTGGATTTTTAAATGGGGTTAGTCATAATTTGAATTATAAGTAATGTAACAACCCGTAAAATCTGGGCCAGTTTAAAAATTTTATTTTGGCAATTTTAGCGAATTTTGAATATTTAAAATGAATTATTTTAAATAATATCGACGAGAAATTTAATTTGAATATAATTCGAACGTATATATTATATACGTCGTCGTTAGAATATAAATAATTATATATAAATATAAATAGAATTGAAAATGGCGCGGTAGTTCGATAATTCAATTTCAAACTTCAATTGAACGCACCGGGTGCAAAATAAACCGGATTTTAGTGAAACCAAAAATAATAGGATCTAATTGATGATATCTTCCAAACGAATCCGAAAAATCAAAATTTCATAGTGGGGATAAAAAGATATGTCCAGTTGAAAATTCTGAATAGTCGTTATGGAATTCAGGCTCTTAAAAATGGAAATTTTGCAAACGACCTCGGATTTCGACGAAACCACTTTTGTTGGGTCCGTGATGTCAAATTATTGCTAGGTTTCAAATTTCATAATTTTCCGAATCAATATGTGAGCGTGGCAAAGGAAAACGTGTTTGACCAGTTTCAGTTGATTTTAATCGACTTGAAAATGGCCATTTTTCCAACGGTCTCAGAATTCGACGAAACTAGTTTTGTTAGGACCGTATCGTCAATACGAAGCTAGAAAATATTTTTCGGGAATTTTTAGAGTTAGTATGTGACCCCAGTAAATTGAAATGCGCGTTCAAATTCAATATATAGAGTTATATGTTGATTTTAACGGAAACTGATCGAAACGGTCGAATCAACTTGCGATACATATCCCATTGTGTTCGGAATGGGGGTAATTAGCTATGGACGACAGGCGGTGGGCCTTGTTTCGAGGTCGAATGAAAAAGTTACCTTTTGAAATTAAAATAATATAAAATTAAAATTAAAATAATTCCCTCCCTTCCATATCCTTTCTCTCTACCCCCCCCCCCTTCATAATCCATTCACGGGAACGAAAAAGAAAAAAAAAACTAAATCGCTCGACGCGATTCCCCACAGCCCACGACACCGGAGGCGAGCCTCCACCGCCTTGCCAGCGCCGTCGCCGCTCTTCTTCTTCCTCCTCTCGCCGCGCCTCCTTCTTCCCCGTCTCTCCTCTTGCCGCCACCACCCAAAACCCTAGCCCCTGACCATCGTTCGAACTCCAGCACCACCTCCGCCCTGTCGCGCCTCCCTTCGGCCACCAGCACCCCGACGACGCCAACGCCCCCCCCCCCCCCTCTACAGTCTAACACTATAAGCTCCCTTTTTTCTTTTTATTTCTATTTTGTTTTTATTTAATAAAATCAATTTGTTTACATAATAAAAATATAATCTTTTATGTTGTAGAGTAATAAAAATATAATCTTTTATGTTGTAGAGTAATAAAAATATAATCTTTTATGTTGTAGAGTAATAAAAATATGATTTTCATATTATATAGATAATAAAAATGTGATCTTTATATGGTAGGATATGAAAAGACAATATTTTTATGTAGTGAAAGACGACATTTTTAAAGTAGGAAATAGGCGAAATATTTATTTTTGAAAAGGCGAAATCTTTAAATTTGAAAAGGCGTAATCTTTTTGTATAAAAGAACGTGATAAAAATAGAATTTTTATTTATATAGTAGCGATATAAAAATAGAATTTTTATCTATATAGTAGCGATATAAAAATAGAATTTTTATCTATATAGTAGCGATGTAAAAATATGATTTTTATATATTGAATAGCGAAGTAAAAATATAATTTGTATATATTGAATAGTGAAGTAAAAATACGATTTTTATATATTGAATAGCGAAGTAAAAATATGATTTTTATATATGTAGTGAATACGGGCAACGAAAGTGACAAAAGGCGAGAATGGCAATGATTCCCTACATTGGAAGAGTAGTGGAGTTGGGATAGCAATTGGTGAGAACTTCTCACTCTAAATTTCTTTTTTTCTAGTTATACATATATACTAGGATGCAGACGGTGCTTAGTAGCACCCGACACCCGTCATCCACAGACCATGGATGGCTTGTTTGTTTAATTGATGTGTTGTGAAATTGTTTGTGATGTTGATGTGAAATCGATAATAAAATGTGGATGTGTTGAAATAAATTAATTATCGTTAAAAATATAATTTTTAACGTGAAAGTGAATAAATGAATATTTATAAACAAATCGGCCGATTTGTTTATATACACTGATTTGACTGGTATTGATTGGGTCGATAAATTTTACACATCGCCCAACTGCACAAATAAAAATCTGTGTTTGTTGATTTGAAACCCCACATGGGTATTGGGATGATATTTGGCATACACTAATCCCAATTATTTAATTGTATGTCGATCGATTGGTCGACAGGCTGTGTAAGCGTTAATTATTTGTATTTGATGCTTATGCAGTTGTGTGGTGCACTTTGGATGATGGTTGAATGTTTATAGTTGTTATTATATACATGTGTTGTATGGAATCCATATAATTAACATTATATGGTGATTGATTGGGCCTCATTCCAATTAGGAAAATAATGAATATTATAAAAGAAGATTCATGTGTTGAATAGAATAAAGATAGTCATGTGTTGACGATGATCATGTGTTGAAACTATTCATGTGTTGAGTAAAATATTTTAAATAATAAAAATTACATCTTTATCATATTTACAATTAGAATCTACTTCACGGTGGAGTCTAATTAAAATCAAACGATAGATACCATAATTTTATAAAATATTTTACATAACAAAAATAGTGATGTGTTGACAGTACTCATGTGTTGAGATTAGTCGTGTGTTGAATAGAATAAATATTCATTTGTTGAATAGGATAACGAATCTATTGAAATATATAAAGCCGTGTTGATTAGAGATGCGTTATTTTGACGTGAACGATATTTATATCGATTTTATTCGTTTTACAAAGAATATTGAAAAGTGATTTCAAAATTTAATATTTTGAAATGAAATTCAAATTAAATTAGATAAAAATTCAAATTGAAATTTTATTGAATCAATTTGAAATGAATTCGAATCGAATAGAAAATGAATTCGATTCGAATTGAATAGAAAGTGAATTTGAATTCAAATTGAATAGAAAGCGAATTTGAATTCGAACTGAATTGAAATGAATTCGAATTGAAATCAAATCGATTTGAAATTGAAGATGAAGTTGAAATTGTTTTTGAAACGAATTTAAAACAATTTATAAAATTTGTTTTAAAAGGAAATCGACGAAATATATATAATATATATATATATAATGGCCTGAATAGAACGCTCCGCCCCGCGGCAATTTGTGAATTTCGACCGTTGACTTCGAATTGACGTTGCGGGAGATCCGACCGTCGGATTCTCCTAAAACCGGAACCGTTGGGTTCGTATCGAAAAGAGCTTTCCAATGAATATTAGAAATTTGAAATCTAACGGTTGGATCTGGAGTTATGTCCAAATCAAATTCGAAAAAGGTCACTATAAGTGCAATTCGATGGCCGTTGTTGGAAATCGACTGTACGGGCCTTGATAAAATTATTAAAAATATTGATAATTTGTGTAAAATCATAATATGTGAATTGGAAAGAACTGGGATGAAAAATTCCACATTTGAAAAGATAAAAATAGATTTTTATCGAAATGAACTAGTTTTGAACTAGAATTAAAATCAATTTATTTTTGAAATAAATAAATTGAATTTGAAAGTGATTTTAAAAATAATCAATATTCCCAATACGTGAATTGGACTGGAGTTGAATCGAAATTATCTTCGGAATATTTCGATGTTGGATTTCGTGACTATACAGATATTGTTATGGGAATTTGAAAGATATATTTTATATCATTATTTCCAATACGTTATATGTTGGTTTCAGAATTTGATATTGAATATAAGCCGATATATTTTCTATTCAGAGCCTTGTATTTAATATCAAATATGATTTGGGTTTGTCGTGAATCGTATTTTAGATGACATTGGTTCTTTAACCCAGTTAAAGGCAGGATATTGATTTTTGAAAAGATTGAAACTAAGTGGAGTTTTAATGAATCTTTAATTATTTTAAAAAGTGAATTGATAATTTAAATTATCAAATCTGAAAAGTGATCGAGAATGGAGTATCACCAGTTTTGCTCCAAAGCGATAGTTAAATCTTTAATTAGATTTGATCGTGAAATGGTAATTAATTTTACCGATAACACCGTGGTGTTAGATATGGAGTATTACCAGTTTTGCTCCATGGGATAAATAGGTTGGGATTGGGAAATAAAATAAATAATTACTTCGGTGTGGTTCGCTAATCCCTACTAGTTTGAAATGACATCCGAAGGAGGATTAAAGAATAAATTTAGAAGAATTTAGCTTGGATAAAATTAATGGGAACCTTTCCCTAAGAATGTGATTTTGTGAATAAAAGAATATTCTGAATTGGAATGAGGCGTTTGTTGTGTTTGTGTAACATTTGTTTATCATATACGTGGGTTATTCAGAAAGACCGGGTTTATACCCATTCTGAATAACCGATTCGACGAGATGTCGAAGATGAAGACGGTGGTTGAAGACCGGAAGTCTTCACATCGTTTGGGTGATTACTGATGATCTTGATTGGGCTGTACACCCAGGATGAGGGAAATATTTGGTGATCGTCCAGACGTACTTGGAGATGGATGGATATGCGAGGAAAGTGCCTTCGGTTTCGTTCAGACCCAGAACGAACTTGTAAATGGATTGTGTGTCTGACATTGGATTTTATTTTTTGTTGATTGATCTCTATTAAATATACATCTGTTTGGCGGCAGAGAATTTATTCTCTTTCTTAACGCCCTTCTCTGAGACATACGAGCTCAGAGGTTGTATATCGATGGACATCAGTCGCATGGGGTGAATTGCCAGTGTGGCATGCGTAAGTGGCAATTGATCAAAGCTTCTGTTGAAAAGCAAAGTCTTGTGGTTGATGATCAAAGCACGGCCTGTGTGGCACAGCTTTATGTATAACGTGAATTCGCGAGCCTCACACCTCGGTATGAGTCAAAAACGGGATAGTGACTGCAGGGAGAGCACGACGTTTCTTTCTAGCTAGGGTGGTGTCAGTGACCTACCAGCCTGACATTTATATACTTTTCACCTGTGTGGTTGTTGGAATGCGAGGCGCCTCGGATATAGGTCTGTAAGGACCGGGAAACGTGTGTTCAGGAATAACAAATCCTCAAAAGTAAGAGAGGACCGGCCCTGAAGATCCAAGGATCATAGTGGGGTCCTGAGACATTTGCTAGAGTGTCTCGAATGCGGAGAGGAGCTTGCCCCTTGCCTCGGCTCATGATGGAATCCAATTTCCAATACGTGATATTGCGGTTTTAATTGTAGAACTAGTATGGCGACATGATTCATGGTACCCATGCCGTCTATGATTGATATTTATGATTGAAATTGTTTTGACACTATACACCTATAATAGTTTCAAGTGATTTGTTTTAAACATACCAAGCATGTTTGGCTATTATAAGGGAAAACCCTATCCTCCGGCTTGCGTTGCATTGTGTGATAGGACCAATAGCTTCATTTTTCAAAGAGCATTGCGTTGTTTTGTTATATGCACTAGTATTCTTGGGAGGAAACCCATTCCGTGTTATACGGCGTGGTCCCTTGAATTATTATCTTTTAAAGCAAAGTTTTAAATAACTGTTTTAGTTCTCACACCAGTCACATGACTGACCTGGAGTTTATTGTTTTAACCTAAACTCTGGGTGCCCCTATTTTCGACACGGGCAGCTAGTAGTTTTGGTTTTGCAGATTTATATTCACAGGATCCTGATTTACAGCTGGAAAGATGCTCGGAAAGCTCTGTATCCGTGCATTACTTCTAGTTGTGCTTTTGTATTATTTTCCACTGCGATGTATTTAAATGTAATTTAAATCTCTGATATTTGTTGAATGTAATTTATTCATTTATACTCTGTATATTCTTGTATTCTGATGGAATTGCTGTAATAACAATGAAATGTTCTTCCGTTTGCGTTCTATTTTGTCCTGTTCTCAAAGTATCCGCTCTTTCCTTCACGGGGAAGTTACGGGTTCTCACAGTTGGTATCAGAGCTTTGGTTTACAGAGCTCGGGAACAAGACACATTAGAACCATACGAAAGAATTCATCAGATATTGGATTAGTAATATCCAATTAGAATGACTCGTTAGAGATAGGATCAATAGTATCCTAGAACGAGTGTGAAGAGTATATTTTTCAAATGAAAACAATTTTTTTTTGAAATTTAAATCGTTTTAAACGTATTTGAATATTTTATTTGTATTGAATATGGACAATCGAGTATATAAAGATTTTGCATATACGCGTCATGAACGTATATTCGAAGTTTTAATATACTGGATGGATATAGAATCACATTCTAGTCGCCCGGAGATGATGTTGATAATGACCATGGCATCATCAATATTTATGTTCGTGTTTCGAAGGTGTGATATCTATATATTTCCATTAGACTGGTGTGAGAACCAAAACTAATATAACTAGAATACATTGTTGTGAATTGGCATCAAAAACATGATTTTCTGTATATATGTATCAAAAAATTATGAATTTGAAACTCTAATTAACTAATTGATTGATGTTTGTGTTGTTTGTTTATTTGTTTGATAATTTTTTTTACCATTTAGCCTAATTGTACCAAATATTGAATTGTATTGAAAATTGGTCGCATTTGCTTGCATATACATGTACTTACATTGAACAGGTCATAGCAAGGAGGCTAGAGCAGAGAATAAAATTTGTTTGCCCGACAAATAGGTACATGTTTACTATAATTTACTGTTTTGTTTGGGTGATGATGATTTTATGAGCCGATTGGCTAGCCGCTTGGATTTTTCTTTTTCTTTTTGAGATCAGAAGGCCTATATGGCAATTTCGGGATTTTCCCGTGGCTCTCGGTGCAGGGGAGGTTATGGCGAAATTTTTCGAAAATTTAGGGTGTTAGCCAAATTTTTGAAGAATTTGAAAATTCTCAGAAACTGAAAAGTTGGAGAATGGAAGCCAGATCGAACGTAGAGTTGATTGATCAAACCACTTTCGACTTTGTACCTTTTCGGGGATGAAAAGTTTTAAGTGGGGGAGATTGTAACAACCCGTAAAATCTGGGCCAGTTTAAAAATTTTATTTTGGCAATTTTAGGGAATTTTGAATATTTAAAATGAATTATTTTAAATAATATCGACGAGAAATTTAATTTGAGTATAATTCGAATGTATATATTATATACGTCGTCGTTAGAATATAAATAATTATGTATAAATATAAATAGAATTGAAAATGGTGCGGTAGTTCGATAATTCGATTTCAAACTTCAATTGAACGTACCGGGTGCAAAATAAACTGGATTTTAGTGAAACCAAAAATAATAGGATCTAATTGATGATATCTTCCCAACGAATCCGAAAAATCAAAATTTCATAGCGGGGATAAAAAGATATGTCCAGTTGAAAATTCTGAATAGTCGCTATGGAATTCAAGCCCTTAAAAATGGAAATTTTACAAACGATCTCGGATTTCGACGAAACCACTTTTGTTGGGTCCGTGATGTCAAATTATTGCTAGGTTTAAAATTTCATAATTTTCCGAATCAATATGTGAGCGTGGCAAAGGAAAACGTGTTTGACCAGTTTTAGTTGATTTTAATCGACTGGAAAATGGCCATTTTTCCAACGGTCTCAGAATTCGACGAAACTAGTTTTGTTAGGACCATATCGTCAATACGAAGCTAGAAAATATTTTTGGGGAATTTTTAGAGTTAGTATGTGGCCCCAGTAAATTGAAATGCGCGTTCAAATTCAATATATAGAGTTATATGTTGATTTTAACGGAAACTGATCGAAACGGTCGAATCAGCTTGCGATACATATCCCATTGTGTTCGGAATGGGGGTAATTAGCTATGGACGATAGGCGGTGGGTCTTGTTTCGAGGTCGAATGAAATAGTTGCCTTTTGAAATTAAAATAATATAAAATTAAAATAATTCCCCCCTCCCTTCCATATCCTTTCTCTCTGCCCCCCCCCCCCCCCCCTTCATAATCCATTCACGGGAACGAAAAAGAAAAAAAAAACTAAATCGCTCGACGCGATTCCCCACAGCCCGCGCCACCGGAGGCAAGCCTCCACTGCCTTGCCAGCACCGCCGCCGCTTTTCTTCTTCCTCCTCTCGTCGCGCCTCCTTCTTCCCCGTCTCTCCTCTTGCCGCCACCACCCAAAACCCTAGCCCCCTGACCACCGTTCGAACTCCAGCACCACCTCCGCCCTACCGCACCTCCCTCCGGCCACCAGCACCCCGACGACGCCAACGCCCCTCCCCCCCTCTGCAGTCGAACACTGTAAGCTCCCTTTTTCTTTTTATTTCTATTTTGTTTTGTTTTTATTTAATAAAATCAGTTTGTTTACATAATAAAAATATAATCTTTTATGTTGTAGAGTAATAAAAATATAATCTTTTATGTTGTAGAGTAATAAAAATATAATCTTTTATGTTGTAGAGTAATAAAAATATGATTTTCATATTATATAGATAATAAAAATGTGATCTTTATATGGTAGGATATAAAAAGATGATATTTTTATGTAGTGAAAGACGACATTTTTAAAGTAGGAAAAAGGCGAAATATTTATTTTTGAAAAGGCGAAATCTTTAAATTTGAAAAGGCGAAATCTTTAAATTTGAAAAGGCGTAATCTTTATGTATAGAAGAACGTGATAAAAATAGAATTTTTATCTATATAGTAGCGATGTAAAAATATGATTTTTATATATTGAAAAGAGAAGTAAAAATATGATTTTTATATATTGAATATCGAAGTAAAAATACGATTTTTATATATTGAATAGCGAAGTAAAAATATGATTTTTATATATGTAGTGAATACGGGCAACGAAAGTGACAAAAGGCGAGAATGGCAGTGATTCCCTACATTGGAAGAGTCGTGGAGTTGGGATAGCTATTGGTGAGAACTTCTCACTCTAAATTTCTTTTTTTCTAGTTATACATATATACTAGGATGCAGACGGTTCTTAGTAGCACCCGACACCCGTCATCCACAGACCATGGATGGCTTGTTTGTTTAATTGATGTGTTGTGAAATTGTTTGTGATGTTGATGTGAAATCGATAATAAAATGTGGATGTGTTGAAATAAATTAATTATCGTTAAAAATATAATTTTTAACGTGAAAGTGAATAAATGAATATTTATAAACAAATCGGCCGATTTATTTATATACACTGATTTGACTGATATTGATTGGGTCGTTAAATTTTACACATTGCCCAACTGCACAAATAAAAATCTGTGTTTGTTGATTTGAAACCCCACACGGGTATTGGGATGATATTTGGCATACACTAATCCCAATTATTTAATTGTATGTCGATTGATTGGTCGACAGGCTGTGTAAGCGTTAATTATTTGTATTTGATGCTTATGCAGTTGTGTGGTGCACTTTGGATGATGGTTGAATGTTTATAGTTGCTATTATATACATGTGTTGTATGGAATCCATATAATTAACATTATATGGTGATTGATTGAGCCTCATTCCAATTGGGAAAATAATGAATATTATAAAAGAAGATTCATGTGTTGAATAGAATAAAGATAGTCATGTGTTGACGATGATCATGTGTTGAAACTATTCATGTGTTGAGTAAAATATTTTAAATAATAAAAATTACATCTTTATCATATTTACAATTAGAATCTACTTCACGGTGGAGTCTAATTAAAATCAAACGATAGATACCATAATTTTATAAAATATTTTACATAACAAAAATAGTGATGTGTTGACAGTACTCATGTGTTGAGATTAGTCGTGTGTTGAATAGAATAAATATTCATTTGTTGAATAGGATAACGAATCTATTGAAATATATAAAGCCGTGTTGATTAGAGATGCGTTATTTTGACGTGAACGATATTTATATCGATTTTATTTGTTTTACAATGAATATTGTAAAGTGATTTCAAAATTTAATATTTTGAAATGAAATTCAAATTAAATTAGATAAAAATTCAAATTGAAATTTTATTGAATCAATTTGAAATGAATTCGAATCGAATAGAAAATGAATTCGATTCGAATTGAATAGAAATTGAATTTGAATTCAAATTGAATAGAAAGCGAATTTGAATTCGAACTGAATTGAAATGAATTCGAATTGAAATCAAATCGATTTGAAATTGAAGATGAAGTTGAAATTGTTTTTGAAACGAATTTAAAACGATTTATAAAATTCGTTTTAAAAGGAAATCGATGAAATATATATAATATATAATATATATATATATATATATATATATATATAATGGCCTGAATAGAACGCGCCGCGCCGCGGCAGTTCGTGAATTTCGACCATTGACTTCGAATTGACGTTGCGGGAGATCCGACCGTCGGATTCTCCTAAAACCGGAACCGTTGGGTTCGTATCTAAAAGAGCTTTCCAATGAATATTAGAAATTTGAAATCTAATGGTTGGATCTGGAGTTATGTCCAAATCAAATTCGAAAAAGGTCGCTGTAAGTGCAGTTCGATGGCCATTGTTGGAAATCGACTGTACGGGCCTTGATAAAATTATTAAAAATATTGATAATTTGTGTAAAATCATTATATGTGAATTGGAAAGAACTGGGATGAAAAAATCCACATTTGAAAAGATAAAAATAGATTTTTATCGAAATGAACTAGTTTTGAACTAGAATTAAAATCAATTTATTTTTTAAATAAATAAATTGAATTTGAAAGTGATTTTAAAAATAATCAATATTCCCAATACGTGAATTGGACTGGAGTTGAATCTAAATTATCTTCATAATATTTCGATGTTGGATTTCGTGACTATACAGATATTGTTATGGGAATTTGAAAGATATATTTTATATCGATATTTCCAATACGATATATGTTGGTTTCAGAATTTGATATTGAATATAAGCCGATATATTTTCTATTCAGAGCCTTGTATTTAATATCAAATATGATTTGGGTTTGTCGTGAATCGTGTTTTAGATGACATTGGTTCTTTAACCCGGTTAAAGGCAGGATATTGATTTTTGAAAAGATTGAAACTAAGTGGAGTTTTAATGAATCTTTAATTAGATTAAAAAGTGAATTGATAATTTAAATTAACAAATCTGAAAAGTGACCGAGAATGGAGTATCACCAGTTTTGCTCCAAAGCGATAGTTAAATCTTTAATTAGATTTGATCGTGAAATGGTAATTAATTTTACCGATAACACCGTGGTGTTAGATATGGAGTATTACCAGTTTTTCTCCATGGGATAAATAGGTTGGGATTGGGAAATAAAATAAATAATTACTTCGGTGTGGTTCGCTAATCCCGACTAGTTTGTAATGACATCCGAAGGAGGATTAAAGAATAAATTTAGAAGAATTTATCTTGGATAAAATTAATGGGAACCTTTCCCTAAGAATGTGATTTTGTGAATAAAAGAATATTCTGAATTGGAATGAGGCGTTTGTTGTGTTTGTGTAACATTTGTTTATCATATACGTGGGTTATTCAGAAAGGCCGGGTTTTTACCCATTCTGAATAACCGATTCGACGAGATGTCGAAGATGAAGACGGTGGTTGAAGACCGGAAGTCTTCACATCGTTTGGGTGATTACTGATGATCTTGATTGGGCTGTACACCCAAGATGAGGGAAACAGTTGGTGATCGTCCAGACGTACTTGGAGATGGATGGATATGCGAGGAAAGTGCCTCAGGTTTCGTTCAGACCCAGAACGAACTTGTAAATGGAGTGTGTGTCTGACATTGGATTTTATTCTGTGTTGATTGATCTCTATTAAATATACATCTGTTTGGCGGTGGAGAATTTATTCTCTTGCTTAACGCCCTACTCTGAGACATACGAGCTCAGAGGTTGCATATCGATGGACATCAGTCGCATGGGCTGAATTGCCAGTGTGGCACGCGTAAGTGGCAATAGATCAAAGCTTCTGTTGAAAAGCAAAGTCTTGTGGTTGATGATCAAAGCACGGCCTGTGTGGCGCAGCTTTGTGTATAACATGAATTCGCGAGCCTCACACCTCGGTATGAGTCAAAAACGGGATAGTGACTACAGTGAGAGCACGACGTTTCCTTCTAGCTAGGGTGGTGTCAGTGACCTACCAGCCCTGACATTTATATACTTTTCACCTGTGTGGTTGTTGGAATGCGAGGCACCTCGGATATAGGTCTGTAAGGACCGGGAAACGTGTGTTCAGGAATAACTAATCCTCAAAAGTAAGAGAGGACCGGCCCTGAAGATCCAAGGATCATAGTAGGGTCCTGAGACATTTGCTAGAGTGTCTCGAACGCGGAGAGGAGCTTGCCCCTTGCCTCGACTCATGATGGAATCCAATTTCCAATACGTGATATTGCGGTTTTAATTGTAGAACTAGTATGGCGACATGATATATGGTACCCATGCCGTCTATGATTGATATTTATGATTGAAATTATTTTGACACTATACACCTATAATAGTATCAAGTGATTTGTTTTAAACGTACCAAGCATGTTTGGCTATTATAAGGGAAAACCCTATCCTCCGGCTTGCGTTCCATTGTGTGATAGGACCTGGGTCTTATAATAGCTTCATTTTTCAAAGAGCATTGCGTTGTTTTGTTATATGCAATAGTATTCTTGGGAGGAAACCCGTTCCGTGTTATATGGCGTGGTCCCT
Source organism: Allium sativum (assembly GCA_030737875.1). Classification (NCBI taxonomy): domain Eukaryota; kingdom Viridiplantae; phylum Streptophyta; class Magnoliopsida; order Asparagales; family Amaryllidaceae; genus Allium; species Allium sativum. Next base: position 424,460,645 of record CM060921.1, on the reverse strand, counting down.
TGAATTACTATCTTTTAAAGCAAAGTTTTAAATAACTGTTTTAGTTCTCACACCAGTCACATGACTGACCTGGAGTTTATTGTTTTAACCTAAACTCTGGGTGCCCCTATTTTCGACACGGGCAGCTAGTAGTTTTGATTTTGCAGATTTATATTCACAGGATCCTGATTTACAGCTGGAAAGATGCTCGGAAAGCTCTGTATCCGTGCATTACTTCTAGTTGTGCTTTTGTATTATTTTCCGCTGCGATGTATTTAAATGTAATTTAAATCTCTGATATTTGTTGAATGTAATTTATTCATTTATACTCTGTATATTCTTGTATTCTGATGGAATTGCTGTAATAACAATGAAATGTTCTTCCGTTTGCGTTCTATTTTGTCATGTTCTCAAAGTATCCGCTCTTTCCTTCACGGGGAAGTTACGGGTTCTCACAAGTAATCTCTAACCATGCATAACCAGATCTTAGATATTTAAATGAGGTCAGAGAAACACTTATTATAAAAAAAACTCCCCAGTATATAAAACCAAAGTGGATGATAGAAATATGATAAGTACAGAGATGGTTGTGAAATAAATTTCTAAATTAATCACATTATGAAATATGCTGAACTATATCTAAATTTTAGAAAATTTTCAATTATCTCTTTTGTTGAAAAAAATAATATAATCACATTTCCATCACAAATTTTGAAACTGTAAATTTATGATGATTTTTAAAAAATTAAACTCTTCGCATAAATATAAAATCATAATGGATGATATAAGGATGATAATAAAAGAAGATGTTCGTGAAATAAGCGCCAATTCAAAGATATTATAACAATTGTTCAATCATTATGAAAAATTTTAAAAATATTTCCTTTTGTTATGAAGTATACTGTAGTCACAAGTCATCTTTCAAATATATGATAATAATTTTGATGAATTCTAAATACAGTTCAATTTGGTTATTAATTTCAATTTCTGAATAAATAATCGATAGATGATTTTAAAATTTAAAAAATCAATTATAGGAGGGTTTTAGAAAGATCTGTATAAGATGAAAATAAGTTTCAAACAAATCAATCAATTGAATAAGAAGATTTTTCCTGACATTTCTAAAACTGATGCCACTTGGAGCTCCTAATTGTACGTAGTGGCCAATGAAATCAAAGCACTGAATTCACAACACATAACTCGAGCAGTAGTAATCATTTGATACCAAAACAAGCAGTCCTCTAAAAACGTTTAGAAATCAATTTCTTTTTATCAGAGAAGTAAACTTCAATCTCAGAACAAGTTTCACAAGAGAGTTTTCAAAAAATTTACAATGAAGTCCAAGAAGACAAATCATGATCCAATGATTTAATCAGTTTATTTGAAATCACTTGAAGAAATGTGTAGATTTCAATATTCAATAAATCGATCACATAAGATTATTAATTTCAAATATAAGAGGTGTGTGAGATTCAAGATATCAACAATTTCAAATGATTTCAAACACCCAAATATATAAGCCAAATGATCATGATTTAAAAATTGAATTTGAAGATGCAACACAATGATTCAAGATAAATGTTTTTCAATTCAGAAAATATCCAAGCCAATTCAAAAAACCAATGAAATTATCACAATTCAAAAATAGCAGTTGCTATAATGAGTATAATTTTTCAGGTCTTTCCAAAATGAATTAGAAGAAACTCAAAACAACAGAATTGTGTGAAATTTCATTTGCTTTTCAATTCTTCAAAAAAATTTAGAATTCAAACTAATAGTGTTCAAGATATGATAAGAGTTCTTTAGCAGTGTTAGGAATTTAGAAACCAGTAAGAAAAATAAACTTCAAAATAACTGCAGATATTTACAAATTTGAATTCAAGATCTAGAAATCATTAAAACATTAGAGTTTTATACAAATGAAGAAAATTTCCAAAAACCAAGAATTCAACAATTTGAAGTTAAGAAGCTCAAGAAGTAAAAAAGAATTTGGCAGTGACAAAGCAAATCAGCATAATCAAGAAAAAAATAGAAGGGATAGAAGGAGGAATAAAAAGAAGAATAAACAGAGAATAAAGACAAACAAAAAATGTGAGTCTAGTGATCAAACCTGAAATCGATGTGGACAAATGAATCTTTAACTCAACAACCTTGGCTAAGAAACATATATCGAATAGCTTCAATTCAGATATGGAACAGTCTTCGATTCTTCTAGAGGGTCGGTCCTCAGCCAGCCTCTGATACCTAAGTGCTTATAGGGTCGAGTGGTTTAACAAAAGTTGTTTTACCACTAATAATTGTGTATGTGACTTTAGGTACCCAAACTTGCTTATATAACAATCTATTCGAATCAACTTTGGTGACCATAACAACCGAACACCGTTTGTGTAACAACCCGAAAATACGAGCCAATTTAAAAAATTTAAATTGGTTATTTCAAAGGAATTTGAACAATTGAAATAGAATATTTCAATAAAATAGTGAATTAGAAATAGTGTGTCAGTTTGAAAATTTGAATTCAAACGTTGACTGACTACACCGAGTGCAAAATATAACGGATTTTAGTGAAACCAAAATTATTTAAATCTGTTAATGAATATCTTTCTAACGAATCTGAAAAATCGAAGTTTCATAGCGGGAATCAAAAGCTATGGCCAAATGAATTTTCAGAAAGGTCGCTATATAGAATATATAGCCCTTGAAAATAGACATTTTGCAAACGACCTCGGAATTCGACGAAACAACTTTTGTTGGGTCCAGGATGTCAAACTATTGCTAGGTTTCAAATTTCATAATTTTTGAAGCTAGTGTGTGAGCGTGGAAAAAGAAAATGTGTTTGGCCAATTTCTGTTAAATAGGATCGACCAGAAAAGGCCATTTTTCAAACGATCTCAGAATTCGACGAAACTAGTTTTGTTGGGACCGTAGCGTCAAAACATAGCTAGATTTATTTTTCTGGAATTTTTCGAATCAGTTTGTGGCCTTGGCAAATTGAAATGTACGTTCAAATTGAATATAAAATGTTTATAATTTAATTTGAGGAATAACTGACTGTAACAGTCGAATTGGCCTACGAAACATATCCCATTGTGTCCGGGATGGGGGTATTTAGCTAGAGGCGACAGTCGTTGGGTTTGAATTGGTGTCCGTGTGGAGAAATAGTATTTTAAAATATAATAAAACCATCGGCCAATAGGAAATTTCATTTCATAATTTAAAAATAAAAAAAACCCCAAAAACCCGTCAGCTCCAGGTCGCGAACGGCGGAAGTGCTCCAGATCTTCCTGGCTTGATTTCTCTCTCGTTTCTTAATGAAATCACTTGATTCTTGATTCATTTTAAAGCTCTAGATCTCCTCTTCAAATCAATATAGAGTTTGGAATTTTTTCGTGGCCTGCGGAGCTCGAATCGAGCTCGAGAACGGCCAATGTATGGACCGCCGCCGGCGATGCCAGGGACCATCAAACTGGCCCAATCCCCCATGCACGCGAAGCTCTCTCCTCCCCCTTCGACGCTGCACCGCCCGATCCTCACATCGTTGCACGGACTTGCCGCAAATCTGAAACCTAGTTTTGAACCATCGTGAAAGGTGAGTCCTTTATCACATTTGAACTTTGAAAAATCATATCTTTATGGTGTGTTGACGAAATTCGATGAAACAGGAAACATTGGGACCGCAAGGAGGCTCTCTACCACATAGAAGAGACCGCGGATTTTTCTGAGCCATCTACGATTTTTAGCACTCCGAAAACCAATGTGAGAAATCTAAATTAAATGAAATTGAATGGAAAATGTCATGTATAAATTATATGAGCGAAGTATAAATTATACACGTGTTGTATACCTCATGTACATGCGTTGTGTAAGCTATATGAGCGAAGTATGAATTATACATGCATAGTATAAATGATATGTGTGTTGAAATGCAAGCGAAATATAGAAATAATATATATATATATATATATATATATATATACTCCCCTCGTCCACAAACTGAAACACCCCACCTCCATTAAGGTCACTCACAAAGGGAATGCCTTAATTTTGGTGGAGGTTTATAAGTAAAAGCCACAGATAAACTCAAGACAAATATAAATACACATATTTTAAACAGCGGAAACCAACAGACTTTTATTCATCAATACGTGTTTCAAAACAAAACATTCCATAATTGTCTCAAAATACTTCCATCATTACTACATCATAACTGCCTTGATTATTAAAGAAGCATAAATAAAGTGACAAAAATCCCCATAGTGATATCCAAAGCCATAGTCCGAGCAAAAGAGATCCAAATCATACATCTACGCTCCTGGAGCTTGAACAAAACCTGACTGAGCTGAGCTGTTTCCTCCCTGTGGACCTGGGGGGGAAACGAAAGAAAAGAAGACGAAAAGAAAATAGGGTCAGACAAAAAGCCTGAGTAAATCTAGTAACTCTTCAGTATGTGAATAAGAAAATGGCATGATAGATATATACTGAAAATAGGATGATGTCACAAGCTAAGGGAGTGTCGAATGTACTATCGCACCCATATTATATCTCTGCATCTACTTGAGTTTACTCTAACTGGCACCCCATGGTAAGGGTGAAGTGATCCCCAACTTTACTTAAAGATCGGCTCCTACTCACGTTAACATGTGTCATACGGCCCCCAAGAATTGTAGATACCTATGCTAGTCCCACCATGGGGTGTATCAAGACCCATGGTGGCGGCCCCGACACAAATTCTAGAGGGCATAGGTTATACTATTGGTGTCCCTAGTGCCTTGGTTGTCTGCTCCGAAGTGTGTGCACGCCCGCACTCCGTTAGACCTGCACTGTGCACCCACCGCCGTCGTTTGACCACTTACAATCAGCCCAGTAATCGTGCCCCACCCTGCCTAGTTTCAGGGTACCGTTGATACCTAAATTGGGTTACTGCTGAAACGGGTCCCTCGTTACCAGGATTTTCTAGTCAAACATGTTAAGTGGTTAAGTGTCTGTATTTACCTAACCCCCACCCATCAATTCTTGTTAACATGTTGAATTTGGTTAAGTGTTATAGTTGACTTAACCCTACCACCTGTCCTTAGCCTCTTAGGAACACCAGACCACTCACATTAGACAGGTATTGCTACGGTTCCTGGATATGCCGGTCGGTTCCGGGCAGGTTTACACCGTAGCTCAGTCTAACCTCGGGTCTTTATTAAGCTCAATGCTTAACCACCCACATTGGATAAGTATTGTTGTGACTACTGGACAGCCGGGCGGTTCCGGGCAGGTTTACATCACAACTCAATCCAACCTCGGGTAAAGCACGTCGTGTTCTCTAAATTTACATATTTTATTATTTCACAAATGTATATATGTAAGTGTCATATCTTTTATTAACAATTCATACCGCTTTAAATATCATTGTCATTGGCATGTGCCAAACATACCAACATATATTTTCATGTTTTACACCCAACGTTATTACCCCCGTTTATACATTCACAACGTTATAACAAATGTTGGGCTCGACACAATTCAGCCCAACTTTATTAGCGTAAGAAAAGGGGAAATTAAGAACATGTAATATTTGACAACATATAAGGGCGTGTGGCGCATGAACTTGCAATTTAGCGATACTAACATAAATGATGGGTCATGTGAAATTGCATTCAAATCAAAGTATAACTAAGTAGGTGGCATATGAGATGGCATAGTTTAGGCTAATACAAACTTGTGTTTAAATATGTTTAACTTGGCATAATGTCAAACACAAAACTAGCATGATGTATATTCACCAAAAGGTCCAATTATAACATTTAATTCACATAGCCTATTTCAACATGAACTTGCATAGTTTATGAAACACAAACGATACTTAACATAGATCCAATTTCACTTGCAAATAAACATGAACTCGCATGATTTATGAAACCCAAACGATGCTTAACATGGATCCAATTATACTTGCAAATAAACATGAAAGTGATAACATAGGCTTTGGGTCATGTAGACATAAAAGGTTTCAAGTCTAAATCATGTTTACATAAATTCTAATTTAGACTAAGGGAATATACATAGTCCATGCCATCGACATATACATAAAGGATCAATTTCTAATTTTTGCCACAACTTGCAAGTGCCATTGTTTTCATATACAATTGTTCAATAGGCTTACATCAATCAATTTATGCCACAAACGTCAATACACAAGTTATTACAGAATCATCACAATACATAGAATTTTATACAATATAATAACACAATTCTATTTTCATTCACATCGAATCACATCGCAATTCTTATTCATATTCTGAAAGGTCACTATACTTACAACGAATGCAGAATCTTGAATTCCGGATTCTGAATTCTGAAATTGGAATGCGCTCCTTTGGGTAGACTAACGTTGCGTTGAAAACTTTTGATTTAAACTTTAAATCTTCTTCTTAGTTTGAATCGTCTCTAGGCTTTTCTCTTGACGGCTATGTTCAATTCTTCCCTAGCAGCATGACGACTCCTTTCTCATATTTTTGTGTGAATTTTCAGTTGAGAGTTAGGGTGTATTTATAGATTTTTAAGTTGTTTTGAGCTGTCAGATGAAGATAGGAGGAATCTAGGTCATTCAAAATTCAGAGAGCCAATCAAGAGGTGACACATCAGCCCTAGTGACACACAGGGCCTCAGAAATTCGAGCCAGAGCCAGACCTGGCCAGCTAGGTCGACCAGGCAGGTCGACACCCAGGTCGACACTATGGTCGACCTGGGGGGGACCAGGTCGACACCGTGGTCAACCTGGGGTGACCAGGTCGACTCCATGGTCGACCCTATGGTCGACCTGGTCTCTGGGCGGGAATTTTCCCGCCCAGCCCAGTTTGAACCCGAAATTCGAAATTTTGAAATTAAACTGAGCTGTTTGAATTTAAATTTGATTCTGAAACTTCCGAAGGCCATAACTTCTTTATACGGAGTCCGATTCTCGCAAACTCGGACTCTATCTCAAGAAGAATTCCGAGACAAACGCAATGGCGTAACCCGTTTCCCTTAATTCTTTCATTTAGAATTAATTATACTTTAATTTGTGAAGCTTAGCGTTATAGAATTCACGGGGTGTTACACAAACCATGGACGATATTTATTGTTGTGAATTGGTGTGAAATATTGGATGAAAAATGCGAATGGTTGAATAATTGTTTGTGGTTTATATTGATCAGCAGTGGTTGAAAAATACCCATTGGTGATTGAAACAAATTGGAAATAATTGTGGAAATGAAAATAAAACATGCTGCCTGCGTGCGAATTAGATGCATGAATCCCCATTGTCAAAAACCGCGAGGTTTTAAGGTAGAGCGAGGAGTCGTACTCAGGACGGTGCCGGTTTTAACTACCCTGCCGTTATGCTGCCGAAATTTTGAATAATATTCATGTGTTAGAATTATTTTCATATGTTGAAATTACTTTCATGCGATGAAAATAAAGTCATGTGTTGAAACCATATCCATGTGTGGAAATGCTCATGTGTTGAGAAGTGATGTGTGAAAATTAAATTCATGTATGAATGAATAAAGTGTTTGAACAATAAAAATCGCATTTTTATAATATATATGAAGTATGTAAAATATTCGCCTTATATATAAATAGTTTCAACAATAAAAATTTCATCTTTCTTGTATGAACAAGCTATATGAAATATCCATGTGTGGAGATGCTCATGTGTTGAGAAGTGTGTGTGTTGGAAAAGTTCATGTGTTGAATAAAAAGATCGAACAATAAAAATTACATTTTTATTGAAATTATGAAGTGTTAAAAACATTCATGTGTTGAATAAATATTTTAAATGATGAAAATACCATTTTCATCATGTATGTGATTTGCTAAAGATATGCAAGCGTTGAAATAAATATTTGTGAAAGAAATATCATTTTTAACATGCATAGGAACTAAATAAAATAGTCTTGTGTTGAAATATATTTTAGTTCACCAAAATTATCAATTTTGAAATGTGAAGTGTTAAAAATAACCACTTGTTCAAATAAATATGCATGAGTTGAAATATTCATTAATTAGCTAATGATATGATTTTTGCCTATGCATGCAACATTAGAATGAATGGTGTTTTTAAACCAAATTGAAACAAATATGAAGTTGAATGGAAAATGATAAGTGGTAAGAATTGCATATATGTACATGCATATTTATTGAACAGGTTATAGCAAAGAGGATAGAGAAGAGGAATAAAATTTTGTGCCCGACAAATAGGTACACGTTTACTATTTTGTTTGGGTGATGATTTTATGAGCCTGTTGGCTTTTTATTTTTGAGATGAGACGCCCATGTGGCTATTTGGGAATTTTCCCAGCCCCTCCCGTACAAAGGAGGTTTTGGCGAAATTTTCCAAAATTTAAAGGCGTTAGTGAAATATTTGAAGTGAAAACGATATAGGAATTTTCGAATGAACTATATTTATATAAATATAAATAAAATTAAAACGAATCGTGGCCGTGCAGTTCGTGTTTTGAAACCGTGATTTCAAACGACTAGTGCGGGAAATCCGACCATCAGATTTTCCCGAAACTGCAACCGTTGGGTTCGCCTTGGAAATATCTTTCCAACGGCACCAACTGTGTAGAGATCCGACGGTTGGATTGTCTGGAATGTTTAATTCAAATCTGAAGAAAAACAGCGCCAGAAACGATTATATTTATAAATATAATTAAATTAAATCGAATAACGATGCTGCAGTTCGTAATTTGAAATCGTAACTTCAAACGACTAGTGTGGAAGATCCGACCGTCAGATTTTTCCCAAAACTGAAACCGTTGGATTTGTTTTGAAATGATCTTCCTAATGATATAAAATTTGTGAAGATCCAACGGTTAGATTTTCAGATATGTGTAAAACAAATTTAGTGAAAAACAGAGCCAGTGCCTCGGCACGGCCTGAAACGTCGTTTAATTAAATATGGCCGTTTTAAATAAATAAAAATGGCGATATATCGTTATAAAATACTATAGACGATATAGAGTGGAAATAAACCAATTTTGTTGTGTTTGCTTGATATGTGTGAAAACCCGTAACTTCCCCGTAAAGGAAAGCGTCGGATAGTTCGAGAACAAGCCACAACAGAACACATACAGAAGAACATTTCATTGTTAATTACAACAATGCATCAGATTACAAGAATATACAGAGTATAAATGAATATTACACAGAAATATCAGAGATTAAATTACATTTAAATACATAGCAGCGGAAAAATAATACAATACACAACTAGAAGTAGATATACGGATACAAAGCTTTCCGGATATCGTTCCAGCTGTAAACCAGGATCCTGTGAATATAAATCTGCAAAACCAAAACTACTAGCTGCCCGTGTCAAAATAAGGGCACCCAGAGTTTAGGTTAAAACAATAAACTCCAGGTCAGTCATGGGACTGGTGTGAGAACTAAAACAGTTAATCTTTATTTTTAAAGTTCGGTAAATCAAGGGACCACGCCGTATAACACGGAACGGGTTTCCTCCCAAGAATACCAGTGCATAAAACAAACAGCGCAATGCTAAATAAAGAAAAATGAAGCTGTTATAAGACCCAGGTCCCATCACACAATGCAACGCAGTCGAGGATAGGGTTTTCCCTTATAACAGCCAAAGAATGCTTAGTACGTTTAAAACAAATCATTTGATACTATTATAAGTGCATAGTGTATAAAACACTTCAAATCATAAGTATCAATCATAGGCGGCATGAATGGCCCATAACACTATGTCGCCATATATAAGTTTACAATCAAAACTGCAAAACGACGTATTGGAAGTTGGGTTATCATTTATGGTATGAACCGAGGCTAGGGGCAAGATCCTCAATGATTCGAGACAATCTAGCCCATGTCTCCGGAACAGCCGCAACTGCCCCTTGGATCGTCAGGGCCGGTCCACCGATGTGGATTATTATGCCTGAACACTACGTTTCTCCGCCCTTTGGGGCGTAAATCTGGCCCGTCAGCCGACCAGAAGCATCGGCCGAAACCGATATCACGGGGCGCCTCGCTTTTCAGCAAGTAATAATAAGTAACATCCACATGATTCAAACTCGTCAGCCAGTTCAAGCACTGACGCCACTCATAACTAGAAAGAAACGCATGCCCTCCCTGAGGTCCGTCTCCCGTTTTTGATTCATACCGGGTGTGATACTCGCGAATCAACGTTACACAAAGCTACGCCACACAAGGCTGTGCTTCGATCATCAACCACAAGACTTTGCTTTTCAACAGAAGCCTTGATCATTTGCATCTTAGCATGCCACACAGGCAATTCACTCCATGCGATTGATATCCATCAATATATAACCCCTGAGCTCGTACGTCTCAGAGAAGGGCGTTAAGCAAGAGAATAAATTCTCCGCCGCCAAACAGATATATATTTAATAGAGATCAATCACACGGACTAAAATCCAATGTCAGACACACAGTCCATTTACAAGTTCGTTCTGGGTCTGAACGAAACCGGAGGCACCTAGTACCCCGCATATCCATCGATCTCCAAGTACGTCTGGACGATCACTAACTGTTTCCATCTTCTTGGGTGTACAGCCCAATCAAGATCATCAGTAATTACCCAAACGACGTGAAGACTTCCGGTCTTCGACCACCGTCTTCATCTTCGACTTATCGTCGTATCAGTTATTCAGAATGGGATAAACCCGGTCTTTCCGAATAACTCGCGTATATTTAAATAAGTGTTACACAAACACAACATACGCCTCATTCCAATTCATCAGTCACTAACCGTAAATTAATCAAGAGAATAATTCCCCAAATACTAACCCCGAAGGCCGAAACCAACATCAGATCAATATTCAGAAAACCATTCTACTTGGCTAACCGACAGTTAGTTTCTAAATTTCACATTCATAGGGAAACGTTCCCATTAATTTTATCCAAGATAAATTCCTTGAATTTATTCTTTGATCTTCTTTTGAATTTCGATTCAAACTAGTCGGGATTAACGAAACTTACCGAAGTAATCATTTGTTTTAATTTCCCAATCCCAACCTATTTTTCCCATGAAGTAAAACTGGTAATGCTTCATTTCTAACACCACAGTGTTATCAGTAAATTCAATTACCATTTCACGTTTAAATCTAATTAAAGATTTAACTATCGCCTGGAGCAAAACTGGTGATACTCCATTTTCGATCTTTTCAATCTAATTAAAGATTCATTAAAACTCCACTTAGTTTTAATCTTCGACTGGATTAAAGAATCAGTGTCATTTAAAACACGGTTCACGATAAACCCAAAATCACATTCCATTAATTATCGGGTTAAAGAACAAGCGTTATTTAAAATACTGTTCACGATAAACCCAAAAATCAATATCAATTCTATTCCAATTAAATATTATTTAATTGGTGAACTTCATTAAATCTAAATAAAAAGATTTAATCTTTTCTCAACTGGGTTCAAGAACAGTGTTAGTGAAGACACCATTCACGACAAACCCAAATCACATTCGATATTCAATACAAGGCTCTGAATAGAAAATATATCGGCTTATATTCAATATCGAATTCTACGACTAACAAATGTCGTATTGGAAATAACGATATAAATATATATCTTTCAAATTTCCATAACAACACCTGTATAATCACGAATTCCAACATCGAAATATTCCGAAGACAATTTCGATTCAAATCCACTCCAATGCAATCATTGGAAATTTTGGTTATTTTTAAAACCCTTTTCGAATTCAATTTATTTATTTAAAAATAAATAGAATTATAATTCTAGTTCAAAACTAGTTCATTTCGATAAAAATCTATTTTTATCTTTTCAAATATGGAGTTTTTCATCCCAATTCTCTCTAAATCATTTCTTATGATTTTACACAAATTATTACTATTTTTAATAATTTTATCAAGGCCCGTACAGTCGATTTCCATCAATGGCCATCGAACTGCACTTACAGCGACCTTTTTCGAATTTGATTTGGACGTATCTCCAAATCCAACCGTTAGATTTCAAATTTCTAACATTCATTAGAAAGCTCTTTTCGATACGAACCCAACGGTTCCGGTTTTAGGAGAATCCGACGGTCGGATCTCCCGTAATGTCCGTTTGAAATAAATGGTCGAAATTCACGAACTACCGCTGCGCGGCACGTTCTATTCAGGCCATTATATTATATATATATATAATATATTTCGTCGATTTCTATTTAAAACGAACTATATAAATAGTTTTAAATTCGTTTCAAAAGCAATTTCAACTTCCATTTCAATTCAAATCAAAATTGAATTCTTCTTTATAAATTCGTTTTAAAATTCATTTCTATTCAATTCAAATTTCAATTCAATTTGAATTCATTTCAATTCGCTTTCAATTCCATTTGAATTCGTTTTCAATTCAATTCATTTCGAAATCGTTTTCAATTCAATTCATTTCGAAATCGTTTTCAATTCAATTCATTTCGAAATCCTTTTCAATTCAATTCATTTCGAAATCGTTTTCTATTCAATTCATTTCGAAATCCTTTTCAATTCAATTCATTTCGAAATCGTTTTCTATTCAATTCATTTCGAAATCGTTTTCGATTCAATTCATTTCGAAATCGTTTTCAATTCAATTCATTTCGAAATCGTTTTCAATTCAATTCATTTCGAAATCGTTTTCAATTCAATTCATTTCGAAATCGTTTTCAATTCAATTCATTTCGAAATCGTTTTCAATTCAATTCATTTCGAAATCGTTTTCAATTCAATTCATTTCGAAATCGTTTTCAATTCAATTCATTTCGAAATCGTTTTCAATTCAATTCATTTCGAAATCGTTTTCAATTCAATTCATTTCGAAATCGTTTTCAATTCAATTCATTTCGAAATCCTTTTCAATTCAATTCATTTCGAAATCGTTTTCAATTCAATTCATTTCGAAATCGTTTTCAATTCAATTCATTTCGAAATCCTTTTCAATTCAATTCATTTCGAAATCGTTTTCAGTTCAATTCATTTCGAAATCGTTTTCAATTCAATTCATTTCGAAATCCTTTTCAATTCAATTCATTTCGAAATCGTTTTCAATTCAATTCATTTCGAAATCGTTTTCAATTCAATTCATTTCTAAATCCTTTTCAATTCAATTCATTTCGAAATGAATAAAATCGATATAAATATCGTTCACGTCAAAATGGCGTCAATCTAATCAACACGGCTTCATATATTGATATTTTCAAATATTCCATTTCGAATATTTCTATTTCAAATATTTCTATTTTAAAACTGGAATGAGGCCCAATCAATTACCATATAAAGTTAATTATATGGATTTTCATACAACACATGTATATAATAGCATGGAAAAATAATCAACCATCAACCAAAGTGCACTACACTGTATAAGCATCAAATATAGATATCCAACGCTTAAAACAGCCTGTCAATCAACCGATCGACATATTCAATCAATCGGGATGAGTGAACTTCAAATTTCATCCCAACACCCGTGTGGGGTTTCAAACAATCAAACACATATTTTATTTGTGCTGTTGGGCGATGTGTAAAATTTATCGACCCAATCAATGTCCTTCAAATAGGTGTACATAAACAAACCGTCTGGTTTGTAAATGAATATTTTATTTTATTCACTTTCACTATATTCATTCTCACGTTAAAAATTATATTTTTAATGATAAAACATTTTATTTCAACACATGAATTTCTATTCAATTCATTTATTCAATAAAATGGCATTTTTATTTTTCTAACTTATTTTAGAAAATTTCGGCGGCATAACGGCACGATACTAGAAACGGGACAAGGCCTAGCCTTATCCCCGGTCTAGTGAAGGCCCACGCCATTCACACATCAATCAAAAGCACCAAACAACCAAATTCAAATCAAATCATATAACTAATCTATGCAACCAAACAAACAAGTCCATGGTCTGTGGACGATTGTGTCGGGTGCTACTAAGCACCGTCTGCATCCTAGTATATATATATAATTAGAAAAGAAGTTGAAAGGTGAGAAATTCTCACAGATAGCTATCCTAGCTCCACGGCACTTCATTTGCAGAAACCTTCGTCGCTACCGCATCTTCGTCATCTTCGTTGTCCGTTTTCACTACCTATGTAAAAATCGAATTTTTACTTCGCTATTCCATATATAAAAATCATATTTTTATTTCGAAGTTCAACATATAAAAATCCTATTTTTATTTCGAAGTTCAATATATAAAAATCCTATTTTTATTTCGAAGTTCAATATATAAAAATCCTATTTTTATTTCGAAGTTCAATATATAAAAATCCTATTTTTATTTCGAAGTTCAATATATAAAAATTCTATTTTTATTTCGAAGTTCAATATATAAAAATCCTATTTTTATTTCGAAGTTCAATATATAAAAATCCTATTTTTATTTCGAAGTTCAATATATAAAAATTCTATTTTTATTTCGAAGTTCAATATATAAAAATTCTATTTTTATTCTGCTATTTCTATTTTAAAAACAATGTATATTTTATTTTTAAAAACTATGCGATATGTATTTTTATAACAAGTCGATATATATTTTTAAAAAAAGGCGATACATATTTTTAAAACATTGGCGATATATATTTTTAAAACATTCCTTATTTTCCAAATTCAAAGTATATTTACATAACAAAACTGAATTTTTTTCTATGTGTTTATATATAACAAAACTGAATTTTTCTATGTATTTATATATAACAAAACTGAATTTTTAATGTATTTATATATAACAAAACTGAATTTTCTATGTATTTATATATAACAAAACTGAATTTTTTAAATAAGGTTAATTACCTTATAATCGTTCCAAGAATCTGGAGCTCGATCGAAACCTAGTTCGCGGCCTAGGGTTGAACTTCCGGCGGCCTACGGTAACTTCGACGACGATCTGGAGCTTCCGCGCGTTGCGCCTCCCCACCCCCGTCCTCTACCGTGAGTAGCGTTCATCTCGATGGGCCCCTCCTCCTTGAAGACGAGCTCTAACGCAGCTCCTTGCTGCTCGAAATCCACCTGATTCTCGTAACCCACGCCGATCACCTTAGTATGGATAGGAAGCTTGTTTGATTCACTTCAATTTTCGTTTATCAGATTTTGAATTTAATTGAATAAGTTAGGAGAAAGTTAAAGAGGGAAATCGGAGCAACATCAGCCTTTAAATGAGAACTGGCGGCGGCTCCTAAGTGGGTAGGGTTAGGGTATAGGTTTTTACTTATTTATTATTATTTAATTCAAAAAAGTTGACTTTATCATACGACCTCTAAACGAGGTCCATCGTCTGTCGTCCATAGTGTTTTACCCCCATTCCGAACACAATGGGATATGTATCGCAAGCTGATTCAACTGTTTGAATCAGTTCCCGTTAAATTTACATTTAAATCACAATATTGAATTTTAAACGTACATTTCAAATTACCGGGGTCACATACTAACTAGAAAAATTCCAGAAAAATATTTTCTAGCTTCGTATTGACGATACGGTCCTAACAAAACTAATTTCGTCGAATTCCGAGACCGTTTGAAAAATGGCTATTTTCCAGTCGATTAAAATCAACTGAAACTGGTCAAACGCGTTTTCCTTCGCCACGCTCACATATTGATTCGAAAAATTATGAAATTTGGAATCTAGCAATAATTTAACACTGCGGATCCAACAAAACTGGTTTCGTCGAAATCCGAGGTCATTTGCAAAATGTCCATTTTTAAGGGCCTGAATTCCATAGCGACTATTCAGAATTTTCAACTGGACATATCTTTTGATTCCCACTAGGAAATTTCAGTTGGTCGGATTCGTTGGAAAGATATTACCCATTAGATTCCATTATTTTTGGTTTCACTAAAATCCGGATTGTT
This sequence comes from Allium sativum, assembly GCA_030737875.1. Classification (NCBI taxonomy): domain Eukaryota; kingdom Viridiplantae; phylum Streptophyta; class Magnoliopsida; order Asparagales; family Amaryllidaceae; genus Allium; species Allium sativum. Next base: position 424,444,806 of record CM060921.1, on the reverse strand, counting down.
TTGCACCCGGTACATTCAATTGAAGTTTGAAATCGAATTATCGAACTACCGCGCCATTTTCAATTCTATTTATAATTATATATAAATATTTATATTCTAACGACGACGCGTATAATATATACGCTCGAATTATATTCAATATAGATTTCACGTCGATATTATTTAAAATAATTCATTTTAAATAATCAAAATTCGCTAAAATGGCCAAAATAAAAATTTTAAACTGGCCCAGATTTTCGGGTTGTTACAATCTCCCCCACTTAAAACTTTTCGTCCCCGAAAAGGAACAAAGTCGAAAGTGGTTTGATTAATCAACTCTACGTTCGATCTGGCTTTCATTCTCTAACCTTTCCGTTTCTGAGAATTTTCAAAAATTTGGCTAACACCCTAAATTTTCGAAAAATTTCGCCATAACCTCCCCTGCACCGGGAGCATCGGGGAATTTCAAATAGCTTCCCCGGTCCTTCAGATCTCAAAAAGAAAAAGAAAAAGCCAAGCGGCTAGCCAATAGGCTCACAAAATCATCATCACCCAAACAAAACAGGAAATTATGTAGTAAACATGTACCTATTTGTCGGGCAAACAAATTTTATTCTCTGCTCTAGCCTCCTTGCTATGACCTGTTCAATGTAAGTACATGTATATGCAAGCAAATGCGACCAATTTCAATACAATTCAATATTTGATGCAATTAGGCTAATTGGCTAAAAATTAGCAAACAAATAAACAAACAACACAAACATCAATCAATTAGTGAATTAGAGTTTCAAATTCATAATTTTGATACATATACAAAAATCATGTTTTCGATGCCAATTCACAACAATGTGTTCTAACTATATTAGTTTTGGTTCTCACACCAGTCTAATGGAAACATATAGAAATCACACCTTCGAAACACGAAAATAAATACTGGTGATGGCGCGCCATCATCAGAATCATGTCCGGGCGACTAGAGTGTGACTCTATATCTACCCAGTATATTAAAACTTCGAATACACGCGGATCAGACGTATACGCAATATCTTTATATACTGGATTGTCCAACTTAATATAAATAGATAATCAGATACGAATAATTGATTTAAATTTTCAAAACAAAAATTGTTTTCATTTGAAAATATACTCTTCACACTCGTTCTAGGATACTACTGATCCTATTTCTAACGAGTCATTCCATTGGATATTGCTAATCCAATATCTGATGAATTCTTTCGTATGGTTCTAATGTGTCTTATTCTCGAGCTTTGTAAACCAAAGCTCTGATACCAACTGTGAAAACCCGTAACTTCCCCGTAAAGGAAAGCGTCGGATAGTTCGAGAACAAGCCACAACAGAACACATACAGAAGAACATTTCATTGTTAATTACAACAATGCATCAGATTACAAGAATATACAGAGTATAAATGAATATTACACAGAAATATCAGAGATTAAATTACATTTAAATACATAGCAGCGGAAAAATAATACAATACACAACTAGAAGTAGATATACGGATACAAAGCTTTCCGGATATCGTTCCAGCTGTAAACCAGGATCCTGTGAATATAAATCTGCAAAACCAAAACTACTAGCTGCCCGTGTCAAAATAAGGGCACCCAGAGTTTAGGTTAAAACAATAAACTCCAGGTCAGTCATGGGACTGGTGTGAGAACTAAAACAGTTAATCTTTATTTTTAAAGTTCGGTAAATCAAGGGACCACGCCGTATAACACGGAACGGGTTTCTTCCCAAGAATACCAGTGCACAAAACAAACAGCGCAATGCTAAATAAAGAAAAATGAAGCTGTTATAAGACCCAGGTCCCATCACACAATGCAACGCAGTCGAGGATAGGGTTTTCCCTTATAACAGCCAAAGAATGCTTAGTACGTTTAAAACAAATCATTTGATACTATTATAAGTGCATAGTGTATAAAACACTTCAAATCATAAGTATCAATCATAGGCGGCATGAATGGCCCATAACACTATGTCGCCATATATAAGTTTACAATCAAAACCGCAAAACGACGTATTGGAAGTTGGGTTATCATTTATGGTATGAACCGAGGCTAGGGGCAAGATCCTCAATGATTCGAGACAATCTAGCCCATGTCTCCGGAACAGCCGCAACTGCCCCTTGGATCGTCAGGGCCGGTCCACCGATGTGGATTATTATGCCTGAACACTACGTTTCTCCGCCCTTTGGGGCGTAAATCTGGCCCGTCAGCCGACCAGAAGCATCGGCCGAAACCGATATCACGGGGCGCCTCGCTTTTCAGCAAGTAATAATAAGTAACATCCACATGAGTCAAACTCGTCAGCCAGTTCAAGCACTGACGCCACTCATAACTAGAAAGAAACGCATGCCCTCCCTGAGGTCCGTCTCCCGTTTTTGATTCATATCGGGTGTGATACTCGCGAATCAACGTTACACAAAGCTACGCCACACAAGGCTGTGCTTCGATCATCAACCACAAGACTTTGCTTTTCAACAGAAGCCTTGATCATTTGCATCTTAGCATGCCACACAGGCAATTCACTCCATGCGATTGATATCCATCAATATATAACCCCTGAGCTCGTACGTCTCAGAGAAGGGCGTTAAGCAAGAGAATAAATTCTCCGCCGCCAAACAGATATATATTTAATAGAGATCAATCACACGGACTAAAATCCAATGTCAGACACACAGTCCATTTACAAGTCCGTTCTGGGTCTGAACGAAACCGGAGGCACCTAGTACCCCGCATATCCATCGATCTCCAAGTACGTCTGGACGATCACTAACTGTTTCCATCTTCTTGGGTGTACAGCCCAATCAAGATCATCAGTAATTACCCAAACGACGTGAAGACTTCCGGTCTTCGACCACCGTCTTCATCTTCGACTTATCGTCGTATCAGTTATTCAGAATGGGATAAACCCGGTCTTTCCGAATAACTCGCGTATATTTAAATAAGTGTTACACAAACACAACATACGCCTCATTCCAATTCATCAGTCACTAACCGTAAATTAATCAAGAGAATAATTCCCCAAATACTAACCCCGAAGGCCGAAACCAACATCAGATCAATATTCAGAAAACCATTCTACTTGGCTAACCGACAGTTAGTTTCTAAATTTCACATTCATAGGGAAACGTTCCCATTAATTTTATCCAAGATAAATTCCTTGAATTTATTCTTTGATCTTCTTTTGAATTTCGATTCAAACTAGTCGGGATTAACGAAACTTACCGAAGTAATCATTTGTTTTAATTTCCCAATCCCAACCTATTTTTCCCATGAAGTAAAACTGGTAATGCTTCATTTCTAACACCACAGTGTTATCGGTAAATTCAATTACCATTTCACGTTTAAATCTAATTAAAGATTTAACTATCGCCTGGAGCAAAACTGGTGATACTCCATTTTCGATCTTTTCAATCTAATTAAAGATTCATTAAAACTCCACTTAGTTTTAATCTTCGACTGGATTAAAGAATCAGTGTCATTTAAAACACGGTTCACGATAAACCCAAAATCACATTCCATTAATTATCGGGTTAAAGAACAAGCGTTATTTAAAATACTGTTCACGATAAACCCAAAAATCAATATCAATTCTATTCCAATTAAATATTATTTAATTGGTGAACTTCATTAAATCTAAATAAAAAGATTTAATCTTTTCTCAACTGGGTTCAAGAACAGTGTTAGTGAAGACACCATTCACGACAAACCCAAATCACATTCGATATTCAATACAAGGCTCTGAATAGAAAATATATCGGCTTATATTCAATATCGAATTCTACGACTAACAAATGTCGTATTGGAAATAACGATATAAATATATATCTTTCAAATTTCCATAACAACACCTGTATAATCACGAATTCCAACATCGAAATATTCCGAAGACAATTTCGATTCAAATCCACTCCAATGCAATCATTGGAAATTTTGGTTATTTTTAAAACCCTTTTCGAATTCAATTTATTTATTTAAAAATAAATAGAATTATAATTCTAGTTCAAAACTAGTTCATTTCGATAAAAATCTATTTTTATCTTTTCAAATATGGAGTTTTTCATCCCAATTCTCTCTAAATCATTTCTTATGATTTTACACAAATTATTACTATTTTTAATAATTTTATCAAGGCCCGTACAGTCGATTTCCATCAATGGCCATCGAACTGCACTTACAGCGACCTTTTTCGAATTTGATTTGGACGTATCTCCAAATCCAACCGTTAGATTTCAAATTTCTAACATTCATTAGAAAGCTCTTTTCGATACGAACCCAACGGTTCCGGTTTTAGGAGAATCCGACGGTCGGATCTCCCGTAATGTCCGTTTGAAATAAATGGTCGAAATTCACGAACTGCCGCTGCGCGGCGCGTTCTATTCAGGCCATTATATTATATATATAATATATATAATATATTTCGTCGATTTCTATTTAAAACGAACTATATAAATAGTTTTAAATTCGTTTCAAAAGCAATTTCAACTTCCATTTCAATTCAAATCAAAATTGAATTCTTCTTTATAAATTCGTTTTAAAATTCATTTCTATTCAATTCAAATTTCAATTCAATTTGAATTCATTTCAATTCGCTTTCAATTCCATTTGAATTCGTTTTCAATTCAATTCATTTCGAAATCGTTTTCAATTCAATTCATTTCGAAATCGTTTTCAATTCAATTCATTTCGAAATCGTTTTCAATTCAATTCATTTCGAAATCGTTTTCAATTCAATTCATTTCGAAATCCTTTTCAATTCAATTCATTTCGAAATCCTTTTCAATTCAATTCATTTCGAAATCCTTTTCAATTCAATTCATTTCGAAATCGTTTTCAATTCAATTCATTTCGAAATCGTTTTCAATTCAATTCATTTCGAAATCGTTTTCAATTCAATTCATTTCGAAATCGTTTTCAATTCAATTCATTTCGAAATCGTTTTCAATTCAATTAATTTCGAAATCGTTTTCAATTCAATTCATTTCGAAATCGTTTTCAATTCAATTCATTTCGAAATCGTTTTCAATTCAATTCATTTCGAAATCGTTTTCAATTCAATTCATTTCGAAATCGTTTTCAATTCAATTCATTTCGAAATCGTTTTCAATTCAATTCATTTCGAAATCGTTTTCAATTCAATTCATTTCGAAATCGTTTTCAATTCAATTCATTTCGAAATCGTTTTCAATTCAATTCATTTCGAAATCGTTTTCAATTCAATTCATTTCGAAATCCTTTTCAATTCAATTCATTTCGAAATCCTTTTCAATTCAATTCATTTCGAAATCGTTTTCAATTCAATTCATTTCGAAATCATTTTCAATTCAATTCATTTCGAAATCATTTTCAGTTCAATTCATTTCGAAATCCTTTTCAATTCAATTCATTTCGAAATCGTTTTCAATTCAATTCATTTCGAAATCCTTTTCAATTCAATTCATTTCGAAATCGTTTTCAATTCATTTCGAAATCGTTTTCAATTCAATTCATTTCGAAATCCTTTTCAATTCAATTCATTTTGAAATGAATAAAATCGATATAAATATCGTTCACGTCAAAATGGCGTCAATCTAATCAACACGGCTTCATATATTGATATTTTCAAATATTCCATTTCGAATATTTCTATTTCAAATATTTCTATTTTAAAACTGGAATGAGGCCCAATCAATTACCATATAAAGTTAATTATATGGATTTTCATACAACACATGTATATAATAGCATGGAAAAATAATCAACCATCAACCAAAGTGCACTACACTGTATAAGCATCAAATATAGATATCCAACGCTTAAAACAGCCTGTCAATCAACCGATCGACATATTCAATCAATCGGGATGAGTGAACTTCAAATTTCATCCCAACACCCGTGTGGGGTTTCAAACAATCAAACACATATTTTATTTGTGCTGTTGGGCGATGTGTAAAATTTATCGACCCAATCAATGTCCTTCAAATAGGTGTACATAAACAAACCGTCTGGTTTGTAAATGAATATTTTATTTTATTCACTTTCACTATATTCATTCTCACGTTAAAAATTATATTTTTAACGATAAAACATTTTATTTCAACACATGAATTTCTATTCAATTCATTTATTCAATAAAATGGCATTTTTATTTTTCTAACTTATTTTAGAAAATTTCGGCGGCATAACGGCACGATACTAGAAACGGGACAAGGCCTAGCCTTATCCCCGGTCTAGTGAAGGCCCACGCCATTCACACATCAATCAAAAGCACCAAACAACCAAATTCAAATCAAATCATATAACTAATCTATGCAACCAAACAAACAAGTCCATGGTCTGTGGACGATTGTGTCGGGTGCTACTAAGCACCGTCTGCATCCTAGTATATATATATAATTAGAAAAGAAGTTGAAAGGTGAGAAATTTTCACAGATAGCTATACTAGCTCCACGGCACTTCATTTGCAGAAACCTTCGTCGCTACCGCATCTTCGTCATCTTCGTTGTCCGTTTTCACTACCTATGTAAAAATCGAATTTTTACTTCGCTATTCCATATATAAAAATCATATTTTTATTTCGAAGTTCAACATATAAAAATCCTATTTTTATTTCGAAGTTCAATATATAAAAATCCTATTTTTATTTCGAAGTTCAATATATAAAAATCCTATTTTTATTTCGAAGTTCAATATATAAAAATCCTATTTTTATTTCGAAGTTCAATATATAAAAATTCTATTTTTATTTCGAAGTTCAATATATAAAAATCCTATTTTTATTTCGAAGTTCAATATATAAAAATCCTATTTTTATTTCGAAGTTCAATATATAAAAATTCTATTTTTATTTCGAAGTTCAATATATAAAAATTCTATTTTTATTCTGCTATTTCTATTTTAAAAACAATGTATATTTTATTTTTAAAAACTATGCGATATGTATTTTTATAACAAGTCGATATATATTTTTAAAACAAGGCGATACATATTTTTAAAACATTGGCGATATATATTTTTAAAACATTCCTTATTTTCCAAATTCAAAGTATATTTACATAACAAAACTGAATTTTTTTCTATGTGTTTATATATAACAAAACTGAATTTTTCTATGTATTTATATATAACAAAACTGAATTTTTAATGTATTTATATATAACAAAACAGAATTTTCTATGTATTTATATATAACAAAACTGAATTTTTTAAATAAGGTTAATTACCTTATAATCGTTCCAAGAATCTGGAGCTCGATCGAAACCTAGTTCGCGGCCTAGGGTTGAACTTCCGGCGGCCTACGGTGACTTCGACGACGATCTGGAGCTTCCGCGCGTTGCGCCTCCCCACCCCCGTCCTCTACCGTGAGTAGCGTTCATCTCGATGGGCCCCTCCTCCTTGAAGACGAGCTCTAACGCAGCTCCTTGCTGCTCGAAATCCACCTGATTCTCGTAACCCACGCTGATCACCTTAGTATGGATAGGAAGCTTGTTTGATTCACTTCAATTTTCGTTTATCAGATTTTGAATTTAATTGAATAAGTTAGGAGAAAGTTAAAGAGGGAAATCGGAGCAACATCAGCCTTTAAATGAGAACTGGCGGCGGCTCCTAAGTGGGTAGGGTTAGGGTATAGGTTTTTATTTATTTATTATTATTTAATTCAAAAAAGTTGACTTTATCATACGACCTCTAAACGAGGTCCATCGCCTGTCGTCCATAGTGTTTTACCCCCATTCCGAACACAATGGGATATGTATCGCAAGCTAATTCAACTGTTTGAATCAGTTCCCGTTAAATTTACATTTAAATCACAATATTGAATTTTAAACGTACATTTCAAATTACCGGGGTCACATACTAACTAGAAAAATTCCAGAAAAATATTTTCTAGCTTCGTATTGACGATACGGTCCTAACAAAACTAATTTCGTCGAATTCCGAGACCGTTTGAAAAATGGCTATTTTCCAGTCGATTAAAATCAACTGAAACTGGTCAAACGCGTTTTCCTTCGCCACGCTCACATATTGATTCGAAAAATTATGAAATTTGGAATCTAGCAATAATTTAACACTGCGGATCCAACAAAACTGGTTTCGTCGAAATCCGAGGTCATTTGCAAAATGTCCATTTTTAAGGGCCTGAATTCCATAGCGACTATTCAGAATTTTCAACTGGACATATCTTTTGATTCCCACTAGGAAATTTCAGTTGGTCGGATTCGTTGGAAAGATATTACCCATTAGATTCCATTATTTTTGGTTTCACTAAAATCCGGATTGTTTTGCACCCGGTACATTCAATTGAAGTTTGAAATCGAATTATCGAACTACCGCGCCATTTTCAATTCTATTTATAATTATATATAAATATTTATATTCTAACGACGACGCGTATAATATATACGCTCGAATTATATTCAATATAGATTTCACGTCGATATTATTTAAAATAATTCATTTTAAATAATCAAAATTCGCTAAAATGGCCAAAATAAAAATTTTAAACTGGCCCAGATTTTCGGGTTGTTACAATATGTGATGGTTGAATATGTTTAACATGAAAATTATACTAAGGAACTGAAATGTGAATGTTGAATAGTTTAACCATGTGAAAAATTGATTTGAAAATCTAAATATACGTGGGTTATTTGAAAAGGCCGAGTTCATTCTCATTTCAAATAATCGATCGACGTTGAGAAGTCGAAGAGTCGAAGACGGTTGAAGACCAACGATCTTCACATTGGATGGATGGGCGCTACTGATGCTCGTGATTGGAATAGCTACCTTAAAGGAGCTGAAGTAGTAGTCGTCCGGACGTATTGTTGATTGTGCGGATATGCGAGGAATTGGTGCCTCCGGTTTCGTTCAAACCCTGAACAAACTTGTAAATGGACTGTGTGTCTGACATTGGATTTTGTTATGTGCTGATTGATCTCAGTTAAATATATATCTGTTTAGCGGCGGAGAATTCATTCTCTTGCTTAACGCCCTTCTCTGAGACGTACGAGCTCAGAGGTTATGTATTGATAGAAATCAGTCGCATGGAGTGGATTGCCTATGTGGTACGCCTAAGTGGCATATGATCAAGGCTTCTGTTGTAAAGCAAAGTCTTGTGGTTGATAATCAAAGCACAGCCTTTGTGGCATAGCTTTGTGTATAACGTGAATTCGCGAGCCTCACACCCCGGTATGAGTCAAAAATGGGAGAAGGACCCAAGGAGTGCACGACGTTTCTTTCTAGCTATGGTGGTGTCAGTGACCTACCAGCCCTGACATTTATATCTACTTTTCACCTGTGTGGTTGTTGGAATACGAGGCGCCTCGATTATAGGTCTGTAAGGACCGGGAAACGTGTGTTCAGGAATTGCTAATCCTCAAAAGTAAGAGAGGACCGGCCTTGGAGGATCCAGGGATTGCTGTGTGCGGTCCCGAGGCATTTGCTAGAGTGTCTCGAACGGAGAGGAGCTTTCCCCTTGCCTCGACTCATGATGGAATCCAATTTCCGATTCGAAATTGCGGATGTGATTGTATTATTAGTATGGCGACATAGTAGATGGTAGCTATGCCGCCTAGGATTGATATTTATGATTGAATTTGCTTTTGAAAACATATATGCACTAGTAATAATATCAAACACTTTTGTTTTATACGTATGAAGCATTTTTGGCCATTATAAGGTAAAACTCTATCCTCCGGCTTGCGTTGCATTGTGTGATGGAACCTGAGTCTTATAATGGCTTCATTTTATAAAAAGCATTGCGATGAGTCAATCATTTACTTTATTTAATGCACTAGCACTCATTGGAGTAAACCCGTTCCGCGAAAGTGGCGTGGTCCTTTGATTTGCCTTATTATTGTTGTTAATAAGTTAAGTAGATTTCTCATACCAGTCCCATGACTGACTCGTAGTTTGTTTCACCTTGCAAACTCAGGTGCCCTCATTTTCACATGGGCAGCCTAGTTACAGGTATCTGGTGCACTTTTGGCTCATGGCGAGGCTTGACTACACCGTGCTGACTATGACTTTTTCCGCCATTATTGTATATGTATTATGATTCCGCCACTGGCGATGTAGACTGATGTTTAGTTTGTGTACTCTTTATGTATGATTCCGCCTCTGGCAATGATGACTGATTATGTATTATTATGCACTAAGTTGTATCCTGCACTGTGCTCTTTGATGTGGTGATATCTATATGATTCCGCTATCATATGTGTGTAAATTATTCTATTGCATGTTTATGCTATTATCTGTGATCTGCTAATGATGATTAATGTGTTATATTCCAATGATTATCCTTAACACCGTGTCACGGGGTTTTGGGATCGTCACAGTTTGATCTTACTTGAATTCATTCTGTTAACTTTTGGGATCCAAATCCATTTAAATGGACTGTTACAAAATAAGTTTTCATCTTGTTTACGATTTAAAAATCCTTTGAAATGATTAGAGTTAAAATTCTCAAAATGATCTTTGTCAAACAATTTGAAGGATTTTTAGAGTCATTAGCGTTCAGCTTTTCAAAAAACATTATTTTTCCCAAAGCCAAGTCCATATTTATTTCCAATAGAAACTTGGTTTTGCAACAACATATTCAAAAAAAATTCCCCATTGGAGAATTTATCAAAATTTGATTCAAGTCATTGAATTTTAAATTTAAGATCACCGTTCTCTTTCATTAAATCTGAACAACGATTATTAATGATCTTCCTTTTAGCATCTGTTTGTTTCAAAACCAAATTTTCATTTTCAAGCAATTAAATTTTGTTTTGGGACTCAGAAATTTCAAATTCAAAGTGTTTTTGCTTTTCAAATTCAATTTTTTCAAATTTCTTGAATTTTTCAATCTCATTTTCAAGCTCATTCAAAATTGGTTCAGTTTTCATACACATTTGTTTCTTAGCAATTTCGTATTTGGAATTTTTGGTAGTCTTAAAATTTTAAAATTCCTTTTGAAAAAAATGTTTATACTTTCAATCTCAATCTTGTTCTCTTTTAAAATCAGAATTTCATTTTCAAGTTTTTGAAATTTTTATTTAGATAAATAAGATTATTTTGCAAATTCAAGCAACTTTTACAATCAGAGTTTGAAGACTTCTTGGCGTTTTTAAGTTTTGATTCCAAAATATTATTTTTGCTAATCAACTCAAGTTTTTCAGATTTCATATTTTTATTTTTAGATTTGAGACTATCAACAGCTTTTGTTAATTTATACAAAAATGGAGTAAATCCTCATATGAGAAATCTTCTGTTTCAACATCTATTGAGTCTCCATCATCTGATTTATCTTCTGTGAATCCTTTCAGACATATTTCTGAACCTGACTATACCTTATGGGGTTTTGAGCAGTTGTCTTTTCTTCCACGCAATTTATTGAGAGTATTCCAAATTTTCTATGTGGTCATACAATGGGAGATATGGTTATATTGGACATTATCCATATAAGAATAAAAAAATATGTATAACACGAGAATTAAACCCAACAGCATTCCTCAACCATATTATATCCATTGATAACAATATCCCATCATTTAATATTAAGATTCCATTATTTATTTCAAATTAAAAAAATCTATAGCGTTAAAAATAGTTAGAATACGACTGGACCGACTCTTACTGGATAGACAACTAGGGAACACTATGTCTCTAGAGTTAATGAAAAATCTAGCTCTGATACCACTTGTTGGATCTAGAATAACCCTAGAGGGGGGTGAATAGGGTTTATTGGAGTTTTACGAGATATTAAAATTATCACAGCATAGATTACAGTAGAGAAAATAAATGTAGAAAATAAATAACACAGATTTTACCCAGCTTCGGCAAACCCTGCCTACTGCTGCATCCCCAATTTTTTTTACTAGAATTAAAACAATCTCTACTCTTACAAAATGCCTGTAAACTCGCGATACCCGCTACCAACTATTCTAATCCTGTGCTAAAAATCATGTATTGATCTTTATACCCAAGATCAGATTTTTCCCTGAATCACAAACCCGTAACTCGTAAACCCTAGTTATAAATCCTATAACTAGAAATCCCTAGTTTTTACAGAAAAACTAGAAAAAAGATTGAATTGATTTACAATAAATAAAAAACAACTCGAAATAAAAAATAAATAAATAACCCCCTTTTCAATAAAATAACATGGCCAACCCCCTTTTTATCTTAAACCATCATTTTCCTCCTTTTTTCTGTTTAATGGTGACTGACCCAGTTGAAAATAAGGGTTTTTTGATAGATCCCCAAATCACAACTTCTTGGATGTTTATGAAATTGATTCAGTGATTCCTCGATGAATGCTGCTCCTTGTCAGACGACTTGGCTATGGCTTGCGATTGAAATTCTTTAAATTTTCGTGAGTTCACTAAATTTTATTTCTTTGATTTGTTGCTTGAATTTCGATAACTTGTGCTAATGATGAACAACTGTATATAAAGGGTTATAGAAACCCTAATATCCTTCTTTATTTCATGCAATGTCTTAGTCTAATTTGTGTGAGTTATTTGGCATTTACTATCACATGATTTGCAAGATTAATATCCTGTATCTATGCATGATTTCTACATGTTCGTCTTGCTTGATTTGTTGCCGTGAATGTTGGATGATCTTGAACACGTGAATTCAATCTTAATTTCATGAAACACTCGAATTATTTCTTGTATAAAATTGTCTTTGATTTTCCTTGAATTACGAAGAAAAATTCTTGGTGTATTTTACAATATTGAATCCTTAACATTTGAAATGTGAAATATTCTTCCCAAAACCAAAACTTGTGAATTTCTCAAAGGATTGAAATGTTTTTTGGAAAATATCTTTGCCAAGTAACTTGCGTGGGAAACTTTGTTTGCTGAAATGTCGTGATTCTTCTGTTGTTTACTGGAAACAATTCAAATGATTTTCCTTGGCCCTGAAAAACAGCACTTGAACTTTTGGCAAGCTTTTGAATTACAAAAATGATTTCTTTCCCAAAAAAATATTATTTAGAATCAATGAATTTCTTGCCAAATATTACTCATTCAAAATCTTTGGTAACAGCATGATTTTTTATTTCTGGAAATCATTCTTGCATGCTGGTTTTGTTACTTGCCTTTTGCTATGAATATTAGTATAATGTCATTTTCTGCTAGTTGCCATGTTTTTTCCCTGTAAATTTGGAAATCATAACTTGCCAAAATATCCATGTCATGTATCTTCACCATGTTGTCTTACTTCACCATGCATGCTACATGCACTTAAATTTGCCCCTTGGTTCATTGAACCTATACTCGCTAGCTGCCTTGACCATGCAGTATAACTGAGCATGTATATTTTTGTACATTTACTTGAACCATCTCTGTATTGACTTGTATACTGCCTTGTTTGGGTCTTTCTGCATTGGCATTTCAGAGATATGTTGGCATTTGTGTATCTCTATGCTCGGCCATGTAGTTGTTGCTGCCTTCTTTCGCATGTTTCATGCTACTGTATATGCACTGTTATGTTCTATATATCTAACTTGCCCTCGTATTTGATTTCTCTTGTCCACATACATGTGTATACAACACCTGTTGTATGATATTCACATTGTTATTGTGCTTGTATCTGTACTTGAGTCATGAATTTGAACTTCCCTTGTGATTTCATATGCATTAGTACATTTATGGATTTTCGTGTGAATCTTTGTTCATATTGTATGCATGTGGTTGGCTTGTACTTGCTACCATACACATGCATGAACCCATTTTGTTGCCACTTGACAGTTTGGCTCTTTCCAGCTTTGGCATTTGTAACTTGAACCTTGTACATGCTAATCCATGCATGAAACTACTGTACATTTGTCCATTACCATTTCTAAACCTTGGCTTGACCACCTGTGTAGCGTCCCGGATTTTTACTGATTTTATCTAAACTATAATTGTAGATTATATCTGTTAATAAATTCAAATAAAGGATTTTGGTTCCAAATATTTTAGAAATTAGAATAATTTTTAGTTAAAGTCCTATATATACATTTTAACTTGATATTTATATATTTAACAAGTAAACGATGTTTTAACATCTTTGTTCATCTCGAAAGCTTATTATAAATTTCTTTAACTATTGTATGTACATATAAAAGCAAGTAAGTATTTTTGTCATTTTTGTTTTGTATTTTAATATTGTTTTTAACTCTTGCAAAAATAAATACTTAAGCAAATATGTTATTACTTAATTCATAAGTATAAGATAGGGCATGTCCCTTAAATACAAGGATTCATATGAAAAGATATAACATTTAAATTGATTTGATCAGCAAGATCAAATACATTCAAAGTAAATATTGTGTACAAAGATTGATATTTTCAAATCTATGTATATATAGTTGTATATATGTATATATTGAATTGTTTAAGGGCTAAATGTTGTTTTTATTCAAGGAGTGCAATCTCTAATAGCTGGAATTTACTTTGAATCAAAGTATGACAAGACTATACAGCATCAACACTTTAACATGCATGTACTTCTTTAAGCCTAGCCGAGCACATGTTGAATTGAAAGGGTACTCAGCAACATCTCTTCCTAATTAAGCTACAACAGCTAGCCTAAGCACACACCCTTCCCATCTAATAAATGTCTAATTTACTTAACAACAAAGTTTGATTTTTATATATTTAAAACACATGGCTAGTAAAAATACTTGTACCACACAAACGAGACATGAGTATGGTCATTATCTAGGGTAGGGAATAAGCAAGCACTTCACTACATTTATTTTAATCAAAATATGTGTCAGTAATGTTTTATCAAATCAACAATGTGATAGTTAAGTTACTTAGCAACTAAGAATAGCTGTGTAAATATTATATACATATACACATGCATTTCATTTGTCTGTACGTACTGGCATATAGGATTAGAGAGTAAAAGATTTGTTTCATTCAATCAAAATGTAGGTAGCAGCTACAACATGCTTTCAATCCAAAGATTTAGACAGCCTATTGAAGCATAAAACATCCATTTCAAAAACTAGAAGCTAGCTAATATTTTACACTTGTTTCCTCCTATAAATACTCTAGTATACTATGACTAAACCATTCTAAAAACCTGAGACCAAACTGGAATGAAATGGCAACCAAACCGTCGGGATCTGGTAACAAATCATGGCCAAACAAAGTGTAAACTGGACATGAAAATCATAGAGCAGAGGATGTATTTTTGGTCAGTAAACTCTTTCTTTCTCTCTTTAGAACTAGTACTGATTTTGAGCAGTGTTATGTAGACACTTATATATGTATGTATGTTGCAGAATATGTATGTGTAGCTATTTTGTTCTTCATGTCAAAAACTAGAACAAAATATGATAGCAGTGTGTATAATGTGAGTAAATTCTCTTGTATATTCTTTGAATCAAAACCCTTGTGTGCATAGATATGAAAAACTGGATAGATTTGCTGGTTGATTAGATTATATGCCGGGAACTTATCAAACATACGAATCAAGTTATGGAAATAAAATCCTTCTTTACTGGAATATCAATATTGAACTAGTACTAAAAGTAAACAAAAATGTGGGTAACTCCACTTAAATTCCTTACTTTGGAAATCCTAAGATGCAAGTTAAAGGTTAAATAAGGGTAAAACATGTTTTATTTCCATTTTGTTTGGTTTACTATTATAAGGGGTCTTGATGCTTTGACAGTAAATATTTTACTGTCAAAACATTAAAATAAAAATCAAGTTAAATCATCATCTAACATCATGAAGTCCACACTTAGATATATGTGTGCTTTAGTGTGAAACAATCTGTGTATGAGAACAAAACAAATCATGATATTCTTATATGAAACGAAGAACCCGATAAAAGAAGGAGGAAGGAAATTGTCATTCCTCTGTTTATATAGGAACTTAAACTCAGACAATTAAAATTCAGTTTTCTTTAAAGTTACTTGATTTCTGGTAGTAATTCGAACCACAAACCTGTCTGAAATCCTTCATAGATTGTTTTAAAAATAGTTTAGGGATTTTTAGAAAAGTAGATAGAAAGGAATATGGTTTTTATGGTGATAAAGTCAGTTCTGGTCGTTAATCAATCTTAGGATCTTAGAGTTCAAATTATACGATCAGATTACTTGTTGAAAATCATGAATTTCGGAGGTGGTTTCAAAATTTATCAATTAGTATTGAGGGAGTAGGGTTTGAGTATGTGTTTTTGAAATAAAATTAATTCCCGTCGATTTAGATGTTGGTTGATGAAACTTTTTAGCAGAGAGGAGGTCAGCGATGGCAGCAAGCCGTGGTGGTGATCACCGGTCTTCTGGTGGTCAGAGGAAGTCGGTAGGGGAAGTTTTATTTTCTGACAACGGGGATGGTTCCCTATTATTTAGTAGATCATACGGCTTGCATAGATGATCGAGATGTGTGTCAGCAGTGCCTGAAGGAGCATCATGGAGTGTAAGAGGTGCGGTCTTGGTGGCAAGTGTCATCTTGGTCGAAGATGGGTGGTGGTTGTTTTTCTTAAATCGCGGAGGAGGATGTGCTCAGGTGGCATGGTCGGTTTTTGATTTAGGTAGTGGCTAAGGTTTTCGATGGCGGGTTCAGTCTCGGGGGTGGAACAACGTCTGAAGGGATGGACAGAGGGAGGTATGAGACAGAGATTCACCGGTGCATGTGCACCAGTGCACTACTGTGCACGTCAATGAAGAACAGAAGATAGTTGGAAGGAAAAGAAGAAGCAGACCTGGCATGGATTTTGGATGATCGCCATAGGCCGATCCACGTTTTTACAGTGCCAGACATGTGGTTTGGCACTCTGGCATGTGGCATTTGGTAAGTGAGAAAGGGAGGAACGAGCAAGAAAATGTTTGGGGGGGTGGTCAGCCATGTAAATCCTCAAATTTTGGGTAACCGGAACTGGATTTGGCAAGAGAGAAAATTATATGTGGGCTGAACTGTTTTGGGCTGGATTGGGCCATCGAAAAAAATATAAAAATATAAAAAGATATAAAGAGAAGAGTAAGTAAATGGAAGGATAATATATTAAAAGAAAGAAGGAAAAAAATATAGGAGCAAATAAGCAATCAGGTTTGGTTATAGATACGACCATTGTATAACGAACAATTTTGTTCCGATTTTTATAACTTTAACAGTTCGTTCAGTTTAGAGTAAAATGAATTAAATATATAATAGAATAGAATAACGGTATTTGTATCAAAATATCGAATTGAAATTGAAAGAAGAAGTCTTTGAATTAAATTGTAGGGACCCGAACTTCCCCGGTAAGGAAAGCACGGATTGCTTTGAGGACGAGACGAATCAGAACACAAACAGAAGAACATTTCATTGTTTATTACAACAATTCCATCAAAATACAAGAATATACATAGTATGAATAAATATTACACACTTACTAAATATCAGAGATTACAATAAATTACATAGCAGCGGAAAATAATACAAAACACAACTGAAAGTAATACACGAATATAGAGCTTTCCGAGTATCGTTCCAGCTATAAACCAGGATCATGTGAATATAAATCTGCAAAACCAAAACTACTAGCTGCCCGTATCAAAAATAGGGGCACCTAGAGTTTAGGTTAAAACAATAAACTCCAGGTCAGTCATGTGACTGGTATGAGAACTAAAACAGTTATTAATCTTTATTTTTAAAGTTAGGTAAATTAAGGGACCACGCCTTATAACACGGAACGGGTTTCCTCCCCAGAATACCAGTGCATAAAATAAACAACGCAATGCTAAATAAAGAAAAATGAAGCTATTATAAGACCCAGGTCCCATCACACAATACAACGCAAGCCGGAGGATAGGGTTTTACCTTATAATAGCCAAAGAATGCTTGATACGTTAAAAACAAATCATTTGATACTATTATAAGTGTATAGTGTCAAAACAATTTCAATCATAAATATCAATCATAGACGGCATGGGTACCATATATCATGTCGCCATACTAGGCTCTACAATCAAAACCGCAAAGTCACGTATTTGGAAATTGGATTTCCATCTGTGAACCGAGGCAAAAGATAGTCCTCACCGAATTCGAGAGCCTCTAGCCCGCCCCTCAGGAACATCCGCAACTGCCCCTTGGATCGTCAGGTCCGGTCTACCGAATCATAAGTATCAATCATAAGCGGCATAGCTACCATCTACTATGTCGCCATACTAGGTTCTACAAATAAAACTGAATTATCACATATTGGAAATTGGATTCCATCATGAGTAGGGGCAAGCTCCTCTCCGTTCGAGACACTCTTGCGAATGTCTTAGGACCACACACAGCGATCCTTGGATCTTCAGGGCTGGTCCTCTCTTACTTTTGAGGATTGGCAATTCTTGAGCACACGTTTCCCGATCCTATAGGACCTATATAATGGTCTGTACGTCGGCTCACATAGTGCCAGTTATCGACCATATATACGAGGCGCCTCGCATTCCAACAACCACACAGGTGAAAAGTATATAAATGTCAGGGCTGGTAGGTCACTGACATCACCCATAGCTAGAAAGAAATGTCGTGCTCTCTCCCTGAAGTCACTATACCATTTTTGACTCATACCGGGGTGTGAGGCTTGCGAATTAGCGCTATACACAAAGCTATGCCGCACAGGCTGTGCTTTGATCATCAACCACAAGACTTTGCTTTTCAACAGAAGCCTTGATCATTTGCCACTTAGGCATGCCACACAGGCAATTCAGCATGCAACACAGGCAATTCACTCCATGCGACTGATGTCCATCGATATGCAACCTCTGAGCTCGTACGTCTCAGAAAAGGGCGTTAAGCAAGAGAATAAATTCTCCGCCGCCAAACAGATGTATATTTAATAGAGATCAATCAACACAGAATAAAATCCAATGTCAGACACACAGTCCATTTACAAGTTCGTTCTGGGTCTGAACGAAACCTGAGGCATTTTCCGCGCATATCCATCGATCTCCAAGTACGTATGGACGATCACCAACTGATTCCCTCCTCTTGGGTGTACTACCCAATGAAGATAATCAACAATCATCCAAATGATGTGAAGACTTCCGGTCTTCAACCACCGTCTTCATCTTCGACATATCGTCAAATCGGTTATTTAGAATGGGTATAAACCCGGCCTTTCCGAATAACCCGTGTATATAACAAACAAGTGCTACACAAACACATCATACGCCTCATTCCAATTCAGAATATTCTTTTATTAAAAAATCACATTCTTAGGGAAAGGTTCCCATTAATTTTATCAAATATAAATTCTTCTAAATTTATTCTTTAATCTTCCTTCGGATATCATTGCAAACCATGTTAAGGTTTTCCAAACTAGTCGGGATTAGCGAACCACACCGAAGTAATTATTTATTTTATTTCTCAATCCCAACCTATTCATCCCATGGAGCAAAACTGGTAATACTCCATATCTAACACCACAGTGTTATCGGTAAATATTAATTACCCTATCACGTTCAAATCTAATTAAAGATTTAACTATCGCTTTGGAGCAAAACTGGTGATACTCCATTCTCGATCACTTTAATCTAATTAAAGATTCATTAGAACTCCACTTAGTTTTAATCTTCCCAAAAATCAATGTCCTGTCTTTAACTGGGTTAAAGAACCAACGTCATCTAACACACGGTTCACGACAAACCAAAAATCACTTTCCATTGTTAATCGGGTTAAAGAACAGGTGTTATTCAAAACACCGCTCACGATAAACCCCAAAAACCAATTTAAATTCAATTCCAATTAAATATCAAATTAACTGGACAATTTCACTAAATCTTAATTAAAAGATTTATTCTTTTCTAAACTGGGTTCTAGAACAGTGTTATTTAAGACACCATTCACGACGAACCCAAAATCCCATTTGATATTAAATACAAGGCTCTGAATAGAAAATATATCGGCTTATATTCAATATCAAATTCTAAAACAAACAAATATCGTATTGGAAATAACGATATATAATATATCTTTCAAATTTCCACAACCATATATGTATAATCACGAAATCCAACATCGAAATATTCCGAAGATAATTTCGATGCAAATCCATTCCAATTCATTTTTTGGAAATACTGATTATTTTTAAAACCACTTCAAATCCAATTTATTCATTTAAAAATATTGGATTATAATTCTACTTATACACTAGTTCATAAAGCGACCCGAACTTCCCCAGTTAGGAAAGAGCGGATTACTGTGAGGACAAGACGAATCAGAACGCAAACAGAAGAACATTTCATTGCTAATTACAACAATTCATCAGAATACAAGAATATACAGAGTATTAACAAATAATATACATTATAAAATATCAGAGATTACAATACATTACATAGCAGCGGAAAAATACAATACACAACTAGAAGTAATACACGGATACAGAGCTTTCCGAGTATCGTTCTAGCTGTATATCAGGATCTTGTGAATATAAATCTGCAAAACCAAAACTACTAGCTGCCCATGCGGAAAAAAGGGGCACCCAGAGTTTAGGTTAAAACAATAAATTCCAGGTCAGTCATGTGACTGGTGTGAGAACTAAAACAGTTATTAATCTTTACTTTAAAGTTAGGTAAATCAAGGGACCACGCCGTATAACACGGAACGGGTTTCCTCCCAAGAATATCAGTGCATAAAACAACAGCGCAATGCTAAATAAAGAAAAATGAAGCTATTATAAGACCCAGGTCCCATCACACAATGCAACGCAAGCCGAAGGATAGGGTTTTACCTTATAATAGCCAAAGAATGCTTGATACATTAAAAACAAATCATTTGATACTATTATAAGTGTATAGTGTCAAAACAATTTCAATCATAAATATCAATCATAGACGACATGGGTACCATATATCATGTCGCCATACTAGGCTCTACAGTCAAAACCGCAAAGTCACGTATTTGGAAATTGGATTTCCATCTGTGAACTGAGGCAAAAGATAGTCCTCACCGAATTCGAGAGCCTCTAGTCCGCCCCTCAGGAACAGCCGCAACTGCCCCTTGGATCGTCAGGGTCGGTCCACCGATGTGGATTATAATGCCTGAACACTACGTCCCCCCACCCTTTGGGGCGTAAATGAGCCAATAATTGACTCCATCGGCTTCACATAGTCACTAATATATCCAAGGCGCCTTGCAATAGCAACAACCACATAAGTCAAACTCGTCAGGGCGTGTAAAACCACTGACGCCACTTCTAGCTAGAAAGAAACGCATGTCCCCCCTGAGGTCCTTCTCCCGTTTCTAGTTCACAACCGGGGTGTGAGGCTCGCGAATCCACGCTACACAAAGCTATGCCACACAGGCTGTGCTTTGATCTTCAACCACAAGACTCTGCTTTTCAACAGAAGCCTTGATTATTTGCATCTTAGCATGCCACGCAGGCAAACCACTCCATGCAACCAATATCCATCAATCACATAGAATGATATCCAATGTCAGACACATAGTCCATTTACAAGTCCGATCTGGGCCTGAACGAAACCGGAGGCACCTTGTACCTTGCCTATCCATCGACCTCCAAGCGTGTCTGGACAATCACCAACTGATTCCCTCCTCTTGGGTGTACGGCCCAATCAAGATCATCAGTAATTATCCAAACGACGTGAAGACCTCCGGTCTTCGACCACCGTCTTCACCTTCGACTTATCGTCATATCAGTTATTCAGAATGGGATAAACCCGGTCTTTCCAAATAACTCGTGTATATAATAAAACAGCGTTACACAAACGCAACATACACCTCATTCCAATTCATCAGTCACTAACCGTAAATTAACAAGAGAATAATTCTCCAAATATTAACCCCGAAGGCCGAAACCAACATCAGATCAATACCCAAGAAACCCTTCTGCTTAGCTAACCTACAGTTAGTTTCTAAATTTCCCATTTTTAGGGAAAGTTCCCGTTAATTTTATCAAAGATAAATTCCTCAAATTTATTCTTTAATCTTCTTTTGAATATCAATTCAAACCAAATTATGGTTTATCCAAACTAGCCGGGATTAACGAACCTTACCGAAGTAATCATTTGTTTTAATTTCCCAGTCCCAACCTATTCATCCCATGAAGTAAAACTGGTAATACTTCATATCTAACACCACGGTGTTATCGGTAAATTCAATTACCATTTCACGTTCAAATCTAATTAAAGATTTAACTATCGCCCGGAGCAAAACTGGTGATACTCCATTCTCGATATTTTCAATCTAATTAAAGATTCATTAAAACTCCACTTAGTTTTAATCTTTAACTGGGTTAAAGAATCAATGTCATTTAAAACACGGTTCACGATAAACCCAAAATCACATTCCATTCTATCAGCCTTTAACCGTAAAATAGCAAGTGAGCAATTCCCGAAAAATATTTTCTACCTTCGTATGGACGATACGGTCCTAACAAAACTAATTTCGTCAAATTCTGAGACCGTTTGAAAAATAGTCATTTTCCAGTCGATCAAAATCAGCTGAAACTGTCAAAACACGTTTTCCTTCGCCATGCTCACATATTGATTCGAAAAATTACAAATTTTGGAATCTTTCCATAATTTGACATCACGGATCCAACAAAAGTGGTTTCGTCGAAATCCGAGGTTGTTTGCAAAACGGCTATTTTCAAGGCCTTTATATTTATATATATTAAAAAATATATAAATTCCACAGCGACTTTTCTGAATTTTAAAGTGCGCATATCTTTCAACTTCTAAAGCGAAATCTCAGTTTCTTACATCCCTTAGAAAGATATGATTAAACATATTCGAATATTTCTAGTTTCGTCCAATTCCGACTTAAAACGAATTCTATATATTCATTTGAAATTCGAAATCAAATTTTCGAACTACCGCGCCATTTCAGGCTCGTTATATAATTAAAATAAATTTATTCGTTTTAACTTCGTCAAAAATAAATTTTCCGTCGTTATTATTTAAAACAATTCATTTTAAATATTCAAAATTTACTAAAATCGCCAAAATAAAAATTTTAGATTGGCTGAGATTTCCGGGTTATTACAGTTCATTTCGATAAAAATATATTTTTATCTTTTCAAATATGGAATTTTTCACCCCAATTCTTTCCAATTCATATATTATGATTTTACACAAATTATTAATATTTTTATTAATTTTATAAAGGCACGTACAGTCGGTTTTCAACAACGGCCACCGAACTGCACTTACAGCGACCTTTTCCAAATTTGATTTTCACATAATTCCAAATCCAACCGTTAGATTTCAAATTTCTAATATTCATTGGAAGGATCTTTTTGATACAAACCCAACGGTTCCAGTTTCGGGAGAATCCGACGGTCTGATCTCCCGTAACGTCAACTCGAAGTCAATGGTCGAAATTCAAGAACTGCCGCGACGCGGCGCGTTCTATTCAGGCCATTATCTATAATATATATATATATATATATATATATATATTACATACTTCATCGATTTCCTTTTAAAACGTATTTTATAATTCGTTTTCAAAACAATTTCAACTTCATATTCAATTTTAAATCAAAATTGAATATTCCATATCATTAATATATAAATGATAATATTTTCAAAATATTAGATTTTAAAATCACTTCCTTTTCTTTATTCATTATAAAAACGAATATAATCGGTATAAATACCGTTCGCATCAAAGTGGCGCGTCTTTAGTCAACACGGTTTTATATATTTCAATAATTTCGTTATTCTATTCAACACATGAATGTTTATTCTATTCAACACATGAATCTATATTTTTCTTTCAATACATGAATATTCTCAACACATGAGCATCGTCAACACATGACTATTTTTGTTATTTAATAGATTTTATAAAATTATGATTTCTATCGTTTAATTTTTAATCAGACTCCAACCGTAAATTGGTAAGAGAACAATTCCCTAAATATTAACCCCGAAGGCCGAAACCAACGTCGGATCAACACCCAGGAAATCACTCATCTTATCTAGTTTCCAGTTAGTTTCTAATTTCATATATGATAAAGATGTAAATTTTATTGTTAAAATATTTTACTCAACACATGAATATTTTCAACACATGAATCTATATTTTATTCAACACATGAATATTCTCTATTCAACACATGAACATATATTTTATTCAACACATGAATATTCTTTATTTTATTCAACACATGAATATATATTTTATAATATTCTTTATTTTCCCAATTGGAATGAGGCCAAATCAATTACCATATAATGTTTATCATATGGATTCCATACAACACATGTATATAATAGCATCAGTAAATAATCAACCATCATCCAAAGTGCACCACACAACTGCATAAGCATTAAATATAACAAATTAACGCTCATATAGTCTGTTAATCAAACGATCGACATACCACTAAACAATTGGGATTAGTGTACATCAAATATCATCCCAACACCCGTGTGGGGTTTCAATCCACAAACACTGAATATTATTTGTGCAGTTGGGCAATGTGTAAAATTTATCATCCCAATCAATATCCTTCAAATAGGTGTACATAAACAAACCGTCCGGTTTGTAAATGAATATTTATTTATTCACATTCGTGTTAAAAATTATATTTTTAACGATAATTAATTTATTTCACCACATGAATGTTTTATTATCCATTTCACATCAACATCACAAACAAACTTCACAACACATCAAACAAGCATACAAGTCGTCCATGGTTTGTGCACGACGGGTGTCGGGAGCTGCTAAGCACCGTCTGCATCCTATTATATATTTTTAACTAGAAAACAAGATTTAAAGTGAGAAGTTTTCACCGACTAGCTAAACCAAACGCCACGACTCTTCATATGTAGGAAATCTTCGTCGTGCTCGCCTTTTGTCAATTTCATTGTCCGTAGCCACTACATATATAAAAATCACATTTTTATATTGTTGCTATGTATATAAAAATCACATTTTTACACTGCTACTATATAGATAAAAAAATTCTATTTTTATAAATCTAACTTCATGATAAAGATCATATCTTTATTTCAAATCCCTTATATAAAAAATCATACTTTGATTTCACTTTCATATAAAGAAAAATCACATTTTTATTTACTAAAAATCGTATTTTTACATAACCAAAGAACGTACTTTTACCCTATTAAAAATCTAATCTTTTTTTTTCTATAAAAATGTAATCTTTTCATATAGAAAAATATAATCTTTCCCTTATAAAATCAAATCTTTTTATTCAAGAAAAATCAAACCTTTTCCTATGATAAAAATCAAATCTTTTCTCACATTAAAAATCGTATCTTTTTAAATTAAAAATTATTTCTTTACAACGCTTTAAAAATCTTACCTTTTACATTTTAAAAATCTAATTTTTTCCTGTTAAAAATCTATTTATAAGAATCCCAACTTTTTTCATGTTAAACGAATTTTTACAACAATAGTATAAAGAAAACAAAACAAATAAAAACAAATAAATAGACAAACTCACTGCAAATCGCTCGGAGGAGGGCCTTGGCGGCACAGCGTCGAAGGAGGGTGGCAGGTCACCAATGTTGGTCGGCGTGGGCCCCATTTGGTCAGAGGCGACGGTTTCAGAAGAGGGTGGGAAAGAGGGAGGAAGGGGGTTCGGAGTAGGTGGAGGTCGAGGAGGGGGGTAAGGCGTTGACTGGATGTGGCGTCGGTGGTTTGGATGCGGGGCCTCGTGGTTTCAAGCGTCGCGATGGAGGGGGGGAGTTCGCGCTCGATGGGAAGAGCTGGAAGAAGGAGAAGGCGGAGAAGAAGGGGGCGACGGCGACGGGTGGAAGCAGGAGCGGGTGGCGTCGGTCGCTGGACGGGGTGGCGCGTCGCCTGCCATTGATTTGGTCGATCGGGATTTTTATTGATTTGGGGGAAATATAGAAAACAGGGGGGTTTAGTGAATATATATTTTATTTATTTATTTATTTAATTTCAAAAAGGTACCTTTTTATTTTGACCTTGAAACGAGACCCATCGACTGTCGTCCATAGCTAATTACCCCCATTCCGAACACAATGGGATATGTATCGTAAGCTGATTCGATCGTTTCGACCAGTTTTTGTCAAAATCAAAATATAAATCCATATATTGAATTTGAACGCGCATTTCAATTTACCGGGGCCACATACGGACTTTAAAAATTCCAGAAAAATATTTTCTAGCTTCGTATTGACGATACGGTCATAACAAATCTAATTTCATCATATTCTAGGACCGTTTGAAAAATGGCCATTTTCCAGTCGATTAAAATCAACTAAAACTGGTCAAACGCGTTTTCCTTTGCCACGCTCATATATTGATTCGAAAAATTATGAATTTTGAAACCTAGCAATAAATTGACATCCCGGATCCAACAAAAGTAGTTTCATCGAAAACCGAGGTCGTTTGCAAAATTTCCATTTTTAAGGGCCAGAATTCCGTAGCGACTATTCTGAATTTTCAACTGGACGTAACTTTTGATTTCCGCTATGAAATTTTGATTTTTCGGATTCGTTGGAAAGATATTCTCAAATAGATTCTAATATTTTTTGTTTTGCCAAAATCCAATTCATTTTGCACCCGGTACATTCATTTAAACTTTGAAATCGAATTTTCGAACTAACGCGCCATTTTCAATTCCTTTTATAATTAAAATAAATATTTATATTCTAACGACGATTCAAATAAATATATACGTTCTAATTCTATTCAAAATAAATTTCTCGTCATTATTATTTAAAATAAATCATTTTAAATATTCAAAATTCATCGAAATTGCCAAAATAAAAATTTTAAATTAGCTCAGAATTTCTGGGTTGTTACAATCTCCCCCACTTTAAACTTTTCGTCCCCAAAAAGGAACGAAGCTAAAAGTTGTTTAACTAATCAACTCAACTTCCATTATTTCCATTACGGCTTAAGTTCTTCAACTTTTAAATTTCTAAGAACTTTTCAAAATTTTCAAAAATTTGACTAACACCCTAAATTTTCGAAAAGTTTCGCCATAACCTCCGCTGCACCGGGGACTTCGGGATATTTCAAATAGCCTGTTATAGCCCTCACCAATCCAAAAAGAAAAAGAAACAGCCAAGAAGCTAGCCAATCGGCTCATAAAATCATCCAAACCCAATAAATTTGTAAACATGTACCTATTTGTCGGGCAAACAATTTTATTCTTCTGCTCTAGCCTCCTTGCTATGACCTGTTCAATGTAAGTACATGTATATGCATGTATTTGCAACCAATTTTCAATACAGTTCAATGTTTGATTCAATTTGGCATAATAGTTCAAAATTTCAAATCAATAATCAAACAACACAACCATTAATCTATTAGTGAATTAATGTTTCAAATTCAAAATTTTGTTATATATACATAAAATCATGTTTTTGATGCCAAATCACAACAATAAACCTATCTTGTTTTGGTTCTCACAACAGTCTAATGGAAATATATAGAAATCCCACTTTCGAAACTCGAACACAAATATTGATGATGTTGCAATCATCATCAGAATTGTCCCCGGGCGACTAGAGTGTGATTCTATATCTATCCAGTATATTAAAACTTCGAATATACGTTCATGATGCATATATGAAAAATCTTCATATACTCGATTGTCCAATTCAATACAAATAAAATATTCAAATACGTATAAAGCGATTTAAATTTCAAAACAAAGTTTGTTTTCAAATTTTTAATTCAAATTTTTTTACTCTTTTGACTCGTTCTAGGATACTACTGATCCCATCTCTAACGAGTAATTCTTATTGGATATTTCTCATCCAACCTCTGATGAATTCTTTGGTTTGGTTCTAATGTGTCTTGTTCTCGAGCTCTGTAAACCAAAGCTCTGATACCAAAATGTAGGGACCCGAACTTCCCCAGTAAGGAAAGCACAGATTGCTTTGAGGACAAGACGAATCAGAACACAAACAGAAGAACATTTCATTGTTTATTACAACAATTCCATCAGAATACAAGAATATACAGAGTATGAATAAATACTACACACTTACTAAATATCAGAGATTACAGTAAATTACATAGCAGCGGAAAATAATACAAAACACTACTGAAAGTAATACACAGATACAGAGCTTTCCGAGTATCGTTCCAGCTATAAACCAGAATCCTGTGAATAAATCTGCAAAACCAAAACTAGTAGCTGCCCGTGTCGAAAATAGGGGCTCCTAGAGTTTAGGTTAAAACAATAAACTCCAGGTCAGTCATGTGACTGGTGTGAGAACTAAAACAATTATTAATCTTTATTTTTAAAGTTAGGTAAATCAAGGGACCACGCCGTATAACACGGAATGGGTTTCCTCCCAAGAATACCAGTGCATAAAACAAACAACGCAATGCTAAATAAAGAAAAATGAAGCTATTATAAGACCCAGGTCCCATCACACAATGCAACGCAAGCCGGAGGATAGGGTTTTTACCTTATAATAGCCAAAGTATCTTGATACGTTTAAAAACACCTTATTTTGATATTACTATAAGTGTATAGTATCAAAACAATTCCAATCATAAGTATCAATCATAGGCGGCATAGCTACCATCTACTATGTCGCCATACTAGGTTCAACAAATAAAACCAAATTATCACGTATTGGAAATTGGATTCCATCATGAGTCGAGGCAAGGGGTAAGCTCCTCTCTGTTCGAGACACTCTAGCAAAGGTCTCAGGACCACACACAGTGATCCTTAGATCTTCAGGGTCGGTCCTCTCTTACTTTTGAGGATTGGAAATTCCTGAGCACACGTATCCCGATCCTATAGGACCTATATAATGGTCTGTACGTCGGCTCACATAGTGCCAGTTATCGACCATATATTCGAGGCGCCTCGCATTCCAACAACCACACAGGTGAAAAGTATATAAATGTCAGGTCTGGTAGGTCACTGACATCACCCATAGCTAGAAAGAAACGTCGTGCTCTCCCTGTAGTCACTATCCTGTTTTTGACTCATACCGAGGTGTGAGGCTCGCGAATTAACGCTATACACAAAGCTATGCCACACAGGCTGTGCTTTGATCATCAACCACAAGAGTTTGCTTTTCAACAGAAGCCTTGATCATTTGCCACTTAGGCATGCCACATAGGCAATTCACTCCATGCGACTGATGTCCATCGATATACAACCTCTGAGCTCGTACGTCTCATAGAAGGGCGTTAAGCAAGAGAATAAATTCTCCGCCACCAAACAAATGTATTTTAATAGAGATCAATCAACACAGAATAAAATCCAATGTCAGACACACTGTCCATTTACAAGTTCGTTTTGGGTCTGAACGAAACCGGAGGCACTTTCCTCGCATATCCATCGATCTCCAAGTACGTCTGGATGATCACCAATTGATTCCCTCCTCTTGGGTGTACATCCCAATCAAGATCATCAATAATCATCCAAACGATGTGAAGACTTCTGGTCTTCAACCACCGTCTTCATCTTCGACATATCGTCGAATCGGTTATTCA
Organism: Allium sativum; assembly: GCA_030737875.1. Classification (NCBI taxonomy): domain Eukaryota; kingdom Viridiplantae; phylum Streptophyta; class Magnoliopsida; order Asparagales; family Amaryllidaceae; genus Allium; species Allium sativum. The sequence goes on along the minus strand of CM060921.1, from coordinate 424,415,420 downwards.
GAATAGGTATAAACCCGGCCTTTCCGAATAACTGTGTATATAATAAACAAGTGCTACACAGACACAACATACGCCTCATTCCAATTCAGAATATTCTTTTATTAAAAAATTCACATTCTTAGGGAAAGGTTCCCATTAATTTTATTAAAGATAAATTCTTCTAAATTTATTCTTTAATCTTCCTTTGGATATCATTTCAAACCATGTTAAGGTTTTCCAAACTAGTCGGGATTAGCGAACCACACCGAAGTAATTATTTATTTTATTTCCCAATCCCACCCTATTCATCACATGGAGAAAAACTGGTAATACTCCATATCTAACACCACGGTGTTATCGGTAAATATTAATTACCTTATCACGTTCAAATCTAATTAAAGATTTAACTATCGCTTTGGAGCAAAACTGGTGATACTCCATTCTCGATCACTTTAATCTAATTAAAGATTCATTAAAACTCCACTTAGTTTTAATCTTCCCAAAAATCAATATCCTGTCTTTAACTGGGTTAAAGAACCAACGACATCTAAAACACGGTTCATGACAAACCCAAAATCACTTTCCATTGTTAATCGGGTTAAAGAACAGGTGTTATTCAAAACACCGCTCACGATAAACCCCAAAAACCAATTTAAATTCAATTCCAATTAAATATCAAATTAACTGGACAATTTCACTAAATCTTAATTAAAAGATTTATTCTTTTCTAAGCTAGGTTCAAGAACAGTGTTATTTAAGACGCCATTCACGACGAACCCAAAATCCCATTTGATATTAAATACAAGTCTCTGAATAGAAAATATATCGGCTTATATTCAATATCAAATTCTAAAACCAACAAATATCGTATTGGAAATAACGATATATAATATATCTTTCAAATTTCCACAACCATATATGTATAATCACGAAATCCAACATTGAAATATTCCGAAGATAATTTCGATTCAAATCCATTCCAATTCACATATTGGAAATACTGATTATTTTTAAAACCACTTCAAATCCAATTTATTCATTCAAAAATATTGGATTATAATTCTACTTATACACTTGTTCATTTCGATAAAAATATATTTTTATCTTTTCAAATATGGAATTTTACACCCCAATTCTTTCCAATTCATATATTATGATTTTACACAAATTATTAATATTTTTAATAATTTTATCAAGGCACGTACAGTCGGTTTTCAACAACGGCCACCGAACTGCACTTACAGCGACCTTTTCCAAATTTGATTTGGACATAATTCCAAATCCAACTGTTAGATTTCAAATTTCTAATATTCATTGGAAAGCACTTTTCGATATGAACCCAACGGTTCCAGTTTCAGGAGAATCCTACAGTCGGATCTCCCGTAACGTCAATTCGAAGTCAATGGTCGAAATTCACGAACTGCAGCGACGCGGCGCGTTCTATTCAGGCCATTATATATATAACATATATATATATATATATATATATATATATTATATACTTCGTCAATTTCAATTTAAAACGTATTTTATAATTCGTTTTAAATTCGTTTTCAAAACAATTTCAACTTCATATTCAATTTTAAATCAAAATTGAATATTCCATATCATTAATATATAAATGATAATATTTTCAAAATATTAGATTTTAAAATCACTTCCTTTTCTATATTCATTATAAAAACAAATATAATCGATATAAATATCATTCACGTCAAAATGGCGCATCTCTAATCAACACGACTTTATATATTTCAATAACTTCGTTATTCTATTCAATACATGAATATTTATTCTATTCAACACATGAATCTATATTTTTCTTTCAACACATGAATATTCTCAACACATGAGCATCGTCGACACATGACAATTTTTGTAATTTAATAGATTATAAAATTATGATTTCTATCGTTTAATTTTTAATCAGACTCCAACCGTAAATTGGTAAGAGAACGATTCCCTAAATATTAATCCCGAAGGCCGAAACCAACATCAGATCAATACCCAGGAAACCACTCATCTTATCTAGTTTCCAGTTAGTTTCTAATTTCATATATGATAAAGATGTAAATTTTATTGATAAAATATTTTACTCAACACATGAATATTTTCAACACATGAATCTATATTTTATTCAACACATTAATATTCTCTATTCAACACATGAACATATATTTTATTCAACACATGAATATTCTTTATTCTATTCAACGCATGAATATATATTTTATAATACTCTTTATTTTCCCAATTGGAATGAGGCCCAATCTATTACCATATAATGTTAATCATATGAATTCCATACAACACATGTATATAATAGCATCAATAAATAATCAACCATCATCCAAAGTATACCACACAACTGCATAAGCATTAAATATAACTAATTAACGCTCATACAGTCTGTCAATCAAACGATCGACATACCACTAAACAATTGAGATTAGTGTACGTCAAATATCATCCCAACATTCATATGGGGTTTCAATCCAAAAACACTGAATATTATTTGTGCAGTTGGGCGATGTGTAAAATTTATCGTCCCAATCAATATCCTTCAAATAGGTGTACATAAATAAATCGTCCGGTTTGTAAATGAATATTTATTTATTCACATTCACGTTAAAAATTATATTTTTAACGATAATTAATTTATTTCACCACATGAACATTTTATTATCCATTTCACATCAACATCACAAACAAACTTCACAACACATCAAACAAGCATACAAGTCGTCCATGGTCTGTGCACGACGGGTGTCGGGTGCTGTTAAGCACTGTCTGCATCCTAGTATATATTTTTAACTAGAAAACAAGAATTAAAGTGAGAAGTTCTCACCGACTAGCTAAACCAAACGCCACGACTCTTCATATGTAGGAAATCTTTGTCGTGCTCGCCTTTTGTCAATTTCATTATCCGTAGCTACTACATATTTAAAAATCACATTTTTATATTGTTGCTATGTATATAAAAATCACATTTTTACACTGCTACTATATAGATAAATAAAATTATATTTTTATAAATCTAACTTCATGATAAAGATCATATCTTTATTTCAAATCCCTTATATAAAAAAATCATATTTTGATTTCACTTTCATATAAAGAAAAATCACATTTTTATTTACTAAAAATCATATTTTTACATAACCAAAGATCGTATTTTTACCCTATTAAAAATCTAATCTTTTTTTCTATAAAAATGTAATCTTTTCATATAGAAAAATATAATTTTTCCCTTATAAAATCAAATCTTTTTATTCAAGAAAAATCAAACCTTTTCCTATGATAAAAATCAAATCTTTTCTCACATTAAAAATCGTATCTTTTTAAATTAAAAATCATTTCTTTACACAGTTTTAAAAATCTTACCTTTTACATTTTAAAAATCTAATTTTTCCTGTTAAAAATCTATTTATAAGAATCCCAACTTTTTTCATGTTAAACGGATTTTTACAACAATAGTATAAAGAAAACAAAACAAATAAAACAAACTCACTGCAAATCGCTCGGAGGAGGGGCTTGGCGGCACCGCATCGAAGGGGGGGTGACAGGTCGCCAATGGTGGTCGGCGTGGGCCCCATTTGGTCAGAGGCAACGGTTTCAGAAGAGGGAGGGAAAGAGGGAGGAAGGGGGTTCGAAGTAGGTGGAGGTCGAGGAGGGGGGGTGAGGCGTTGACTGGATGTGGCGTCCGTGGTTTGGATGCGGGGCCTCGCGGTTTCAAGCGTCGCGATGGGGGGGGGGGAGGGAGTTCGCGCTCGATGGGAGGAGCTGGAAGAAGGAGGTGGCGGAAAGAAGGGGCGACGGTGGCGGGTGGAAGCAGGAGCGGGTGGCGTCGGTTGCTGGATGGGGTGGCGCGTCGCCTGCCATTGATTTGGTCAAGCGGGATTTTTATTGATTTGGGGGAAATATAGAAAACAGGGGGGTTTAGTGAATATATATTTTATTTATTTAATTATTTAATTTCAAAAAGTTACCTTTTTATGTTGACCTCGAAACGAGACCCACCGACTGTCGTCCATAGCTAATTACCCCCATTCCGAACACAATGGGATATGTGTCGTAAGCTGATTCGATCAGTTTTCGTCAAAATCAAAATATAAATCCATATATTGAATTTGAACGCGCATTTCAATTTACCGGGGCCACATACGGACTTTAAAAATTCCAGAAAAATATTTTCTAGCTTCGTATTGATGATACGGTCCTAACAAAACTAATTTCGTCAAATTCTGAGACTGTTTGAAAAATGGTCATTTTCCAGTCGATTAAAATCAACTAAAACTGGTCAAACACGTTTTCCTTTGCCACGCTCACATACTGATTCGAAAAATTATGAATTTTGAAACCTAGCAATAACGAGACATCACGGATCCAACAAAAGTGGTTTCATCGAAAACCGAGGTCGTTTGCAAACTTTCCATTTTTAAGGGCCAGAATTCCATAGCGACTATTCTGAATTTTCAACTGGACGTAACTTTTGATTTCCGCTATGAAATTTCGATTTTTCGGATTCGTTGGAAAGATATTCTCAAATAGATTCTAATATTTTTGGTTTCGCCAAAATCCGGTTTATTTTGCACCCGGTACATTCATTTAAACTTTGAAATCGAATTTTCGAACTACCGCGCCATTTTCAATTCCTTTTATAATTAAAATAAGTATTTATATTCTAACGATGATTCAAATAAATATATACGTTCTAATTCTATTCAAAATAAATTTCTTGTCATTATTATTTAAAATAAATCATTTTAAATATTCAAAATTCATCAAAATTGCCAAAATAAAAATTTTAAATTGGCTCAGAATTTCCGGGTTGTTACATAAATTGAAGTTTAAAACTTCACCGATTAATTAAATAAATATATATCTATTAGACAAAATTATATTTAATAAGTAAAAATTAAATTATTCTTTTTTAATAATATAAATAAATGAAAAGGATGGGACTTATTCATTAAATTTTTAAGTTCGGATAATTGATTCAAATCCGATTGTTAAATTATAGTCGACGATATGCCGTGATATGGAAAGGTAGTTGATTGTCTGTGATGTTGTATGTAATGGGTCCAATGTTTTGAACAAACATGTAAATGTTATCGACTTAGACCGATAACCAAGACAAAATAGAAACGTTGTTCATATAAATTAATTTGAGTAGATAAGTCATGGAAACTAAGCGTGAATGTGAAGTAACTTGACAAACTAAATTTGAATCTGTAAAAGTATTTACAAACAAAATTGATAATTTCAGTAACAGAAGTAGATTCTTAAATTAAACCCAAAAATAGATGAATAATATGAATTGACTATTATCCAAGACCCACCAATTTATAGACAACGATTGGTTGGGTTTGAATTGTCGAATCGCAATCGACAAGATTTGTTGTGATAATTGATTAATTGATTGGATTAATTATAATGTTGTATAACTTGATTAATTTAAATTAACATTGTCATAGTTAATCATCCTGTATTAGATCATTGTCTTAAATATGAAAGTTTAATCTTATATGTGAAATATTTTCAGTAGATAAGATTGATAATCAATTAGGTTATAGAAACCCATATGAAATATATTGATCTGATTGCTATTAAGTAACACTTGACCCTAAAAGATATTAATGTAATCATTTCGAAGAGTCCGGAATCTAAATTCCACTTCGATTCAATTTATACGTTGAAAGTTAGAATATTGAAGACAATCAAAACAGAGTTTTATGTAAGGGCTATTCTTTCAATCCTAGGTAGAAATTAGCCCAAGATGGATTTACAGGATAGTGCCTTCGGTTTGTCCAGTCCCAGGGCAACTTGTATGGACGAATGTCTGGCAGAGTATACCTTATAGATCGCGTAAGTTGATCTCTTCAAACGTATTTACGTTGGTGGCAGAGGAATTCGTTTCTCTTAGCTTTATACCTGCAATTATTTTTGGGGAAGTCAATTTGTGATTTAGCGGGTTTGACGATGTGGCATTCAAAGTAAATAAAGATTTGTTGTATCCAAAGATAAGATCAGCCTCAAGCCTCACAACCGAGAAATGACAAAAATCAGGCAGGAAGCATGGCTATGTGAGTCGCTCCCATTAGGGTGTATTGTCACCTATCTAGAGAAATTTCACTTGCTTCTTTATTCTATCGATTCTATATGCTTTAGAACGGTGGTTTGAGCCCAACCGTTGGTGATAATATATTCGATACACTCAAGCGAAATGAGTGGTCGGTCATGTGTGGCCGGGTTGCAAGACGTTCTTATTGAACCCAGTGTATTCCACTCTAGAGATACACTATCGGAAGGTAGTTCCATACCTTATCATAGTTGGAAATCCATTATCCCTAAGCACCTTGCGATTTTGTTTGTATACTACATATGTGAAATGTGAGATGCAAGCATTTTGCTAGATTATAATTTATTTGTGTAAACCCTAGACATTATTGTAATATATGATTTCAATATACAAATTGTTCTGGTCCGCATAAGGGAAAAACCTGTTCTGTACTTGCGGCGTGGTCTTATGAGGTTCCTTTTGTTTTCTTAACTTGGTTTAAAATTGTTTACTCGTACCAGTCCCATGATTGACCCGGAGTTTACTTTTCGTTGTTTTCCCTAAACTCTTGGGTGCTCAAATTTGTATGGGCAGTCAAGTGGTTCAGATTTTTCAGATAATGGAAGGAGCTTGGAGTAGGAGGCGTTAATATTAGATATATAGAGAGTTTTATTCTGTTGTATTATATATAATGTACTCTGATGATGAATGTAAGTACTAATACCATTTTGTATTTCAAATGATGCTATACATTATATTTTGTTCATTCCGTTGTGAGATTCGTGTTACTTTGATTTTGTCATGTAATGTTCTTATTTTTCTTCTATTCTACTTTTCTATCTTTCTATTCTCACCTTCTAACTTCTTTCTATTAATGATCTGGTATTTTCGATTCTTGAATGACCAACATGTTATATAGGAGAAGTATTTATGTTGATTTTCGAGATCGAAAATCCTGGGTCGTTACAGCCTGTGCACCTGTGTGAACATGCTTTTGTATCTTGAGTTGTCATTTGTGTGCATGAGTTCCTAGGCTTTACTGAGCTGTTGCATTACTGTACACTCATGTATTTTTCCACTTGAGATGTTGGTTTGCTTGACTAGTGCATATAGAAATATGTTCAGTTGCACATCCATGTATTACTGCTGTGTGTCCATTGCTTGCTCTGTCCATACTTTGGTCACTTTGGGCTTTGTCTTTGAATTGGTTTTGACAGTCCAGTTTTGACTTGTACATGAACTCATGTACATACATATGTATATATATATATACATAGATGTGTGTGTGCCTCTCTCTCTCTCTCTCTCTCTATATATATATATATATATATATATATATATATATATATGTTTGTGTGAGTGTGTGTGTTTGTATTTTGTGTGTTGTCATTCCTGTTTAGTTGCACTTGTGTGATCACGGATACTTGCAGCATACCTATGTTGTCAAGCTTCACCTGAACACATCACACTTAATATATTTGTCCCTTGTTGTTTCAATGATTGGTCGTATTGCTTCTGCACAAAAAATATATGTATATACATATACATGTATGTGTGTACATGTATTGTGTACGTGTAGAATATATATATATTTATATATATATATGTATATATAAGCACTAGAGATATTGTCTACCTTGTGGTATTTACAGTGAATCACTGTGAATATCACAAGTTGGACACAGATGGATGAATATGCATGTCAGATCAAGTCATGAAATATGATGAGAAACACACCAAAATTCTAAGGCAAATAAATTTTAAAATAAAATTATATCCACTAGAATTTAAAATTATTTTGTTCTAGTTTACTCTGTGTGTTTCTGTGACAGATAACCAGATGACTGGACTGACTGTGAAGCTAACCGAAGACAAGTGAGTGAGTCGGTAAGTGTGTCAGAATATGTAACAGTGTTTGTATACGAGTGAATGTAACTGAGTGTTGTAATGAGGAGTAATGTAACAAATGAAATTGAAATTGAATGTAATATATCAGTGAGATGTACAAATAGTGGAGTTGTAAGATTGTACTATTGAAATGTCCAAATAAAATATTATATTTCAATAAAATACTGTTTGAATATTTGAATTCTTGTGCAGCAGTATTCTATTCAAATATAAATATTTATTTTTGTATGTGATGTAGTAGAGTAGTACAATTACAAACACATTTATAATATATATATATATATTTGTTGTCATCAAATAAAATCATAGAATTGTTATATACATCAATTTGAAATTGTTTCTTGAAGTGTTTGTTCTATCATATTTATTCCGAATTTAACTAACAGAAGTATTTTACTACAAATATAATAGTAGATTGGTGATGATATGAGTTGATGATAGGAATAAGACCAGGTGTAGTCGACTCTATACGATTTGATTTTCCAATAATTCTGAGATATCTTTGTAGAAAGATAAGCATGTACCTGGCAGGAACAACTTCATCATCATCACATCGAACCACGTAGTCACTAGCATGATATTTTACTTAAACCAAAAATTTAATCGCCTACTCACTTAATTGTTGAGTAAGTTTTTTTTTGGATTCAAATATCAACCTAACTCAAAGACTTTTGTCAACACATTCCCATCCAAAGACTTTCACATCTAATTGTGCCTTCTCCGTATATAATCTAGCCATCATTTCTGCAGTGCATAAATAATTAGTTAAGGGATCTTCCATTATTATGTTTTCATCATTGTCTAGGTTTTCAGGAGGTTGAACATTATCATACATGGGTTCTTCATTATTAACCTTTATATTCTCGATCCACATACTATCTTCTTCTACTGTGCATGTCACTTACGTACTATTAGGTAGCCCTTTACCCATATATGTGTCATCCATAAAATTATTGCCTTCATCGGCATATTAGTTTGACATTTCTTCAACCTTTTGTGTTGTATAGTTACAAAAATGATTTCTTTGAAATATAAACATTGCAATCAAATGTAATTCATAAAAGGATCTGAACGCCAACCAAAATTTTATTTGAGATTGATTTGGAATACTACAATCGATACATTGGGTCTCACAAAATTTATTACCATTGTGGCGTTAACCATTGGACATTGTAGCCATTAATTTTCAAAAATTCAACATTTCTGAATATACAGCCCTGTCGCTTTCATTTCAACTGAAAACATCAAATTTATTTCTTCATCGTCATATACAAGAATAGCAGACAAACCATCATCTATTACACATTTTGTACTAGCTTTATATCAAACTCACTTAGAGTTATTTTTGTCACATTATAAAACTTTTTCTTTAGCATCTTGAATGTACAGAGTTTCTTAATTTTGGATTCTTTTCTTTTCTTATCGACCTATTTAGGTTTATCCTATTCTCCAATCACTAACTAACCATTACAGTAATATATAATTGGAACATTTATCATTATCTATAAAATTACGGCATAAAAATACATCAAAGAACAACCGTGGACACGACAAATGAAGAAAAAAAAAGATTTCATTTTCGATCTGCAGTCGAGTAGAAGATTGAAAAAGTTATGAGTTAGATACGAGATTGAAGATTGAAAATATGTGTGGTTGGTGAATGGAGTCGATGGCTTGGGAATAGGGTTGGAACTTGAGATTTGGGGATTGTTTTGAGGATATAGGAGAATGGAAAAAGATTGAAGTTGACTATGCTGTTATAGTCTAGATACAGTTTTAGACATTCTAAAATTATTCGTGAACTACACCCTTCAAGCACATTTATGGAATGCGCATGAATTAATCCCTTCATGTGCATTCCTAAAATTCACATGAAGGGTTTATTTTAGGAGCATTTTTGGAAAGCTCAAAACCTTTTATGAACTATATCAACACAGCTAGTTTCAATCTTCTCCCATTCCTCTTTATCATCAAACTAAACCGAAAAACTCAAATCCCTACCCTAATTTTAAGTCACCAACTCCATCCACCAATTAGCCACATATATTTTTATATTAAGTATTCTAACTAACTCATAAAATTTTCAATTTTCTACTCAATTTCAGATTGAAAATGTAATCTTTTTTGTTTTTTCTTCATTTTCCTTGTCCGAGATTATTCATCTTAAGAGGTTTTATATTTTTTACGTTTTCAAACACGGAATTAGGGAATTTCATGAATTTTTATGATGACTTTGAAATGAAAAGAGGTATTGGTGTTGATAGTCGTGATTACGAGGTTGATTATGTTTTAAAGATACAATTTAATCCAATACCACATGCAGCACAATCTAGAACCACAACATTAAATGTACGTTTACGCACAGTTGTAGCAAACTAGAGACCAGTTAAAGCTTCAATGGTGTAATTATTTTGAAAGAATTAATTAACCAATATGTTCTCGGGGACTTGATTATGCCTATGAAATACAAGTCGAAGTGAAGCATTCGGGAAATCTTGTGCATGAATTGACGAAAGCAGTTTGGGTTCAAGCAATTGTTGGTTTTGATTAAGTATATCAAGTTGTTTTATTTTTTGTAATATCTAAATTCCTATATTTATGTTTCAATGTATTCGCTAGTAATAGTTTTGCGTTGTTATACTGTAGATCTATTACAAAATCATATGATATGTTATGTATTTGGTTTCACGATGATATTGAATGTCGGAAATTTTATTCAATATATATTTGATTTGGACATATACGTTGCATTCTCAAGTGCAAGTGAAATTAACTATTGCAATGCATAAGAAGACAACTGACTGATGTTTTGAAGACCAAAAGTGGTCACATGCATTTGGTAAATACACATGAACAAAAGTATTCTTGTGCATCTACTTAATGCATGAAAAAAACCTTTTTTATTAAACATGCACATTCCATATACATACGTGAATAGTTTTGTGCATGCGCATTTGCGAAATGCACATGGACAAGTCCCAATGTAATAACCCGAAAATCCGAGCCAATTAAAAAAATTTATTTTGGCAATTTTAGCGAATTTTGATTATTTAAAATGAAATATTTTAAATAATATCGACGAGAAATTTATTTTGAATAGAGTTAGAAAGTATATATTTATATACGTCGTCGTTAGAATATAAATATTTATTTATATATATAAGAGGAATTGGCGGTAGTTCGATAATTCGATTTTAAAGTTCAAATGAACGTACAGGATTCAAAATAAACCAGATTTTAGTGAAACCAAAAATATTTGAATCTAATTGAGAATATCTTTCCAACGATGCCGAAAAATCAATATTTCATAGCGGGGATAAAAAGTTATGTCCAATTGAAAATTCAGAATAGTCGATATGGAATTCTGGCCCTTAAAAATGGAAGTTTTGCAAACGACCTCTGTTTTCGACGAAACCACTTTTATTGAATCCGTGATGTCTAGTTATTGCTAGGTTTCAAAATTTGTAATTTTTCGAATCAATATGTGAGCGTGGCAAAGGAAAACGAGTTTGACCAGTTTCAGTTGATTTTAATCGACTGGAAAATGGCCATTTTTTAAACGGTCTCAGAATTTGACGAAATTAGTTTCGTTAGGACCGTATTGTCAATACGAAGCTAGAAAATATTTTTTGGGAATTTTTAGAGTTCGTATGTGGCCCCGGTAAATTGAAATGCGCGTTCAAATTCAATGTAAGAGTTATATTTTGATTTTGACGAAAACTGATCGAAATGATCGAATCAGCTTACGGTACATATCCCATTGTGTTCAGAATGAGGGTAATTAGCTATGGACGATAGGCGGTAGGTTCGATTTCGAGGTCGAAATGAAAAGTTGCTTTTTGAAAAAAAATGAAAATAAAATAAAATCTCTTCCTTTACTCTCAGCCCCCCCCCCCCGGCATTACTTTTCAAAGTAGAAAAAAAGGGAGAAACCTAATAGACATCGCCTCCCCTCCCCCCCTCCCCCGTCAGAGCCACTACCGCAGTCGCCGAACCCCCCCTCGCGCGCCAGTCGCCGAACCCCCCTCCTCCGCAGTCCCCCCTGATGACCTAGCCGCCGCGCCCGAACCCTGTGCCACCACCGCACACCACCTCCAACCGCCAGCGACGAACTCCGACGCCCCAAAGGCCACCGACCCAACCGCGAGCTCTTCTTCGGTAATCAACGTGAGTTTTTGATTTTAATTTTATTTATTTATAGAAATAAAAAATATGGTTTGCATGAAGGTTAAAAATATAATTTTTGTATTATAGGAAGGTTAAAAATATAATTTTTATATTGCATGAAGATTAAAAATATGATTTTTATCAGATGTGAAGGTTAAAGATATGGTTTTTATATTATAGAAGTATTAAAAATTCGATTTTTATTATGTAGAAGAGATAAAGATATAATTTTTATATGATGTAGAGTATAAAAATATAATTTTTATAGATGTAGCAAAATAAAAATCTGATTTTTATTATATATGTTGAAATAAAAATGGGATTTTTATAGCGATGATATAAAAATCCGATCTTTATATTAGAAGTAGATATAAAAATAAAAATTTATATGGGAAGGAGCGTTATAAAAATATATTCTTTATTGGAAGAAGAGCGATATAAAAATAGAATTTTTATCTATATCGCAACGGTATAAAAATAGAATTTTTATCCATGTAGCGTAGTTATAAAAAAAGTGATTTTTATATATGTAGTGAATACGGGCAACGAAAGTGACAAAAGGCGAGAACGGTGAAGATTTTCTACATATGAAGAGGCGTGGCGTTTGGTTTAGCTCTTGGTGAGAACTCCGCACTTTTATTTAATTTCTAGTTTGAAATATATACTAGGATGTAGACGGTGCTTAGCAGCACCCGACACCCGTCGTCTACAGAACATGGATGACTTGTTTGTTTAATTGGTGTGTTGTGAAATCTGATTGTGTGATGGTGAATGAAATAAAATATTTTATAGTTAAAAATATGATTTTTAACGTGTAAATAAAATAAATATTTATAATACTATCGGATGATTTGTTTATATACACTGATTTGACTGATATTGATTGGGACGATAAATTTTACACATTGCCCAACTGCACAAATAAAATGTGTGTTTGTTGATTTGAAACCCCATACGGGTATTGGGATGATATTTGACGTACACAAATCCCGATTGTTTAGTTGTATGTCAATCGATGGGTTGACAGACTGTGTAAGTGTTAATTATTTATATTTAATGCTTATGCAGTTGTGTGGTGCACTCTGGATGATGATTGATTATTTATCGTTGCTATTATATACATGCGTTGTAGAAAATCCATATAATTAATATTATATGGTAATTGATTGGGCCTCATTCCAATATTGAAAATATATTCATGTGTTGAATTGAAAATATATATATTCATGTGTTGAATAGAAATATAAATTCATGTGTTGAATTGAAAATATGTTCATGTGTTGAATTGAAAAATATTCATGTGTTGAATAGAATAACATTCATATGTTGAATAAAAGCCGTGTTGATTAGATTGACGCCGTTTTGACGTGAACGATATTTATATCGATTTTTATCATTTTTCAATGAATATTGAAAGTGATTTCAAAATTCGAATTAAATTGAAATTCGAATTAAATTGAATAAATTGAATAAATTGAAATGAATTGAAATTCGAATTAAATTGAATAGATTTGAAATTCGAATTAAATTGAAATTCGAATTAAATTGAAATGAATTGAAATTCGAATTAAATTGAAATTCTATTGAAATCGATTTGAAATGGAATTAAAACGAATTTATATTGAAAAATTCAATCTTGATTTGAATTTGAAAAGGAAGTTGAAATCGTTTTGAAAACGAATTTAAACGATTTATAAAATACGTTTTGAAAGGAAACCGACGAAATATAATATATATATATTATATATATATAGAATGGCCTGAATAGAACACGCCGCGCCGCGGTAGTTCGTGAATTTCGACCATTGACTTCGAGTGGACATTGCGGGAGATCCGACTGCCGGATTCTCTTAAAACCGGAACCATTGGGTTCGTATCGAAAAGAGCTTTCCAATGAATATTAGAAATTTGAATGCTAACGGTTGGATTTGGAATTATGTCCAAATCAAATTTGAAAAAGGTCGCTGTAAGTGCAGTTCGATGGCCGTTGATGGAAATCGACTGTACGGGCCTTGATAAAATTATTAAAAATAGTAGTAATTTGTGTAAAATCATAAGAAATGATTTGTGAAGAATTGGGATGAAAAACTTCATATTTCAAAAGATAAAAATAGATTTTTTATCGAAAAGAACTAGTTTTGAACTAGAATTAAAATCAATTTGGTTTTGAAATAAATAAATTGAATTTGAAATGGTTTTAAAAGTAACCAGGATTTCCAATAATTGAATTGGAATGGATTTGAATCGAAATTGTCCTTGGAATATTTCGATGTTGGATTTCGTGATTATACAGATATTGTTATGGAATTTTGAAAGATGTATTTATATCATTATTTCCAATACGATATTTGTTGGTCGTAGAATTTAATATTGAATATAAGCCGGTATATTTTCTATTCAGAGCCTTGTATTTAATATCAAATGGGATTTGGGTTTGTCATGAGTGGTGTCTTCATCAACACTGTTCTTAAACCCAGTTAAGAAAAAGATTAAATTATAATGAAGTGTACCAATTAAATGGTATTTAATTAGAATTGAATTTAAATTGATTTTTGGGTTTATCGTTAACGGTGTTTTAAATAACACTTGTTCTTTAACCCGATAATTAATGGAATGTGATTTTGGGTTGTCGTGAACGGTATCTTCAATAATACTGTTCTTAGACCCATGGGAGTTAAGAAAATCATAAACTAACTGGAGATTAGTTAGGTTGAATGGTTTCTTAGGTATTGATCTGATGTTGGTTTCGGCCTTCGGGGTTAATACTTAGGGAATTGCTTACTTGCTCATTTACGGTCAAGACTGATTGAAATGTGATGTGATTTTGGGGTTTATCGTGAACCGTGTTTCAAATGACATTGGTTCTTTAACCCAGTTAAAGATTAAAACTAAGTGGAGTTTTAATGAATCTTGAATTAGATTGAAAAGATCGAGAATGGAGTATCACCAGTTTTGCTCCAGGCGATAGTTAAATCTTTAATTAGATTTGAACGTGAAATGGTAATTGAATTTACCAATAACACCGTGGTGTTAGATATGAAGTATTACCAGTTTTACTTCATGGGATGAACATGTTGGGATTAAGAAATTAAAACAAATGATTACTTCGGTGTGGTTCGCTGATCCCGACTAGTTTGAATTGATATTCAATAGAAGATTAAAGAATAAATTTAAAGAATTTATCTTTGATAAAATTAATGGGAACCTTTCCCAAAATATAAGAATATTTTAATAAAAGAATATTCTGAATTGGAATGAGGCGTATGTTGTGTTTGTGTAACACTTGTTTATTATATACGCGAGTTATTCAGAAAGACCGGGTTTATCCCATTCTGAATAACTGATTCGACGTGGTGTCGAGGATGAAGACGGCGGTCGAAGACCAGAGGTCTTCATGTCATTTGGGTGATTACTGATGATCTTGATTAGGCTGTACACCCAAGAGGAGGGAATCAGTTGGTGATCGTCCAGACTTACTTGGAGATTGATGGATATGCGAGGTACAAGGTGCCTCCAGTTTCGTTCAGACCCAGAACGAACTTGTAAATGGACTGTGTGTCTGAGATTGGATTTTATTCTGTGTGATTGATTTCTATTAAATATATATCTGTTTGGCGGCGAAGAATTTATTCTCTTGCTTAACGTCCTTCTTTGGGACGTACGAGCTCAGGGGTTATATATTGATGGATATCAATCGCATGGAGTGAATTGCCTGTGTTGTATGCCTAACTGGAAATTGATCAAGGCTTCTGTTGAAAAGCAAAATCTTGTGGTTGATGATCAAAGCACCGCCTGTGTGGCACAGCTTTGTGTAACGTTGATTCGCGAGCCTCACACCCTGGTTGTGAACCAGAAATGGAGAGGACGGCAGGGAGGGCATGCGTTTCTTTCTAACTAGTGGTGGTGTCATTGGGCTCATTTACGCCCCATAGGGCGGGGAAACGCAGTGTCCAGGGTTTAAGTTTAATCCACATCGATGGACCGGCCCTGTTGCTCCAAGGGCCCACCTGAGTCTGGGTCCTGAGACATAGTAGGCTAGAATGTCTCGAATCGGTAGAGGACGATCCATGACCTCGGTTCATAGATGGAAATTCAATTTCCAAATACGTGACTTTGCGGTTTTGATTGTAGAGCCTAGTATGGCGACATGATATATGGTACCCATGTCGTCTATGATTGATATTTATGATTGAAATTGTTTTGACACTATACATTTATAATAGTATCAAATGACTTGTTTTAAACGTATCAAGCATGCTTAGGCTATTATAAGGGAAAACCCTATCCTCCGGTTTGTGTTGCATTGTGTGATAGGACCTAGGTCTTATAATAGCTTCATTTTTCTTTATTTAGCATTGCGCTATTGTTTTATGCACTGGCGTTCTTGGGAGGAAACCCGTTCCATGTTATACGGCGTAGTCCCTCGATTTACTTAAATTTAAAATAAAGATTAATAACTGTTTTAGTTCTCACACCAGTCCCATGACTGACCTGTTGTTTATTGTTTTAACCTGAACTCTGGGTGCCCCTATTTTCGACACAGGCAGCTAGTAGTTGGGTTTTGCAGATTTATATTCACAGGATCCTGATTTACACCTGGAACGATGCTCGGAAAGCTCTGTATCCATGTATTACTTTTAGTTGTGTTTTGTATTGTTTTTCCGCTGCTATGTAATTTAATTTAAATCTCTGGTATTTCTATGATGTATCATATTTGTTTATACCCTGTATATTCATGTATTCTGATGAAATTTTTGTAATATACAATGAAATGTTCTTCTGTTTGCATTCGAATTTGTCGTGTTCTCAAAACAATCAGGGGTTTCGAACGGTCTTGGTCGGTTTAGCGACTGATTCGGATCGAGCGAAATTCCCGATCGTTACACCCAAAGACCAAAATCGGCCTAGTTTCATAATAAGTTCCGAAATAGGCCTAATTTTCATATAAGCTTTTGGAGGGGCCTATTTCAAAAAATTATCCTGAATTATATCTCATTCTTCCGTTACTTCGCAAAACATGAGAAATAATTAAAAGTTTTTTTATTTTGTATGTTAACTTCATTTTTTAAAACAACCGTTTTTACGATATGTATTCATTGTTCGCTATATAGTACAGACGAAAATCCGAGATTGAAAAGGTAAACCAAACATTATCTAAGTGTTTAGTCGAATTAATGTCGATGAATTGTTACTATTAACTAGATTATAACAATAAGGTAAATGGAAAAGTCTATTTATGTAAAAAATATAGACATAATTGATGGCACAAAGGATCTTCATTATTGATTTGTCTCATGATTTCCGCTTTTCATATAAAAACGAAAATTTTCGAAGATCGAAATCTTGTGTGTCTCGATTTGTGCCTAAATAGTTGCGCCACATTTTAATATGAAATGAATATGTCCAATCTAATCATTAATACATATTTATTAAAAAAATTACATAGTTTATCCTTTGTTATTAGAGAACTATCTAACCGCAGTTATCTTTACACGGAAACCTTCTTTTTGGGTTTCTATAATGCATTTATTTTAGAAAAAGTTTTGTTAGTCCCCCTTTATCAGTGACATCTAGCTAGTCTTTTTTGGGGCACTATCATAATTAGTTTTATAATTCATATTGTACAATTCACTAACAGTGACTTTGTTAATATCGCACTTTGAGGATCTACGAGGATATACTTTTAACAATGCTACCAAAATTGAATGTTCAAACATTTAACTTTTGGAAAATCATCGCTAATCTAACACTAGTAATGAGGGAAAAACTAGGAAATAAATTTTTATTTGCATAACCTGGACGATTATCATTATTAACAAGGAAATAACATATAACTTTGCAAGATGACTCGCGTTATTTAAGCTTTTTATAGAAAAAATGATAAATTATTCGAACATAGCACTCGTTATGATGTCTCGTTGTCTCAAGCCCAAAATATCAACCACCATTGTCTAAATTGTCGCATCTCAAACTGGTTCTTGAATGTATATTTTCCTACCCTTATACGTCTATATTTGTATACCACACTAAGGGAATGGTAAGAGATTTTCCAAGTTGATGATAATGGCATACAATCTTTGGAAATAAAAGAAATTCAATCTTCCTTAGCAAAAGCTCTAAAGATCTATCGCAAAATCTATGATGGAGATTTTTCAACCGATGATAGTTGCAACTATCTCTAGTCTTCATATAATGTTTGTGATAGGTTCAGGGTAGAAATTCAGCGAGGAAAGTGGGAAAGATCAACTTGTAGAATAAGACAAATAAGAACTCAATAGAATAATTTTGAGAAAATAACTTTGCTACCAAAATAACTTTGCTACCTTTCATTCATCACCGTTCACCATACATAGTTGCATCTACAAATAAAAAGAAGGGGCGTTATACAAAAATTACTAAAAATAAAAAATAATAGAAATTAGTATATTTTTCTTCTACAAAGTAGATGGACTTGTCCTATAGCATAACTACTTTCTCTCCTAATCACAAAATATGGATGTCTTTTGAATGATTTGTTTAGGCCTTGCATGAGTGGGTAGTTGGAGATTATCTTTATGTGTAGGAGAGGTGAAATTAGGTTTATTACTAGTGCAGGCCATATCAATGCACACCCCTTCAAGATTGACCTTGTCCTTAAGGTCCTGAGTAACCAGTGTTTGTGGTAATAGCTATAGAGGAATGGAAGTTGTGTTATGGTAGAGTTTGAGGAAAGATATGTAAAAAGCTGGATGTATGCAGGAGTTAGGAGGGAGGAGCAGTTTGTACGCTATGGATCCGATACGTTCAATGACTTGGAATGGGCCAAAATACTTTTGGAAAGTTTGTGATGATTGTGAGTATGATGATTTGGCGATATGGCTGAATCTTCACAAATACCCATAAGCCCATGGTGAATTCCTTGTCACTACGGTGTTGGTCAGCGTGGCTCTTTATGTGAGATTGGGCCTTTTGTAAGTTAGTTTTAATGATTTATAGTAGCTGATCTTGAGAAGCAACCCATGATTCGAGTTCTGGAATATGAGTGGAACCTACAATGTAGTTGGAGATTATAGGTGGAGGTCGTCCATGTACAACTTGGAAGGAGGATAAGCCAAGAGAGGAACGTTTGGTGGTATTATATCATCACTCGTAACGGGGAAGGCATTTAGCCCATTTCATGGGCACATCACCTATGATTGCTCGGAGGTACGTTTCAAGATATATATTAACCACTTTCGATCATCCGTCGGTTTGAGGGTGGTATGCACAACTCATTCGAAGGTTTCTTCCATGAAGACGGAATAATTCTTTCCAAATTGAATAATGGATAAGCAGTCTCGGTTCGATATAATAGAACGAGAAAAACCATATATGCGGCCATACTCTTGAAGAAATCATGAAGCTAATTGAATGGCTGAAAGTAAAGTGGGTATCACGCATAAATGGGCATATTTTGAAAGATGGTCAATGATTATCCAGATTACAGTTTTACCAGTGGATGCTGGAAGATGAGTGACGAAATCAACTGCGGTATCTTCCCAGGTTAGCTGAGAAATTAGGAGTGGCTGGAATATCCCTTTACATGATGCATTGTCAAGCTTAGTTTGGAGGCAAATGCGATATTGTTTGACATAATTCTGGATTGAAGATGCGAGTTTTAGCCAAAAAAAATTGGTGGCGACTTTTGCTAAATAGATGCAAAATAGAAAGGGATACGAAAGTTCATCTAAGAGTCCGTCTACCGTCGGAATTACAAAACGGTCTTTAATTGTTATGGCGTTTAGAGCTCTATAATGGATGCAAAATCTCCATGACACATCTTTTGTTTTTACTAATAGGATGGAAGATGAAAATGAGTTTGTAGAGGGTTGAATCAGTTTAGATTTGAGCATCTTATGGACTTGTCTGTTCGACTTCATTTTTCTAAATAGAGATGTAACGATAGGCTGTGGTGTTGATAGGCTGTGAATTTGGAATAAGATTTATGTGATGATAGAGATTTCTGTTGGGTGGTAGCTCAATTGAGTTGGCCAATATTGGTTCATACGTGGCTAGTAGCTATTGAAGTGTGAGGTCTTGGTGGGTCAACCGAACTGGGTCAAGGCTGTGAGTAGTGGGCCGGACTTGAAGCTAAAGGTAGTTAGAAACTAGCTGGTGGACGGAAATAGGAAAGGGAGAATTTTAGGGTGCGTTTGGTTTACATTTTGAGTTTTTTATGGTTGTTTTCAATTTTTCATTTTAAATATTTTCACTATTTCTCAAAATACGTTTGGTTATTCTTTTTTCGAAAACAAGTTTTCAAAACTAAAAATTGAAAAATGAGTTTGGTTTGAAATATAGTTTTCAAATTTTGAAAACTTGAGCTTTCATTTTTGCAACTCAAACATATACTATTCAAATAGTCGCCTCCAATAATATATACTATTCATTTTTCATGTTTGCATGAACATACTACATGTTGTAAATCGAACAAAAAACAAAACGAAAAATTCAAATATAAAGAACTTGAATAAAACAACTGTAAATATATCAAGTTGCTAATTAAAAACTATAATATATGAAAGATAATAAGCTGAATTCTAAACAAAATGATTAAACATTAAAAAGAATACAATATTTCAAACTACATATGACCGAATTGTACATGAATAAAATTACAATAAAAAAGTTCATAAAACAATTTTAAATATATAATATAAGAGATAAGCTAGATAAAGAGAAAGTTGAAAGAGAACAACTCAAGCATTTATCATAACAATATGATATTTATATAAGCCACAAATTTTGTAAGCAACGCGCTTCTGATGTCTACCAAGTTACATCTGCAAACGATAGTACAAAGATAAGACATCTACTAAATCACAACATAAAAGTAAATAAAAATAAGAGTATCTGAACTACTCAACTATGTTACTGAAATAAATATATAATGAATTATTAAATTGAAACTGAAATAAAATTGTACCTGAACTATAATCGACGAGTTTTGTCTATGGAAAAGACAAACTGAAATATAACCTGAACAAGGAAAACAAACAATATATGTGTGTCCACAGGCCTCCACCCATAAGGTAATGCAACAAGTTTACAAAATACATTGTTAACTATATATATCCATACGTCTTGTTTAATACTAATCCAATAACTGAGAGTGCTGTATGAATGCAATGCAACCATCCTCAGGAATCATCACATAAATGCATGCAGAACAAGAAGGGACAACAACCAAGTGGGAAGCAACCTTATCTAAATGAAGCACAATACATATACTTTGCTTTACCAACAAGAATCCTGTTACAACATTATATGCGTGGGTCCATAAACACAAAAGATTCACTAGGCTTTGTGCCGCAGTAGCAATAATAAGTGTACTCCTGCACCATCCAATTTTTTTGATGGATGTTTGAAAAAAATGTCACAACTAGGAAATTGAACTTCATAAGATTTGAACAGCAGTAAGGCCGCTAGAGATGTGCATATTTTAAGCTAATAACTCAAACTCAAAGCAAGACTTATAAAACGTATGCAACCAATTCAGATTTAAAAGCATATGATAAAGGTTAAAGGGTAGTAAAACAAAGGTTAGCCAGAGGTTCAACTAGATTAAGGGAAAACCATGATACAAGTCAACAAATAACTCAAAGGTCATTGCACCGGCTTCTAGAACAAGAGACATGCATACAATATCAGGCAAAGCAAAAGACTATCAGGGAAAATCGCAATTGCAAACTAATAGATCAAAAGTAAAGTTCATGCATATCCAAGGAGTTGTATGTTCAACCAACATATAATTCATCCATCCATATAAGCGTGTTGATCCAAGAAATCAGTGCCAAAGTCACACATGAATTTACATAGGTAAATATGCTTAGGGTAGGTTAATTCAAGTGTGTGTTCAGTTTCAACTGCTCACATTCATTCAAAAATCGGTGCATGTCAATACTCAGTTAAAGAAAAAGTGATATTCAAGTGTGTTTTATGAAATTAGCTGGTATAAATGTGTGTCTACTTTGAAGTAAAACTTCAAAAATAATCCACTGACATTCTCTTTACATGCAAACTTTATGTAGAAAATTATCATACTCGAAAGCTTGAATCTATGCACTTGAGGAAGAGATCAAATTTGATTATTGAATAAACGCTTTTTGATTAAAAAGTTTTCGATTTCTAGGAAAAAGAAGAAGATGAGCTGAATTATTATTTATAAGAGAAGAAGATAGAAGAAGAACCACTGCATTCAGACCAGATTTTTCAATAGAAAAACTGTATCGCCCCACTACAAGTACGTCTGCCAACGCAAAATCAATTTGGTATCTATGTAATGATTGATTTGCCTATGTAATCATAGCTTAAAAAGTTGATCAAGTTTCTGCTGTAAGCAAGTGTACTATTTACATTCACCATTTTCCCAAATTCCCTAACTGCTTGGAAAATTTGCAAAAAATACACACAATAGTTTTATAAACTCAACCAAAATAAATTCAACGAACACATAAGCTAAGGCAGCAAATTATGCACAAGTAAATTATATCCACAAACATTTATTCAAATGTATTAAATATATTGTTATCTGTGTTCACACACTATTTGAACAATGTTTATATGAACCAAGGCAAAATAGTAGACTGAAACTATTTCTCATTCTATTAATTTTCAGAATTAGATTCTTAATTAATGAAAAGCACAATGAACTACGGCAAAATAGTAAGTTGAAACAATTTGTTATTATGTTGAATTTGAGAAACAGATCCTAACCGATATCGACGTGAAATACAATGAAATAAAGCAAGACAGTAAACTGAAACGGTTTCTCACACATTTAATTTTCAGAATTATATCCCTTAACCAATGTGAACCATGCTTAACAAAGGAAAAATATTAAACTAAATTAGTATCTTATGCTATTAATTTTCAAAAATAGATTCCTAACCAATGCAACCAAATCTAAAAAGGCAAAACAGTATGTCAAGATTAAATCATTTTGAGATGTTATTTCTTAACAAAAGATCCGTTAGAAATAAGATAGCAAGAAACTATTAGATGATTCAAGAATCTAGCAATCATATTTTTGAAAATTGATGATATTTCGTTCAAGATAATGTAATAAATAAAGATAACATATGCAAAGAACCATGTAAATATGTAAAATTATTAGGAAATATTGATATGCCATTTGCCCAAGAAGGTTCTCATATTTTATATAATCAATGGTTTCTTTTACTGACCTTTATGCCCATTGTAATACGTCAAACTTAGAAAACAAAACTCACCCTACGTGGTTGCAGCTACTCACATGTTTTTGACACATACATACTTATAGTTTGACTAACCTAAAATAAGATGGATACAACAAGCAACGTCATACACACTCATATACCCAACTGTAACTGCAATAGTCATGGTAAAATTGTTTTCTGTGTCCATGATACAATGAATTTACCTAAGAAACATTAAGGGATCTACGTCATAATTTAAAAATAGAAGAAATCGACCAAACTACAATATAATGAATCAAATAATTTACCTTAGAACAACACGAAATTAGAAGCGGTCCACAAAACCCTAACCCGTACCAGAGGGGGAAACACTGTAACAAATACCGAAAACGATTATGAAATACGAAATCGAATTACGAAATACCAGAAAGGGAAACCTTGATGAATCTAGAATCGAATCAATTTCGAAATATGAATTCAAGAATTTACCTGATTTTTGGTGACAATAGGCGAATTTGGAAATCAGGAGAAACGATTGTTTGCGGCCAGAAAAAGAGAAAACTAGGTTTAACGTGTTTGTTTTTTTTGGATTTTTGGTTTTGAATTTTCAAGTGGGCCACAAAAGGGAATTGTTATTGACACTCCAAATATTGTTAAGTGGAGACCAATTTTTTTCTTCTTCAAAAAATTGTCAAGGGGAGCTCCTTAATAAATAAATGTAAGTTTACCTTAACAAATATTGCAAAGGCCTTAGTAATTTTTTTCGGTTAGCATATATCAATTTTTTTAGCAGGAAAT
The DNA here is from genome assembly GCA_030737875.1 of Allium sativum. Taxonomy (NCBI): domain Eukaryota; kingdom Viridiplantae; phylum Streptophyta; class Magnoliopsida; order Asparagales; family Amaryllidaceae; genus Allium; species Allium sativum. The sequence goes on along the minus strand of CM060921.1, from coordinate 424,391,312 downwards.
TTGTGTGAAGGACAAAAAAAGCAAAAAGTTTGCCCAAAAGGACAAAAGCCTAAAAAGTTGCTCAAAATGCCAACTTTTAGAGTAAAGTGGAAAAACAAGGGACCCCCCTGAATTCCACCATTTGCACTAGAAAATGTCCTTTTGGGCAAATTTTTTGCCTCTTGTCCTTTTGAGAAAACTTTTTGCTCTTTTTGTCCTTTTTGTAGGGATTTTTAGGCATAAGGACAAAGTCAAACAAAAATTTATCCATAAGGACGGTCAAGAAAAATTTATCCTTAAGGACAATTTTACACTAGGTAGTGGAATTCAGGGGTCCACTAGCATTTTATAGTTTAATCTAAACTTTGTCCTTTTGGCTAATATTTTTGCCATTTGTTCTTTTGACATAATTTTTTGTTCTTTTTGTCCTTCACACTATTTTCCTGATTTTTTTAAACCCTTAAAGGATAAGCGTTTTCAAAGGAATAAGATTGAACTATTTTTTTATTTTTTGACATAAGTATGACGATTTTTATAATTACGGAGGCAATGCACCGAATTGATCATTAATTTTCGACACATCACTGTCGAATACATATATAATTAATTACATGCTGCATTCGGTGTAGTGGTGACGAACTGCTTATTTTAAATTTGATTTCTCTTATTAAATAAGGTTTTTTTAAAATCTAATTTAAAAGGGCAATCCAGGGATATTGAATAGTGTGAAATAATATGTTTGTGTAGCCCCTTAACAATTTTTCAAAGTGTGGAGTGTTTTTAAAAAATGACACCCTCTTAACAATAGTTGGAGTGCCAATAACAACATCCCCTCAAAACGGTGAAAACAAAATAATCTTGTTTTGAGTTTTCTTTATTAGACAGAAATGATAATTTTTCAAAATGAGTTTTTCAACACAGTAAATGAAACGAGTTTTCATTATTTTTCAAAATTAAAAACTGAAAATGATCTGAAAATGAGAAACTAAACGCACCATAATTTTTCAGCCCAGTAAGGAAGATGGACCTATCATTCAATTTAAATTACATTGTTAACTCCTTAAGATCAAGCGTAGTTGGGCCTAACTGCTCTAAATGCCAAACACAGCATCAGTTCGACCATTCCAATTTTTCAAGTAGATGAAAATCAACGGTGAATGTATAACTTGAATCTCGACATCCACGCCTTCGCAAGATCTAAGTTTGTAATTTCTCTTGTTTCCTACCGTAACAACGAAGGAGTTGCTGCGATCCCAATCCAAAGCTAAAAATCGTGCTGCTTTCGGTCGCAGGAAACTGTGAACTGGTGTTCGACAAGGATGAATATGGGTTTGTTATTGATGGTTGCTGGTAGTCGAATGGAGCGAGGGTGGATTGAACCAGTCAAGGCATGAAAGGAAATCTCTTGGGGTGTTTGTGATTGGTGTTCTGGGTTGCTTGTGTGGTCGTCGATGGGGACAGGTTGTGGATCGGTGGCTTCATTTGGAGAGTTTTCGTCAGAGTTCAATTCAGGTAAGATCATTATATGGGTAGGTTTGCAGCGGTGACCAAAATGATATTTCTCATCGCGGTTGCCAACTGGTTGGTTTGGAAGATTGCACTGGAGTTGTATGAGGAAATGTCTGAGAGATTTGTGTAGTGTTTGATTTCTGGAATTGTGGGGTGGGTTGGTTAGTGTAAACTGGTTTGGTTTGGTCATAGCATTTGAGTTCAATTAGCTTGGCATTGTCTATTGCCTCGGATATGGTACTACTTTTAAGAAGAACGAGTTCGTTTTAAATTTGTGTTTTAAGGCTGGAAATAGAACAGTGGAGGATGGAATCTAGGGATAATGTGGTGATGCGGTTGCAGAGTGTCTCGAACGTGGATGGGTAGTTTTCGATAGTGGTGATTCGTCAGAGTTTGAATAGGGTGGCTCGAGGGTTTAAGAAGGTGGGTGGTCCGAAACGTTCTATTGCTTTGGCTAGTGCCATCCACGATGGAAGTTGTTTGTTCCGATGCATCCATTGGAACCACTTAAATGCATGACCTTGTATGTAGAAATAGGGGTGAGCATTATTCGGTTAAACCAAATAAACTAACCAAACCAATTTATTTTGGTCGGTTTGGTTCGGTTTTGAAATTAAATTGGTTTGTAATCGGCCCGGAAAATTATTAAGTTCGGTTATCGGTTTAACCAAATTAACTAAACTTTTACTATGTTTCAAAATTATCGATATTATAATAAATATTTTAGGTTAGTTCAGTTATTTAAGTAAATTTTAATCACCACCTATGTGCCAAAATTGGTATTAGAAAGCATAAAAATCATAAATAATAATACTTTAATCATATATTTATAATTTATTTCAAATTATAGTGAACACTACAAACATAAAGTGCAAAATATTTTTAGTTTGGTTTAATCGGATAACCAACCGAACCAACCAAACTTAATTTGGTTGGTTTGGTTTGGTTTTCATTTTTATTGGTTCTAATTTGGTTTGACAAATTTCATCATCGGATAAACCAAACCAACCAAACGCTCACCCCTATGTAGAAATTTGAAAGGTGTACTTGTTGGTCCGCCAGTGTCGAGTAGTAAGTATAAAATCATTCGGTTTGAAATATCCAATCATGTGGATTTGAACCATCGAAGAAGGATAGGGTGCATTCGGGTGTACGGGTATTTGTAGAGGATGGAAGTAATAGGGGTTGACCCGAAGGGTTGTTTGCAGAGGATGCTTGGTTGGTTGGAGAGTGAGGTGTGTGATTGTCTATTTTGTGTGTGGGGTCGACAGTGGATTTAGTGATGTCTTGGAGGGGGGCTTTAATATCTATGATGTCGGCGTGTTGGGTTTCAAGCATGGAACTGTGGCTACTTTGGATGGAGGTGATGGTTTCATGGTGGTTTTTGAGTTGTTGTATGGCTTATCAAGTTTGGTCATGGTTATTTGATGGTGAAATGAACTGTAGGAAGAAGGGGAGAAGAGACCAAGAGTGCAAGCACCAGGTTGATAGGTTCAGGGTAGAAATTCAGGGAGGAGGAAAAGAACTATTTACAGAATAAGGAAGGTAAGCATTCAGTAGAAGAATTTTAGTTTTCTAATAATGCTAGAAAGCCCGAAATAAAATCTGACCTTTTTTAGGCTGACGAGGAATCATATGATAAATCTTTCTCTCTCTCTCTCTCTCTCCTACGTTATATTTTTCATCATGCATTTCTTCTTCCACAAGTAATACTGATATTTTGTACCCATCTGAATTGTTTGCATTTGCTTTTTAGTTGACCTAGATACAAGAATGTATGTTGTTTTCAAAATTACCAAAACCCATATAATAATTTCTGGCAGTATCAAACTTCTTCTTTTTTACTTTCTAACCCATATGATCATGCACAGTTAGCATAAAAGTATACCAACATGTTATTTGTTTGTTGTTTGAACAAATCAACCAGCGTGTATTCACCGCATATAAGCCGGAGAACTCAGAAATATAAGCTGAAGGCTTCAAAAATCCACCTTATGTTTTTTACCATTAGTCAATCGTGAATATTTATATTTTTCACCAAGAGTATCAGCTCAGCACATTACACCACTTCTGTAAGCATGCAATACCGTGCCCATAATACCAGCAATATCAAGGTCAGATGCATTGACATTAAATCTTATATAACGTTTGTTAAACCCGCTGTGCAAACAAATAGTAATATTCAATATTGGACTGCATGCATGAATAATACTATTCCTCATTGAACAACCAATAAAGAACCATGTTACATAAGATTTATTCACAAATAACTGAACATAAAAAATCCAACACATGAAAGACAGTAAACAACTATAACATTCAAGTCTATCCCAAATAAAATAAAATAAATAATAAATCCTATCAACTTCTTAATATTTTGCTATCGGTTTTGTAAAACTAAACATCACACCGTAATAAGCACCCAAACAACTCTTGAACGAAAGTTGATAATAAAAATCTGCTACTGAACCTTCATTTCGTCTTCAGCTCAAAATGTAATGAAGCCTGAGAATGGCACGGAAACACAACACCTGCTGTTCAACTTCATCTTTATCATGTTCGATAGGTACATAGCATCCCTAACGTAGAATCAATTTTCAACGTGACTTCGAAATTGTGATAATAGAATTTAGAGTACAGTGTAAAATCTCACATAGTTATAGCTTGCTCCTACAATCGAATTCTCAACCATACCAGAAGGTGTTTGCTGCGATTGATAAAAAAAGTAATGTGCGACGATTGACGAGTTAAATGTATATGGACTACTGCTTGCAAAATGATGATCTTCCTGACATATAAAATACAACATGTGGAATAAGAATTAATGTGGGCAGCAGTAAAATGTACACTAGCTAGATTTTTACCATGACGATTGTTAGATCAAAATTTGGCTCTAACACCCAAATTGTTCTGATTCGTAGAAAATTATAACTGAAAAATGAGGAAAAAGCAGAGAACACACAAGGTTTATAGTGGTTCGGCGTTAACAAGCCTACGTCCACTTTATATGCTATTGATTATACTTTGATTGCTAGTACAACCAACGATTTCTCTCATACTCACTCTTACAATTATGATTTCTCTCAGTAATCTCGAAATAAAACTGATAAGAAATAGTGGTATGACAGTAATGGTGGAATCAATACTCAATACTGCCAAAAAGATCCCGAAAAATGCCAAGCTCTGGGCTATTTATAGCTGATTCTGTCAGGCGGATCGCGGTCACACGTGACGCAAATCCCGAGAATATCGGATTGGATCGAGGCTTGATGAAGAATTGGTCAATATGACAGTTGTAGACAGGTGTCGCGAGATCCATGCATCTCGGATCGTGATGGACTTAGTCAGGAGCTTCGCTACATCCTCGGGAATCGGATCGGTTCGTGATGGCCAAGGAGGGATCGGGTCGCGACCCGCTGCAGCGATCCGATGGTGCGATCCAAAGGGGGGCGATCCGCCTTTCTGTGAACTAAAGGAGAGAAATCTCATACTTTCTTCTTATGTGTTGAACCTTGGTGGCTTGGTCAAAAAGCTAGCCAACATTTTGCCCCCTCGAAGTATGTTTTATCGAGAATGGAACATGCTTCGAAGCTGCAGAAACATCTTTTCACCGAATAGTGTGAATCATCGGTTGCGTCTATCTAAAATGTTGTATCACTTCGGAAAGTTGTATCCCTTCGATTTATAAAAATATCGATTAAATCTTCAATCTCTTCTTTGTTCATCGGATAATTCTCATTTCTGGAATATTTTGGAGACTTAATCGTCAACTTGCCATGTAAACCTTTTGAGAGCTTTCTTCTTCTTCTTCTTTTTTTTTTTTTAGTGATCATTATTGGACTCGGATCGCCGGAATGTGGTGTGGATCGTGGGAACGAGGCTCGTCGCGATCCATTGTTTAAATGGGTCTTTAGTGAAGCAGGCCGCGCCCCTTTCTCCGATGGGCTTGGACTCGTGGCCCACCAGGCCCCCACAGGTCGAACGAGACAAAAAAGGGGGAGACTAACGGTCACGAACCCGTCTATGTAAACCGAACCCATCTCGACTTTCCCCTTTCTTCTTCTTCTTCTCATCACGCGCCGCCAGCTCCCTTCGAGAGAAAACTCTATTATTCCTTTAAATCTCTAAAATCCCACTTATTTCCCCAATTTTCAGAAAGGTAATCTCATTAAAAGCTCTCTCTCCTGTTTTTTTTCTGAGTTTTTTGACTGATTTGAGGAAAGAAGGGGCAGAATTTTGTAGTTTTTGAGGTCTTGGGGGCCGTGGAAACGCCATGGCTGATGGGTCTCAGTGACTCGAGAGGAGGAGGAGGAAGGAGAAGAAGGCAGGGAAAGAACTGGTCGACTCGGATCGTGAGCGAGGCGATGGGTTTGGAGTGGTGGCGAGGCGATGGGAGAAAGGATGAAAATGGAATATGGGTTTAACTTAGCGGACCGGGTCGCGAAAATAGTGAAGCTTCGGATCGCGGGGAATAGATGGTGGGACGGATCGCCATGATGTTACCACGATCCGTTTGAATGAAGAAAGCGAGTCGGAGCGCTTCACGATCCGAAGCTCTTCCTTGAACTTGTGCCTTTCCACGCACCGATCCCTTTACCACGAACGGACCATATATCGCGATCCTGACCCTGCCTCGCGATCCGAGTCTTGGTGCACGATCCAATGAATTTGTTAAATTCTCACTGCAAGTTAATTCTAATACACCAATTGACAGTTAGGTTAGAGCCTTCAAGATGAACTTTCTGGACTAAACAACAACATAAGTTGACTGCATATGACGACTAATCCTTCGATGATTGTTGATCTTCGTACTTTTCTTTAATGCACGCACAGGCACACACTGACACTTGCACACACGGGGCGGGGGGGGGGGGGGTAATTATATTCTTATTTCTCATGTTTACTCGCCTAAACAGTAATGTCGGATAACCGTTCCCCTTCAAGATCTGATACAGAGACGGATCCCGAGGTGTATGAGCACCACAACCCCGAGGTTTTTCCAGTTAATCCAGAGGGTGCGGATTCTGGATCCGAATATGAGGCAGAAACAGAATCGGATCCGTCCGAGAGTACCTCGCTTGATGAGGAGTCCGAAGTAGACGACCGAGCTCCCGACGAAATTCCTGGTGCAATAGAAATTGAGAAATTCACTGACTCTTTAGCTTCCAAACTTGATGACATAAAGCTTAAGAGAATTTGCTTGAGACACGGGATCCCCTGGGATGATGTGACGACACCTGGCAGCGAAGATAGACCTCATTTGGCTCCGGAGGGGTATATGACAGTTAGCCGACTTATGTGCTGGGTAGGCGCTATTCCTCCGTTTCCTCCAATCGTCATTGAGACCCTAAAACGATTGGGTATTGCTCCAATGCAGCTTCATCCCAATGCGTACGCAACCCTATACACCCTATACATCGCATATGCGGAAATCCTGCAAACTGAGCTCACGTTTAAAGATTTGAATTTTTTTTACCTTTTCAAGCATCGCTCCACGGCAACCCCAAATTTTTCTTTCTTCGAATCGGTAGCAAATAGGAAGGTTTTGTCTGACGGGTACAACAACATAGGGGATCCCAAGGCCGATTGGTTCTATATAAAGAGACAGGCCGGGTATTCAAGAAGATGACTTAAATCAAGTAAATTTTAAACCTTTGAATGAATAACTTGTTTAAGAAATCGAAGCACTAACATGCTTCTTTTCTCTAAGCAGATCACGCCTTTCCAAAGACGGAAGGCTCGATGTACAATAATCGACTGTCCCTTCTTCTGCAAAGCAAATCCGATTTCCTAAAGATCAAGAGATGTATTACTGACGAGAATCTTCACAAGCACCGCCTTCTGGATATAAGGTTTGGACTTGGTGCGGGTGGCAAACCCTACAAATACGTGCCCCCTACTGAGGGAGAAGGAACGTCACAGGCAGCAGAAACAACTAAATTTCGTAAGAGTCCTTCGCCGATAATTATCCAAGACGACGAAGACCTAAATGTATATAAAGGAGATGAGGCCCGTGCTGACGAGTCTAAGGAAATCCCAGTCTCTCCGGGGGGTTTCCCCTCAAGGGCCTCTCTACCGGTTGGATCTGCTGCTCCCGATGATTTAACAGAGGAGCAATTATTTAAAGAACTGAGCAAGATTCCTCTTCCTGATGATGTATATACACAGGGAGACTTCGAAGGGGAGCCATTTTTCCCTATTTCTGAGGAAACAACCGTTCCAGTTGGAGAACGAGAAACTACCCAGATGAGCCTGACTTCGGACCCTGGTCTGTTAGGGGGAATTATATGGGATGCACAAATCACATGCACTGTCTGACCCCACACTTTTATACCAATAGTATTCAAGGTTTTAATATGTACTTGTTTCTTTTGCAGGAAAGATGTCTCGCAAACGATCTTATTCCTATCGCTCTCTCCGTGAAGGCACACCTAGTCTTCATCCAAATCCTGTGCGTGCTCGTAGCAGCAACCGAGGGGGAGACAGTCATTGGTCCCGGGATTCTCACAAGCCTACTTCTTCACAGTCCAGATCTCCATCAAAACAAACATCTGGAAAGCCTCCCAGTCATCCGGTGCCGCCTACAGGGGAAAAGCAACTTCCCAAAGACTTAACCCCTCCGAAGAGTGCTCCCTCTCACAACAGATCATCCAAAAAGCATCACGAGCCTAAAAGCATCACGAAGAGTGCTCCCAGTCATCCGGTGCCGCCTACAGGGGAAAAGCAACTTCCCAAAGACTTAACCCCTCCGAAGAGTGCTCCCTCTCACAACAGATCATCCAAAAAGCATCACGAGCCTAAGGATAAAAGCAAAGATCCAAACAAGGATTCTGAGAAGGAGAAAATTGACATTGTCCCTTCCAGCCAACAAAGTTTGAGTGCCCCCGGATCACGAGACTATATCCATGGCCCTGAGACTCAGGCCAAGTTGGAAAAATTACGAGAACAATTCCCTGATATCTTCTTCGAAAGGATGATGTTCGTTCCAACTTTGGAACCAGTCCCTAAGAATTGGGATATTGAAGTCATTGGACACGTTCGTCATGTAGCCAAGCAGTATGAGGCGATGAAGAAACATGCTGTCAATCTCTCAGACGTCATCCGAACGCTTGAGATGGAAGCGCATAGGTCCAAAGTGAAGATAGATAACAATGAAAGGGCCAGGGTAAAAATGGAGAAAGACTTAGAAGATGCACAATCTTTGCTTGCCTTGGCTCAGCGAGATGCTAAGAATTACAAAACAGAGCTGGAGGAGGCCAGGCAACGTTTTCATAATGAGCTCGATTCCAACAGCAAAGAGCGAGCGTTATTAAAGAAAGAGGTGGAAGATCTCAGGATGACCAACACAGAACTAAAAACAGCATAGGATCACTTCGAGGCCGAAAAAGCTGCTTGGGAGAAAGAAAAGACAAGCTTGAAAGATAGCTTAGCTCTGGCCGAAAAGGAGAAGGCGATTCTGAATGATCAACTCGCGCGTGCAGAGAAGCGCGCTATTCTTGCTGAAAATAATGTGGAAAGCGCCATTGAAATGACTACTGTTTCTAATGAAAAGCTCCTCGAGAGAGAGAAGGATATCGAAGGATTTGAAGAAATGTTGTTCAACTTCCTTGGGCAGGTCATCAAGACCCGTAACATCTCCTGGATCCCAGACTACCATGTCACTCTGGCCAACATATGGGATGCAATCGTTGAAAGCGAGAAACAGCGATTAGGAATTGATGGGATCGATGAGAATGAGTTGATGCGGACCATTCTTAGGGATAATGAACCTGAGGATTTAGAGAAAGGCAGACGCCTACTCCGAGAAGAAATTGAAAAAGAGAGAACTCAGGCGAAGGGCAAAGAAAAAAATGGAAGAAGGCCCGAACTCAGCTGCAGAGCCCAAGGCCTCCGAAATTGAGGAATACAATCCAGATTATCCATTGATTCCTCTGGGTCCAACTCCTCCAGCTGTCGGGGGTTCTGCTGCTAGCTTGGATGGAGGATCGGCGGAAGGTATCTCTATATTTTCTCGCAACTTGTCAAAGCAATTGTCACTTGTCGTCGTCTTGTCGGACAATCAACCGAGCAAACCGCATTCTCTCCCAAAATAACATTTGTTTCTCATGATACAGGTGGCGGGCCAGTTGATCAGGATGCTGAAAAGAAGGCAGAGGCAGAGAAGATTGACATCCTGCCAAGTGTTGGTGCTGATGTCCCCCCAGATGCTGAACCCATCGAGGCTTTGAGAGACATGGACGGGCGCCATGACGGCGATGAAGAGAAAGTCGCCATTACCAAAGAAAGCAGAGGCGATGACGAGGAAACCTTGGCTGAACAACAGGCCGAAGAGGAGGAGCAGTTGCTCCTTATGAAAGGGGGACATGATCCAGTATATGTGCCCCCAATTTCCGAGATCGATCCCAAAACTGGGTTGGTCGTAAGATTTTCCTCCCGATCAATAACTTCGCAACTAGCCTCTCAATCCTCTAGTTCTTCGCCGGAGCCTCTTGTTGATAAGAGGAACCTAAACAAAAATGAGGGTCATTCCCACAATTACATTTCATGACTCTCTTTATCTTGTAGGTTTGCAGTTTATGAATGCAAGTTTATTTCTTTTGCGTCATCGTGTACCTGCAGTCAATAAACTCCTCATATTTAGTCACAAGTCATTTGGCTATAACCAAGCTAAGATTATACTACAAATCATTCAAGCAACAGAAAGAATTTAACAATTTCTATGCATGTTGCCCCCTACATTTGAATACGGGGGACTTGGATTTTTTTAGTAGAAATATAGTCCTTGAGGCGCCGAACCTCCGGTGCCTCTATACTTTCCCGATCCATCATCGGGTTAAAGTTCGAACTCGTATCATGATCTGCTCACCGATCCTTTAACGGGCAGGAATTCTGGGGACGCTGAGTCTCCAGCATCCTTGTCAGCGCTTAATCACAGATGTTTTTATACTCTCCTGGCAGTCGCCAAAGTTAGAGTTCGAGCTCGGCTGTTCAGTCGCCCCCCGATCCTTCAGCGGGGTAAGAGCTCTTTCTCAGCGCTTAATCGTAGACGCTTTTATACTCTCCTGGCGGTCGCCAAGGTTAGAGTTCGAATTCGGCTGTTCAGTCGCCCCCCGATCCTTCAGCGGGGTAAGAGCTCTTTCTCAGCGCTCAATCATGGATGCTTTTATACTCTCCTGGCGGTCGCCCAGGTTAGAGTTCTGTCAATGACGTGATTCACTCTATTGTACCTTCAAAGTTCTAGCTGCGGATTGCTCTCCATTTTGATGGAAGGCACCTGGAGTCACATGTTCATGTGATTGCCGCATAGTTTACAGCAAATTTCATAAAGATAAAAAAGCGGATAAATAATAGTGCAATAAAGGTAAACGACACACGGTGTTTTTATAGTGGTTCGGTCAAATCGTAACCTACATCCACTTTATAATCTTTTGCTTAAAAAATTGGACTATTCTAGGCAAGTCGTGCCTTTTACATGGTCCTATGGAACAAAAGAATAAATCCGACATCTTTATGTCAGATAAGGCCGCAAATGTTGGGCATTCCACACTCTGGGGATTTCTTCTCCATCCACTGTAGCTAGCTTGAAGGTTCCATTATCAAGCCTTCGTAGAATGGAGTACGGTCCTTCCCACTTCGCACCCATATGAGTCGGGGGTGGAAAGACACGCTTCAGAACCAAGTCTCCGGGTTCAAAGGTTCGAGCTCGAACCTTTTTGTTGTAGTATCGAGCGACCTGTTGCTTGTGTCTCAAGGCACGCAAGTCTGCTTCATCCCTCTTATCTTCTATTGAATCTAGGGATTCAAGGAGCAACTCGTTATTAGTCATCGGATCGTAATAAGTAACTCGGTGAGATGGTACTTTTAGCTCAACCGGGATGACTGCTTCTGCTCCAAAAGTAAGGGAGAAGGGGGTATGGCCTGTTGCCGATTTATATGTCGTCCTGTAGGCCCACAATGCCAAGGGTAACTCATCGACCCACATAGCTTTGGCCCGATTCAATCTTCTTTTGATAATGGACTTAATCACTTTATTTGCTGCTTCGATCTGTCCGTTCGACTGCGGATGTGCCACAGAGGTGTACCGTTTCTCAATGTGGTATTTCTGGCAGAAGTTCCTGAACTCGCTGCTGTCAAATTGGGTTCCATTGTCAGTTACGACGATCTTCGGAATCCCGAACCGGCAAATAATGTTCCTAACAACGAAATTGATCACTCGCTTGATTTTAATCGCAGTCAACGGTTCGGCCTCAACCCATTTGGTGAAGTAATCTACAGCTACAATGGCGAACTTTGCTCCGCCTTTTGCTATAGGGAGGGTTCCAATGATATCAATTCCCCACATAGCGAAAGGCCACGGACTTGTCATTGTCTTTAACTGACCAGTAGGTGCCCTGGGAATCCTTGAAAATCTTTGGCAAGCATCACAACGTCGCGCGTACTTTGTCGCGTCTTTGTTTATGGTAGGCCAGAAATAACCATACCGCAACACCTTTTTTGCCAGAATTTGTCCTCCAGTGTGATCGCTACATTCACCTTCGTGCACTTCCTGCAGTACACGTTTGATGTCGTCATGGGCTATACACCGAAGGAGAGGCATCGAAAATCCCTGTCTATACAGGACTCCGTCTTGCAGAACATATCGGGAAGCTTTACGAATTACCTTACGTCTCTCGCTCTTCTTGGTCGGAAGCGTTCCATTCATTAGGAAATTCTTTAGAGGGGTCATCCATGACTCCCTTTCCGGCTCAGTTTCTAGTACCGGATCAATTTCCATCTGATCTATACTAGGGAACCGAAGCACTTCAACTGGGGCTAGCCTGATCTCTTCAGGATCGTCGGAATTAGCCATCTTGGCTAATTTATCTGCCTGTTGGTTCTCTGACCGCGGAATATGAGAGATACTGTAGTGATCAAAACCTATCAGCAACTCCTTTACTTTCTCCAAATACGAAATCAATCTTGGGCTCTTAGCTCGAAATTTTCCAGAAACCTGATTTACAACCAATTTGGAGTCACAAAATATGTCCAGCTTCGCGATCTCTAATTCCTTTGCGATCCTCAATCCGGCTATCAGGGCTTCATATTCGGAGTCGTTGTTAGTGGCATGAAATTCCAACCGGATAGCATAAGATATCAGTCTTTTCTCAGGAGTTTCAAACACCACTCCGGCACCTGATCGTTTATCATTCCTAGCACCATCAATATACAATTTCCATGCACTAGGATCGAGAAGTAACTTTGGTGGGTCAGTCTCTTCGTTTACCATGTCGTCCTCCGAGGCAGTAAATTCTGCTATGAAATCTGCCAGCACTTGCCCCCGTATTGACCGTCGGGGCTGAAAATTTAAATCAAATTGACTCAGTTCAATGTTCCACTTGAGCAACCTTCCAGAAGCTTCTGGTCTCTGTAGAACTTGCTTGAGCGGATGATCTGTATACACGGTGATAGGATGAGCTTGGAAATAATGTCGAAGTTTCATAGATGCAATCAATAAACTATACGCCAGCTTTTCGTTCCTTAGATAATTGCGTTCAGCTGCCGCCAATTTTTTACTCACGTAGTACACTGGCCTTTGAACCTTGTCTTCTTCTCTCACTAACGCTGAGCTGATCGCGTGGGACGACACTGCTAAGTACACGAATAAATCCTCGTGATCCACCGGCTTAGACAGTATCGGAGGTTTCTCCAGATGATTCAGCAGGTTCTGAAATGCTTCAATGCAATCAGAGGTCCACTTAAAATTGCGTTTTCCTTGCTTTATCAATTCAAAGAACGGGATGCATTTGTCTGTCGCTCTAGAGATGAATCTGCTTAATGCCGCTACTTTCCCCGCAAGGCTCTACACATCTTTGATTTGTCTAGGCTCCTGAATGTCTCTGATTGCTGCAATCTGGTCTGGATTAATTTCAATCCCGCGCGAGCTGACAATGAATCCCAAGAATTTCCCGGATGCAACCCTAAATGAGCATTTCGTTGGGTTGAATTTCATCCCATACTTTCGAAGAATACCAAACATTTCTGCCAAGTTCGTAGTGTGATCGGACGATCGTCTAGACTTAACCAACATGTCGTCGACGTACACCTCCATCGTTTTCCCAATCTGGTTATAGAACATTCTGTTCACTAACCGTTGATATGTAGCGCTGCGTTCTTCAAACCAAAAGACATTACCACGTAGCAGTACAATCCCAGATCAGTAATGAAGCTAGTGTGTTCTTGATCTGGAACATGCAAACGAATCTGGTTATATCCTGAATAAGCATCCATGAAAGAGAAAAACTCATGACCTGCCGTTGAATCTACAACTGATCAATTCTGGGTAACGGAAAGCTATCTTTTGGGCAGGCTTTATTCAAATCCGAAAAATCAATACACGTACGCCACTTCCCATTGGCCTTCTTTGCCAAAACTGGATTTGAAATCCAATCTGGGTAGGTTGAGTCTCTGATGAATCCGTTACTTAACCTTTCAACTTCTTCTTTCAAGGCTGCGGACCTCTCTGGGCCCAGCATTCGCCTTTTTTGTTTTACAGGGGGGTTGCTTTGGGTTAATGTTCAATGAATGGCTCATGATTGATGGAGATATCCCACACATGTCCGCGTGGGTCCAAGCAAATACATCTAAGTTATCTTTCAAGAAATCCGTCAGTTCTTTAGCTCGAACTGGATCCAACTGGGATCCAATCTTCAGGACCTTCTCTGGGTCGCTATCATCGATTGGTACATCCACAGTCGTTTCGTTGGGAGCCGCCATTCTGCCCTTATTCTCTTCGTCCTCTCTGGGATCTATATCCTCGGGCAGTTCTCTGGGCGACTCACCTATAGTCATTCTCTTTAATTGCTATGACGTCTTCTTCCTTGTGGGGGAAGAAGCGTCTTTAACCTCAATATCTTTTCCTTTACGGAGTAGCTTTAGCTCTGCAATGTAACATGCACGTGCAACAACCTGTTCTCCTCTGACTATGCCAACACCAGCTTCTGTAGGAAACTTCAATAACAAGCACCAGGGGGCTATACAAGCTCTAAACTTCGCTAGGGCCGGTCGGCCCAAGAAGGCATTATAAGGTGATTCAATATCCAAAACTACGAAGGGAAGAATTCTCACTCTCTGGCGTTCTCCTTCCCCAAGTGTTACCAGCAGCTCTACATATCCCATTGGAGTAGTTGAAGCCCCGTTAAATCCACGGATCCATCCTTCACATGGCTTTAAATCTTTCTATTCAAGGTTCATTAGATCGAACGTCTTTTTGAATAGAATGTTGACTAAACTCCCGTTATCCACTAAAACTTTATGGACAGTAGCCGGGCCAATAGGAACTGTGATTACAAATGGATCTTCGGTCGGAGCGTGGACTCCAATACTCTCTCGGTTGCGGAAAACGACGTCGTCTGACATAATCTTTTGTTGTTTTACCGGGACATTGTCCTCAGGGTTGCTGCAATCTCCTGCCTCGAGATGATGCTTTGCTGCGTTTACGTACTGGTCCATCGCCCTGAAATTATGCCCGGCTAGGTGAAGCCCTCCTATTATGGTATTGATAACAAGATCCTTTCCTTTTTGCTGGACAGTTGGCCTGACAGTAGGTTGATTTTGGTTTTGGTTCGGGGTCTGAATAGCTTGCCCCCTGTCTCTAGGAGACACCCGGTACTCATCCAATTTCCCTTCTCGGAGCAACCTCTCAACTACGTCTCTCAGATGGCGGCATTCATTTGTAGAGTGGCCGTGAGTCTGATGGAAGAGACAAAACTTCCCCGTCTCACGTTCTTTCTTCGTCGAATCTCTTGGAGGAGGCCTTTTATGTTGGAGAACGTTGTACGAGTCGACGAATATATTCTCCAAAGTATCATTTATTGGCGTATAACTTTCGAAAGACCTGGGACGGGTCCTTCTCTGGGAATCATTCCTCCGATTTCTCTTCCGATTATTGCCATTACTGTTGTTACCATTGTTTCCTGGCTGGCGGTTGCCGCCCTGGTTTCGGTTTCCAACGTTGACTTCAACCTTTCCCGAGCTGTCTCCGGTTTGCTTGATGGCGACATTACTTTGGATTTCCTCCTTGCCATTTTCATCTCCCGGTTGGCATATATCTCCTCCTGACGTAGGCGTACGTTTGCTTTCTCGTAAAACAATTCTATAGTATGAGGTGGTTTGCCGGCCAGGTATCTCCCAAATTCAGTATTTTTATCCACCCCATCAATTAGGGCTGCCACAACAGTCGTCTCATGGGGATCCTTGACTTCGGTGGCGGCTAGGTTGAAACGATCCAGATACACCCTCAAGCTCTCACCTGGTCGTTGTTTGACAAGGAACGGGCCAATCACACTTTTCGATCTTTGTGCATAAATGCGGAACTGTTCTACGAACTTTTCACTCAATTCTCTGAAACTGGAAATTGATCTTGCTGGTAAGCGAGTAAACCATAATAACGCTACATCCTCCAGGAATATAGGGAATGCTTTGCACTTTACAGCGTCGGAAGCTGCTGCAGCGGTCATTGACCAAGAATATCTCATTAGATGTTGGATTGGATCAGATCTACCCGTGTAACGGTTCATTTGAGGCATGTTGAAGCGCCTCGGGAATGTTACATCTAGAATGTCGTCGGTAAAAGGGGTGTGGCTGCGATCAATTCCCCAGTCTTCATTCCTTTGTCCACGGCTATCCGCCAGGATTTGATGGACCATAGCTGCAACATTTGCACTGGTCATCGGAGGCTCGGGGTAAGTGCTTCTAGCTCGGTGGAATTCTCCGATCTCTCTTCTAGGAACATCCACGAAGTCCGAAGCTTGGATTGGGCTTCGCTGCCCCCTGTTACTATGAGTATTTGTACGGCGGAGGGGCTGAGGTGGTCTATTCTCAACAGGATTATTCACAACTCGAGCTCTAGGAGTTGCGGCATGATTATTCAAGTTGCAGTTTGAGGGTCCTTCACCAAGTGTCTCTTCCTCCCGTGATGGCAAGGTTCCAAATCAGAGCTGTTCTATGTTTTCAGCCCGCTCATACGGTCGCCGCGGAGGTCTTGGCGATTCCTCCGATGAAGAAGAGTACTCTGGGGTGAGCGGACGGACTGGAGGAGGCGTTCTTTGCCTTACAAGACCATACAGACGTCTATCCATAGCAGTCAAATTCTGTCGCAGCATGAAGTTTTCCTGCCTTTAAGCAGCTATTTCATCAAACAGCCTATCCCACATTTCAACGAAGCGAGATAGATCTCCTTCAGAAACTAGAGCAGAGGGGTCATACTGATCATCAACATTTTCCCTTATGCGCAGAGAGCTTGAGCCAGGTCGAACAGAGGGACCAGGACGGGAAGAGCGAGCCATAGGCTCCTTTCAAGGTCGGGTTGTAATTCGGTCATCACCTCGGATCGTGGTGGATCGGTGTCGGTGGCTCGCAGCACCCCCCTGGGATCGGGTAATGGTAACATTGGGAGGGGGGTTCGTGGTGTTATCGTTGGACCGGGTGACGACCCCTTCAACTGTTCGGTTCGCATCGCCCTCCATGGTTCGGTTCGCCATCTCCGTTCCGCGATCCGAGGGTCCTTTGTTGACCTGTTCATGCACGCTCTCTTCAATCGCTTCATTCGCCTGTGAAGCTCGCACTTCCTTAGACTTCTTTCCAGCCATGATATCAGGTATTGTTGAAATCTTCAAAAGTCTGAACAGTGAGGTTTCGGGACTGTTTTCTTCGGACTTGAATATCCAAACAACGGAGAAACAATCCAATATCCTGAGTTCAGCTCTCAATGAAAGCACCAAAATGTTAGATCAAAATTTGGCTCGAACACCCAAATTGTTCTGATTTGTAGAAAATTATAACTGAAAAATGAGGAAAAAACAAAGAACACACAAGGTTTATAGTGGTTCGGCGTTAACAAGCCTACGTCCACTTTATATGCTATTGATTATACTTTGAATGCTAGTACAACCAACGATTTCTCTCAAACTCACTCTTACAATTATGATTTCTCTCAGTAATATCGAAATAAAACTGATAAGAAATAGTGGTATGACAGTAATGGTGGAATCAATACTCAATACTGCCAAAAAGATCCCCAAAAATGCCAAACTCTGGGCTATTTATAGCTGATTCTGTTAGGCGGATCGCGGTCACACGTGGTGCAAATCCCGAGAATATCGGATCGGATCGAGGCTTGATGAAGAATTGGTCAATATGACAGTTGTAGACAGGTGTCGCGAGATCCATGCATCTCGGATCGTGATGGACTTAGTCAGGAGCTTCGCCACATCCTCGGGAATCGGATCGGTTCGTGATGGCGAAGGAGGGATCGGGTCGCGGCCCGCTGCAGCGATCCGATGGTGCGATCCAAAAGGGGGGGGGGGGCGATCCGCCTTTCTGTGAACTAAAGGAGAGAAATCCCATACTTTCTTCTTATGTGTTGAACCTTGGTGGCTTGGTCAAAAAGCTAGCCAACAACGATGTATCGCTCAAGCAAGCATTGCATGTGGTTTCCATATTTCCTCATAGGATTCATGCTTGTCTGCGGTATAGCATAAATTAAAATATCGTTGCACTAATGACTAGTTAAGAAAACAATATTGGTTTAAACTTACAAACATAATTGAAAAGTACCATATATTCGAACGGTGAAATAGTAAAATTTTGCAATAATTTTCCATTTCCAACTGCATTGTGTTTTGTTGAAGGTATTCGTAAGTGCTGAAAAGAGTTGTTATCATTGCACTACGACGTATTAATCTCCTTTTGTTTTAGCAGTTTTGGTTTCTTCAAAGTTAAATTGAATCATCAATTTCGTTCTATTTTCAATAACAAAACTGCTGTCAAAATGTAGCAAAATAGAGGAAAATAAAATTATTAAAACTGAAGGTATACATCGGAAAAATGCCACAACACTATACATGTATAAAATTCCAAATTGAATGCAAATTTTTACATCCACACCCCTTTATATTTTATTTGCATTATTTAAACAGTAAAGATTGTGTTCGTACCCGTCTCTCCGTACGTGCATGAGTCCGTCTTTTTTTTTTGAGCTTTTTCCCAACGATGATTTAAATCTACTTATGCGAGTGTGGTCTTTTCTTCTAGTTTGCATAGGATCTTGTATGTTCACATAGGTCTTACTTGTAGTGCTATTTTCATTATTGCTTGCATATTGTGGTAGTTTGACGGGTGCAGTGTAATTCTTTAAGTACAAGTCCTTATTTTTTTCTATCTACTCCATAATAATATTAAAACGGTCATCATCATTTGCTGCTAAATGTGCTACTTTAGAAAATTCAACTCACATCTTTTTGTAACGTATTTGCTCCAAAGTAACTTCTTTATCTCTACAATTGAGTTGAATTCTTGAATTGGATCTCAATTTGTCTTTTCTCCATCTATCCAAAATATATATTTTTTAGGATTGTTTTCACATCAGTTTTAATCAGCACAAGTAGCGTATGCCTACAGAGAATCCCTACAAGCTCAAACTTATAACAATTGCATCTAACTTCATAACTCTCTTTCTCGAATGAAACCTTGTATCACATTAATTTTTCATAATTTTCGAAAACCACGTCTTCATGTACATCAAACTCTATTCCGACGCTAGTCTCCTTACTATCGTATACATCACAATACATTTTGGCGAGTAGCTCCTTCTGAAATTCTTTAAACTTTTTGAGTGTGCATACACCTTGAAATTGCTTCCCTATATTATACGTAGTTGCACAACTAATGCTCTGTGAGAACACTTTGAAATCTACTTGATTTTCCTTTTCAATTTTTACTTTCATTGCTTAATTGTATTGCTCTACAAATTGTTTCAAATCGATTTTGGCATTAACATATCCGTCAAAAAAAGCGTTCATGCTTTCACTTCTTAAGTGGTGGACATCCTCGTCCAAAAATTCATTTTCACTAAACATGACGCTCAATGATGTCTTTCTTTGTACAATTCCGTTAACCAAGTGTTTTCATGCAATTCGAATTTGTCTAACATTAGTTTTCAACTATGTTCGAACTCCGTCTCGTCTTGTGTGTCGTACACATTTCTTTGCAAGTTACTTTTGATCGACTCGTAATCGCCATGGCTTCTAAATTTTGCAACTTGTTCATTATATGCGATAAACATAATCAATGTTTACTATTAGGAAAAACTATTTTTATTGCATTTTTCATAACTTGATCTTGATCGGTAATTATTCATCGCGAAGAAACGTTAGACATACAAGCAATCCATATTTTAAAAAGCCATAAAAAAGTGTGTTGTCTCACTTGAAATCAACCCACATCCGAACAATATTGACTGTCCATGGTGGTTAACCCCGACAAATGGAGCAAATGACGTATCATACTTGTTTTTCAAGTAAGCTGTATCAAGAGTAATTACATTACCCAACTCTTTGTAAGCCTCCCTATTTCTTTCGTTCGCCCGAAAAACATTTTTGAGTCGTCCGTCGTCATCCAAATCCATAGTAAAAAAAATTGAATTTTGTGCTTGCATTTTTAGGAAATATTTTTGAAGCGCAATCATCTCCTCCTTTAAGACGCAATTTTCTTGCCTTAACAAAGTAGCTTCTACAGTCATTCTCAATAAACTTTAAGTTCTCATGGTCACCACATTCTACTACTAATTCATTAAAACTTTTTTGGACCAGTTCTTGCAATATCACAAACATCGAGTTGTCGTTTGACATGATCATCAATGTTTTTGTAGCATTGGAAAAACCGAGCTTTTGTAGGACTCAAGTCGTGGTTGTGATCAAAGAAAGCTTATTAATGCGTCATTTTCCATCTTGACCTAAACTGCAAGTAAGCTTTACCTTGCAACCTATTTTATTTGTTGAGTGAGGCGTCGGTGGACTTCCGATTAAATTCTCAATCTTCATATCTGGTTTCCCTGCATCAACTACAAGCAAATGTCACATATCTCAAATTTTCATTTCATCCCTCCTGCTTGATCGTCTTCTTACTGCAAATCTCATTTGTTTTGCATAATCCTTAAAGCATTAAAATACTTATTCAGTGATATCGAATTGTATGCTGATCTTGGGTATATTAACTGCTTTTTCAGGTATACTTAAACTATCATTTACTCTCTTACCACCAATCAAGGTTTCAGATATTTCATTACTTAAAGTAGAATCGATACATACATCACTTTCGTTGTGTAATAATTCTATACTGACATGATTAAAGCAACCAGTATCTGATTCTGCAAACGAAGGCATACAGTTAAGCATCAAGTTTATATATATATATATATATATATATATATATATATATATATATATGAGCGTTCAATGACACCCCTTATTCTGCACCCCCTAAATGCACCCGAATTGTGGCCAATCATTTATATTAAAGAAAGTGAGTGGGAGGAGAGAGAATTAGTGGAAGGAGTGAGAGAATTAGTGGAAGGAGTGAGAGAATGAGTGGAAGGATTGTTTAATATAAATGAGTGGTTGTGGTTGAGGGACATTTGGGGTGCTCACTATTTGGGGTGTCATTGAACGCTCCTATGTATATATATATATATATATATATATATATATATATATATATATATATTAACGTCAGCAAATGCTTGTACCAAAAAATCAAAAGAAAAAAAAAGATTATTCTGTTGTTAATAGGCAACGATGTCTGTTGTGTTGGATATGAAGCTATGTCCTTACACAATTGATACAGACATAATACTCATGGACATGATAATGTACATGATTAGTTTATAATTCAACAGTTTTCAATACGATGAAGACATAAAAATAATCAAATAGAGCTTTGAATTCACTTCTCCTTAGCAACAAACCCAACTTTATTGACATGAAATTCAAGTAAAATTAGTATTTGAAATTGAATCATCAGATAAAAATAAAAAATCATAGATGTTGATGTTTTATTTTTAACAATTGAAGGTGATTGCATCTTCAGATTTCTCCGATTAACCCCAAAAAAAAAAAAGCAATGGAAGATATCTAACATGTACCCAAAAGTGTTGTAGAGAAGTTTTCCAAGATTTGTAGAAGCAAAATACGGATTGGTGGATGATTTGTTGGAGTAATTTGATGAAGAAACTGAACGTCAGGGAAGAGTCACGTTGGAGAGAGAAGAAAACGTGGTTTATGTTTTTTTTTTGTCTTTTTTTATATCAATTGTGTGAGGACATAGCTTCATATCCAATACAGCAGACATCGTTGTCTATCAACAGCAGAATAATCATTTTTTCCTTTTGATTTTTTGGTACAAGCATTTTCTACTGTCAATATATATTTTCCAACTTGATGCTTAACTGTATGCCTTCGTTTGCATAATCAGATACTGGCTGCTTTAATCATGTTAGTACAGAATTATTACACAACGAAAGTGATGTATGTATCGATTCTAGTTTAAGTAAAGAAATATATGAAACCTTGGTTGGTGATGGGAGAGTAAATGACAGTTTAATTGTACTTGAAAAAGCAGTTAGTATACCAAAGATCGACATAAAATTCGATACCACTGAACAAGTATTTCAATGCTTTAAGGTTTACGCAATGCAAATGGAATTTGCAGTAAGAAGAAGATCAAGCATGAGGGATGAAGATGAAAATTTGAGATATGTGACATTTGCTTGTAGCTGATGCAAGAAACCAGATATAAAGATTGAGAATTCAATCGGAAGTTCACTGACGCCTCACCCTACAAGTAAAATAGGTTGCAAGGTAAAACTCACTTGCAGTTTAGGTCAAGATGGAAAATGACACATTAATAAGTTTTTTTTTTTTTTTAATCACAACCATGACTTGAGCCCTACAAAAGCTCGGGTTTTCCAATGCTACAGAAACATTGATGATCATGTCAAACGATGACTCGATGTTTGTGATATTGTAGGAATTGGTCCAAAGAAAAAAGTTTTAATGCATAGTTGTACAAGGTGGTGGCCACGAGAACTTAACGTTTATTGAGAAGGACTGTAGAAACTACATTGATAAGACAAGAAAATTATGTCTCGGAGAAGGAGATGCAGTTTCGCTTCAAAAATATTTTCTGAAAATGCAAGCAAAAAATTCATTTTTTAAGGTATGGATTTGATTGACGACGGATGACTCAAAAATGTGTTTTTGGGCGGATGAAAGAAGTAGGGAGGCTTATAAAGAGTTTGGTGATGTAATTACTTTTGATACAATTTACTTGACAAATAAGTACGATATGCAATTTGCTCCATTTGTCGGGATTAACCACTATGGACAATCAATTTTGTTCGGATGTGGGTTAATTTCAAGTGAGACAACAAACACTTTTTTTATGGCTTTTTAAAACACGACTTGCTTGTATGTCTAACGTTTCTCCGCAATGAATAATTACCGATCAAGATCAGGATATGAGAAATGCAATAAAAATAATTTTTCCTAATAGCAAACATTGACTATGTTTATGGCATATAACGAATAAGTTGCCAGAAAAATTTGGAAGCCAAGACAATTACGAGTCGATTAAAAGTAACTTGCAAAGAAATGTGTACGATACACAAGACGTGACGGGGTTCGAGCTAGTTGGAAACTAATGTTAGACTAATTCGAATTATATGAAAATACTTGGTTAACGGAATTGTATAAAGAGAGACATCATTGGATGCCATGTTTAATGAAAATGAATTTTTGGGCGGGGATGTCCACCACTCAAAGAAGTGAAAGTATGAACGCTTTTTTTGACGGATATGTTAGTGCCAAAACCAGTTTGTAGAGCAATACAATTATGCAATGAAAGCAAAAATTGAAAAGGAAAATCAAGCAGATTTCAAATTGTTCTCACAGAGCATTCGTTGTGCAACTACGTACAATATAAAGAATCAATTTCAAGGTGTTTCCACACTCAAAAAATTTAAAGAATTTCAGAAGGAGCTAGTCGTCAAGATGTATTGTGATATAAATGATAGTAAGGAGACTAGTACTGAAATAGAGTTTGACGTACATGAAGACGTGGCTTTCAAAAATTATAGGAAATTGATGTAATATAAGGTTTTATTCGAGAGAGAGAGAGTTGTGAAGTTAGATGTACTTGTTATAAGTTTGAGTTTATAGGGATTCTTTGTAGGCATACACTACTTGTGTTGATTAAAAATGATGTGAAAACAATCCTTAAAAAAATATTTTGGATAGATGGAGAAAAGACAAATTGAGATCTCATTCAAGAATTCAACTCAATTGTGGAGATGAAGAAGTTATTTCGAAGCAAATACGTTTCAAAAAGATGTGTGCTGAATTCTCTAAAGTACATTTAGCAGCAAATGATGATGACCGTTATAATATTGTTATGGAGTGGGTAGAAAAAAAAAGGACTTGTACTTAAAGAATTACACTGCACCCGTCAAACCACCACAATATGCAAGAAATAATGAAAATAGTACTACAAGCAAGACCTATGTGAACGTACAAGATCCTATGCAAACTAGAAGGAAAGGCCGCACTCGCATAAGTAGATTTAAATCATCATTGGAAAAATGCTTAAAAAAATAGAGATGGACTCATGCAAGTATGGGGAGACAAGTACGAACACAATGTTTACTGTTTGAATAATGCAGATAAAATATAAAGCGTTGTGGATGTAATAGTTTGCATTCAATTTGGAACTTTATATTTGCATAGTATTGTGCTATTTTTCCGACGTATACCTTCATTTATTGGACTGCATGCATCAATAAATGAGATTTAATGTCAAGACATCTGACCTTTATATTGCCGGTACTATGGGCACGTTATTCCGTGCTTACAGAAGTGGCTGAATGTGCTGGGCTAATACCCTTGGTGAAATATATAAACATTCATGATTGACTCATGGTCAAAAAACGTAGGGTGAATTTTTGAAGCCTTCAGCTTATCTTTCTGAGTTCTCCAGCTTATATGCGGTGGATGTATGCTGGTTGATTTATTCAAACAACAAACAAATAAACATGCTGCTATACTTTTATGTTAACTGTACATGATTATATGTGTTAGAAAGTAAAGAGGAAGCTTGATACTACCAGAAAATTATTATATGTGTTTTGATGACTTTTGAAACAGCATACATTCTTGTATCTAGGTCACCTAAAAAGCTAATGTAAACAATTCAGAGGGATACAGAATATCAGTATTAATTGTGGAAGAAATGCGGGGTGAAAATTATAATGTGGGAGAGAGAAAAGAATTTATCATATGATTCCATTCCACGACAGCCTCAAAAAAGGTCAGTTTTATTTTGGGCTTCCTACCATTATTTTTTTATATAACTCTTGTGCATTCCCACATCAGCCCGCACAAATTGACAGGTTTCAGCTCGGGCCCTGTAGCATTATTGTTGAGAAAATAACTAATTTGCTACCTTACGTTCATCGCAATTCACCATATATGGTTGAATTTACCAATAAAAGAAGCCAAATGGCTTTACAACAATTACTGAAAATAAAAAATAATAGAAGTTAGTAGATTCTTCTTCTAGAAAGTGGCTGGTCTTTTCCTCTAGCATAACTACTTGCTCCCTTCTAGTCTCAAAATGTGGCTGGCTTGTGAATTATTCGTTTAGGCCTTGCATGAGTGGGTAGTTGGAGATTATCTTCATGTGCGGGAGAGGTGCAATTGGGTATATTATTGATGCAGTATGTATCAATTTGTTGGGAGAACAATTATCGAGTAACAATAGAAAACCAAATAAATTGGATTAAAAGGGTTTGAGTTTGTGCGGCAACAGTAAAGTAAACTTCCATGTGGTCCGATGAACCTAATGTTATGTTTATGAGACTCTTAACAGATTCTAATTTGGAGACACGCCATGATTACACGTGAAGTATGTTTTTTTTATACACTTATATGTGTAGTTCGGAAGCTCCAATTGAAAAATCAAGATCGAACTGATTTACACTCTTCAAGAATCCCATTGCGTACAGTTATACAAAACTGAGTGTTTAAGTAGTCTGCGTTCAACCAAGCATTTTCTCTTGTATTTTCAAAGAGAGTGATGGTTCTCTAAACTTAATAGCATACTAAGAATAATGCCTGATTATATCTTTTTTTACTTTTTATCATAACAGAACTTCTGGTATCATTCGCAACACAGTGACATTTAAATATGTGGAACACAATTATCAAAAATTAAACCAGCATTTGTGGAGTTATATTTGGGGTTTGCATAATTCAGTATTAACAAGTTGGGAAAAATATTCAAGTGATAGAGGAATAACAAAATTATTAATTATTTATTTATATCCTTTCATTTATGCATACATAAATGTACGTATACATATGTGTACATGTAAAATTGTATATACATGCACATGATCACCCATGTATTTTACAAGTATGTAAGGGTATAAAATGTATTATTCACGCATAAATTTGGTTGTAGAGGTTGGTAAGATTTTAGCAGAGACAAGATGTAAAAATTAGCCTTTGATTATCATTTAATACTTGATTACTGCAAGTCTGCAATGATTATAGTTTTAACATTAACATTTGTAGAGTTAAATTTTTTATATTAAACATTTGTTTCACATGAATCGGCAAGTGTTTAACAAAAACATTCATTCCTGGAAATGCTAATTAAATGACCAAGTTTGGCATCGTGAAGAGTGAACATGACCAAATTCATGCATATAATGGTTTCTTCACCTAGAATCCTTGTAAAATACATGACTGTAGATTTTTATATGATCCATGACAGCAGATTAACTTCAACAACCAATGCTTAGATTTTCTAAGGCACTATTTGAAATAAGTTGGTTTTAACTCGTATGGAGTCCACGCATTAAAATGGGTGTTCATTGAAAAGGTGATGCCCATTCTAGCTGCCATTCTTTGTAAGTAATATTCTAGACTATTTTGGTTCTTTCTGTTCGTTTTTCCCCTTTACTGTTGCTCATCTTTTAAGTCCGATGTAATGTATGTTTGTACTTCGTATAACAATTCTTGATCAAGCTATTTGTGAATCCGTAAAATAAGTTCAATTGCTTAAGAATCAATCTGATTATGTCAAAATTACAAAACCAAAGTTATTCATTTAAAGATAATGAAACTTGATATATTCAGCTTGGGTTCATCAATTCGGAAGTAGTTATTTCGAGGTGACATTGGGTTCAGTATGTTCTATCTTATTCGTGCAAATTTAGCTCATACTTCGTAGCCATATACTATGCACTAATTTTTGATGTTGTCCCTTTTCAATGTATATATGTTTGTAAGAAACATGATTTTACTTCACATTCTAGTATGGGAATGTGAATATCCTTAGTTATCCATAGACAGATATAAACTGAAATTTGGTTTTTATTATATATTTAATCAATCCATAAATAGTAAATGTAGCTATATGGTACTTATTATGAATACAACATGATATGGTTTTTTTTCCTTTCTTTTTCTGTGTCTGTTGTAGAAATATTTTACTACTGTAATGTTGGTTATATATATATATATATATATATATATATATATATATTTGGGGGGGGGGGGGGGGGGGGGAGCGATTATAGTAACCACTTTTATGACAAGAATTAAGTAAAACAGACTTAGTGATACGATATATGTACAATACGTAGTATGCAAGATCTTGAAAATTAAATGGTCTTAAAATTTAGTAAAACGATCCTCAGTTTTCAAAAAAAAAAATCAATCATGTGAAACAGTGTGCATTCTCCATAAAACTTCTGTACTTGCTTTGAAAACAGTCTATATTCTACTGTAATGCTGTATAGATCATAAATTCATAGGAAATATATTTTATGGCTGAAAGATGAAGCGCATAAACAATATTTATAAAAATTACTAACTTTTGATCTATATGGTCTACACACATTGGGTGTTCCGTTTACTGTTAGTGCCTGTATTTTTTGAACATTTATCAGCTAGAGAGATTAAGCTTACATAAAATAAATTTAGCACAATTATTTACAAAATCAACTAAATTGATTGTGTCAAGACCATTTGTATTTCAACTGTTAATTTCATAAATTTTGGGAACATATTGTGTATATTTCCTAACAAATTCATTTATTGTATTTATTTTGTACATGTGATTGTTTGGTTTCAAAGCATTGTTTATATTAGATATTCATGTCAATATGAACTCAAATGTTAACAGCGAGTTTGACATTCTATGTTCAAATGAATAATTCACTTAACTTGGTTTTGTTAAGACTAGAAATGAACAAAAAATTGAAAATGCAGGAAATTTCATAGATAATTACCCAATGAACTCAACATACGGACAAGGTAACAATGGCAACAATGATTTACGGAAGGGACGTGAAATTATGAATAAACCTTTCAATCCCAGAACTCCTTTTAACAGTAGATATTTGAATCCAAATTGGGTCCAACACATCAACAATGCACGACCCGAAAAGAATCAATATTATTGTCTGCCTCCACAGCCACCATATCAGTCAGCTTACATTGCTCCAATGCCTCCGGCTGTTCCTCCTCCTCCCCCTCTATCCAACGGCTGGCAATGGAGGTCAAAAAACAGCCCAGCTTCTCAGTTTAAATACGAAGAAGTGTGTCACCGTGACAAAAAAGAATTACATTCTAAACAAGATGACGGTGATGATGATGATGAGTTGCTGGAAGAAAGTGATGATGAGCTAAGTGATTCAGTGTATGACTCTGATGCGAGTCAAAAGAGTTTCGAAACTCGTAAACAAAACAAGTGGTTTCATAAATTTTTCGAAGAAGTGAATGCTCTTTCAGCTGAGCAACTGAGTGAGACATCGAGGCAATGGCATTGTCCGGCTTGCCAGAATGCTCCTGGTGCAGTCGACTGGTTCAATGGTCTCAGGCCTTTAATCACACATGCAAAAACTAAGGGAGCAAGAAGGACCAAGCTCCATCGTGAATTAGCAAAGCTAATCGAAGAAGAACTTAGACTTAAAGGAACACCTTTAAGTGTAGGTGGAGAAACACATAGGCAATGGAATGGTTTGAGTGAAACCACAGAAGACTATGAAATTGTGTGGCCTCCTATGGTCGTTGTCATGAATACACTGCTTACCAAAGATGATAATGATAAAGTAGTGACATGCACTGCCCTTTTTTTATTCTTCCTCCTTTCCCCCTCTTTTTAACATTATACTTTTATAGTGGCTAGGCATGGGGAACCAAGAGCTGCTGGAATATTTCAGTAGCTACGATATAGTGAAGGCTAGGCAAGCTTATGGTCCACGTGGGCATCGTGGAATGAGTCTGTTGATATTTGAGGCAACTGCAACTGGTTATATGGAAGCTGAGCGCCTTGATAAGCACTTCAGTAAGCAAGGGACCGATAGAGATGCTTGGAAGAAGCGTCGTGTTCTTTTCTATCCTGGTGGGAAGAGACAGCTTTATGGTTACCTTGCTAATGAGAATGATATCAAATTATTTAATCTACACAGTAGAGGTATTTTTATCTATATATCACATGTACATCTATATTACCCCTTATATATAGTAAATAGTACATGTTCACAAGGTCAACTTAGAAACAAATAAAAAAACAGTGCTATTTATATACCATGGTCCATATATATAAATGACATATTTTAGGTTACAATTTACAAGAACAGAATGCTGCGAATGTAATTAGGTAAGGCAATGTTGAAGTATGAAGTGAGAAGGTACCAGGAAATGGTGGTCATTCCCATAAGACAGATGAGCGAAGACAACCAACAGTTAACGTGGCTCAAGCATAAGGTTGTTAAACAAGAAAATAGATCAAAAGCACTTGAAGAAACATTCCATGTTGTTAGTCAGAAGTTGCGAGAAACAATGGAAGAGAACAGGATTGTCTTGCTTCGTACAAAAATGCAGCACGAGGAGAACAAGGAAGAGGTAATTAATAAATCTTTAATTTAGTTTGCTGTTGATCCTCGACATTTTCATATTTTATATTATGCATTGTATGTACTGGGTTAGTATAGTGAGCACGGCTTGGGGGCACACAAACAAACCCCCGTGCGCACACACGCACAATGTATTTAAATCTTGGTTGATGTAGTATTTGAATTCGTAAAGATTGCTCAAATTCTTTCTGGGCTATGAATTAAAAGGCTTTTTTGATAAGGGGAGTATTATTTTTGTTATTTGAGAAATTGATACAGAACTTCCTCGTATTTCTTGTAGATGGATTACCAAGAGAAATTCTTCAAGGAGCAAATGGAAAAAATACAGAGAGATATTAAGGAAAAAGAACATAAGTACCAGATTTTGTTACAAGAAGAAGGCGCAAAGGCAGGGAAATCTGCTGCAAACCCTGAATGCAAGGAAGAGTGCTTGCTTGAGTAATTCATTTTCATTTACTCATATCATTTTCATTTATGGTTTTCAGTACTCATCTGTTACCAGTATTGTAAGAGTACCTCTATTGTTGTAGGGAAAAAGAGGGAAAGAAAGCCATTAAAAGTCACGTGAGAGGAGTTGAGGAGCTTGAATTAGAGATGAAGAGGCTGATCCAGGAACGGCAGGAGAAGAAGATGGAACTCAATCGAAAATATCTTGAACTGGAGAAGGAGTTTAATGCTTCTTTCGCCAATCTCATGGAGAAGCTCCCTCCTAGCTCATTTGCCACTTCTTCCGCGATTCGTAATTGAAGGGTGTTTGCAATTAATCATATGCAAATGATGAGAGAGAGATGTATTTATAACTTGTCTATTATAAAGTTGTAGAATTATGTACTTGCCCATTTATATTTAGCATTTTGTTACTGTCATTTCTCACTGTTTGTTTCATTATATTTGTTAGTGAGATACAAATTCTCATATCTATCAGTCTCTTTGTACCCAAACTAGGCGTTGTCCGACCATTGACCTAAGGATCTCCTGCTTAATCATTTCATGTAAATGAAAGCTTAATTATTGTACTGCTGCTTGCTTTTATGATTTATTGCCCCGCTATAATTCCATACGAATTCCTTACTTGTCTACCCTTGAGCCGGGCCTATTTATGCTCTGGGCATAAATGTAACATTTTATGATCACTGGTTGAATATAAGGGGATGAAGTGTTTAAATATGCTTAATGATCAAACATTTATTTAATAAGCATTCAACATTTGAACACTTGTTAAAAGCATTTGAGTTTAGATGTCTGTATTATCTTTCTCTTTCTTATTTCTCAGCTTTCACATAAATTCTTCTAATTTTTTTTCATATACTAAAAGCTGCTGGAAATACTGTTCCGTCCAACCAAAGATGCTACTTGAAATTCGAAGCCGGATGCAAGAGGAAATCGGTTCAACTCATACCGATTTGAACTTTGAAATGATGATAACTTGAATTGTATGTCGTATTCCAATTCGATAAATGCATTGAATATATACCACTTTAAATCCATGTGGGTATATTTATAAAACTTGGTTTTAGTCAATACTTATAATCATAATAAAAATCGTGAGTGAGTCGATAGGGTAAAATACTATATAGTTTCTTGTATAGCATGTTAAGCTAATTAATATTATTCGCACATTTTTTTTTATTGTATATGTCTATTATATGATTGTCCCAGTAGCTGGTAGGTGCTAAATCAGCATGCATCAGAGTAAATTGGTAGATTACCAAAAAGATCTTCCATTTCGATTATTATTAGGCCTATTTATTCTAAATTTATTTAGAATTTTTTTACATTTTCTTTTTAAATAAAATCAGTGATTTATTTATTATGTTAAAAGTAGTTTTATCTCTATTAATTGCCAGTTTAGATGCACAAATGTTTCGTCCGACCTAGAACTTCTCAAAATATCCCCATATATAATTTTTTATATAGTGCATTGTTATTGACACTCCAAGTATTGTTAAGGGGAGATCAAAATTTTAAAACACTCCAATCATTAAAAAATGTTAGGGGGTGTCACGTACTTAATATTTTACGTTCCCTTTTTACCCTGCTAATAACATCAGTTACTATCCCATATCCCAAAGATTTCAAACGCAAACAAAAAGCAAATCCCTAAATTATCTATAAAAAAAAGCGATCATTTTTGTTCGACATGAACGACGTAGATCTGCGGTATTATATATTTTTGTTCGACGTTGTTCATCGTTTTTAAATTTGTATTTGTTGTTAGGTTGCCTTAGTAGGGGAAGTGCGATGTATCAACAAATTCGGTGGTGGGATACCGTATAAAAAAAAAAATCGTATCGATTTCCAATGAATGACATATTTTCATCTGATCTGATGTATACCGACAAATGATATTATTGATAATTTGGTATAAAAATTTGATGCGGTTCGACTAATATACCACATAAATTTTTTTTTATTAACAACTAAAAAAGAGATTATTGTAAAAAAGACTAATTTAGTAAAATAAACATTATTTGTTAAGGGGGTGCTCTCTGCATTGGTACTCCCCTTAACAATTTTTTTTTTTTTTTTAAATTGACCCCCCTTAACAATATTTGGAGTGTCAATAACAACCCCTTTTATATATTAATTGTTATTTCATATAATCTTCCAATAAATCAGAAGATAGAATCTCCCTACAGTTACTTTAGATGTATTTAAACGTAGATGTTGATTCTGACTATTCTTACTAGAATTGTTTAAATGTAAGATCATTCTAGACAAATCAACCCATATATCTTTAATAATAATTGTAATTTCTTTAGTGCCTTTTTTGTATTAGCATAAATACCCAAAAATCTTTTTTATATAACTGAAAAATATAATATAATTTTTTTTTATAAATTCAAATCGCTTATATACAGATATTACCAAATTTTAATATTTCTTAAAAATAAAAATATAACAAAGTTCATTCTTTGTTAATTGGTAATACAAATAAAAATTAAAAGGTGGTGGATACCCAGTGCCAAAGGCTCCCGTACTCAAGCGCGAGAGGACTTCCCAGGTCAGTCTCCCATCCTAGTACTATTCTCACGACTTTCCGGTCTATAAAACAAACAAACAAAAAATTAATGTTACAACTTTAAAATAAGAATTCAAATCATTTACACATGATTTTAACAGAACAAAAATATGATTCAATGTAAATGCAAATCACTTTCTTTAGAATTTTTTAACATATGTAATTTATAGGACAACAATTCATGCAAGAAGTGCGTTTTATATTCATGCGGGAAGCGTGAATTCTTTTTCGTAGGTATTCAATCTTTCTTTAAGGAATCTTGTTTCAATCCACAGGAGAAGCCGAAGTAGTATGGTAGCTCTAGGCTTATTACCTTGATGTAACAGGTGCAAATCCTATCGTTATATCAGCTAATTTCCAGTCTTCTCTCCAACTGACCCGAAGGTTACGTTCATATAATAGACTTTCATATAGAGCTTGGTTCGTCAGTCTTTCGAAGTATATCCGAGTGAATGAGAGTACAGTGAGGTCTATACAGTAGCATAGGAAAAAAAATACGAGGTGTGCCCCGCTAATAGGAGTAGATCCACAGAAGATACAGCTGCATGTACATATAGACTTACTAAAGAGCACTCAAGTTGATCCAAACCGAGGCGAGCTTATTCATGAGCGCAGGGCTAGGTTTGAATCACCTTCCCTACTCCTCCAAGGCTCATAGGCTTACTTACTACTGGCTTAAAAGACAACCCATGGGAGAAAAAACCTAGCTTATTTTATTGAACTTACCTGAATTTGCGTTTCAACTGCCCATGGACTGGCATTTAGGGTTCATACAACACGAACATAGAAAAATGAATTATAATACATTTTTCATTAAAATATTGATGTTTAGACACTATCAAGCGAGGATAGCCTTTGGATGGACTAAGTGATAGAGCCATCCTCCGAAGAATAGGCTTCTTTTCTTCTCCTCGTTTTCCACTCCTCTGCCGGAGTCCTTAGGTCCTCCTGAGACGGAGTCTATCCAAATAAGTGTAGGCGGGTGTCCGAGAGTCTCCATTTTCGGGTTGAGGTGGGTACATGTGTTAACAATGAGTACAGAAGCGCTCAGTAAGCTAATACCTATTCTGGGCGGGTCTCTTCTTGACCTTCGAAAAGTCCATTGTTCCACGCCTTGGTAAATAGGGGAGGCTCCTCTCACTTGAAAGAGAGGTTCTCTGGCGCCCAATATAAACATTGGCCTCTGTATATTCCGAATTTGTAGGACCCGAGATAGAGTCGTTACACTCCTCCATCCTTCCCAACTCATAGCATTGAAGAGTACCTCTCATTTTACATAATTGTAATATATCAAATAGTGAATATTAGGGAAGGGTCCCTAAAATCAAAGATGATACAAGACGCACCATCCTCTTACTTTCAATATAAAGCGCGTCTTTCTTACTGTAGTAACGCATTTTCCATGATATTTTTTGCGCTACTACTTAAAAAATTCAAAAAATTGTTAAATATTAACAGAAGATTACTGAAAAAAAAGTTGCAGAAATGTCCTCAATTAATATGAAAAAGTGCAGACATATCTACAACTACTCACATAGTGTATTGTAGAAACTGAAAAAAAGTAGCAGAAATGTCTACACTTATTGTGAAAAAATGCAAACATATTCGCAACTGTCTCCGTAGTGCATTACAGACATATCGCCTATCAAAAAAACTTCTTTTTCTATTTTTTTGCTAAAAGTGTTGCATTTGTCTGCAATTTACATCATTTTTTATTGATGTTTCTGTAATAATGCGATGTTGAATAGTTGTAGACATTGAATTGGAAATTTTGAAGCAATCAGCAAAAAGTATGCAAATTTTTGTTATAACTGCAGTGATGCTTGCATTTTTTAAAAAATTGCAGTTATTCCTGCATGCCTTGCTGAAGCGATTTTCTTTTCTTTTCTTTTTTTTTGAAGCATTTTTTATTTTTCTTACATGAATTCGTTGATGATTATAAATTGAATTATTGAAGTTTAATGGTTTTTACATTGATTTCTGACTTTTTTGATGATTTTCGAAGAATAAGGACCTAATATACAATGCTTTTAGACAGAGAGTTTTTGTGTATTTTGAAACTTAATAGAAACCTTGGCCACAAACCGTGCATACCGAATATATAGTAACATATAAACATGGGTCTTTTTTGGTACGACCGACCGGTTTTTATAGCGATCTGTAACACTTTTTATTATAAAAAATAATAAATACATCACATACAAGAGTTATGCAGATTGCCTAACTACTACAATCAGTTTTTAAAGTGGACCGACCACTACAACTCTACAAGCTTATAACACAGGAGCTAGGTCATATATCTAGACTACTAAAAACTCCAAACTCCACGCAGGGAGCACAATTACATAATAGAAAAAAATATCCTAACATATGGAGAAGTAGTGAAGTAAAACTAACCAAGTTCGAAGAGGGAAAATCTGTTGATATAGGAGGCACCGCGAATAAGGCGTGAGAAGGGGACTGGTGATGGGAGTTTATGTAACGATACGGATTTCGCCCGGACCTAATCGATCGCAAAATCGACCAAGACCGTTTGAATCCCGCATATGCTAATTTTGAGCATACAACACATTAGAACAAATAACAGAAGACTTTTATTACATCATAATAATGCAACATCAGAGTACAGAATATCAGAGTACATCGAATATAATAATACAATAGAGGAAGATTAGTTTACAACAAATTTAATACAATGCAGCGGAAGACTATCAATGCTCTGGACACTTTAAACTTCGATCCAGAATCCTGCTCAATAAAAAAATATTTGCAAAATAAGTCACTCGATTGCCTGTGTAAAAAATAAGGGCACCTGAGTTTGCAAGTGATACAAACTACGAGTCAATCATGAGACTGGTATGAGAAATCTTACTTAACTTATCTAATAATAAGGCTAATCACAGGACCACGCTGCTACCGCGGAAGGGTTTACTCCATTGGATTTCCAGTGCATAAAATAAGTAAATATTTTAAAAACAACGCAATGCTTTTTAGAAAAATGAAATCATTATAAGACTCAAGTCCTATCACACAATACAACGCAAACCGGAGGATAGAGTTTTACCTTATAATGATTAAACATGCTTGATATGTATAAAACAATATTTAATAATATTATTAGTGTCTAATCAGTTTAAAAATACTTTCAAAGTAAATGTATCAATCCTAGACAACATACCTACCATACACTATGTCGCCATATATAGGTTTACAATCAAATCCGTAATGTCGTATTGGAAATTGGGTTTCCATCATGAGTCAAGGCTAGGGATGATCTCCTTACCGATTCGAAACACTCTAGGAAATGTCTCAGGGTTCGGACGCTTGCGAACCTTTGGATCCTCCAAGGCCGGTCCACAAATACTTTAGTGGATTAGCTATGCTTGAACACACGTTTCCCGGTCCTATTGGACCTATCAATTGGCCAATAGCGACCAATATATCGAGGCCTCGAAATCTATCATCCACATAAGTAAAATGTCTGGGCTCCATACCATGACACCACTTCTAGCTAGAAAGAAATGCATGCACTCCTTGGGTCCCTTATCCCGTTTTTGACTCCTACTAGGGTGTGAGACTCACGAAGTAACGCCATACACAAAGCTATGTCCAAATGAGCTGTGCTTTGATCATCAACCACAAGGCTCTGCTTTTCAATAAAAGCGTTGATCATTTGCATCTTGGTACGCCACATTGACAATCCACGCCATGCAACTGATGTCTATCAATATATAACCTCTGAGCTCGCTCGTCTCAGAGAAGGGTGTTAAGGAAGATAATAAATTCTCCACCACCAAACAAATATAAATTTAATAGAAATCAATTCACACAGAACGAAATCCAATGTCAGACACATATGCATTTGCAAGTCTGTTCTGGGTCTGAATGAAACCGGAGACACTTTATTCCTCGTCCCGTATATAGAAGATAGGTTCTCGCATATCCGGACAAATACGTCCAGACAACTACCACTTTTAACCCTTTACTGGGAGCTACCCAATGTCGGGCATCGGTAGTCATCCATTTGATGTGAAGGTCGCCGGTCTTCAATCACCATCTTTAATATCTTCGATTTAAATCGTCGTATAATCATTTGAAATGGGATTGAACTCGGTCTTTTCAAATAATTCTCGAATATATATAATTTAAATCATTTCATATCGTTAATATTATTTTATAATGATATATTGCTATTTTTATTTATATAAAAATAGTCCAATTTAATTTAACGACGCTTCAGGCGAATACGCAGCCCTGGCGCTGTTTTTACCCGAACTTGATTTACATATTTCTCGAAATTTAACCGTTGGATTTTAACAAATTCTATATCGTTGGAAAGATTTTCCCAAAGCGGACCTAACAGTTTCAGCTTTGGGAAAATCCGACGATCGGATCTTTCGGTATAATCGTTTAAAGTTAAGATTC
The DNA here is from genome assembly GCA_030737875.1 of Allium sativum. Classification (NCBI taxonomy): domain Eukaryota; kingdom Viridiplantae; phylum Streptophyta; class Magnoliopsida; order Asparagales; family Amaryllidaceae; genus Allium; species Allium sativum. The sequence continues at coordinate 424,354,581 of CM060921.1, read as the reverse complement.
CGAAACGCAAACTACTGCGTGCGATTCGTTTAATTTTAATTTTAATTTATTTATATATAAATATATAAAAATATAAATCATTCGACGATTCCACTAATATGTTTCTAATGATAAATAAAGAGAGATATTTTATTTGCATACAAATTCCCATATCTTCTAATAACCAATAAAAAAAGAATTTTTTTGCTTACATTTCCAATGTTTTCTAATAACAAATAAAAAGAAGTTTTATTTGTATACATTTCCAATGTTTTCTAATAACAAATAAAAAGAAGTTTTATTTGCATAACTTATCTACATGTTTTCGAATGTCAAATAAAAAGAAATTTTATCTGCATAACATATCTACATGTTTCTAATGCCAAATAAAAAGAAGTTTTATTTGCATAACTTATCTACATGATTCTAATGTCAAATAAAAAGAAGTTTTATATGCATAACTTATCTACATGTTTCTAAATTCAAATAAAAAGAAGTTTTATTTGCATAACATATCTACATGTTTTCTAATGTCAAATAAAAAAATGTATTTTACTCGCATAATTTATCTACATGTTTCTAATGTCAAATAAAAATGTATTTTATTTGCATAACTTCCCTACATGTTTTCAATGTCAAACAAAAATGTATTTTATTTGAACTTCTATACATGTTTCCAATGTCAAATAAAAATGCATTTTATTTGCATAACTTTTCTATGTTGCTAATGATCAATAAAAAGATAATTTTTATTTCATGTCGTTTCTAGGTTGCTAATGACAAATAAAGAGACAATTTTATTTGCATGACATGCTTTACAATTTTAATGTCAAAATAAAAGATGATTTTATTTACATGACATGTTTTACAATTCTAATGTCAAATAAAAAGAAGTATTTGTTCACATAACATATTTTAATGTTTAACGTGACAAATAAAAGAAGTGTTTTACTTGCACAACATATCCTATGTTTTCTAACGATAAATAAAAGAAAGTTTTACTTGCATAACATGTCCAATGTTTTCTAGTGACAAATAAAAGGGAAATTTTTGTTTGACAATAATTCTATTTTTAACATGACAAATAAAATGGATATTTATATTTGTATATAATTTCAATATTCAACATGACAAATAAAAATGAATATTTTTATTTGTGTACAAATCTATTTCAACATAACAAATAAAAGAGAATATTCTTATTTGTATACAATTTCAATGTTTAGTCATGACAAATAAAAATGAATATTTTTATTTGTATACAAATTCAATATTTCACTTGATAAATAAAATTGAATACTTTTATTTGTATACAAATTCAATGGTTAACTTGACAAATAAAAATGACTACTATTATTTGTATACAAATCCTTTTTTTAATAGGACAAATGAAAATGAATACTTTAATGTGTATACAATTCCTGCATTAACATGACAAACAAAAATGATATTTTTGTTTGTTTACAATTCTAATTTCAACATAACAAATAAAAATGATATTTTTGTGTTGTTGACAATTCTAATTCAACATAACAAATAAAAATGATATTTTTGTGTTGTTGACAATTCTGTTTCAACATCACAAATAAAAATGATATTTTTAATTTGTTGACAATTCTAATTCAACATCACAAATAAACATGATATTTTTATTTTGTTGACAATTCTAATTCAACATCACAAATAAAAATGATATTTTTGTGTTGTTCACAATTTTATTTCAACATCACAAATAAAAATGATATTTTTAATTTGTTGACAAAATTCTATTTCAGCATCACAAATAAAAATGATATTTTTAATTTGTTGACAATTCTAATTCAACATCGCAAATAAAAATGATATTTTTAATTTGTTGACAATTCTAATTCAACATCACAAATAAAAATGATATTTTTGTGTTGTTGACAATTCTATTTCAACATCACAAATAAAAATGATATTTTTAATTTGCTGACAATTCTAATTCAACATCACAAATAAAAATGATATTTTTGTGTTGTTGACAATTCTATTTCAACATCACAAATAAAAATGATATTTTAAATTTGTTGACAGTTCTAATTCTACATCACAAATAAAAATGATATTTTTATATTGTTGACAATTCTATTTCAACATCATATATAAAAATGATATTTTTAATTTGTTGACAATTCTAATTCAACATCATAAATAAAAATGATATTTTTAATTTGTATACAAATTCTAATTCAACATCACAAATAAAAATGATATTTTTGTGTTGTTGACAATTCTATTTCAACATCACAAATAAAAATGATAATTTTTAATTTGTTGACAATTCTAGTTCAACATCACAAATAAAAATGATATTTTTAATTTGTTGACAATTCTATTTCAACATCACAGATAAAAATGATATTTTTAATTTGTTGACAATTATAATTCAACATCACAGATAAAAATGATATTTGTAATTTGTATACAAATTCTTGCATTAACATGACAAACAAAAATTATATTTTTGTTTGTTTACAAATTTCAATTCCATTATATACAATTAAATCAAACAGATCACCATCAACAACATCAACCAATTCAAATCAAATCGCGTACAACAACAAACTGAATTTAACAGCGTATATATAAGATTTTCTAAACACGATAATAATTAATTAATTTTAATTATTTAAAAAGAAATCTCACCTTGATCGGTTTCAGAAATCGATAAAATGATCATTTTTAATAAAATTAAACATATGTTTAATTTTATCAAAAATCCATATGGCCTCTGTTTTATTTTTGATCTGCTCTATGGTGTAGAGTTCGAAGCCATGAGTCCAACATGACTGAGTTTGCAATTTTCTGATATCGTCTGAGAAAGAAACGTTATTTTAAACATTGGTTATATTAACTAAAATAATTAAATTAATAATTACTTAATTAATCTCTTAATCATTTCCTCATCGTTACCTTCTTTGTTTAACTGGTCCTTGAACAAACCCATACGCTCTAGCACTCTCTCTCCAAATCGCACCACTACCAGGCCGCCGTTCCAAGATCAAACCCCTTAAGATGAAGCCTCCCACGTCGCCGACCTCAACCACCATCCCTGGCGAGTTCGACAACCCCTCTCACCTTGGAAACCGCTACCAAGTCGTGTCCTTTGAGGCACGATTTCTCTTCATCCACCACAAATTAGGCGATCTTCACCGTTGATATGAAAGACCTCGAAGAGTACTTTGATTTTGTATTTATAATTTTGAAAAATCATTGTATAATTTAAGAGAAAAAGAGAAGGGAAGATCGGAAGAAAACAGCCATTGGTTTCAGAAGTGGCGGCTGTATCATTTAGAATTAGGGTTAGGTTACAAATGGCCCTTTATATAAATATTTATAATCTTATTTAATTAATTAATTCTTTTATTTTTAAAAAAATCGTTTATCCATATGTTGTATGTTACATATAATGGCACATTTATCTACAATAACTAATGAACATATATTATGGCATTTAATATTAAGTCACTGATTTGCAATTAGTAATTAATTCATTTACATTCTGTAACAACCCGAAAATCTGGGCCAATTTAAAAATTTTATTTTGTCAATTTTAGCGAATTTTGAACATTTAAAATGAATTATTTTAAATAATATCGACGAGAAATTTATTTTGAAAAGAATTCGAACGTATATATTATATACGTCGTCGTTAGAATATAAATAATTATATATAATTATAAAAGGAATTGAAATGGCGCGGTAGTTCGATAATTCGATTTCAAACTTCAATTGAATGTACCGGGTGCAAAATAAACCGGATTTTAGTGAAACCAAAAATATTAGAATCTATTTGAGAATATCTTTCCAACGAATCTGAAAAATCGAAATTTCATAGCGGGAATCAAAAGATATGTCCAGTTGAAAATTCTGAATAGTCGCTATGGAATTCAGGCCCTTAAAAATGGGAATTTTGCAAACGACCTCGGATTTCGACGAAACCACTTTTGTTGGATCCGTGATGTCAAGTTATTGCAAATTTTCAATTTTCGTAATTTTTCGAATCAATATGTGAGCGTGGCGAAGGAAAACGCGTTTGACCATTTTCAGTTGATTTTAATCGACTGGAAAATGGCCATTTTTCTAACGGTCTCAGAATTCGACGAAATTAGTTTTGTTAGGACCATATCGTCAATACGAAGATACAAAATATTTTTCTGGAATTTTTCGAGTTAGTATGTGACCTCGGTATATTGAAATGCGCGTTCAAATTCAATATATAGAGTTCTATTTTGATTTTGACGAAAACTGGTCGATACGATCGAATCATCCTACGATATATATCCCATTGTGTTCGGAATGGGGGTAATTAGCTAGGGGCGATAGTCGTTGGGTTCGATTTGGAGTTCGAATGAAAAAGTAACTTTTTGGAATAAATTAAATTAAATATATATTATTATATAAAGTCAACCCTTACCTTTCTCTCCTCTCATTCATTCACCATAAAAAAAAAAGGAAGAAACCGCAGCCCCCCCTCATGCGCCACCGGCCTCCTCCTTCTCCTCCTCCTCTCCTCTCTCTCCTCCTTCCTTCTCTCTCTCCCTCTCCATTTCTAGAAACCCTAACCCCCAAATCAACCCAAACCCGCCGCCGTGGGCCCCTCCAGCGCCTCCACCACCTTGCTGCAGCCTCCCCACGCCCCATCAGGTCCGCCTCTGGCCGCTCTCCCCTTGGCCGTGGGCCCCACAAATCCAAAATCCCTCTTTTTCACAAAAATTCCCGTATGTAAAAAAATAGACAGATCTGTTTTGCCCCATAACTCCCAAACCGTGCTTTTCTAGTCAAAGTTCCTCAAGACCAAAGTCGAAGAGCACAATTTTCTCTTCGATTCGGTATATGATAAGTCCTATTTTGCATTGCGAAGTTGTCGGGAAAATGCGTCCGAAATCTGCTGTTCAAACACTGTCAAAATCCTGTCTTTTCGGGATTTCCGTCGAAATGACACATTTTCTGCAGGAAGAACACTAGGCAAAAGTTGTTCAGAATGGCGTGCTTGTGCTAGAAAAAAAGATGGTGGGAAGATTGAAACTCGTTTGCAAATTCTGGAGCCAGAACAACAAATCCGGGCGATAGAAAATATGTGAGTTTTCTCCGTTTTAAAGCTTCTATGGGTTTTGACATATGAAGTAAATAAAAATATGATTTTTATATATTGAATAGCGATATAAAAATATGATTTTTATATATTGAATAGCGATATAAAAATATGATTTTTATATATTGAAAAGCGATATAAAAATATGATTTTTATATATTGAATAACGATATAAAAATATGATTTTTTATATATTGAATAGCGAAGTAAAAATATGATTTTTATATATTGAATAGCGAAGTAAAAATATGATTTTTTATATATTGAATAGCGATATAAAAAATTGATTTTTATATATTGAATAGCGAAGTAAAAATATGATTTTTATATATTGGATAGCGAAGTAAAAATATGATTTTTATATATTGGATAGCGAAGTAAAAATATGATTTTTATATATTGAATAGCGAAGTAAAAATATGATTTTTATATATTGAATAGCGAAGTAAAAATATGATTTTTATATATTGAATAGCGAAGTAAAAATTCGATTTTTTATATATTGAATAGCGAATTAAAAATTCGATTTTTATATATGTAGTGGCTACGGGCAACGAAAGTGACGAAAGGCGAGAACGACGAAGATTTCTACTTAAGAAGAGTCGAGATGATTGGATTAGCTATCGGTGAGAACTTCTCACTCTAAATTTGTTTTTCTAGTTATATATATATATATATATATATATATATATATACTAGGATGCAGACGGTGCTTAGCAGCACCCGACACCCGTCGTCCACAGACCATGGACGGCTTGTATGCTTGTTTGATGTTTGGTGAAATTTGTTTGTGTTGTTGATGTGAAATCGATAATAAAAGGTAGATGGTTGAAATAAATTAATTATCGTTAAAAATATAATTTTTAATGTGAAAGTGAATAAATGAATATTTATAAACAAATCGGCCGATTTGTTTATATACACTGATTTGACTGATATTGATTGGGTCGATAAATTTTACACATCGCCCAACTGCACGAATAAAAATATGTGTTTGTTGATTTGAAACCCCACACGGGTGTTGGGATGATATTTGGCGTACACTAATCCCAATTATTCTATTGTATGTCGATCGATTGGTCGACAGGCTGTGTAAGCGTTAATTATTTATATTTGATGCTTATGCAGTTGTGTGGTGCACCTTGGATGATGGTTGATTGTTTATCATTGCTATTATATACATGTGTTGTATGGAATCCATATAATTAACGTTATATGGTAATTGATTGGGCCTCATTCCAATTGGGAAAATAATGAATATTATAAAAGAAAATTCATGTGTTGAATATAAAAATAGTCATGTGTTGACGATGTTCATGTGTTGAAACTATTTATGTGTTGAGTAAAATATTTTAAATAATAAAATTTACATATTTATTGTGACACCCCATATTTTTACGCTTTAAAAATAAGAAATTTACGTACGTATGTGATGATACGCAAGCGTATAAACTAATGAACTATGAAAATAAAAGATATTCTGTTTATACTTTTAGAATTAAGTTAAACGGAATTTACCATTGCGTTCGCCTCGGAAAAATACGCAAAATAGAGTCCGAGTTTTCGAGAATCGGAGCCCGTATGACCCAGTTAAGGCCCGTATCGATTTTCAGAAAATTTCAAGTATGAAACAACTCGAAAACTCAGAAGTTTGGTCCAGGCAGGGGAGGCGGGAATTTTCCCGCCAAAGCCCATGTCGATTGGGGAGTCGACAGGGCTGTCGACACCCCAGGACCCAAGTCGACAGGGCTGTCGACTTGGGCGTCGACTGGGCCCAAAAACACACTTCTGTGTGTTGCGGCCTGGTGCACCTGGTCATCTGTTTTGGTCTAGTCTGGTGGCCTGAGACGGGTTTTAAAGGTTCAGATTGGTCCTAGGGTTAATCTTAAGGTCCTAATCACTCCTAATCTCTATAAAAACACCCCTAAGCCTACCCTAAACCCTCATTATTCATTCTTGCAACTAAACTATGGCAAAATTTTCACTCTCATGGCCTCCACCCTCATTCTAAAATTCCTAAGTAAATTCCTATGAGAGGTTTCATGATCATGAGAGTGTTAGAGAGTTTCTATTTAGTATGAGAGCCTCTCAAGTTGATTCCAAGGCTAAAGCTTTGATCTTTGTTCATAAAGATGGGGTTTTGATTGATTTGGAGCTTTCATCTTTGGGTTTTTGGGATGATGACATGCATAGGCTTAGTCTCAATCTTTCATTTAATCGATTTGTGCCTTCATAGCAATGTAAGCCCTCTTCCTACTCTTAGATATTAACTATGAAGTTAAATGTTCATGTTGCAAGTTTGGGTGTGATCATTGAGAATGATACATGCTATCATGTCATGCAAGTTTATGAAGTCATTATCTTGATCTTGTGAGCTAAAAGCTACAACCTTTGTGTTGAAATGTTGCATTATGCAACATGAGAACCTTCATAACCTTTATGTCAACTTGCATATGAAGTCATAACCCTTATATGATGATATATGCGAGTTACTAGTCATCATTCCATGTCTTTTGTCACCATGATTCGTTTATGTGTCAAGTTTGGGTTTATGCATGTTTTTGAGGCTTAAGAATGTAACATGCAAGTTAATGAACACATTTGTGCCTCATTTTCCACCATGATTAACTTGTGGCTTGATATCCATTATTGCCATGCCTTTGCCAAGTCTATTCTTTTAATCCATTACGTTGTTGCGAACGTATATGCGAGTTTAAAAGCGTTGGGTTATGTTAGGGGGAAATTTCTAATGACATAAAAACATAAGCTTGGGAATTTACCTATTAAGTTAGGTCTACCCATTGGGAATTTACCTATTAAGTTAGGTCTACCCAATTGCTTGAAAACTTGTAATGTGTTTTGGAAACACGATGGACATGACACTAGACTAAACATGAAAGTGGCCAACTCAAGGTTGGGTTGAGTTTGCAACGTAAAACTACCCGGAACCGACCGGCCTAACTAGTAGTTGCAAACAATAGGACCCAATGTGAGAAGTTGGTCATGTTGTGCTTAAACCCGAGGTTAGACCAAGTTGTGGTGTAAAGCTACCCGGAACCAACCGGCTTAACTAGTAACCGCAACAAAGTCTAATGTGAGAGGTTGAGGTGCATTAAGTAATTAATGCCACACGATAGGGTTAAGTTAATTTGATTAATGACTCTTAATCAAATATGACATGGACAAATGGGTTAAGTAACTTGATTTGCCTAATGACACTTAACCATTTTTATACGACTAGTGGATGGGGTTAAGTTAACCAACACTTAATCAATCCAACCCGATAACTTGGTAAGGTTAAGTAAGTTTTCTTAATGGCGCTTAACCGAAAAATACAGTTAATGGATGGGGTTAAGATTAGACTCGACTAGTCTAAACATGGAAATCGGATGGGGTTAAGTTAGCCTAGACTTAATTAATCCCACTTGGTAGTTTAATGGGGTTAAGTTAAACACTTAACTAATCTAACATGATGATTTGATGTGGTTAAGTGACCTATACTTAACCAATCTAACTCGAGAATTTATTGAGGTTAAGTTAACCAATACTTAACCAATCTAACGTGATAACATGATAAGGCTAAGTCACGAATCATTTGAATACACTTGACCAATTTGACTCAGTGATTTGATAGGGTCAAGTTAATACATACTTAACCAACGTGAACACGGTTTGTAGGGTTAAGTCTTGGACTTGGGTACTTAGCCAATTTTGACATGATTTGTAGATGGGATTAAGTCACGAACTTAAGTGACACGTAATCCATTATATAAACCCTAATTCGGAGAATTAGGTGGATAACTGTAAGTAACAAGAATAACGGGAATAAAGGCTAAGTGGTGAACCTTAGTTGAAGACTAGCTAAGTAATAATTCTTAGTCAAGGGGATTTGGACCAGTTCATATATAGATGAGTAACCTGATACGGTAGGTCATCGTTTAAGTATACGAGTAGGAGCAAGTATCTGATTTAGATAAAGGCTCCAGCGAACTGGGTAACGAAGCAACGGCTTCGGGGAACGTGAGGATATTCTTGGTATCCCTCTGTGAGCTGCCAGGTGATTATACTAGGCTCATGAGAGGTTAAGGTCTGCGTTAGAAGAGCCAAGAGTATGCCTTGGTTGCTATACGAGCGACCTAAAGACGGGGATGGATAGGGGATAGTCGACGATACACGATCGTACCCTAGATAGCATTTCGTCAGGCTACCTACCATCTTTGGTCAGGCGTGTACGTACGGAAAGGCAGAGAACACCCAAAAGACCATAATTGCTATCTAATTATGGTTGCGGTAGGGCTAGATTGTGGGTTGGCCAGTAGTGTGTTCTCATACAGGATTTATCCTGTCTTGTCTTTCGCTAGTTGAGGGAGTGGTCTCGTGGGACCATAGCCACGTATAGAAAAAAAACAGACCTTAGCATCTGCATCAGCAGATAAATCGAAAGCTCCCGACCGAGTCCTGTATTTCCTGGTCTGCCCTGTGACAGGACTCGGATGGCACGATGTGATACATGTGCATACAGTCATGGAAAAACGATTCACGATGAATGCGTGGGAAAAAGGGCGCGGTTGGCGGTTAGCGTAAATCCTAGTGGCCCTGGGTGGTTGAACCAAAACCGAGATACGGAAACGTGCAATAGGTAAGCATAATCCCTAGTAGTCCTAGGTAGCATAAGTCCTAGTTGTACAAACGATGATTAATGTTGAAAGACCCTAGTTAGATATAGGGTGACAGTCCAAAACGATCTTAAGGATCATGGAACTATGTTAAAGTAGTATAGAATCTCATGGGAAAGCCCGTATGGTCTACGGCAAGGGGCTGAATATTTACATGGAATAAAACATACGAGTTGAGTAACCTATATATACGATATATTAGGTTGACATGGACCATTACACGACTTTTGAGTAAGGGTCATTCATGGTTAACACATGATACGGTGGGGATACTAGTACGGTAGGTGCAGAGCTAAAAGACAGGATAGATACCATGGGATGTTATACGTGATTGATATCTTGAGGATATTATATTTGACAGGAACTTGATGATGGGATACCTTGTTTTATCTTGACACCGTAATTTATCATGACACCTTAGTTTATCTGAGTTCAGTAGTTCATCCTGTTATTTTGATTTAGCTTATCTATCTTGTCATCATGCTTATGTTCATCTCAGTTTCTCATGTCAGTTAACTTTACTAGTTTTTATGCTGATAGTAGATAGGGCTTACTCAGTCTTTTTGACTGACCCGTTTTGTTTCGTCTCTTTTCTTCCGTTTCCCCCCAGGTTACAGGGAGGAAATACTGTTGTTTAGTTTGGACTTCTTCTGCTTGAAGGTCATCATGGTTGGCTTGGACTTTACTTGGCTATGGCTACTTTACTGTTTTTACTTGGGGAATAATTTATGAAAAAGTCTTTATGCATCTTTACTATTGCAAGACAGGTTTTGATGTACTCTGATGTAAAAGGCTTTAGACCTTATTTATTCATGTTATGAAAGTTTGATTTTACTTCCGCTATTTTACATGTTCTGTCTTGTGATATTTCTGTGCATGTTTACCAATAATGCCCCTCTAAAGCTAGTGCATTCCCTTGCGAGTGACCCTAGCGGAGGCGGGGTGTTACATTTATCATATTTAAAATTAGAACTACTTCACGGTGGAGTCTAATTGAAAATCAAACGATAGATACCATAATTTTATAAAATATTTTACATAACAAAAATAGTGATGTGTTGACAGTACTCATGTGTTGAGATTAGTCGTGTGTTGAAAGAAATATAGATTCATGTGTTGAATAGAATAAATATTCATTTGTTGAATAGAATAAAGAAGTTTTTGAAAAATATAAAGCCATGTTGATTAGAGATGCGTTAATTTGACACGAACGATATTTATATCAATTTTATTCGTTTTATAATGAATATTGAAAAGTGATTTCAAAATTTAATATTTTGAAATGAAATTCAAATTAAATTTGATTAAAATTCAAATTGAAATTTTATTGAATCAATTTGAAATGAATTCGAATCGAATAGAAAATGAATTCGATTCGAATTGAATAGAAAGTGAATTTGAATTCAAATCAATTAGAAATGAATTCAAATTGAATTAAATTGAAATTGAATTAAAACGAATAGAAATCGTTTTGAATGAAATTTAAAACGAACTGAAATTGAATTGAAATCAATTTGAAATGAATTCGAATTGAATTAAATAGAAGGTAAATTCAAATTGAATTGAATTGAAGCGAATTAGAATTTGAATTGAAACGAATTTGAATTCGAATTAAATAAAATTGAAATGAATTCGAATTAAATTGAAATCAAATCGATTTGAAATTGAATGTAGCGTTGAAATGGTTTTGAAAACGAATTTAAAACGATTTATAAAATACGTTTTAAAAGGAAATCGACGAAATATATATAATATATAAAATATATATATATATATATAATGGCCTGAATAGAACGCGCCACGCCGCGGCAGTTCATGAATTTCGACCATTAAACTTCGAATTGACGTTGCGGGAGATCCGACCGTCGGATTCTCCTAAAACCGGAACCTTGGGTTCGTATCGAAAAGAGCTTTCCAATGAATATTAGAAATTTGAAATCTAATAGTTGGATTTGGAATTATGTCCAAATCAAATTTGAAAAAGGTCGCTGTAAGTACAGTTCGATGGCCGTTGTTGGAAATCGACTGGGCTTTGATAAAATTATTGAAAATATATATAATTTGTGTAAAATCATAATATATGAATTGGAAAGAACTGGGATGAAAAATTCCACATTTGAAAAGTTAAAAATAGATTTTTATCGAAATGAACTAGTTTTGAACTAGAATTAAAATCAATTTATTTTTGAAATAAATAAATTGAATTTGAAAGCGGTTTTAAAAATAATCAATATTCCCAATACGTGGATTGGACGGGAGTTGAATCGAAATTATCTTCGGAATATTTCGATGTTGGATTTCGTGACTATACATATATTGTTATGGGAAAGATATATTTTATATCGTTATTTCCAATACGATATTTGTTGGTGTCAGAATTTGATATTGAATATAAGCCGGTATATTTTCTATTCAGAGCCTTGTATTTAATATCAAATGTGATTTGGGTTTATCGTGAATCGTGTTTTAGATGACATTGGTTCTTTAACCCAGTTAAAGGCAGGATGTTGATTTTTGAAAAGATTAAAAATAAGTGGAGTTTTAATGAATCTTTAATTAGATTAAAAAGGTGAATTGATAATTTAAATTATCAAATTTGAAAGGTGATCGAGAATGGAGTACCACCAGTTTTGCTCCAAAGCGTTAGTTAAATCTGTAATTAGATTTGAACGTGAAATGGTAATTAATTTTACCGATAACACCGTGATGTTAGGTATGGAGTATTACCAGTTTTGCTCCATGGGATGAATAAGTTGGGATTGGGAAATAAAATAAATAATTACTTCGGTGTGGTTCGTTAATCCCGACTAGTTTGAAATGATATCCAAAGGAAGATTAAAGAATAAATTTAGAGGAATTTATCTTGGATAAAATTAATGGGAACCTTTCCCTAAGAATGTGATTTTGTGAATAAAAGAATATTCTGAATTGGAATGAGGTGTTTGTTGTGTTTGTGTAACATTCGTTTATTATATACGTGGGATATTCAGAAAGGCCGGGTTTATACCCATTCTGAATAACCGATTCGACGAGATGTCGAAGATGAAGACGGTGTTTGAAGACAGGAAGTCTTCACATTGTTTAGGTGATTACTGATGATCTCGATTGGGATGTACACCCAAGATGAGGGAAACAGTTGGCGATCGTCCAGACGTACTTGGAGATGGATGGATATGCGAGGAAAGTGCCTCCGGTTTCGTTCAGACCCAGAACGAACTTGTAAATGGACTGTGTGTCTGACATTGGATTTTATTCTGTGTTGATTGATCTCTATTAAATATACATCTGTTTGGCGGTGGAGAATTTATTATCTTGCTTAACGCCCTTCTCTGAGACGTACGAGCTCAGATGTTGTATATCGATGGACATCAGTGGCATGGAGTGAATTGCCAGTGTGGCACGCATAAGTGGCAATTGATCAAGGCTTCTGTTGAAAAGCAAAGTCTTGTGGTTGATGATCAAAGCACGGCCTGTGTGGCGCAGCTTTGTGTATAACGTGAATTCGCGAGCCTCACACCTCGGTATGAGTCAAAAACGGGATAGTGACTGCAGGGAGAGCACGGCGTTTCTTTCTAGCTAGGGTGGTGTCAGTGACCTACCGGCCCTGACATTTATATACTTTTCACCTGTGTGGTTGTTGGATACAAGGCGCCTCGGATATAGGTCTGTAAGAACCGGGAAACGTGTGTTCAGGAATAACTAATCCTCAAAAGTAAGAGAGGACCAGCCCTGAAAATCCAAGGATCATAGTGGGGTCCTGAGGCATTTGCTAGAGTGTCTCGAACGCGGAGAGGAGCTTGCCCCTTGCCTCGACTCATGATGGAATCCAATTTCCAATACGTGTGTTTCGGTTTTATTTGTAGAACCTAGTATGGCGACATAGTGGTATGGGTCATTCATGCCGCCTATGATTGATATTTATGATTGAAATTGTTTTGACACTATACACTTATAATAGTATCAAATAATGTGTTTTAAACGTATCAAGCATGCTTTGGCTGTTATAAGGTAAAAACCCTATCCTCCGGCTTGCATTGCATTGTGTGATGGGACCTGGGTCTTATAACAGCTTCATTTTTCTTTATTTAGCATTGCGTTGTTTGTTCTATGCACTGGTATCCTTGGGAGGAAACCCGTTCCATGTTATACGGTGTGGTCCCTTGATTTACTGAACTTTAAAATAAAGAATTATAACTGTTTTAGTTCTCACACCAGTCACATGACTGACCTGGAGTTTATTGTTTTAACCTAAACTCTGGGTACCCCTATTTTCCACACGGGCAGCTAGTAGTTTTGGTTTTGCAGATTTATATTCACAGGGTCCTGATTTACAGCTGGAACGATGCTCGGAAAGCTCTGTATCCGTGTATCACTTTCAGTTGTGTTTTGTATTATTTTCCGCTGCTATGTAATTTATTGTAATCTCTGATATTTATCGAACGTAATTTATTCATTTATACTCTGTATATTCTTGTATTCTGGTGGAATTGTTGTAATAATAATGAAATGTTCTTCCGTCTGCGTTCCGATGTGTGTTGTTCTCATCTCAATCCGGGCTTTCCTTCCCGGGGGAGTTCGGGTCGTTATAGAGTGGTATCAGAGCTTTGGTTTACAGAGCTCGAGAACAAGACACATTAGAACCATACGAAAGAATTCATCAGATATAGGATTAGTAATATCCAATTAGAATGACTCGTTAGAGATAGGATCAGTAGTATCCTAGAACGAGTGTGAAGAGTATATTTTTCAAATGAAAACAATTTTGTTTTGAAAATTTAAACCATTTTATACGTATTTGGTTATTTATTTATTTTGAATTTGGACAATCGAGTATATATTAATTTCGCGTATACGCGTCATGAACGTATATTGGAAGTTTTAATATACTGGATAGATATAGAATCACATTCTAGACACCCGGGGATAATTCTGATGATGTGGCCACATCATCAGTATTTATGTTCATATTTTGAAGGTGTGATTTCTATATATTTCCATTAGACTGGTGTGAGAACCAAAACTTATATAGATAGATTTATTTGTTGTGATTTGGCATCAAAAACATGATTTCTGTGTATATATATATATATATATATCAAATTTTGAATTTGAAACTCTAATTCACTAATTGATTGATGTTTGTGTTGTTTGTTTATTTGTTTGATAATTTTGAACCATTTAGCTTAATAAAATCAAATATTGAATTATATTGAAATTGGTCGCATTTGCTTGCATATACATGTACTTACATTGAACAGATCATAGCAAGGAGGCTAGAGCCGAAGAATAAAATTTGTTTGCCTGACAAATAGGTACATATTTACTATAATTTACTGTTTTGTTTGGGTGATGATGATTTTATGAGCCTATTGTCTAGCCGCTTGGCTTTTTCTTTTTCTTTTTGAGATCAGAAGGCCTATATGGTGATTTCGGGATTTTCCCGTGGCTCCCGGTGCAGGGGAGGTTATGGCGAAATTTTTTGAAAATTCCGGGTGTTAGCCAAATTTTTGAAGAATTTGAAAATTCTCAGAAACTGAAAAGTTGGAGAATGGAAGCCAGATCGGACGTAGAGTTAATTAATCAAACCACTTTCGATTTTGTTCCTTTTCGGGGATGAAAAGTTTTAAGTGGGGGAGATTGTAACAATCCGAAAATCTGGGCCAATTTAAAATTTTTATTTTGGCAATTTTAGCGAATTTTGAACATTTAAAATGAATTATTTTAAATAATATCAACGAGAAATTTATTTTGAATAGAATTCGAACGTATATATTATATACGTCGTCGTTAGAATATAAATAATTATATATAATTACAAAAGGAATTGAAATGGCGCAGTAGTTCGATAATTCAATTTCAATCTTCAATTGAATGTACCGGGTGCAAAATAAACCGGATTTTAGTGAAACCAAAAATATTAGAATCTATTTGAGAATATCTTTCCAACGAATCTGAAAAATCGAAATTTCATAGCGGGAATCAAAAGATATGTCCAGTTGAAAATTCTGAATAGTCGCTATGGAATTTAGGCCCTTAAAAATGGGAATTTTGCAAACGACCTCGGATTTCGACGAAACCACTTTTGTTGGATCCGTGATGTCAAGTTATTGCAAAGTTTCAATTTTCGTAATTTTTCGAATCAATATGTGAGCGTGGCGAAGGAAAACGCGTTTGACCATTTTTAATTGATTTTAATCGACTGGAAAATCGCCATTTTTCTAACGGTCTCACATTTCGACGAAATTAGTTTTGTTAGGACCGTATCGTTAATACGAAGCTAGAAAATATTTTTCTGGAATTTTTCGAGTTAGTATGTGACCTCGGTAGATTGAAATGCGCGTTCAAATTCAATATATAGAGTTATATTTTGATTTTGACGAAAACTGATCGAAACGATCGAATCAACCTACGATATATATCCCATTGTGTTCGGAATGGGGGTAATTAGCTAGGGAAGACAGTCGTTGGGTTCGATTTAGAGTTCAAATAAAAAAGTAATTTTTTGGAATAAATTAAATTAAATATATATTATTATATAAAGTCAACCCTTACCTTTCTCTCCTCTCATTCATTCACCGTATAAAAAAAAAAGGAAGAAACCGCAGCCCTCCCCCCCTCGCGCGCCGCCCGCCTCCTCCTTCTCCTCCTCTCCTCTCTCTCCTCCTTCATTCTCTCTCTCCCTCTCCATTTCTAGAAACCCTAACCCCAAATCAACCCAAACCCGCCGCCGTGGGCCCCTCCAGCGCCTCCACCACCTTGCTGCAGCCTTCCCACGCCCCATCAGGTCCGCCTCTGCCTCTGGCCGCCCTCCCCTTGGCCGTGGGCCCCACAAATCCAAAATCCCTCTTTTTCACAAAAATTCCCGTATGTAGAAAAACAGCCAGATCTGTTTTGACCCATAACTCCCAAACCGTGCGTTTCTAGCCAAAGTTCCTCAAGACCAAAGTTGAAGAGCACGATTTTCTCTTCGATTTGGTATATGATAAGTCCTATTTTGCAATGCGGAGTTGTCGGGAAAACGCGTCCGAAGTCTGCTGTTCAAACACTGTCAAAATGCTGTCTTTTCGCGATTTCCGGCGAAATGGCACATTTTCGGCAGGAAGACCACTAGGCAAAAGTTGTTCAGAATGGCGTGCTTGTGCTAGAAAAAAAGATGGTGTGAAGATTGAAGTTCGTTTGCAAATTCTGGAGCCAGAACAACAAATCCGGGCGATAGAAAATATGTGAGTTTTCTCCGTTTTAAAGCTTCTATGGGTTTTGACATATGAAGTAAATAAAAATATGATTTTTATATACTGAATAGCAATATAAAAATATGTTTTTTATATATTGAATAGCGATATAAAAATATGATTTTTATATATTGAATAGCGATATAAAAATATGATTTTTATATATTGAATAGCGATATAAAAATATGATTTTTTATATATTGAATAGCGAAGTAAAAATATGATTTTTATATATTGAATAGCGAAGTAAAAATATGATTTTTTATATATTGAATAGCGATATAAAAATATGATTTTTATATATTGAATAGCGAAGTAAAAATATGATTTTTATATATTGAATAGCGAAGTAAAAATATGATTTTTATATATTGAATAGCGAAGTAAAAATATGATTTTTATATATTGAATAGCGAAGTAAAAATATGATTTTTATATATTGAATAGCGAAGTAAAAATATGATTTTTATATATTGAATAGCGAAGTAAAAATTCGATTTTTATATTTGTAGTGGCTACGGGCAACGAAAGTGACGAAAGGTGAGAACGACGAAGATTTCTACTTAAGAAGAGTCGAGATGATGAGATTAGCTGTCGGTGAGAACTTCTCACTCTGAATTTCTTTTTCTAGTTATATATATATATATATATATATATATATATATATATACTAGGATGCAGACGGTGCTTAGCAGCACCCGACACCCGTCGTCCACAGACCATGGACGGCTTGTATGCTTGTTTGATGTGTGGTGAAATTTGTTTGTGTTGTTGATGTGAAATCGATAATAAAAGGTAGATGGTTGAAATAAATTAATTATCGTTAAAAATATAATTTTTAATGTGAAAGTGAATAAATGAATATTTATAAACAAATCGGCCGATTTGTTTATATACACTGATTTGACTGATATTGATTGGGTCGATAAATTTTACACATCGCCCAACTGCACGAATAAAAATATGTGTTTGTTGATTTGAAACCCCACACGGGTGTTGGGATGATATTTGGCGTACACTAATCCCAATTATTCTATTGTATGTCGATCGATTGGTCGACAGGCTGTGTAAGCGTTAGTTATTTATATTTGATGCTTATGCAGTTGTGTGGTGCACCTTAGATGATGGTTGATTGTTTATCATTGCTATTATATACATGTGTTGTATGGAATTCATATAATTAACGTTATATGGTAATTGATTTGGCCTTATTCCAATTGGGAAAATAATGAATATTATAAAAGAAAATTCATGTGTTGAATATAAAAATAGTCATGTGTTGACGATGTTCATGTGTTGAAACTATTTATGTGTTGAGTAAAATATTTTAAATAATAAAATTTACATCTTTATTATATTTAAAATTAGAACTACATCACGGTGGAGTCTAATTGAAAATCAAACGATAGATACCATAATTTTATAAAATATTTTACATAACAAAAATAGTGATGTGTTGACAGTACTCATGTGTTGAGATTAGTCGTGTGCTGAAAGAAATATAGATTTATGTGTTGAATAGAATAAATATTCATTTGTTGAATAGAATAAAGAAGTTTTTGAAAAATATAAAGCCGTGTTGATTAGAGATGCGTTAATTTGACACGAACGATATTTATATCGATTTTATTCGTTTTATAATGAATATTGAAAAGTGATTTCAAAATTTAATATTTTGAAATGAAATTCAAATTAAATTAGATTAAAATTCAAATTGAAATTTTATTGAATCAATTTGAAATGAATTCGAATCGAATAGAAAATGAATTCGATTCGAATTGAATAGAAAGTGAATTTGAATTCAAATCAATTAGAAATGAATTCAAATTGAATTAAATTGAAATTGAATTAAAACGAATAGAAATCGTTTTGAATGAAATTTAAAACGAACTGAAATTGAATTGAAATAAATTTGAAATGAATTCGAATTGAAATAAATAGAAGGTAAATTCAAATTGAATTGAATTGAAGCGAATTAGAATTTGAATTGAATTGAAACGAATTTGAATTCGAATTAAATAAAATTGAAATGAATTCGAATTGAATTGAAATCAAATCGATTTGAAATTGAATGTAGCGTTGAAATGGTTTTGAAAACGAATTTAAAACGATTTATAAAATACGTTTTAGAAGGAAATCGACGAAATATATATAGTATATATATTATATATATTATATATATATATAATGGCCTGAATAGAACGCACCGCGCCGCGGCAGTTCATGAATTTCGACCATTAAACTTCGAATTGACGTTGCTGGAGATCCGACTGTCGGATTCTCCTAAAACCGGAACGTTGGGTTCGTATCGAAAAGAGCTTTCCAATGAATATTAGTAATTTGAAATCTAACGGTTGGATTTGGAATTATGTCCAAATCAAATTTGGAAAAGGTCGCTGTAATTGCAGTTCGATGGCCGTTGTTGGAAATCGACCGTACGGGCCTTGATAAAATTATTGAAAATATCTATAATTTGTGTAAAATCATAATATATGAATTGGAAAGAACTGGGATGAAAAATTCCACATTTGAAAAGATAAAAATAGATTTTTATCGAAATGAACTAGTTTTGAACTAGAATTAAAATCAATTTATTTTTGAAATAAATAAATTGAATTTGAAAGTGATTTTAAAAATAATCAATATTCCCAATACGTGGATTGGACGGGAGTTGAATTGAAATTATCTTCGAAATATTTCGATGTTGGATTTCATGACTATACAGATATTGTTATGGGAATTTGAAAGATATATTTTATATCGTTATTTCCAATACGATATTTGTTGGTTTCAGAATTTGATATTGAAAATAAGCCGGTATATTTTCTATTCAGAGCCTTGTATTTAATATCAAATGTGATTTGGGTTTATCGTGAATCGTGTTTTAGATGACATTGGTTCTTTAACCCAGTTAATGGCAGGATGTTGATTTTTGAAAAGATTAAAACTAAGTGGAGTTTTAATGAATCTTTAATTAGAGTAAAAAGGTGAATTGATAATTTTAACTATCAAATTTGAAAGGTGATCGAGAATGGAGTACCACCAGTTTTGCTCCAAAGCGGTAGTTAAATCTGTAATTAGATTTGAACGTGAAATGGTAATTAATTTTACCGATAACACCGTGGTGTTAGGTATGGAGTATTACCAGTTTTGCTCCATGGGATGAATAGGTTGGGATTGGGAAATAAAATAAATAATTACTTCGGTGTGGTTCGTTAATCCCGACTAGTTTGAAATGATATCCAAAGGAAGATTAAAGAATAAATTTAGAGGAATTTATCTTGGATAAAATTAATGGGAACCTTTCCCTAAGAATGTGATTTTGTGAATAAAAGAATATTCTGAATTGGAATGAGTTGTTTGTTGTGTTTGTGTAACATTCGTTTATTATATACGTGGGATATTCAGAAAGGCCGGGTTTATACCCATTCTGAATAGCCGATTCGACGAGATGTCGAAGATGAAGACGGTGTTTGAAGACCGGAGGTCTTCACATCGTTTGGGTGATTACTGATGATCTCGATTGGGCTGTACACCCAAGATGAGGGAAACAATTGGTGATCATCCAGACGTACTTGGAGATGGATGGATATGCGAGGAAAGTGCCTTCGGTTTCGTTCAGACCCAAAACGAACTTGTAAATGGACTGTGTGTCTGACATTGGATTTTATTCTGTGTTGATTGATCTCTATTAAATATACATCTGTTTGGCGGTGGAGAATTTATTCTCTTGCTTAACGCCCTTCTCTAAGACGTACGAGCTCAGATGTTGTATATCGATGGACATCAGTCGCATGGAGTGAATTGCCAGTGTGGCACGCATAAGTGGCAATTGATCAAGGCTTCTGTTGAAAAGCAAAGTCTTGTGGTTGATGATCAAAGCACGTCCTGTGTGGCGCAGCTTTGTGTATAACGTGAATTCGCGAGCCTCACACCTCGGTATGAGTCAAAAACGGGATAGTGACTGCAGGGAGAGCACGGCGTTTCTTTCTAGCTAGGGTGGTGTCAGTGACCTACCAACCCTGACATTTATATACTTTTCACCTGTGTGGTTGTTGGATACGAGGCGCCTCGAATATAGGTCTGTAAGGACCGGGAAACGTGTGTTTAGGAATAACTAATCCTCAAAAGTAAGAGAGGACCGGCCCTGAAGATCCAAGGATCATAGTGGGGTCCTGAGGCATTTGCTAGAGTTCTCGAACGCGGAGAGGAGCTTGCCCCTTGCCTCGACTCATGATGGAATCCAATTTCCAATACGTGTATTTTGGTTTTATTTGTAGAACCTAGTATGGCGACATAGTGGTATGGGTCATTCATGCCGCCTATGATTGATATTTATAATTGAAATTGTTTTGACACTATACACTTATAATAGTATCAAATAATGTGTTTTAAACGTATCAAGCATGCTTTGGCTGTTATAAGGTAAAAACCCTATCCTCCAGCTTGCGTTGCATTGTGTGATGGGACCTGGGTCTTATAACAGCTTCATTTTTCTTTATTTAGCATTGCGTTGTTTGTTCTATGCACTGGTATCCTTGGGAGGAAACCCGTTCCGTGTTATACGGCGTGGTCCCTTGATTTACCGAACTTTAAAATAAAGAATTATAACTGTTTTAGTTCTCACACCAGTCACATGACTGACTTGGAGTTTATTGTTTTAACCTAAACTCTGGGTGCCCCTATTTTCCACACGGGCAGCTAGTAGTTTTGGTTTTGCAGATTTATATTCACAGGGTCCTGATTTACAGCTGGAACGATGCTCGGAAAGCTCTGTATCCGTGTATCACTTTCAGTTTTGTTTTGTATTATTTGCCGCTGCTATGTAATTTATTGTAATCTCTGATATTTATCGAATGTAATTTATTTATTTATACTCTGTATATTCTTGTATTCTGGTGGAATTGTTGTAATAACAATGAAATGTTCTTCCGTCTGCGTTCCTATGTGTGTTGTTCTCATCTCAATCCGGGCATTCCTTCCCGTGGGAGTTCGGGTCATTATAGAGTGGTATCAGAGCTTTGGTTTACAGAGCTCGAGAACAAGACACGTTAGAACCATACGAAAGAATTCATCAGATATGGGATTAGTAATATCCAATTAGAATGACTCGTTAGAGATAGGATCAGTAGTATCCTAGAACGAGTGTGAAGAGTATATTTTTCAAATGAAAACAATTTTGTTTTGAAAATTTAAACCATTTTATACGTATTTGGTTATTTGTTTATTTTGAATTTGGACAATCAAGTATATATAGATTTCGCGTATACGCGTCATAAATGTATATTGGAAGTTTTAATATACTGGATAGATATAGAATCACATTCTAGACACCCGGGGATAATTCTGATGATGTGGCCACATCATCAGTATTTATGTTCGTATTTTGAAGGTGTGATTTCTATATATTTCCATTAGACTGGTGTGATAACCAAAACTTATATAGATAGATTTATTTGTTGTGATTTGGCATCAAAAACATGATTTTTGTATATATATATATCAAATTATGAATTTGAAACTCTAATTCGACCCATCCATTTCCAACGACCCGTTTATTAAGTCTTATTATTACTTTATTTCTTAAAAGTGAATTATGCACTTACAAATTTTAATTGACCAAATTAACTAAGTTAATTCTTTCCTAATTTATTTCTTTTTCTTAATCAACAAAAGTATTAAATTTAACCCTTTTATTGCTAACTTATTCAAATTCCGCTCTTTTCAATTACACAATTATTATGCGTTTATTTTCGTTCCTATCCACATTTATGTATTCTTAATTACACAATTTATTATAGTAGGATTTCATACCTAATTTGCTGAAGATGTGTTTCTTTGGAAGATTTTCTAATTGATTTTCATAAATTAAATGTAAACAAAGCATGTGGACTTCGTTCAATTACAAGTAATGTATGATTTTCTTTTATTTGAAATAAGTAGTGTAAAAAACGAAGAAAACATGTACATTTATTTTATATTTTTATATTTTTGTTTGTATGTATTGCTTTACAATTCAAATTCCTTCATTCTTTTAAGAAGAAGAAAAAACTTACAAAAGCTAATTGATACTCTTCCCTCGAATTAAACTATAGAAATCTCAAACCTAATGCAATATGCTAATAATCTAATCAATCATTATTGCTAATTTAACTCAAATTAAAATAAAAATTGCTATCACTTACAAGTCTACTATTTTCTTTATTATCAATTGTTTGAAGTTAATCATTACAAATATACATACAATTTGATACTAATTTCAATTGTTATAAATCACTATTTATTTAATTACAAATAATTGTTTATTAGAAATAAATTTGAAATCATTCATAAATAACATCATAAAATTTATATAAAAATCATTTTAAATTCAATAATTTAATTTAAAAAATGAAAATTTTAAATTCTGACGCATTTTCAAACAAAATTTCCTTAAAAATAAAATTTTAAATTGGTTCTAAATTTCTGGATTGTTACAATCTCCCCCACTTAAAATCTTTTCATTCTCGAAAAGGAACGGGGCTGAAAGTTGTTTAACTAACCAACTCAATTTTCATTCTTTTATTGGTTTCAATAGTTTTATTAGTTAAACTAATAATCACACAACACAATCATCAATCAATTAGTTGATTAGCTTTTCAATATATATAACTTTTATATATTCAAAAATCATATTTTCTTAAATCGGATTATATATATAATAACAAATACGTTATTTGTAAACTTGTCACTCTCAACTCATTCTAGGGCATTTCTAACCTCATCTCTAACGAGTTTCTGATTCTAGGATGCTACTGATCCTATCTCTAATGAGTATTCTTTTATAGGATATTACTAATCCTACCTCTGATGAGTCTTTTGTTCAGTTCTAATGAGTAATACCCCAAAGATTTGAGTTAACCAAAGATCTGATACCAGCCGTAACGACACGGATTTCGCCCGGACCTAATCGATCGCAAAATCGACCAAGATCGTTCGAACCCCGTATACGCTAACTTTGGGCATATAACACATCAGAACAAATAACAGAAGACTTTTATTACAGCATAATAATGCAACATCAGAGTACATAATATCAGAGTACATCGAATATACAGCGGAAGATTAGTTTACAACAAATTTAATACAACGCAGCGAAAGACTATCAATGCTCTAGACACCACTTTAAGCTTCGATCCAGAATCCTGCTCAATAAACAAATATCTGCAAAACAAGTCACTCGACTGCCCGTGTGGAAAATATGGGCACCCGAGTTTGCAAGTGAAATAAACTACGAGTCAGTCATGGGACGGTATGAGAAATCTTACTTAACTTATCTAATAATAAGGCTAATCGCAGGACCACGCCGCTAACATGAAACGGGTTTACTCCATTAGATTTCCAGTGCATAAAATAAGTAAATCTTTTAAAAATAACGCAATGCTTTTTAGAAAAATGAAATCATTATAAGACTCAAGTCCCATCACACAATGCAATGCAAACTGGAGGATAGAGTTTTTACCTTATAATGATCAAAGATGTTTGATATGTATAAAACAATATTTAATATTATTTTTAGTGTCTAATCAGTTTAAAAATATTTTCAAAGTAAATGTATCAATCCTAGACGTCATAGCTACTATATACTATGTCGCCTTATATAGGTTTACAATCAAATCCGTAATGTCGTATTGGAAATTGAGTTTCCATCATGAGTGAAGGCTAGGGATGATCTCCTTACCGACTCGAGACACTCTAGCAAATGTCTCAAGACTCGGACGCTAGCGAACCCTTGGATCCTCCAAGTTCGGTCCACGAATACTTTAGTTGATTAGTTATGCCTGAACACACGTTTCCCGGTCCTATTGGGCCTATCAATTGGCCAGTAGAGACCAATATATCAAGGCCTCGAAATCTTTCATCCACATAAGTAAAAATGTCTGGGCTCCATACCGTGACACCACTTCTAGCTAAAAAGAAACGCATGCACTCCTTGGGTCCCTTGTCCCATTTTTGAATCCTACCGGGGTGTGAGGCTCGCGAAGTAACGCCATACACAAAGCTATGCCCGAATGAGCTGTGCTTTGATCATCAATGTGAAGACCCGTAACTTCCCCGTAAAGGAAAGCGTCGGATAGTTCGAGAACAAACCACAACAGAACGCATATAGAAGAACATTTCATTGTATATAACAACAATGCATCAGATTACAAGAATATACAGAGTATAAAAGAATATTACACAGAAATATCAGAGATTTAAATTACATTTAAATACATAGCAGCGGAAAATAATACAATACACAACTAGAATGAGATATACGGATACAAAGCTTCCCGGATATCGTTCCAGTCGTAAACCAGGATCCTGTGAATATAAATCTGCAAAACCAAAACTACTAGCTGCCCGTGTCAAAATAAGGGCACCCAGAGTTTAGGTCAAAACAATAAACTCCAGGTCAGTCATGTGACTGGTGTGAGAACTAAAGCAGTTATAAATCTTTATTTTCAAAGCTAGGTAAAACAAGGGACCACGCCGTATAACACGGAACGGGTTTCCTCCCAAGAATACCAGTGCATAAGACAAACAACGCAATGCTAAATAAAGAAAAATGAAGCTGTTATAAGACCCAGGTCCCATCACACAATGCAACGCAGTCGAGGATAGGGTTTTCCCTTATAACAGCCAAAGAATGCTTGATACGTTTAAAACAAATCATTTGATACTATTATAAGTGCATAGAGTATAAAACAACTTCAAATCATAAGTATCAATCATAGGCGGCATGAATGCCCCATACCACTATGTCGCCATATATAGGTTTACAAATAAAACCGCAAATGTCACGTATTTGGAAATTGGGTTTCCATCTATGAACCGAGGCTAGGGGCAAGATCCTCAACCGATTCGAGACGCTCTAGCCCGCCCCTCAGGAACAGCCGCAACTGCCCCTTGGATCGTCAGGGCCGGTCCACACGGAGTGGATTATTATGCCTGAACAATACGTCTCCCCACCCTATGGGGTGTAAGTCTGGTCCGTCAGCCGACCAGAATGCATTCGGCCGAAACCGATATAACCGAGGCGCCTCGCAACAGCAACAACAACATAAGTCAAACTCGTCAGGGCGTGTAAAACCACTGACGCCACTTCTAACTAGAAAGAAACGCATGCCCTCCCTGAGGTCCGTCTCCCGTTTTTGATTCATACCGGGTGTGAAACTCGCGAATCAAACGTTACACAAAGCTACGCCACAAAGGTCGTGCTTTGATCATCAACCACAAGACTTTGCTTTTCAACAGAAGCCTTGATCATTTGCATCTTAGCATGCCACACAGGCAAGCCATCCTATGCAACCGATATCAGTCACACAGAATGAAATCCGATGTCAGACACACAGTCCATTTACAAGTCCGTTCTGGGTCTGAACGAAACCGGAGGCACCTAGTACCCCGCATATCCATCGATCTCCAAGTACGTCTGGACGATCACTAACTGTTTCCATCTTCTTGGGTGTACAGCCCAATCAAGATCATCAGTTATCACCCAAACGACGTGAAGACCTCCGGTCTTCGACCATCGTCTTCGTCTTCGACTTATCGTCGTATCAGTTACTCAGAATGGGATAAACCCGGTCTTTCCGAATAACTCGCGTATATTTTAAATAAGTGTTACACAAACACAACATACGCCTCATTCCAATTCATTAGTCACTAACCGTAAATTAATCAAGAGAATAATTCCCCAAATATTAACCCCGAAGGCCGAAACCAACATCAGATCAATATCCAGAAAACCATTCTGCTTGGCTAACCGCCAGTTAGTTTCTAAATTTCACATTCAAATCTAATTACAGATTTATCTATCGCCTGGAGCAAAACTGGTGATACTCCATTCTCGATCTTTTCAATCTAATTAAAGATTCATTAAAACTCCACTTAGTTTTAATCATTATCTGGGTTAAAGAATCAGTGTCATTTAAAACACGATTCACGATAAACCCAAAATCACATTCCATTAATTATCGGGTTAAAGAACAAGTGTTATTTAAAACACTGTTCACGATAAACCCAAAAATCAATACCAATTCAATTCCAATTAAATATCATTTAATTGGTACACTTCATTAAATCTAAATAAAAAGATTTAATCTTTTCTCAACTGGGTTCAAGAACAGTGTTAGTGAAGACACCATTCACGACAAACCCAAATCACATTCGATATTCAATACAAGGCTCTGAATAGAAAATATATCGGCTTATATTCAATATCGAATTCTACGACTAACAAATGTCGTATTGGAAATAACGATACAAATATATATCTTTCAAATTTCCATAACAACACCTGTAATGTCACGAATTCCAACATCGAAATATTCCGAAGACAATTTCGATTCAAATCCACTCCAATGCAATCATTGGAAATTTTGGTTATTTTCAAAACCATTTCAAATTCAATTTATTTATTTAAAAATAAATAGAATTATAATTCTAGTTCAAAACTAGTTCATTTCGATAAAAATCCATTTTTTTATCTTTTCAAATATGGAGATTTTCACCCCAAACTTTCACAAATCATTTCTTATGATTTTACACAAATTATTACTATTTTTAATAATTTTATCAAGGCCCGTACAGTCGATTTCCAACAATGGCCATCGAACTGCACTTACAACGACCTTTTTCGAATTTGATTTGGACGTATCTCCAAATCCAACCGTTAGATTTCAAATTTCTAACATTAATTAGAAAGCTCTTTTCGATACGAACCCAACGGTTCCGGTTTTAGGAGAATCCGACGGTCGGATCTCCTGTAATGTCCGTTTGAAATAAATGGTCGAAATTCGCGAACTGCCGCGGCGCGGCGCGTTCTATTCAGGCCATTATATTATATATAATATATATAATATATATTTCGTCGATTTCTATTTAAAACGAATTATATAAATAGTTTTGAATTCGTTTCAAAAACATTTTCAACTTCCATTTCAATTCAAATCAAAATTGAATTCTTCTCTATAAATTCGTTTTAAAATTCATTTCTATTCAATTCGAATTTCAATTCAATTTGAATTCATTTCAATTCGCTTTCTATTCCATTTGAATTCGTTTTCAATTCAATTCATTTCGAAATCGTTTTCAATTCATTTCATTTCGAAATCGTTTTCAATTCAATTCATTTCGAAATCGTTTTCAATTCATTTCATTTCGAAATCGTTTTCAATTTATTTTGAATTCGTTTTCAATTCAATTCATTTCGAAATCGTTTTCAATTCAATTCATTTCGAAATCGTTTTCAATTCATTTCATTTCGAAATCGTTTTCAATTCAATTCATTTCGAAATCGTTTTCAATTCATTTCATTTCGAAATCGTTTTCAATTCGATATAAATATCGTTCACGTCAAAATGGCGTCCATACACGGCTTCATAAATTTCTATTTTCAAATATTCTATTTCAAATATTTCTTTTTCAAAATAGTTGTTATTATCAAAATATTTCGTTCAACACATGACCAATCTCAATGAATGAGTACTGTCAACACATGAACTTTTATTTTATAATATTCTTTATTTTTCAAATTGGAATGAGGCCCAATCAATTACCATATAAAGTTAATTATATGGATTTTCATACAACACATGTATATCATAGCATTGAAAAATAATCAACCATCAACCAAAGTGCACTACACTGCATAAGCATCAAATACAGATATTCAACGCTTATAACAGCCTGTCAATCAATCGATCGACATATTTAATCAATCAGGATGAGTGAACTGCATATTTCATCCTAACACCCGTGTGGGGTTTCAAACAATCAAACACAGATTTTATTTGTGCAGTTGGGCGATGTGTGAAATTTATCGACCCAATCAATATCATTCAAATAAGTGTACATAAACAAACCATCTGGTTTGTAAATGAATATTTATTTATTCACTTCACTATTTTCATATTCACGTTAAAAATTATATTTTTAACGATAAAACATTTTATTTCAACCTATGAATTTCTATTCAATTCATTTATTCAATAAAATGATATTTTTATTTTTCTAACATGTTTTAGAAAATTTCGGCGGCATAACGGCACGATACTAGAAACGGGACAAGGCCTAGCCTTATCCCCGGTCTAGTGAAGGCCCACGCCATTCACACATCAATCAAATCAATTCGTTATGCAAACCGCAAACTTTGGAGTAAGGATCTAACCTAGCCTTACTCCTTCGCCTTATAACGGCGCACGTCTAATCCTAACCAATTTATCGATTCGATTTTTCACACCACAAACCACATTCAAACAATATCGCAATCAATCACCAAACTGTCAAACAAACAAGTCCATGGTCTGTGGACGATTGTGTCGGGTGCTACTAAGCACCGTCTGCATCCTAGTATATATATATAACTAGAAAATAAATAGAAAGGTGAGAAATTCTCACCGATTAGCTATCCTAGCTCCACGGCACTTCATTGATAGAAATCTTCATCGCTATCGCATCTTCGTCATCTTCGCTGCCCGTAGCCACTACATATGTAAAAATCGAATTTTTACTATGCTATTCAATATATAAAATCGAATTTTGACTTCGCTATTCAATATATAAAAATCGAATTTTTTTTCTTTTGCAAGTTCAAATCTTTTTCTACTAAAAGATTAAACTTTTTTTCCTATTTTAAAGTTCAAAATAAAATCAGTTTTTCGCTTTCATAAAAATGCAGTTTTTTCATAACTTAAAAAATAAAAATACAGTTTTTGCCTTATTTAAAAATTCAGTTTAAAAATCATTTAAAAATCAGTTTTCTAATCTAAAATAAAATTCAGTCTTAAACCTAAAATAAAATTCAGTTTTAAACCTACCTAAAATCAGAATTTTAAAAACATAAAAATCGGTTTTTAATATTAA
Organism: Allium sativum; assembly: GCA_030737875.1. NCBI lineage: Eukaryota > Viridiplantae > Streptophyta > Magnoliopsida > Asparagales > Amaryllidaceae > Allium > Allium sativum. The sequence goes on along the minus strand of CM060921.1, from coordinate 424,324,684 downwards.
CAAAATCAGTTTTATAAATTAAGTAAAAATCAGTTTTATAAATAAAGTAAAAACTTACAGTTCGAAAGGGGGGGGTTCACCACCATCGGAGAGGCTTCGGGTGGCTCTGGGTCGGCGGCAGGAGGAGGCGGAGGGTTGGGGCGGCCTTCAGTTCGTCGGCGGTCATCACTGTGGGGGGGGAAAGCTCTGGCGTTTTCGTCTTCGATTCGAAGGGAGGAAGGAGATGAGCTAGAGGGGAGAGGAAGGCGCGACTTTAGGGGGGAGCGGCGGTCCATCGTCGGCGTCAGCAAGGGGGAGGAAGAGGCGTCGCGATCTGAAACTGGAAGGGGTTTTTTTTTTTTTTTTTTTTTTTTATATTTTGACCGTGGTTTGACTTGTGAGGAAAGAGAGAGCTCAAGGGGGTTATATAATATTTTAATTATTTAAATAATTAATTTCTCCATAAAGTAACTTTAAATTTCGATCTCCGAACGAGGCCCAATGACTGTCGTCCCTAGCTAATTACCCCCATTCCGAATACAATGGGATATGTTTCATAAGCCAGTTCGGCTGTTACGCTCAGTTTTCGCTGAAATTAATGTATAAATCTATATATTCAATTTTAAACGTACATTTCAATTTACCGGGGTCACATACTAACTTTAAAAATTCTAGAAAAATATTTTCTAGCTTCGTATTGACGATACGGTCCTAACAAAACTAGTTTCGTCGAAATCTGAGACCGTTAGAAAAATGGCCAATTTCCAGTCGATTAAAATCAACTGAAACTGGTCAAACGCGTTTTCCTTTGCCACGCTCACATATTGATTCGAAAAATTATGAAATTTGAAATCTAGCAATAACTTTACATCACGGACCCAACAAAACTGGTTTCGTCGAAATCCGAGGTCGTTTGCAAAATGTCCATTTTTAAGGGCCTGAATTCCATAGCGACTATTCAGAATTTTCAACTGGACATATCTTTTGATTCCCGCTAAGAAATTTTGATCATTCGGGTTCGTTGGAAAGATATTCACTATTAGATTCCATTATTTTTGGTTTCACTAAAATCCGGATTGTTTTGCACCCGGTACATTCAATTGAAGTTTGAAATCGAATTATCGAACTACCGCGCCATTTTCAATTCTATTTATAATTATATATAATTATTTATATTCTAACGACGACGCGTATAATATATACGTTCGAATATATTCAAAATAAATTTCTCGTCGATATTATTTAAAATAATTCATTTTAAATAATCTAAATTCGCTAAAATGGCCAAAATAAAAATTTTAAACTGGCCCAGATTTTACGGGTTGTTACAATCTCCCCCACTTAAAACTTTTCGTCCCCGAAAAGGAACAAAGTCGAAAGTGGTTTGATTATTCAGCTCCACATTTGATCTGGCTTCCATTCTCCAACTCTTTAGTTTCTGAGAATTTTTAAAATTTCAAAAATTTGGCTAACACCCTAAATTTTTGAAAAATTTCGCCATAACCTCCCCTGCACCGGGAGCATCGGGAAATTGCAAATAGCGTTCCCGGTCCTTCAGATCTCAAAAAGAAAAAGAAAAAGCCAAGCGGCTAGCCAATAGGCTCATAAAATCATCATCACCCAAACAAAACAGTAAATTATGTAATAAACATGTACCTATTTGTCGGGCAAACAAATTTTATTCTCTGCTCTAGCCTCCTTGCTATGACCTGTTCAATGATATATATGTATATGCAAACAAATGCGACCAATTTTCAATAGAGTTCAATATTTGATTCAATTAGGCATAATTGTTCAAAATTAGCAAACAATTAAACAAACAACACAAACTTCAATCAATTAGTGGATTAACGTTTCAAATTCATAATTTCGATATATATACAAAAATCAGATTTTTGATGCCAAATCACAACAATTAGCCCTATCTAATTTTGGTTCTCACACCAGTCAATAGGAAATATATAGATATCAAACCTTCGAAACACGAACATAAATGTTGATGATGCGATCGCTATCATCAATATCATCTCCGGGCGACTAGGGTGTGGTGCTATATCTATCCAATATATTAAAACTTCGAATACACGCTAGCTAGGCGCATACGCAAAAATCTTTATATTTTGGATTGTCCTAATCAATATAAAATAAATAATCAAATACGAATAATTGATTTAAATTTTCAAATCAAAAATCGTTTTCATTTTAAAAATATACTCTTCACACTCGTTCTAGGATACTACTGATCCCATCTCTAACGAGTCATTCCATTGGATATTACTAATCCAATATCTGATGAATTCCTTCGTACGGTTCTAATGTGTCTTGTTCTCTGCTTTGTAAACCAAAGCTCTGATACCAACTGTGAAGACCCGTAACTTCCCCGTAAAGGAAAGCGTCGGATAGTTCGAGAACAAACCACAACAGAACGCATATAGAAGAACATTTCATTGTATATAACAACAATGCATCAGATTACAAGAATATACAGAGTATAAAAGAATATTACACAGAAATATCAGAGATTTAAATTACATTTAAATACATAGCAGCGGAAAATAATACAATACACAACTAGAATGAGATATACGGATACAAAGCTTCCCGGATATCGTTCCAGTCGTAAACCAGGATCCTGTGAATATAAATCTGCAAAACCAAAACTACTAGCTGCCCGTGTCAAAATAAGGGCACCCAGAGTTTAGGTCAAAACAATAAACTCCAGGTCAGTCATGTGACTGGTGTGAGAACTAAAGCAGTTATAAATCTTTATTTTCAAAGCTAGGTAAAACAAGGGACCACGCCGTATAACACGGAACGGGTTTCCTCCCAAGAATACCAGTGCATAAGACAAACAACGCAATGCTAAATAAAGAAAAATGAAGCTGTTATAAGACCCAGGTCCCATCACACAATGCAACGCAGTCGAGGATAGGGTTTTCCCTTATAACAGCCAAAGAATGCTTGATACGTTTAAAACAAATCATTTGATACTATTATAAGTGCATAGAGTATAAAACAACTTCAAATCATAAGTATCAATCATAGGCGGCATGAATGCCCCATACCACTATGTCGCCATATATAGGTTTACAAATAAAACCGCAAATGTCACGTATTTGGAAATTGGGTTTCCATCTATGAACCGAGGCTAGGGGCAAGATCCTCAACCGATTCGAGACGCTCTAGCCCGCCCCTCAGGAACAGCCGCAACTGCCCCTTGGATCGTCAGGGCCGGTCCACACGGAGTGGATTATTATGCCTGAACAATACGTCTCCCCACCCTATGGGGTGTAAGTCTGGTCCGTCAGCCGACCAGAATGCATTCGGCCGAAACCGATATAACCGAGGCGCCTCGCAACAGCAACAACAACATAAGTCAAACTCGTCAGGGCGTGTAAAACCACTGACGCCACTTCTAACTAGAAAGAAACGCATGCCCTCCCTGAGGTCCGTCTCCCGTTTTTGATTCATACCGGGTGTGAAACTCGCGAATCAAACGTTACACAAAGCTACGCCACAAAGGTCGTGCTTTGATCATCAACCACAAGACTTTGCTTTTCAACAGAAGCCTTGATCATTTGCATCTTAGCATGCCACACAGGCAAGCCATCCTATGCAACCGATATCAGTCACACAGAATGAAATCCGATGTCAGACACACAGTCCATTTACAAGTCCGTTCTGGGTCTGAACGAAACCGGAGGCACCTAGTACCCCGCATATCCATCGATCTCCAAGTACGTCTGGACGATCACTAACTGTTTCCATCTTCTTGGGTGTACAGCCCAATCAAGATCATCAGTTATCACCCAAACGACGTGAAGACCTCCGGTCTTCGACCATCGTCTTCGTCTTCGACTTATCGTCGTATCAGTTACTCAGAATGGGATAAACCCGGTCTTTCCGAATAACTCGCGTATATTTTAAATAAGTGTTACACAAACACAACATACGCCTCATTCCAATTCATTAGTCACTAACCGTAAATTAATCAAGAGAATAATTCCCCAAATATTAACCCCGAAGGCCGAAACCAACATCAGATCAATATCCAGAAAACCATTCTGCTTGGCTAACCGCCAGTTAGTTTCTAAATTTCACATTCAAATCTAATTACAGATTTATCTATCGCCTGGAGCAAAACTGGTGATACTCCATTCTCGATCTTTTCAATCTAATTAAAGATTCATTAAAACTCCACTTAGTTTTAATCATTATCTGGGTTAAAGAATCAGTGTCATTTAAAACACGATTCACGATAAACCCAAAATCACATTCCATTAATTATCGGGTTAAAGAACAAGTGTTATTTAAAACACTGTTCACGATAAACCCAAAAATCAATACCAATTCAATTCCAATTAAATATCATTTAATTGGTACACTTCATTAAATCTAAATAAAAAGATTTAATCTTTTCTCAACTGGGTTCAAGAACAGTGTTAGTGAAGACACCATTCACGACAAACCCAAATCACATTCGATATTCAATACAAGGCTCTGAATAGAAAATATATCGGCTTATATTCAATATCGAATTCTACGACTAACAAATGTCGTATTGGAAATAACGATACAAATATATATCTTTCAAATTTCCATAACAACACCTGTAATGTCACGAATTCCAACATCGAAATATTCCGAAGACAATTTCGATTCAAATCCACTCCAATGCAATCATTGGAAATTTTGGTTATTTTCAAAACCATTTCAAATTCAATTTATTTATTTAAAAATAAATAGAATTATAATTCTAGTTCAAAACTAGTTCATTTCGATAAAAATCCATTTTTTTATCTTTTCAAATATGGAGATTTTCACCCCAAACTTTCACAAATCATTTCTTATGATTTTACACAAATTATTACTATTTTTAATAATTTTATCAAGGCCCGTACAGTCGATTTCCAACAATGGCCATCGAACTGCACTTACAACGACCTTTTTCGAATTTGATTTGGACGTATCTCCAAATCCAACCGTTAGATTTCAAATTTCTAACATTAATTAGAAAGCTCTTTTCGATACGAACCCAACGGTTCCGGTTTTAGGAGAATCCGACGGTCGGATCTCCTGTAATGTCCGTTTGAAATAAATGGTCGAAATTCGCGAACTGCCGCGGCGCGGCGCGTTCTATTCAGGCCATTATATTATATATAATATATATAATATATATTTCGTCGATTTCTATTTAAAACGAATTATATAAATAGTTTTGAATTCGTTTCAAAAACATTTTCAACTTCCATTTCAATTCAAATCAAAATTGAATTCTTCTCTATAAATTCGTTTTAAAATTCATTTCTATTCAATTCGAATTTCAATTCAATTTGAATTCATTTCAATTCGCTTTCTATTCCATTTGAATTCGTTTTCAATTCAATTCATTTCGAAATCGTTTTCAATTCATTTCATTTCGAAATCGTTTTCAATTCAATTCATTTCGAAATCGTTTTCAATTCATTTCATTTCGAAATCGTTTTCAATTTATTTTGAATTCGTTTTCAATTCAATTCATTTCGAAATCGTTTTCAATTCAATTCATTTCGAAATCGTTTTCAATTCATTTCATTTCGAAATCGTTTTCAATTCAATTCATTTCGAAATCGTTTTCAATTCATTTCATTTCGAAATCGTTTTCAATTCGATATAAATATCGTTCACGTCAAAATGGCGTCCATACACGGCTTCATAAATTTCTATTTTCAAATATTCTATTTCAAATATTTCTTTTTCAAAATAGTTGTTATTATCAAAATATTTCGTTCAACACATGACCAATCTCAATGAATGAGTACTGTCAACACATGAACTTTTATTTTATAATATTCTTTATTTTTCAAATTGGAATGAGGCCCAATCAATTACCATATAAAGTTAATTATATGGATTTTCATACAACACATGTATATCATAGCATTGAAAAATAATCAACCATCAACCAAAGTGCACTACACTGCATAAGCATCAAATACAGATATTCAACGCTTATAACAGCCTGTCAATCAATCGATCGACATATTTAATCAATCAGGATGAGTGAACTGCATATTTCATCCTAACACCCGTGTGGGGTTTCAAACAATCAAACACAGATTTTATTTGTGCAGTTGGGCGATGTGTGAAATTTATCGACCCAATCAATATCATTCAAATAAGTGTACATAAACAAACCATCTGGTTTGTAAATGAATATTTATTTATTCACTTCACTATTTTCATATTCACGTTAAAAATTATATTTTTAACGATAAAACATTTTATTTCAACCTATGAATTTCTATTCAATTCATTTATTCAATAAAATGATATTTTTATTTTTCTAACATGTTTTAGAAAATTTCGGCGGCATAACGGCACGATACTAGAAACGGGACAAGGCCTAGCCTTATCCCCGGTCTAGTGAAGGCCCACGCCATTCACACATCAATCAAATCAATTCGTTATGCAAACCGCAAACTTTGGAGTAAGGATCTAACCTAGCCTTACTCCTTCGCCTTATAACGGCGCACGTCTAATCCTAACCAATTTATCGATTCGATTTTTCACACCACAAACCACATTCAAACAATATCGCAATCAATCACCAAACTGTCAAACAAACAAGTCCATGGTCTGTGGACGATTGTGTCGGGTGCTACTAAGCACCGTCTGCATCCTAGTATATATATATAACTAGAAAATAAATAGAAAGGTGAGAAATTCTCACCGATTAGCTATCCTAGCTCCACGGCACTTCATTGATAGAAATCTTCATCGCTATCGCATCTTCGTCATCTTCGCTGCCCGTAGCCACTACATATGTAAAAATCGAATTTTTACTATGCTATTCAATATATAAAATCGAATTTTGACTTCGCTATTCAATATATAAAAATCGAATTTTTTTTCTTTTGCAAGTTCAAATCTTTTTCTACTAAAAGATTAAACTTTTTTTTCCTATTTTAAAGTTCAAAATAAAATCAGTTTTTCGCTTTCATAAAAATGCAGTTTTTTCATAACTTAAAAAATAAAAATACAGTTTTTGCCTTATTTAAAAATTCAGTTTAAAAATCATTTAAAAATCAGTTTTCTAATCTAAAATAAAATTCAGTCTTAAACCTAAAATAAAATTCAGTTTTAAACCTACCTAAAATCAGAATTTTAAAAACATAAAAATCGGTTTTTAATATTAACAAAATCAGTTTTATAAATTAAGTAAAAATCAGTTTTATAAATAAAGTAAAAACTTACAGTTCGAAAGGGGGGGGTTCACCACCATCGGAGAGGCTTCGGGTGGCTCTGGGTCGGCGGCAGGAGGAGGCGGAGGGTTGGGGCGGCCTTCAGTTCGTCGGCGGTCATCACTGTGGGGGGGGAAAGCTCTGGCGTTTTCGTCTTCGATTCGAAGGGAGGAAGGAGATGAGCTAGAGGGGAGAGGAAGGCGCGACTTTAGGGGGGAGCGGCGGTCCATCGTCGGCGTCAGCAAGGGGGAGGAAGAGGCGTCGCGATCTGAAACTGGAAGGGGTTTTTTTTTTTTTTTTTTTTTTTTATATTTTGACCGTGGTTTGACTTGTGAGGAAAGAGAGAGCTCAAGGGGGTTATATAATATTTTAATTATTTAAATAATTAATTTCTCCATAAAGTAACTTTAAATTTCGATCTCCGAACGAGGCCCAATGACTGTCGTCCCTAGCTAATTACCCCCATTCCGAATACAATGGGATATGTTTCATAAGCCAGTTCGGCTGTTACGCTCAGTTTTCGCTGAAATTAATGTATAAATCTATATATTCAATTTTAAACGTACATTTCAATTTACCGGGGTCACATACTAACTTTAAAAATTCTAGAAAAATATTTTCTAGCTTCGTATTGACGATACGGTCCTAACAAAACTAGTTTCGTCGAAATCTGAGACCGTTAGAAAAATGGCCAATTTCCAGTCGATTAAAATCAACTGAAACTGGTCAAACGCGTTTTCCTTTGCCACGCTCACATATTGATTCGAAAAATTATGAAATTTGAAATCTAGCAATAACTTTACATCACGGACCCAACAAAACTGGTTTCGTCGAAATCCGAGGTCGTTTGCAAAATGTCCATTTTTAAGGGCCTGAATTCCATAGCGACTATTCAGAATTTTCAACTGGACATATCTTTTGATTCCCGCTAAGAAATTTTGATCATTCGGGTTCGTTGGAAAGATATTCACTATTAGATTCCATTATTTTTGGTTTCACTAAAATCCGGATTGTTTTGCACCCGGTACATTCAATTGAAGTTTGAAATCGAATTATCGAACTACCGCGCCATTTTCAATTCTATTTATAATTATATATAATTATTTATATTCTAACGACGACGCGTATAATATATACGTTCGAATATATTCAAAATAAATTTCTCGTCGATATTATTTAAAATAATTCATTTTAAATAATCTAAATTCGCTAAAATGGCCAAAATAAAAATTTTAAACTGGCCCAGATTTTACGGGTTGTTACAATCAATCACAAGGCTCTACTTTTCAACAAAAGCCTTGATCATTTGCATCTTGGTATGCCACATTGACAATCCACGCCATGCAACTGATGTCTATCAACATATAACCTCTGAGCTCGTTCGTCTCAGATAAGCAAGAGAATAAATTATCCGCCATCAAACAGATATATATTTAATAGAAATCAATTCACACAGAACGAAATCCAATGTCAGACACACATCCATTTACAAGTCCGTTCTGGGTCTGAACGAAACCGGAGACATCTTATTCCTCGTCCCGTATGTCCAATACAGAATATAGGTTCTCGCATATCCGGACAATCAACAAGTACGTCCGGACAACTACCACTTTTAACCCTTTACTGGGAGCAACCCAATGTCGGGCATCTGTAGTCGTCCATTTGATGTGAAGGTCGCCGGTCTTCAATCACCGTCTTCAATATCTTCGATTTAAATCATCGTATAATTATTTGAAATGAGATTGAACTCGGTCTTTTCAAATAATTCTCGAATATGTATAATTTAAATCATTTCATATCGTTACTATTATTTTATAACGATCTATCGCTATTTTTATTTATATAAAAATAGTCCAATTTAATTTAACGACGCTTCAGGCCAATAGGCGGCCCTGACGCTGTTTCTATCCAAACTTGATTTACACATTTCTCGAAATCTAACCGTTGGATTTTAACAAATTCTATATCGTTGGAAAGATTTTCCCAAAGCGGACCTAAAAGTTTCAGATTTGGGAAAATTCGACGGCCGGATCTTTTGGTATAATCGTTTAAAGTTAAGATTCTGAAACGCGAACTACCGCGCGCGATTCGTTTAATTTTAATTTATATTTAGATACATAAAAATATATATAAATATAAATCATTCGACGATTCCACTAACATGTTTCTAATGATAAATAAAAAGAGATATTTTATTTGCATACAAATTCCTATATCTTCTAATAACAAATAAAAAAAAGAATTTTGTTTGCTTACATTTCCAATGTTTTCTAATAACAAATAAAAAGAAGTTTTATTTGTATACATTTCCAATGTTTTCTAATAACAAATAAAAAGATGTTTTATTTGTATACATTTCCAATGTTTTCTAATAAAAAGAAGTTTTATTTGTATACATTTCCAATGTTTTCTAATAAAAAGAAGTTTTATTTGTATACATTTCCAATGTTTTCTAATAACAAATAAAAAGAAGTTTTATTTGCATAATTTATCTACATTTTTTCTAATGTCAAATAAAAAGAAGTTTTATTTGCATAACATATCTACATTTTTCTAATATCAAATAAAAAAAGTTTTATTTGCATAACTTATCAACATGTTTCTAATGTCAAAAGAAGTTTTATTTGCGCAACTTATCTACATGTTTCTATTGTCAAATAAAAAGAAGTTTTATTTGCATAACTTATCTACATGTTTCTAAGGTCAAATAAAAAGAAGTTTTATTTGCATGTCTACATGTTTTCTAATGTCAAATAAAAAATGTATTTTACTCGCATAATTCTCTACATGTTTCCAATGTCAGATAAAAGTGTATTTTATTTGCATAACTTCCCTATCTGTTTCCGATGTCAAATAAAAATGTATTTTATTTGCATAACTTCTCTACATGTTTTCAACGTCAAATAAAAATGTATTTTATTCGCATAACTTTTCTATGTTGCTAATGATCAATAAAAAGATAATTTTTATTTCGTGTCGTTTCTAGGTTGCTAATGACAAATAAAGAGACAATTTTATTTGCATGATATGCTTTACAATTCTAATGTCAAAATAAAAGATGATTTTATTTACATGGCATGTTTTTCAATTCTAATGTCTTATAAAAAGAAGTATTTGTTCACATAACATATTTTAATGTTTAACATAACAAATAAAAGAAGTGTTTTACTTGCACAACGTGCCCTATATTTTCTAACGATAAATAAAAGAAAGTTTTACTTGCATAACATGTCCAATGTTTTCTAATGATAAATAAAAGGGAAATTTTTATTTGACAACAATTCTATTTTTAACATGACAAATAAAAAGGATATTTGTATTTGTATATAATTTCAATATTCAACATGACAAATAAATATGAATATTTTTATTTGTGTACAAATCTATTTGAACATAACAAATAAAAGGGGTTATTCTTATTTGTATACAATTTCAATGTTTAGTCATGACAAATAAAAATGAATATTTTATTTGTATACAAATTCAATGTTTAACTTGACAAATAAAAATGAATACTTTTATTTGTATAAAAATCCAATATTTAACTTGACAAATAAAAATGACTACTTTTATTTGTATACAAATCCTATTTTTAACAGGACAAATAAAAATGAATATTTTAATGTGTATACAATTCCTACATTAACATGACAAACAAATATGATATTTTTGTTTGTTTACAATTCTAATTTCAACATAACAAATAAAAATGATACTTTTGTGTTGTTGACAATTCTAATTCAACATAACAAATAAAATTGATATTTTTGTGTTGTTGCCAATTCTAATTCAACATAACAAGTTGACAATTCAATTTCAATATAACAAATAAAAATGATATTTTTGTGTTGTTGACAATTCTATTTCAACATCAAAAATAAAAATGATATTTTTAATTTGTTGACAATTCTAATTCAACATCACAAATAAAAATGATATTTTTGTGTTGTTGATAATTCTATTTCAACATCACAAATAAAAATGATATTTTTATTTTGTTGACAATTCTAGTACAACATCACAAGTAAAAATGATATTTTTTTGTTATTGACAATTCTATGTCAACATCACAAATAAAAATGATATTTTTAATTTATTGACAATTCTAATTCAACATCACAAATAAAATTGATAGTTTTGTGTTGTTGACAATTCTATTTCAACATCACAAATAAAAATGATATTTTTAATTTGTTGACAATTCTAATTCAACATCACAAATAAAAATGATATTTTTAATTGTCTACAAATTCTAATTCAACATCACAAATAAAGATGATATTTTTGTGTTGTTGACAATTCCATTTCAACATCACAAATAAAAATGATAATTTTAATTTGTTGACAATTTTAATTCAACATCACAAATAAAAATGATATTTTTAGTTTGTTAATAATTCTATTTCAACATCACAAATAAAAAATGATATTTGTAATTTGTTGACAATTCTAATTCAACATCACAAATAAAAATGATATTTTTAATTTGTATACATATTCTTACGTTAACATGACAAACAAAAGTGATATTTTTGTTTGTTTACAAATTTCAATAATGCCATTATATACAATTAAATCAAACAGATCACCATCAACAACATCAACTAATTCAAATCAAATCGCGTACAACAACAAACTGAATTTAACAGCGTATATGTAAGAATTTCTAAACACGATAATAATTAATTAATTTTATTTATTTAAAAAGAAATCTCACCTTGATCGGTTTCAGAAATCGATAAAATGATTATTTTTAATAAAATTAAACATATGTTAAATTTTATCAAAAATCCATATGGCCTCTGTTTTAGTTCTGATCTGCTCCATGGTGTAGAGTTCGAAGCCACGATTCCAAGTGACTGAGTTTGCAATTTTCTGATATCGTCTGAGAAAGATACGTTATTTTAAATATCGGTTATATTAACTAAAATAATTAAATTAATAATTAGTTAATTAATCTCTTAATCCTTTCTTAATCATTTCCTCACTGTTACCTTCTTCGTTTAACTGCTCCTTGAGCAAACCCATACGCTCCAGCACTCTCTCTCTCTCCAAATCGCATCGCCACTAGGCCGTCGTTCCAAGATCGAACCCCCTCACGATGAAGCCTCCCACGTCGCCGACCTCTACCACCATCCCTGGCGAGTTCGACATCCCCTCTCACCCAGGAAACCGCCACTAAGTCGTGTCCTTTGAGGCACGATTTCTCCTCATCCACCACCAATCAGGCGATCTTCACCGTCGATATGAAAGACCTCGAAGAGTACTTCGATTTTGTATTTATAATTTTGAAAAATCATTAAATAATTCAAGAGAAAATGAGAAGGGAAGATTGGAAGACAACAGCCATTGGTTTCAGAAGTGGCGGTTATATCATTTGGAACTAGGGTTAGGTTACAAATGGCCCTTTATATAAATATTTATAATCTTATTTAATTAATTAATTCTTTTATTTCAAAAAACCGTTTATCCATATGTTTTATGTTACATATAATGGCACATTTATCTACAATAACTAATGAGAATATATTATGGCACTTAATAATATGTCACCGATTTGCAATTAGTAATTAATTCTTTTACATTCATTCCCATAAATTGTAACGACCTGCATTCTATGCATCGGAGGATCGCAAAATATTTATTTCTTTTTCGTACGAGGTCGTATAGTCGTGTAACTTTGGCGAACAACTATTGGGGTCATTTCCCATGTTCACGATCTTTGCCATTTTTTATGACCGTTTTGCCCCCAGATGATCTTGTTTCGGCCATAACTTTTGATTGGTAAGGAATTTTGACCTGAGACCACTTCCATTAGATTCAAATGATGTTTTACAATTCCGTAGAGTGGTCACATTAGCCAAAAGAACTCACCGTTTAGGAGATATGGCTGAAACAAGGTTTAGAAGGTGAAAAACAACTTAACTAGGCCTAATTAGGGTGATTAACAAGAGGGCCCATAACCCATTTCGGGATTAGGGTTATAAGGACGCTGAGAACAGTTAGGAAACGATTTTTATTTCTTTTTCAGCCGCCTAAAACATCTCCCTAACCCTAACAATGGCTTCCATCTTTTAGAATCACCTTTAACCGCCATTTAATCAAGTTTTAGCCTAATCTACATCTTGTCGAGGCAAATTAGCATCAAATTGGGAATAGAGCTGCTGTATTGCATAGAGATTCAACCCAAATTAGAGATATTTTCAGATCTAAGATTTATTTGTGGCTAAGATGAGTGATTTGCTTTGTTTCTCACTAAATTACGGCTAATTAGGTGTGATTAGTGTTAATTAGAGAAATTATAACTTAGAAAAATTTGGAAAAATGTTTAGAAATTATTAAATATTATTTTAGGGCTTTGATTGAAGTTTGGGTTAATTTGGTTAAATTTTGCTAATCCTATCATTAGATTTGCTTAAATATGCTTAAGGGAAAAATATGGGTTTTGGGTATGTTTGATTCGTTTTGACATATCAAATTGTTGTTTTGGTGTTTGTGGTCAATTCTATATGTTGCTATGACTGTATGGTATGCTTTGTGATTGATTAGAACAGTTAGAATGGTTGAAAACGCCATGGTATGGCATAAAACAGTCGCTGGAAGAGTTGCAGGAAATTGTGCAGAAATCGGATCGGATCGCCCCTCTTCAAACCGACCCGATCGTGATATTCACTGCAACTCAACCCGCTCGTGATCCAGAAACCCATTTCCGACCCGAACCACTCGTGACAAGGACACCATGAATCGATGCTTGGACCCACGGCATACGAACCGACCCGGATGTTCTCCACGAAGAGGAATCACGAACTCAACTAACCAGGACCTTGGAGCTCACGATCCGAACTGCTGAAGGAGGGATACCCATGATCCGAACTGGTGGAGGAGCTCGACCCGACCTGGAGTGTGTGTCACAAACTGATCTGGATGAGGGAAGCCGACCCGACCCGGATGACCTTGCATGAGCCGAATTGGTGTCCCACAAGCCAAACTGGATGTTGCCACGAGCTTGAGCCAGGGTATGCCACGATCCGAACCGAACCCGGGTGATGATCACGAACCAAATGGAGATCGAAGCCGGAGAAGACCAAAACCCGAGATGCAAAGGTAGTCTAAATAAGAAGTAGACTCAGGATCTAGTTGGGAACCAACAAGTTAACTTCATGAGTTAGGCTTTGCTGCGGGACGTGTGCAAAGGGGTTATCGACGTCCATAACTTTGATTCACCACCAAGACGGATGTTAAGCTATTGATCAGTGCAGTGGGGGTAGTTACTACTCCATGGGGAAGAGTGATCATAGCATGGCTATGAGCTAGTGCGGTGGGGTCGTCATGACTTCATGGGGCAGAGTGGACATAGCAAGGGATTAGTGGCTATGGATCAGTACAGTGGAGCCGTCATGACTCCATGGGGCAGAGTGATCATAACAAAGGAATTGGGTGGTTAAAGCGGTGGATATCGTATGCTTTATACATTGAGTGAGAGATGTAAGGATGGTTACTATGCTTGATTGTTCGACATCACTATGACATGCACACCCCCACCCCCATATCTTTACACCATATGTTAGTGTTACCTTAGAGTATTGTACATCCTGTGTGCTAACTCTTTGGTTGCAGGTCCAGGTTCAGGTATGGTTTAGTATACCTGTTATTGTTTTGTTTTGCTACTTATCGCTCATACCAGACTTTTGTCTGACCTAGAGTTTTATGTCTCTTCTTATTACTCTAGGTGCTCTTAAACGGGCAGACTAGAGACAGGTTAGCTGGTTATGCACGAGAGCTGATTCGGAGACGAGCAGGAGGCTCCCACGTATGATATATATATATATATATGTATTCTCCCTGTGTCGCTGATGGTCACTACTTTGGGCATTAGTAGTGTACTCTTCCTTTACTTTGCTTTAGAGACAGTTTGAAAAGTTGTAATAATGATGATGTGGAACATAAGCTGTATTTGAATTTTCCGCTGCTATTATGGTTTAGTTTTCAGCTTATGCACTGTCTCACCTGTTTTATGTCAAGTATGTTATTATTATATTTTATCCCATGCGCTATGAGACATTCTATAGGTTCCTTTGTTAGTTCAGATTCCTTTCTTTGGCAACCGCCCCGTGCTAGTCGGGCATTGGCATAACGCACTTTCGTTGGAAAGGTCGGCTGGTGCGAGGCGGGCTGTCGCACTTGGTATCAGAGCTCTAGATTGCGTAGTTAACCTAGGGAAAGACACCATGGAGAGATAGTACGTATATGAGAGCGCGTATTTGTGGTATTTTGGTTTTCAAAAGATATGTATATATATATACTATTAGTATATCTAAGGATGGAGTCGCACTGCACTGGTACCACTGAAGAGATGGTTAATCTTTTTATTCTTACAGATTGAACGATGAGCCGACATACGAGGGGTACTGGTAGAGGAGCTAATAATGGGAATGCTCCTCATATGAGGACGATGTTCACTGACTTCATGAGAGAGATGCTTAGAGATGTTCATAGGGAAGCTCCTAATGCTGCTAATAGTGGTGGTGCAGTGGTGCAGGCGCCTAGGGCCGATTTCGCCAAGCTTTGTAAGGATTACACTAATCTTGGTGGGAAGCCGTTCCATGGAACGGAATCGGCTACAGAAGTTCAGGATTGGTTGGATAGCTGTGAGCGTATCTTCGAAGACTTGGGTATCGAGGATGCGATGAAAAGGAAGCTAGCATCCCGTTAGCTGCAAGGACGGGCAATGAACCGGTGGAATGCTATAAAGGCGGCTACTCCTGAGGATCAGATTACTAGGGATCAGTTTAAGGCCCGACTTAGTGATAAATTTATCCCAGCTGCCCAAAAGTCAGAGTTGTTTAGGAAGTTCTTGGAACATAAGCAGAATGGTAGGGCAGTCTCGGAATATATTGCTGAGTTCGATACTTTATCGAACTATGGATTATCCCTTGTTGACACTCCCGAGAAGAAGAATGAGAAGTTCATAACTGGTTTAGATCAGTACTTGGGAGAAAGGCTTATAAATCATATTGATGAGACTTTTGAATCCATTATTGGGAAAGCATTGAGGTCAGAGAGCCTTTATCGTAAGCCCAAGACTGAAGTCGTTGTTGCATCTGCAGAGGGGCCAAACCCGCAAGCAAGCGGAGACAAGAATAATTCTTAGAATAAGAGGAAGCAGAACTAAGCTAAGGATGGTCATAAAAAGAACAAGAAAGACGTTGAGTGCTTTAGCTGTGGCAAGAAGGGCCATTATGCTAAAGAGTGTCGAGCAAAGCCTGCGGACAGGAAGTGCTTCAACTGTGACCAAGTGGGACATAACAAGGATAAATGTCCACAACCCCCTAAAGAAAAGCAGATTGTGAAAGCATATGCTATCAACGTTGTTCCTTCTTCGTCGAATGCCCCAACTGTGGCGGAGAAAGGAAAGAATGTTGTCGTTCAAGGTATGCTTTCTGTTTTTAATGTTCCTGTTCGAGTATTGTTTGATATCGGAGCTTCTCGTTCCTTAATGTCTAGTGACCTGGTAGATAGGTTGGGACTGGAACTCGAGATAATCGATAGACCTTTAGCAGTAATGAACCCGATTGGCAGTTCGACTAACCTTGGTATGATTTTCGTAATGTGGTCTTATCGAGTGCCTGGTCGTAGTCAGAAGCGCGAATCGGAAATTTCGTTCTTGTTCATCCATTGTCTTTGTAACCACATGTATATATATATATGCAAATATATATATAAACTTAATAATCATAGGAAATATATATTTTTGAAACACTCTGCATCTTGGTAAGGGGTATGAAATCCTACATCCAAGAGGGATGCGATATTTCATATCCCTGGGGGGATGCAAAATTTCGATCGGACCCGGCCCACTCCTCCTAACTCCCGTATAAATCCAAAACGACTTCTTCCCCTTCCTACCTTTACCCATTTTTTCACATCCGAACACCCGCGCCCTTCTTTCGTAGAACTCGAATCGAATCAATAAGGTGAGTTCTAAATCTCAAGAATCTCGGTTTGGACATAGGAGTTTTGATTGAATACAAGTTTCGAGAGCACTGAATCTGAGCTGTCGATATTGAGATTCGAGGTTTGGATGGAGTTCGATCTCGCGTTAATGGCATCAGAAGTTTGCGAAGGAGAGGGAGAAGAAGGAGTTAGAAGAAGAGAAAAGGAAAAAAGGCTAGTGCTCGCATACCAGTGATGCGATCTTTCGCATCGAGGAGATGAGAGATTTCACAACAAAGTGATGTGAAATCTCACATCATGAAGGATGCAGAAACTTTCCTCTCGACGATGCGATTTTTGACATCAGAGTGAT
This sequence comes from Allium sativum, assembly GCA_030737875.1. NCBI lineage: Eukaryota > Viridiplantae > Streptophyta > Magnoliopsida > Asparagales > Amaryllidaceae > Allium > Allium sativum. Next base: position 424,307,176 of record CM060921.1, on the reverse strand, counting down.
GCGAAAACCCGCATCCTCGTGATGTGATTTTTGGCATCGAAGTGATGCGAGATCACACATTTGGGTGATGCAGGGCAATCTGGACCGAAGAGTAAAGGGTGAAGGGATGCGAATTTTTATGGCAAAGAGGAGGGATGCGAATGATTTTCGCATTCCTAGGACTTAGGTGATTTCTTGTCTTTCTGGTTAGAACGCATCCGACTATTCCCAATGGAAAGTTCAAATCCCGAGTGCCCTAGTTGTCGCACTCACATTGTTTTTTCATGACATTTTATGACTGGCTGGGATTTAGGCTTCGCATATATGATTTAGAGCATAAAACCAAACTGTGAACACAAAACTAGACTGAGTTGGTTTTATATTTGTTTCCCTAGCTCCATTCATAATGTAGCCACGGCTTGACATGAATCTGATGACATTTGTTGATGACGATGATGGTTACGGTTTTAAGAACTAGTGATCGTCGCCGTATCGCATATTCTTTTAGTATAATTGTATCAGCATTGTACTTCACTGCATGTGCATGTTAGTTTACACCAACACGAGGGGTACAGTTTTTCAATGCGATGTCTATTGCAATTATATTAAAAGTATAGTTAGAATTGGAAACAAGATCATCCAATAAACAACAGACCCTGGAAGGTAAAGCCACTCAGGACTCGCCATCCCAATCTGGTCAACTATTGGTTCGGGGGACAACAAAGTTGAGATTTCTAGAGAGTCATCCCCCTTCGGGCTCCTAGGCTTGTCACAGGCACTTGACCAAGGCCTGCAATTAAAAGACCTACAACAATCAGCCAAGCACCCGACTGAGTCGTCTGCGCCGAAAGGGACTGTTGCAAATGGGGATAATCCTAAGGGAGAGAAAACGTACATATCGAGGAGAGAGGCATCATTGAGGCTCTGGATACGATAGCATATGCCGTCGTAACCCACCAGATTCACGGCCTTCAAGTGTGGATGAAGGTGCGTTAAGTTGCTTTTGTCCAAGATTCAGCATACCTTGGGCCGACATTCGCATTCCCCAAAAGAGGGACAATATGCATGCTCCTCTAGAAGGAAACGCTGCTTGGAATAGGCACATGTGCATTTCTTGGTGCGTGCCCCCATCTTGCGGCTTCGTCCGAGATATACTGTGTTAATTTCATTTAGCGCCCACATCGCTTCGTCCGAATAGGTATGCCTTACTCCTCGGCACCTATCGCTTATTTAGGGAATATCTGCACGTAGAACCCACAGGAGTGGACATCCGGTCCTTGTTTCAGATTAAGAGCAAAGTTACCAGCGCGCTTTCCCTGTACTACCTGGAGGTGATACACAACACCCGATTCATCGAGGGGTTGTGGAGTATGCTTGGCATATTCAAGCACAAGTGGTTCTTTGTCTGTTGTCCTCCTAGATTTGCAAGACGCTGGTTGGTCAGAAGTAAGTATCTTCTATTATTTTAGGCTCAAAGCTAGTTGAGTCATGGACTTTGAGTTAACTTTGAGCTTCTGTAATAGGAATTGCTCTGGCACCCACAGGCTGAGGGTCATCCCAATCAAAGCTCGCTCTACAGAGAACATCTTGGATGAGGAGGCTCTTCGTCAGACAGGCTTACTTCCTGCCAAATGCACAATGCTTTGGCTAGCTGTTTCTGGAAAAAGGGAAGACTAAAACTGTGGTAGAAGGGAGTTCTCAGGGACGTAAAAGGAAAGCACCCCCTGTTTTGTCTAAGCAACATACGTCAATGAAAATCATGAAGGAACTAGCAGAGGTGGTGTTGGTGATGTGGAGTCGGTCACTGGGGAAGAGGGTCTAACACCCACCCTTGTCCCATCTACGACTGTTGAGATGGAGGTGCGAGTGTCGACTAGGCCGATTTCCCAGTACTACCTTTGAGACCACCGCATCGCTGGAAAGAGTGGACTATTTAAGGACTTGGATAAGGTCCCGATCGATGTTACTTTGTCTTGGCCCAGAGGCACAAGCTCTGGGAGTCTAACGCTAGATGTTAGGGAGATAACACCTCCAAGCGGGCCTCAATCTGGTATGTGTAGAGTGCACTTAGGGCCCACACTCATAAACACCGCATAACACAGCAATTGTTTGCATGTATAGGGTTCTCAAGTCTAACCTTGAGTCTGTTTCATATAGGTTAAATGATTCAGCATAGCAACAATGGCAGATATCAAGGTCAGTGGGCTGAAGAACAGCGGCCACAAAGGAGCGCCGTGATAAGTGGTTTCAAGAAAGCAACTGATTTTTCAAGAGATCAACCAAGATACTTGGAATCCCCACCACCTATCATTCGTTCTTCAGGAGCCGACTCAAGGTATGAGACTACGGGCACAAGGCAGCAAGCGTCAACTCTTCCTCCGCCAGTGGTGCCTACTCATCAATCTACTAGTAAAGATACATTAACAGTAGATTGCAGGGCATCGAAGACAACCACGACGAAGGAAGAGTCAGAAGCCCAAAAGCGCACTCCTAAGGAGAAGAAGGCACTCTTGAAAGTTCTATTTCCAAAATATCAGTTTGAGGAGCTAAAATGGATGCCATACATTTGTCCAATCCCTCCCGAGGACACTAAGGAGGTGTGGAGGAAAGTACACGCCACCTATTATCAACGCAAGGAATTCAATAAATATGCAGGGCACCTCTCGGAGTTGATCTTCCGAAAGAACGTGGACATTCAAAATCTAAAGCAAACGATCAAGGATGAATAACTGAGCGTCTGGAATTGGGACGAGGCACTAAGTAAGACAAGCCTTTAAGCTATACCCATTTCTGTGCATATGAACAACACATTTATATGCTAACTCTCTATTGCCGAAACATGTAAATGGAAGAAGAAGTATGTGAAGCAAGAGAAAGAGGCACATGATGCCGATTTGACATTCAAAAACACCGTAGCTTCAGTAACGATTGATAATACAACTCCTAAAAGAGAGAACTAAGAGATGGCGGTGGAGAATAGTCATTTGTTTGAGGAAAATAAAGAAGTCCACTAGTTTCAAACGGACAACGAGGCCTTGGTGAAGTAGAACCAAAGGCTAAAGATGAAAATGTAGAGGCCCAAAGGCTTATGAAAGAAATTTCCGAGCTAAAGAGGCTCTTGGAGGAGGCTAATAAAGGAAAGTAGTCTGCTAAGGCTACAACTAAAGAGGTGTTGAACTAAATGGATGTGATAAGGGAGGAGACCCAAAAGGAGGTGGAGGATCTCAGGAATGAGGTTTAGGATGCCGAGATTAAGGCGGAGCTCGATCTAGAGCCATACATTTGGGAGATGTATGTCAAAGCTCTTTGATTCTGTAGAATCTCGTAGGTCGATGATTACACCCAGATCTTGGCTCATGTTTGGGATGGGTTGCTGGTGTACAAGGCTGATTTGAAGGCCATAGCTAAGGTGGTGGAGGATGTAAAGAAAAAGGCTGACGCCGAGGATTCGAAGATGAAGGCTGATGACATATTCAAGAAGCTACAGGAGGCTAAGGCCAAAAATCTTAAGGCTGGTAAGGCAGCATAGCAGAAGGCAATTTAGAAGGCTGGGAATAAAATAGGAGAGAGCACAACTACGATACTCGCGCTCTCCAATGAGGTCACTCCTAAACCTCTAAAAATGATTGCACCTAGAGACGGGGATGTCACAGAGATCTCTAGTGGCGATGATGAAGAGAGAGAGTTTCCATTGGAGGCCTTCAAATCAACTTCTTCGACCAAAAGAAAGAAAGTGGAGGAAGCGACTCCAGGAAGAGGAAGAAGAAGGAAGGTGATGAGCCTTCCAACGGCGACTCAAACAAGAAGAAGGAGAAGAAGAAAGAGAAGGAGGAGGAGGAGGGAGACCAACCCAAGTGACTGTTATAGGAAACTTTTTGGTTATGTAGGTCGACAATATACGTGAGTACGGCCATTGCTTTTGGAGCCATGGTGTGGTTTTCATTTACACCATGTCGTTAGAAAGAAAGATAGATATATGTAGTTTGCTTTTGGTTGTGAATGAAAGCTTTAGTTGACTTTTCTTATATCACATTTCATGTTAAGTGTTCAAATGTTCGTCAAAGCTTTCCAGTTTTCTGTACTTGCACAAACATTCTTGTCGTTGCACTTAAGCAAACATGATCTAAGGTTTTGCTCTTGAGATTCCCAAGTCGTGTGAAGATTGTAAGTGTCGATTCCACTCTCAGGATTTCCCTTGGTCGGGAGTTTCGAGTCATGCAGAGCTCGAGTTCGGTGTCTTCTCTCGTGGACCCTCCCTAAGGTCGTTGACCCCGAGTTGTTAGAAGGCATGGATGTCGTTGATTCGTCCTTTAGACTCTCCCGTCGTTTCGTTTGGGTTAGAGTTCGAAGGCATTCTTAGTTCGCCAGTTATTTCCTAGATCCAGCCTATTTGGGTTGGATGTGGCCAAACGAGTGGTCCATGTCACACTCATTCAATTGATGGGTTGCCTCCAAATCTGAAGACTTAAGAATGGGGTTGGATGCTCAAGTGAATGAGCATCCCGAGTTATTTATACTCAGCCTCGTTGTTTGTTCGAGACTCAAGTTGAGTTATTAATGCTCAGTCTAGTCGTTGTTTCAAGACTTGAGTTAGAGTTATTTATACTCAGCCTCCTCGTTGATTCGAGACTTAAATATGGGGGATTGACTCCAAGCTCCAGGCGCTGATCCTGTGTTGTGCACTTATATATGCAAGTTTTTTTTATAGTCGCTCAAACATACTGCATGGAAAGTAAAAACACCAAGAATATAAACATCTGAAACTATCTTTACTGATAACTTTGGTAGGTATGGCCTTTACTTTACAATGCCTTGAATATTAAGAAATCAAAATATTGTTAAGAAGTAGTAAATCTGCACACTAACTATGTGAAGTAGGCTCAAAGATGTTCATTATTCCATGCTCTTGGGAGTTCTGCGCCATCAATGGTCGTTAGCTTGAATGTTCCGTCTCTAAGCCTCTGTGGTATGACGTACATACCTTCACAGGGAGGAATGGAACCAGTCAGTGTGGGAAAGATCCTCTCAAGGGCGAGGTTGCCAATGTCAAAGTGCTTTGGGCAGACTTTGGGGTTGAAGTATCGGACGACTCGTTGATGCTTAGCAGCAACTCTGAGTTCAGCTTCATCTCTTTTCTGTTCGAGTAAGTCAAACAACTCCAAGAGAAGATCTTAGTTGGTCTTTGGATCACAATAAGTGATTCGTTGAGATTGGAATTTGAGCTCAATGTGAATGACGGCTTCGAATCCGTAGGTGAGAGCAAAGGGAGTATGGCCAGTCGCTAACTTATATATGGGTGGTTCGGTAGGCCCATAGAGCCAGAAGGAGCTCATCTACCCATAAGCCTCTGGCTTTTTCTAGATGCTTCTTAATGATGGATTTGATTACTTTGTTAACAACCTCGACTTGCCATTGGCTTGAGGATAAGCTACTACCGAGATTTTCTTTTTGATATTGTGTCCTCGGCAGAAGCCCTTGAACTCAATGCTTTGGAATCAGGTCCCGTTGTCTGAAATGATAGCTTGGAGGACTCCATATCTAGTGATGATGTTGCGTACGACGAAGTTGATCATCTTCTTTATTTTAATTGTGGTAAGGGCCTCAACTTTGGCCCACTTGGTGATGTAATCAACTAAGATGATAACATAACGTGCACTGCCTCTGCCATTGGAAAAATTTCGATGATATCTATTCCCCCACATGGAGAATGGTAAGGACTGACCATCTGTATTAGCTCAATAGGCGGGGCTTTTGGAATCTTAGAAAACCTATGGCATTTGTCGCACTTGTGGGTATATTCCCTTGCATCTTGGTAGAGTGTAGGACAGAAGTAACCATATCTAAGAATCTTCCTTGCCAGAGTTTGGCCCCCGGTGTGGTCACCGTACTCGCCTTCATGCACATCCAGCAGCACGCGGTCGGCATCGTCATAGGATACACACTGAAGTAATATAATAGAGAACCCCTTCGGTAGAGCACTCCATCTTGAAGGATGTAGCGAGATGTTTTGCGGATGAGTGCTCATCTTTCCTTGTAGCGATCAGGGAGGATTCTATGCTGTAAGTAGCTTTTAATAGGTGTCATCCAAGACTCAGGCTCAATCTCGACCTCCATCATTGCAATCGAATCAGTTTGCATCTGATCGGCGCTCGAAGAATCGAGCACTTCGACTGGGGTTAACCCTATGAGATGCTCATCCCCAGCGCTTGCCAGCTTAGACAAAGAATCAGTTTTCCCATTTTATTCTCGAGGGGTGTGCGTGATATTATAGTGGTCGAAGTTGGTGAGCAATTTGAAGACCCGAGCAAGGTAGGGAGCAAGTCGTGCCCCTTTGGCTTGATATTCACCCTACACCTAACATACAATAAGTTGTGAGTTGAATTAAATCTGGATAGCCTTGATGTCAAGTTCAACTGCAATTCTGAGTCTGATAATTAAGGATTCATATTCTGCATCTTTGTTGGTAGCAGGGAAGTCTAACTTCAATGTGTAACATATCGAGCGTTTCTCAGGAGTAACGGGTACGACTTTGGCGCTAGAAAACTATTTGTTAGAGGATCCATCCACAAACAGCTTCAATTGAATGTCTGGAGGCTCGCTATCTTTCGGATGAGGCTCTTCTGGAATTGTGAACTCTGCTATGAAGTCTGTAAGGGCTTGTCTGAGGATTGCTCGACGAGGGATGAAAGTAATCTCGAATTGGCTCAGTTCTATAATCCTCTTCAATATTCGCCCAGACGCCTTAGGTCGTTGCAGGACCTATTGTAATGGCTGGTCAGTGTAGGACTTTGATTGGATGAGACTGAAATATGGTCGAAGCTTCCGGGAAGAGATCAACAGCCAAAAGCAAGCTTCTCAAGTTTTAGATGGTTCTTCTCTACTCCTATCAACCTTTTGCTGATGTAGTAAACTGACCGTTGGACAAGATCTTCGATGCACACAAGCGCCGAGCTAATTGCCTGCACAGAAATAGCCAAATAGAGATATAAGTCTTTGTTATCCATGGGTTTTGACAAGATAGGTGGTCTCTCTAAGTGATTCAAGAAGTCTTGGAATGCGTCAATCCACTCTGGTGTTCATGTGAAGTTGCGCTTCCCTTTCCTTAGCAAGTCGAAAAAGGGAATGCACTCGTTAATAACTTTAGAGATGAATCAACTTAGGGCGGCCACTTTTCCGTTCAAGCTTTGAACATCCTTGATGCTTCGAGGGGATTGGATATCCCAGATAGCCTGGATTATTTTTGAATTGGCTTCGATTCCCCGTGAATTGACAATGAGACCCAGGAATTTTCCCAATGAAACGCCGAAAGAGCATTTCAAGGTATTGAGTTTCATGCTATATTTACAAAGGTCACCTAACATTTCAGCGAGGTTGTTGACATGGCCGTTCGATACCCTTGTTTTCACGAGGATATCGTCCGCATAAACCTCCATGGATCTTCCGATTTGGTCCTTGAACATGCGGTTGACTAGTCGTTGATAGGTGGCTCCAGCATTCTTGAGACCGAAAGTCATGACAACGTGACAGTATAGCCCAAGGTCAGTGATGAATGAAGTATGCTCCTGGTCTGGAAGGTACATTGGAATTTGATTGTAGCCTGAGTACGCATCCATGAAGGAGAGAAGCTTGTAGCCGGCAGTTGAATCAACTAATTGCTCGATCTTTGGAAGTGGGAAGCTATCCTTTGGGCAGGCTTGGTTCAAGTCAGAGTAGTCGACCAAGACCGGGTTGGAGACCCATTCGGGGTAGAGGGCGTCGTGGATGAAGCCGTTGTCAAGTAGTTTATCCAGTTCCTCTTTGAGTGCTGTCGATCTTTTAGTTCTCAAGTTTTGACGTTTTTGTTTGATTGGAAGATGCTTGGGGTCAATACTAAGCATGTGACAAGCAATTCCTAGGTCGATGCCACACATATCTCAGTGGGTCCAAGAAAATACGTCGAGGTTGGCCCTTAAAAAGTCTACAAGCTCTTCTTTATTTTGGGTTGGAGTTACGATCCAACTTTCAAGACCCTTATCGGATCGTCTGGGTTGATCGAAATATCCACCATTGGTTCTATCGGGGTATCCCTTTCAAAATCAGGCTCTTCGTCTTCCCTCGAATCTAGTTCATCGGAAAGACAGCAGTGACACCTGAGCAAGGACTCAAACACCTTTGATTGCTATGTGTTGGCGGTTTTAGCGTATGAGGGTGGAGACACTGTCTTTCCTTTCCCCTAGTTGACAGCATTTTTCCATAGCAGGCTCTCACAGTCGCCTGGTCGCTCGTGACTGTATCGATCCTGTTTCTGTTGGAAATTTCACTAGAAGGAAGCATGGTGATATGCAGACTTGGAACTCTGTAAGGAATGGGCGTCCGAAGAAGACATTGTAGGAAGAGATGACATCAATTACTACGAAGGTAACTATTCAGATCCGACTCCGATCCCCTTCTCCAAGTTCAACTAGTCGACCATGCCAACGGGTTGGTTGGAAAAATTGCTGAAGCCGTGGATCATGTCACGACAGGGGTTTAAGTCCTTGGCCTTAAGTTCCATTTGGTCATAGGCTGCTTTGAAGATATTGTTGACTGAGCTTCCAGAATCGATGAGGATTCTTCGAATATAGGCCAGACCTATTTGTGCAGAGATAACGAGAGGGTTTATAGCTGGGATCTCAATTCTCGTAGACTCTCTTTCGCAGAAGAAAACATCATCTCGCTTTGTTTTCTAGCGCTTTGCGGGGACAGATTCGTCCAAGGAAGAGAATGCTTCGTAGCTGGCATGCTTATTGTAGTTGGCATACTCCTCCATCTTACGGAAGTTGTCATGTGCGGGTTGAAGTCCATCACAAATAATATTAATCATGATGCTATGTGGTCTCTGGTGGGATGACCATGGGGTCGCACTAGTTAGAGAGAGAATGGGCGTTAAAGGGCCCACGGCTGTTACAAGAGGATAAGGATTCTGAACCTACTGTTCCAGACGTTTCTCGTGGATGAGTTTTTCGACTACATCCTTGAGTTGGCGACAATCGTTGGTGTTGTGCCCAAACATATCATGGAATCTGCAATACTTGCCGGAGTTCTTCTCTCGGTCGGTGGATTCCCTTGTGTTAGGCTTCTTGTACTGAATAGTGTTACAGGTCTTTAGGTAGATGGTCCCCAGCTCTTTATTGAGAGGAGTGTAGACTCTATAAGTAGGATAGTGGTTGTGCTTCTTAGGATCTCCAGGAGCTTGGTTGTTGTTGCGCTTGGTTTGTCGTTGTTCGACTTTTGCTTGAAAGGGATCGCCGCTTTACCCTTGTCGGAAAATTCTCTGACTTGTTTTCCTTTGACACTATCGATGATAGTGTCAGTGTGTGGGTTGTTGGGATGGCCACCTTAGGCAGCCCTGTTGTGTCGCGTTTCCTCTTGACATAGGAATTGTCTGGCCTTCTCGTAGAAAGCTTCCAGAGTCTTGGGTTGCTTTCTATCTATCCATGCTTCAAACTCAGAGCTAGGAATGATGCCTTTTGCAAGCTGGACAAGAACTGTGCATGGTTCTGGATTATCAACCTCAGCGAGGGCGGTGTTGAAATGCTCGAGCTAGCTTTTGAGGGTTTCTGTCGGGCCCTAATAGAGGTTAGAGAGTGAGAGTATTCATTGTGTGGGTACGCGCATCCTGAATTGTTTGACCATTTTTGAAGCTAGTTGGTCGAAGGCGGAGATAGATTGTGCCAGGAGCCGAGAGAACCAAAGTAATGTCGTGCCTTCCAAGAAAACCGGAAAGTATTTGCACTTACGGCATCAATGGCCCGACTGAAGTCTGTAACAACCCAAAAAATCGGAACCAATTAAAATTTTTTATTTTGGCAATTTTAATGAATTTTAAATATTTAAAATGATTTATTTTAAATAATAACAGCTAGAAATTTATTTTGAATAGAATTAGAACGTATAAATTTATTTAAATCAAAGTTAGAATATAAATATTTATTTTAATTATAAAAGGAATTGAAAATGGCGTGGTAGTTTGAAAATTCGATTTCAAATTTCAAATGAATGTACAGGATTCAAAATAAATCGGATTTTGGTAAAACCAAAAATATTTGAATCTGTTTGAAAATATCTTTCCAACGAATGTGAAAAATCCAAATTTCATAGTGGGAATAAAAAGTTATGTCCAGTTGAAAATTCAGAATAGTCGCAATGGAATTTATATATTTTTTAATATATAAAAATAGCGATTTTGCAAACGACCTCCATTTTCAGTGATACCACTTTTGTTGGATCCAGAATGTCAAATTATTGTTAGATTCCAATTTTCATAATTTTTGGAATCAATATGTGAGCGTGGCAAAAGAAAACGTGTTTTGTCAGTTTCAGTCAATTTGGATCGACTAGAAAATGACCATTTTTCGAACGGTCTCCAAATTCGATGAAATTAGTTTTGTTAGGATCGTATCATCAAAACATAGCTAGATTTATTTTTCTATAATTTTTTGAGTCAGTATGTGGCCCCGGTAAATTAAAATGTGCGTTCAAATTCAATATATATTGATTTATATTTTAATTTAAGGAAAAACTGATTTAAACAATAGAATTGGCTTACGAAACATATTCTATTGTGTCCGGAATGGGGGTATTTAGCTAGGGATGGCACTCGTTGAGTTTGGTTTGGAGTACATGGTGTTAAACAAGTAATTTACAAATTAAATAACATAACATAACATAATAAATATATATATTAAGATCCAATCAAATTTTTTCATAACCCTAGCTCTTCTAGAAAACGCGCCGCCAAGGTCAAACGAATGACTAAAATCGTCACAAAACAAAATCCATTCAATCCCCCAATCCACTATGAAATCAAATCCAATTCTGAATGAATTTTGTTGCACTCTCTTCGAGCTACAAATCTAAATGGAAATGATCGTTTATGGAGTTGAAGATTTCGAGAAATCATAGCTTGAGGTCGACAGTTTTGGGGTGGATTTCGGGGCGCCTGAGGGCTCCGAGTTCAATGCCGTCACTGGCGTTGGGTGCGCACCACGTAGACGCCTAGCGGAGGAGGGGCAGATCACCGTCCGACGGTCTGACGGGGTGGTACGGTGGGGGTTTAAATCTGAATGACGGGTTCCAGTAAAAGGGAATGGGGAAGATCATTAAAAAGGGGGTTAAAGGTAATTAAGAGATTTTTAATTAATTAATTATATAATCAATGTATTTAATTCCATAACTTTTTCATATGAGATCGGATTTCAGCGATTTCAGATCCGTTGGCGATCGCGGGGACGAGAACTTCGCAACAAGACTGACCTGGTCCAATTTGGAGCAAACCAGAATTTGGGAAAAAATTCAAATCTAATTGTTCAGAAATTCAGAAAAAAACTGATGGAGTGGATCCCAATGTGAGAACTTCTCACTAAAATTACATCTGTATAGTTATTTATTTTATAACTGCATATATGAACTGCTCCCCATCATCCACAGACCATGGATGGCTTGTTTGATTGCATTGTGTTGTCGAAATAGACTGTATTGTGATTGTTTGATTGTATTGTGTTGAATAAAATATTTGAACAATAAAAATATCATTTTTATTGAACGAATTAAATATATAAATTATTCATGTATGGAATAAAATGTTTGAACAATAAAAATATTATTTTTATTGAAAGAATAAAATACATAAAATATTCATGTATGGAATAAATTGCTTGAACAATAAAAATATCATTTTTATTGAATGAATAAAATATATAAAATATTCATGTATGGAATAAAATGTTTGAACAATAAAAATATCATTTTTATTGAATGAATAAAGTATATAAAATATTCATGTATGGAATAAAATATTTGAACCAAAAAAATATAATTTTTATTGAATATATGAACCATATAAAGTGGTCATGTGTTGAAAATAAATATTCATTTACAAATCGAACGATTTGTTTATGTACACCCATTTATCTGATACTGATTGGGACGATATATTTTATATATCGCCCAACTGCACAAATAAAATCTGTGTTTGTTGATTGAAACTCTACACGGGTATTGGGATGATATTTGATGTACACTGTAATAACCCGAAAATCTGGGCCAGTTTAAAATTTTTATTTTTGCAATTTTAGCGAATTTTGATTATTTAAAATGAATTATTTTAAATAATATCGACGATAAATTTATTTTGAACATAATTCGAACGTATATATTATACGCGTCGTCGTTAGAATATAAATATTTATATATAATTATAAATAGAATTGAAAATGGCGCGGTAGTTCGATAATTCGATTTCAAACTTCAATTGAATGTACCGGGTGCAAAACAATCCGGATTTTAGTGAAACCAAAAACATTAGGATCCAATTGTGAATATCTTTCCAACGAATCCGAAAAATCAAAAGTTCGTAGCGGGAATCAAAAGATATGTCCAGTTGAAAATTCTGAATAGTCGCTATGGAATTCAGGCCCTTAAAAATGGACATTTTGCAAACGACCTCGGATTTCGACGAAACCACTTTTGTTGGGTCCGTGATGTCATGTTATTGCTAGGTTTTAAATTTCATAATTTTTCGAATCAATATGTGAGCGTGGCAAGGGAAAACGCGTTTGACCGATTTCAGTTGATTTTAATCGACTGGAAATTGGCCATTTTTCAAACGGTCTCAGAATTCGACGAAACTAGTTTTGTTAGGACCGTATCGTCAATACGAAGCTAGAAAATATTTTTCTGGAATTTTTCTAGTTAGTATGTGACCCCGGTAATTTGAAATGTGCGTTTAAAATTCAATATAGTGATTTAAATGAAAATTCAAAAGGAAACTGATTGTAACGATCAAATCAGCTTGCGATACATATCCCATTGTGTTCGGAATGGGGGTGAAACGCTATGGGTGACAGGCGGTGGGCCTCGTTTCGAGGACATATGTAAAAGTCAACCTTTTTGCAAAATTAAATAATTAAATAATAAAAAAAATATTTTAATTCCCTTCCCTCTCCTTATTCATTCTGGTCCCCCCCCTGCCGTTCATTTCGATTTCAAAAGAAAGAAAAAAAAAACGATCGAGCCCTTCGAGAATCGCCGACGCCCATCGCGGCGACGCCACCACCCACGAGCCCACCCCTCCGATCGTCTTCCCCCTCTCTCCTTCTCCCCCGATTCACCTCTCCTCCCTGTTCGAACCAAAATCGCGACGCCCCAAATTCGCGAGCCGCCGCCCCCTCGAAGCCACCGCCCTGATGACCTCCTCTTGCCGCCGCCCCCTCGAAGGCACCGCCCTGATGACCTCCTCTTGCCGCCGACCCTGACGCCCCCTTTTCTTCGTAGACACAGTAAGTTCTTTTATTTCATTTTTTCTTTATTTTTAATTCCGGAACTAATGATTTTTAAAGGTACGAAATACTGATTTTATAAAGTATAAAATACTGATTTTTAGAAGTTAAAAACTGATTTTATAAAGTATAAAATACTGATTTTTTTATAGGAAGTTAAAACTGATTTTGTTTAAAGGTAAAAAACCGTTTTTTTTTTAGGTTTAAAAATTGATTTTTAAACAGGTTTTAAAACTAATTTTTAAAAGATTTTAAAACTGATTTTAAAAGATTTAAAAACTGTTTTTTTTTAAAAGGAACAACTGATTTTAAAAGCATTTTAAAAACTGATTTTAGTTATGATTTCAAAACTGAATTTTAATTAGTTTAAAACTGATTTTCTTTTTAGGAAAAAAAAAACTGATTTTGAAATAGAAGTAAAAACTGATTTTTAGAAAAAGGTTTGAACTTTAAAAAGAAAAAGGTTTTAACTTCAAAGAGAAAAAGGTATGAAGCAATTATAAAAATATGATTTTTAAATTGAAGGTGAATAAATAAAAATGTGATTTTTATTTTAAAGACATCAAAATATAAAAATGTGTGATTTTTATATATGTAGTGACTACGGGCAACGAAGATGCGATAGCGATGAAGATTTCTATCAATGAGGTGCCGTGGAGCTAGGATAGCTATAGGTGAGAACTTCTCACCTTTCAATTTAATTTTTCTAGTTATATATATATACTAGGATGCAGACGGTGCTTAGTAGCACCCGACACAATCGTCCACAGACCATGGACTTGTTTGTTTGGTTGCATAGATTAGTTATATGATTTGATTTGAATTTGGTTGTTTGGTGATTTTGATTGATGTGTGAATGGCGTGGGCCTTCACTAGACCGGGGATAAGGCTAGGCCTCGTCCCGTTTCTAGTATCGTGCCGTTATGCCGCCGAAATTTTCTAAAATATGTTAGAAAAATAAAAATATCATTTTATTGAATAAATGAATTGAATAGAAATTCATAGGTTGAAATGAAATGTTTTATCGTTAAAAATATAATTTTTAACGTGAAGTGAATAAAATAAAATATTCATTTATAAACCGCACGGTTTGTTTATGTACACCTATTTGAATGACATCGATTGGGTCGATAAATTTTACACATCGCCCAACAGCACAAATAAAATATGTGTTTGATTGTTTGAAACCCCACATGGGTGTTGGGATGAAATTTGAAGTTCACTCATCCCGATTGATTGAATATGTCGATCGGTTGATTGACAGGCTGTTTTAAGCGTTGGATATCTATATTTGATGCTTATACAGTGCAGTGCACTTTGGTTGATGGTTGATTATTTTTCCATGCTATCATATACATGTGTTGTATGAAAATCCATATAATTAACTTTATATGGTAATTGATTGGGCCTCATTCCAGTTTTAAAATAGAAATATTTGAAATAGAAATATTCGAAATAGAATATTTGAAAATAGAAATTTATGAAGCCGTGTTGATTAGATTGACGCCATTTTAACGTGAACGATATTTATATCGATTTTATTCATTTTGAAATGAATTGAATTGAAAACGATTTCGAAATGAATTGAATTGAAAACGATTTCGAAATGAATTGAATTGAAAACGATTTCGAAATGAATTGAATTGAAAACGATTTCGAAATGAATTGAATTGAAAACGATTTCGAAATGAATTGAAATGAAAACGATTTCGAAATGAATTGAATTGAAAACGATTTCGAAATGAATTGAATTGAAAACGATTTCGAAATGAATTGAATTGAGAACGATTTCGAAATAAATTGAATTGAAAACGATTTCGAAATGAAGTGAATTGAAAACGATTTCGAAATGAATTGAATTAAAAACGATTTCGAAATGAATTGAATTGAAAACGAATTCAAATTGAATTGAAAGTGAATTGAAATGAATTCAAATTGAATTGAAATTTGAATTGAATAGAAATGAATTTTGAAACGAATTTATAAAGAAGAATTCAATTTTACTTTGAATTGAAATGGAAGTTGAAATAGATTTTGAAACGAATTTTAAAACTATTTATATAATTCGTTTTGAATAGAAAATCGACGAAATATATATTATATATATTATATATATATAATATAATGGCCTGAATAGAACGCGCCGCGCCGCGGCAGTTCGTGAATTTCGACCATTTATTTCAAACGGACATTACGGGAGATCCGACCGTCGGATTCTCCTAAAACCGGAACCGTTGGGTTCGTATCGAAAAGAGCTTTCTAATGAATGTTAGAAATTTGAAATCTAACGGTTGGATTTGGAATTATGTCCAAATCAAATTCGAAAAAGGTCGCTGTAAGTGCAGTTCGATGGCCGTTGATGGAAATCGACTGTACGGGCCTTGATAAAATTATTAAAAATAGTAATAATTTGTGTAAAATCATAAGAAATGATTTAGAAAGAATTGGGATGAAAAACTCCATATTTGAAAAGATAAAAATAGATTTTTATCGAAATGAACTAGTTTTGAACTAGAAATATAATTCTATTTATTTTTAAATAAATAAACTGAATTTGAAAAGGGTTTTAAAAGTAACCAGAATTTCCAATGATTGCATTGGAGTGGATTTGAATCGAAATTGTCTTCGGAATATTTCGATGTTGGAATTCGTGATTATACAGGTGTTGTTATGGAAATTTGAAAGATATATTTATATCGTTATTTCCAATACGACATTTGTTAGTCGTGGAATTTGATATTGAATATAAGCCGATATATTTTCTATTCAGAGCCTTGTATTGAATATCGAATGTGATTTGGGTTTGTCGTGAATGGTGTCTTCACTAACACTGTTCTTGAACCCAGTTGAGAAAAGATTAAATCTTTTTATTTAGATTTAATGAAGTGTACCAATTAAATAATATTTAATTGGAATTGAATTGATATTGATTTTTGGGTTTATCGTGAACAGTGTTTTAAATAATACTTGTTCTTTAACCCGATAATTAATGGAATGTGACTTTGGGTTTATCGTGAACCGTGTTTTAAATGACACGGATTCTTTAACCCAGATAACGATTAAAACTAAGTGGAGTTTTAATGAATCTTTAATTAGATTGAAAAGATCGAGGATGGAGTATCACCAGTTTTGCTCCAGGCGATAGTTAAATCTTTAATTAGATTTGAACGTGAAATGGTAATTGAATTTACCGATAACACTGTGGTGTTAGATATGAAGTATTACCAGTTTTACTTCATGGGATAAATAGGTTGGGATGGGGAAATCAAAATAAATGATTACTTCGGTAAGGTTCGCTAATCCCGACTAGTTTGAATTGAGATTCAAAAATAGAATAAAGAATAAATTCAAAGAATTTATCTTGGATAAAATTAATGGGAACATTTCCCTATGAATGTGAAATTTAGAAACTAACGGTCGGTTGGCCAAGCAGAATGGTTTTCTGGATATTGATCTGATGTTGGTTTCGGCCTTCGGGGTTAATATATGGGAAATTATTCTCTTGATTAATTTACGGTTAGTGACTGATGAATTGGAATGAGGCGTATGTTGTGTTTGTGTAACACTTTTATAATATATACGCGAGTTATTCGGAAAGACCGGGTTTATCCCATTCTGAATAATTGATATGACGATAAGTCGAAGATGAAGACGGTGGTCGAAGACCGGAGGTCTTCACGTCGTTTGGGTAATTACTGATGATCTTGATTGGGCTGTACACCCAAGAAGATGGAAACAGTTAGTGATCGTCCAGACGTACTTGGAGATCGAAGGATATGCGGGGTACTAGGTGCCTCCGGTTTCGTTCAGACCCAGAACGGACTTGTAAATGGACTGTGTGTCTGACATTGGATTTTAGTCTGTGTGATTGATCTCTATTAAATATATATCTGTTTGGCGGCGGAGAATTTATTCTTTTGCTTAACGCCCTTCTCTGAGACGTACGAGCTCAGGGGTTATATATTGATGGATATCAAACGCATGGAGTGAATTGCCTGTGTGGCATGCCTAAGTGGCAATTGATCGAGGCTTCTGTTGAAAAGCAAAGTCTTGTGGTGATGATCAAAGCAAGGCCTTTGTGGCGTAGCTTTGTGTAACGTTTCCTTCGCGTGTTTCACACCCGGTATGAACCAAAAACGGGAGAGGACGTCAGGGAGAGCATGCGTTTCTTCCTAGCTAGAAGTGGCGTCAGTGGTTTTACACGCCCTGACGAGTTTGACTTATGTGGTTGTTGCTGTTGCGAGGCGCCTCGGATTGATCGGTCGTTCTCGAACCGATGGAGTCATTTAGTTGGCTCGTTTACGCCCCATAGGGCGGGGAAACGCATGTTCAGGGTTTAAGTTTAATCCACATCGGTGGACTGGCCCTGAGGATCCAAGGGTCACTCGAGCTCTGATCCTGAGGCTCGGGCTAGGCAGTCTCGAATCGGTTGAGGACTATCTTTTGCCTCGGTTCATAGATGGAAATCCAATTTCCAAATACGTGACATTTGCGGTTTTATTTGTAAACCTATATATGGCGACATAGTGGCATGGGACGCTCATGCCGCCTATGATTGATACTTATGATTTGAAGTTGTTTATACACTATGCACTTATAATAGTATCAAACAATTTGCTTTAAATGTATCAAGCATTCTTTGGCTGTTATAAGGGAAAACCCAATCCTCGGCTGCGTTTCATTGTGTGATGGGACCTGGGTCTTATAACAGCTTCATTTTTCTTTATTTAGCATTGCGCTGTTTGTTTTATGCACTGGTATTCTTGGGAGGAAACCCGTTCCGTGTTATACGGCGTGGTCCCTTGATTTACCTAACTTTTAAAATAAAGAATAATAACTGTTTTAGTTCTCACACCAGTCACATGACTGACCTGGAGTTTATTGTTTTAACCTAAACTCTGGGTGCCCCTATTTTGACACGGGCAGCTAGTAGTTTCGGTTTTGCAGATTTATATTCACAGGATCCTGGTTTACAGCTGGAACGATATCCGGAAAGCTTTGTATCCGTATATCTCTTCTAGTTGTGTATTGTATTATTTTCCGCTGCGATGTATTTCAATGTAATTTAAATCTCTGATATCTCTGTGTAATATTTATTCATTTATACTCTGTATATTCTTGTAATCTGATGCATTGTTGTAATATACAATGAAATGTTCTTCTGTATGTGTTTTGTTGTGGCTTGTTCTCGAACTATCCGACGCTTTCCTTTACGGGTTTTCACATACACTAATCCCAATTGTTTAGTTGCATGTCAATCGATGGGTTGACAGGCTGTGATGAGCGTTAATTATTTATTTTTAATGCTTATACAGTTGTAAATTGCACTCTGGATGATGGTTGACTGTGTGTGATTATGGTTGTGTACACGTGTATATGAAATCCATATAAAAAACATTATATGGTAATTGACTGTGTCTGATTCCAATTCAAAATTAACGAATATTTTCAAAATAATATTCAGTGTATAATCAAAATCAGATATTTTGAAAATATTATCATTTTAATATTATAATGATAAGGAACATTCAAATTTTATTTGAAATTTGAAATGAAATCGAAATCGTTTTAAAATGAATTTGTTAAGGAATATTCAAATTTGATTTGAAATTTGAAATGAAATCGAAATCGTTTTAAAATGAATTTATTAAGGAATATTCAAATTTGATTTGAAACGAAATCGAAATCATTTTAAAATGAATTTAAAAAGAATTTATCAAGGAATATTCAAATTTGATTTGAAATTTGAAATGAAATCGAAATCGTTTTAAATGAATTTAAAACGAATTTATTAAGGAATATTCAAATTTTATTTGAAATTTGAAATGAAATTGAAATCATTATAAAATGAATTTAAAATGATTTATAAAATATGTTTTAAACGGAAATCGACGAAGTATATTATATATATATATATATATAATATAATGGGCTGAATAGGCATGCCGCGCCGCGGCCGTTCGCGAATTTTGACCATTGACTTCGAGTTGACAATACGGGAGATCCGACCGTCTGATCCTCCTAAAACAAGAACTATTGGGTTCGTATTGAAAAGAGCTTTCCTAAGAATATAAGTGATTTGAAATCTAATGGTTGGATTTGGAGATACGTTCAAAACAAATTTGAAAAAGTTCGCTATTGATGTAGTTCGTTGGCCGTTATTAGAAACCGACTGTACGGGTCTTAATGAAATTATTAAAAATATTGATAATTTGTGTAAAATCATAATAAATGATTTGGAAAGAGTTGGGATGAAAAATTCCACAATTGTGAAGATAAAAATATATTTTTATTGAAATGAACTAGTTATCAACTAAAAGTATAATCCGATTATTTTTAAAATAAATAAATTGGATTGGGAATGGGTTTTGATATAACCAGAATTTCCTATATATGAACTGGAGTGGGTATGAATGGAAATCATCTTCGAAATATTCGATATTGGATTTCGTGATTATGCAGATATTGTAATGGAAATTTGGATGATATATTTATATCGTTATTTCCAATATGATATTTATTGGTTTTAGAATTAGATATTGAATATAAGCCGATATAATTTCCATTCAGAGCCTCGTATTTGATATCAAATTGGATTTTGGGTTTGTCATGAACGGTGTCTTAAATAACATTGTTCTTAAACCCAGTTGAGAAAAGAATTAAGATTTAGAGTAATTTACCAATTAATTAATGTTTAATTGGAATTGAATAGAAGAATTGGATTTTTGGGTTTATAGTGAATGATGTTTTAAACGACATTTGTTCTTTAACCCGATTAACCGTGAAATGTGATTTGGAATTTATAAATCTTTTTATTAAGATTTAAAAGGAAATTTTTTAAAGTAAAGTTTTCCAATTTAATAAAATAAATTGGAATGAAATGGAATTCGATTTGGTAATAATCGAAGTGAGCTTCTGTGGAGGAAGACTGTTAATATATATGAAATTTAAAAGGCTTTGTCGCTATTCCATTTATATTATTGGTCGGATACGGAAATTGATATCAATTATATATTGATTTGTTTTCCATGAAGATTCCATAATTAATGGAATATGATTTGGGTTTATCGTGAACTATGTTTTAAATGTCATTAGTTCTTTAACCCAGTTAAAGACAGGATTACATGTCTAACATTGTATTTCGAACTGTATGGTTGATCTCTGCTAAATATATATCTGTTTGGTGGCGGAGGATTTATCCTCTTGCTTAACACCCTTCTCTAAGACGTACGAGCTTATAGGTTATATATCGGTTGAAATCAATAGTACGGTGTATATTGTTGATGCGACATGTTTGTGTTTCCAAAGTTAAATAATCATTAATATTGATTTTTGGGAATATTAAAACTAAGTGGAGTTTTCATGAACCTTTAATTAGATAGAAATGGGAATTGATAATTTAAATTATCAAATTTGGGAAAATGATCGAGAGTGGAGTATCACCAGTTTTGCTCCAAGCGATAGTTAAATCTATAATTAGATTTGAACGAGAAATGGTAATTAAATTTACCGATAACACCGTAGGGTTTAGATATGGAGTATTACCAGTTTTGCTCCATGGGATGAATAGGTTGGGACTGGGAAAATAAATAAATGATTACTTCGGTAAGGTGCGCTAATCCCGACTAGTTTGGAAAAACCTTAATTTGGTTTGGATTGATATACAAAGGAAGATTAAAGAATAAATTTAAAGAATTTATCTTTGATAAAATTAATGGGAACCATTACCAAAGGATAAGAATATTAAATAAAAGAATATTCAGAATTGGATTGAGGCGTATGTTGTGTTTTTATAGTACTTGTTTATTATATACGCAAGTTATTTAGAAAGGTCGGGTTTATACCCATTCTGAATAACTAATTCGACGATAAGTCGACGATGAAGACGGTGGTTGAAGACCGGAGGTCTTCACATCGTTTGGATGATTACTAATGTCTTGATTGGGTGGCATGTACACCCAACACGAGGTAATAAGTGGTGATCGTGCAGACGTACTTGGAGATCGACTGGATATGCAAGGACCCCTCTCCTGTATTGTTCATACGGGACGAGGAATAAGGTGCCTCCGGTTTCGTTCAGACCCAGAACGAACATGTAAATGGATGTGTGTCTGACATTGGATTTTATTCTGTGTTGATTGATCTCTGTTAAATATATATCTGTTTGGCGGTGGAGAATTTATTCTCTTGCTTAACGCCCTTCTCTGAGACGTACGAGCTCAGAGGTTATATATCGACAGACATCAGTCGCATGGCATGAATTGCCTGTGTGGCATGCTGAGATGCAAATGATCAAGACTTCTGTTGAAAAGCAAAGTCTTGTGGTTGATGATCAAATCGTGGCTTTAATATAGCATAGCTTTGTGTATAGCGTTAATTCGCGAGCCTCACACCCCGGTGTGAACCAGAAATGGGAGAAGAATGCGGGGAAGACATGCGTTTCTTTCTAGCTAGGAGTGGTTTCAGAGTTTTGCAAGCCCGACATTTTTACTTATGTGGATGATGGATAGAGAGGCACCTCAGATATATCAGTTACTACTGAACCGATGGTTATTGAGTCATCTGGCTCATTTACGCCCCATAGGGCGGAGAAACATATTGTTCAGGGATTATTAATCCACTTAGGTGGACCGGTCCTGAAGATCCAAGGGCCAGTCAAGCTCTGATCCATAGACATGGGCTAGATTGTCTCGAAGCGGTAAGACGATCCCTTGCCTTGGTTCACAGATGGAAATTCAACTTCCAATATGTGACATTTCGGTTTTGATTGTAGAGCCTAGTATTGGCGACATGATATATGGTACCCAAGTTGTCTATGATTGATACATTTATATTTGAAGTTGTTTTATACACTATGCACTTATAATAGTATCAAATGATTTGTTTTAAACGTACCAAGCATGTTTGGCTATTATAAGGTAAAACTCTATCCTTCGGTTTCCGTTGCATTGTGTGATGGGACTTGAGTCTTATAATAGCTTCATATTTCCAAAAAGCATTGCGCTGTTTGTTTTATGCACTGGTATTCTAGGGAGGAAACCCGTTCCGTGTTATACGGCGTGGTCCCTTGATTTACTTCATTTTAAAGTAATGTTTTAAATAACTGTTTTAGTTCTCACACTAGTCACATGACTGACCTAGAGTTTATTGTTTTAACCTAAACTCCGGGTGCCCCTATTTTCTACATGGACAGCTAGTAGTTTTGGTTTTGCAGATTTATATTCACAGGATCCTGGTTTACAGCTGGAATGATATTCGGAAAGCTGTATATCCGTTTATTTCTTTCAGTTGTGTTATGTACTATTCTCCACTGCTATGTAATGTATTTTAATCTATGATATTTATCAAATGTATATTATTTGTTCATACTCTGTATATTCTTGTACTCTGATGTAAATCGTTGCAATAAGCAATGAAATGTTCTTCTGTTTGCGTTCTGATTTATCGTGTTCTCAACTCAATCCAGGCTTCCCTTTACGGGGAAGTTTGGGTCGTCTCATTTGGTATCAGAGCTTTGGTTTATAGAGCTCGAGAACAAGGCACATTAGAACCAAATGAAAGAATTCATCAGAGATTGGATTAGTAATATCCAATGAGAATGACTTGTTAGATAGGATTAATAGTATCCTAGAACGAGTGTGAAGAGTAGGGTTTTTAAAATAAAACTGAAAAACAAATTTGAGCTGACTAAATAACACAAGTCCAACCCCAAATTGCACTGAAAATTCAAGAAATTAATAGAAAGAAGATAGAGGGTGAGAATAGATAAGGTAGAACTATTAGAATAGAAGAAGAAGAAGATCATCATCATCAGAGTAACACGAATCTCACAGCGGAACGAATAAAATATAACATAACTTTTGAAATACAAAGTTATAACTGTTTATACATACCATTTTCAGAGTACAACATATAACATCACAGCGGAATAAATAATAGCTATCGACTGCTGAAGCCTCCTGCTCCAAGCTCTCCAAGTGCATCTGTAAATCCCGACTACTTGACTGCCCGTACAAATTTAGGCACCCAAGAGTTTAGGGAAAACAAAACAAATAAACTCCGGGTCAGTCATGTGACTGGTGTGAGTAAACTCAAATCATTTAAACAGGTATATGATATCTCATAAGACCACGCCGTGAATACGGAACGGGTTTTTCGCTTATGAGAATCCAAACATTTTTGAAAAGCAATATCATTCTGATATTATGATAATGTCTAAATACAAATAGATATCAGTCTAGTAGAAACGCTTGCATCTCACGTTCTACATATATAGTATACAATCAAAACCGCAGGTGCGTATTGGATGATTGGGTTTCCAACTATGACAAGGTATGGAATCACCTTCCGATCAGTGTACTCTAGGAACGATACACTGGAGTTCAACAAGAACATCTTGCTACTCAGCCACACATGACCGACCACTCATTTCGCTTGAGTGTATCGAATGTACATCACCAACGGTTGGGATCAGCAACCGTTCCCGTATATATATGGGTCAGCCTTGATAGATTTAAGAAGCAAATGAATATTCACTAGATAGGTGATTATACACCCTAATAGGTGCGACCTACATAGCCATGCTGCCTGCCCGATTTCTGTCATTTACCGGATGTGAGGCTAGAAGCTATGCTTACTTTCCATTCATTGATAACACGATCACTTTGAATGCCACATTATCAGATCCGTTAATCATTTAGTTGGGTCTGCACAAATAGATTCTGGATATTATGCGAAGGGAATAAATCCGTTGGCCACCATATATATTTGTACAGTCCAACCCATTCGATCATTGGAAATACTCTGTAAGGCATTCGTCCATATACGTTCGTTCTGGGACTGAACGAAACCGAAGGCACTATTCTGTAAACATGACAGCCCTTGCATTTTTTACTCCGTCTTCAATTTCTTCATCGTATTTAATCACAACGCTTATGTCAATATGGAGTGGTTCTTTGGATAATAATCCAACCGGTCTCTCCATATTTACAACGTAAAATGGTCAAAACTTGATAGTCTGTGATTTAACTATCAATGAAAACATGTCAGTGTACAAACAACGATCTTATTTCTAGATAGAAATTCGATCGATCAACCATCATCATATATATATATACATATATATATATTCATATTTCATTATTTTCTATATTTAGAAAATATACGTTATTAACATTGGAAAACATTTCCAATCCTCATTCACGCATCACTACCATTCCACAACTATTAGTCCCTGACTGTAAACTAGTAAGAGAACAATTCTCTAAGTATAAACCCCGAAGGCCGAAACCAACATCAGATCAACACTCGGAAAAATATTCAACTTACCAATCTCTAGTCAGTTTCTAATATTGTTTAACTCAATTTGATTTACTCTTATTCGAATACTATAAGTCGATTAACTCTATTGACTTAACCCTATCGAATAACTAAATTCGATAAACTCCTTTTGATTAACTCTATCGAATAACTAAATTCGATAACTCCTTTTGATTAACTCTATCGAATAACTAAATTCGATAACTCCTTTTGATTTACTTGTATTCGGTTACTAAGTTCGATTAGCTAATATTAGACTATTCTTATTCGATTAACTAATATTAGACTAACTCAAATCAGGTTATTTCTAATTAAATGACTAATATTCAATTACTCTATTTCGATTATCTCTTCAATTTCCTTTTTTATAACGTTTATTTTCCGTTACAACTATTTCCTTTTTACAACTTCTATTTACCATTACAAATATTCCTTATTTACAACTTCTATTTACCATTACAAATATTCCTTATTTACAACTTCTATTTACCATTACAAATATTTCCTATTTATAACGGTTTATTTATCTTCTAAATAAATATTCCTTATTCTATTTATTTTCTAAATAAATATTTCCCTTTTCAATTCTATTTATTTTATCAACATTTTTCCCTTTTATAAAACTCTATTCGTTTTATAAATACTTTCCTTTTATAAAACCGTGTTCGTTTTATAAATACTCTATTTTCAAATTGTTTCCTTTTATAAAATCGGTTGATTTTATAAAATTCCTTTATTTCAAAATACATTGAAATATTCCTTTTTACAACTCAGGGTTTCTTATGATATGTAAAATATCGAATAACAATGATTAATATCATTCTAACACACATAATCCAGAACAGATTATATAACACATCATATAACACTATATATGAAAACAGTAAAATAATTGTTGAGGAATCCAGTCGGATTCCTCCAACCTGTCTCCCTGCATCCACAGATGTTACCCAATATAATATATATCATATTTCATTTTGAAATGAAATATCCTGTTATACAGAACCATATTTGATTAACAGTACATAGATTAACTATGACTACGTTTTCAATCAAATCTATTTAACAGTCCAGTTTAACAATCAATATACAGCAATCGATAAATAAAGTACAATTTATATTAAAATATAAATTGAGGAGAGTTAGTGAGTTTTACTCACTTTGGCGTGTTAACCGTTAGATACGATTTACATTCGTCAGTTCCGTTCTGACGTTTATTCTCGCCTTAAATCCAGACAAGCTCCGAATTTGTTCCAGAAAATTCTATTCGTCACCGTGATTCCAGTATCTTTGGTCTCGTTCCATTCTGACTTCATTTTCATAAGGCCCAATCCCCCTGTAAAAGCCCAACGAAATCCAACCTCACTACTTTAAATCCTTCCTCCCTGTTGGTTTCTCCCAACCGTGAAACAGGCGACTTCTCATGTCCACAATCCACTTTCGATTACTCCTCTCCACCCCAATGGATTCTATATACCACGCACTCCTCTCAACCTCACCGATCACCCTTTTAAACTCCAAGTGCCAATGTTCATCCCTTCAACCACTCACGCTATAGATTTTAAAACCGTGGACCAAACTCCTCTAACCAACATATACTTCCATGTTATACTCAGCGCCTCACACACCAAACACTCACACCTCACGTGCATGCATTTGCCCATCACCTTGCACTCACTCTCGCACAAACAATATCCCACTCCAGACTCCATTTACCCAAAACGTGAACTCCAGAACTTAACCCACTGTTTACCATCGTTTAAACAAAACCCCTCTACTGTGTACACCTATAGAACCTTTTCTTTGCCTGAGACCGGACCGACCTCGCTCCGACGACCCTAACCCACGCTGTGTACATCGCTTCGACCACTGGAGACATCGAACTCCAAGAAACTGCTGCGGGAATGATGTATAAGTCAACGGGTATCCGGAAATACATTGATTATGATTTAAGAGTTTTTATTTGGTTTTAGAGGATTTTATGAAGATCGAATCGTTTTTTCTGAAAGAAGGAACTGGCGGCTCGTTTTGACGGAAAAGAGGAATTAGGTTTTAAGGAGTTTAGATCTTATATTTATAGGCAATAGTTTACTTACACATGAAGTACGTAGGGGAAGAAACACGTCTGTTCTTCTTGTCCACAGGCTTGCGTTTCACCTAGTGGATGTAGGTGCCCTTTTCGTTTTATACTTTGAAGATGTGTTCGAGAATAAAGGTAACGTGGCCTTGTTTTGGTCTTGGCATTTTGAAAAGGGGATGGAGATATTTCTTTTCCTTTTTGCTTAATATTTTATTCATATATGGATGTGTAGTCTGCGGCAAGGAGATGTGAAAGTTGTACGAAATTCCTTAGTTGCCAAGTTAGTTTTATTTTTATTATGGTTTATATATAACTGAAATGTTACGTCGTCATATAAAATTTCCTATATTTATGACCCACTATCAACAGAAATAAAATTACCGTTTTGATCACCAATATGTCACGATTCCAAAAATATAAAAATATCGGTAGGTGGTCTTATTATGTGGAACCCCGAAATGTCGATACAGGGTGCCAAATACTCCAAATAAAAAGTTTCTTATTTAATTAATTAAAAATTACCATAAAATTCTAAAAATTAAATTATCACTACGTCTCAAAAGAACCTTGTCTAAATTCAAACCCGATCTCTAGTTATATCGAATAATTCGTTACGTTCGATAAACGATTCCATAACGACTATTTTAAAATTTGATTTTGACATATCTCAAAATCTACAAGACGGAATCTCGATTTTTCTCTTCTACTAGAAAGATATACTCCACCCGCTCCACGCGTTTCTTGTTTCACAGAAATCCGATTTAAAACGAACTCTGTACATTCAGTTGAAGTTCGAATCGCCAAATAACGAACTGCAGCGCCATTTCAAGCTCGATTTTAATTATAATATAATTATACGTTCTAACGTCGACGATTAAATAATATATTCCATATTTAAATAATTAAATAAGTTAATTATTACACCGTCAAATATCCGGGTCATTACATTCTTCCCCACTTAAAATAATTTCGTCCTCGAAATTGCTAAGTTAAAGGACGACCCTATCTATTGGAATTCCTAAGATTTGTTTACCCCTTATTTCTGATTTCAACTGAACCAATTAAATTCCGATTAAAATATTAATTCATTCCGACTTACTAAATTTTCAAAATTTTTGAAAATTTTCTAACACTTAAATTTTTCGGAAAATTTCGCCATAACCTCCTTTGTACAGCTCTATCGGTAAAACCACAACTCGCCTCTCTAGGCCATCTCCAACCAAAAGAAAAATCAAACAGCCAAGCGGCTTGCCAATTCGGCTCATAAAATCCAAACTCATATATAAAATAAACTTGTACCTTTTTGTCAGGCATATCAATATACCCCTTCCACCTGTTACCAACTCAACATATATAAATGTCATACTAATCAAACTCCTATTAGTTTGTTCTCAACCAAATCATTCGCTTATACTTAAGTCGAATTCCATTTAAACTCTAATATCCAATTTCAAACTCTTAACTCATCAATTCCAATACCCTTCCAGATTATTCGCTAATCAAATTCAGTTTCACTTAACTTAGTTCAAGTTAATTTCAAATTTATTTATTCACTTTAACCATCTCATTCTATTTAACTTCATTAGTTAAATTTTAAATTCCAGAATTTAAATTCCTGGGCTATTTCAAATCGATTTGAAATCATAATACCAATTCAAAACATTTGAATTTTAACAACTTGTTTTTCCAAAAACAATTCAAAAACAAAATTCTTTTGGTAGTAATCCGTCACTTAGCAACTCGAAAATGAACACCGATGATGTATCGATCCATCATCGGAATCTATTTCCCAGCAATCCAGGTGAGTTCAATACTATATCACTTTCAGTATGAAAAACATTTTCAAAATCTCCCAGGAACTTAAAATTTCCTTATTTTAATTCCAGTTCTGATTTAACTTCAGATTTACTTCATCTTATTTCATATACTTTACTTATATGAATTCTGTTTAGTTATTTATAACCATTCCATTTTTATAATCTTATTCGATTTTTAATAACAACCAACACATTATAATATTTTCAATATATATACTTGGGTAAAATTATTTCATTTACCCTCTTTTCAAAACATACCATGTCGGTTTATCGTATTCAGGTGTTTAGTAACTCCTATCAACACAGTTTGCATTACTGCATCGACCAGAATTCATAAACTACTCGACCAATAAATCACCACAATATAAAACAAATTTTTATATCAAATAACAAATACGTTCACTCGTATATATACACTCAATCTCAGTCTAGGGTATTACTAACCCCATATCTACTGAGTCACGCCACAGAGCCAAGGTAATACTTAACTTAAGCTCTGATACCAACTGTAATGACCCAAAAATCCAGTCCAATTTGAGCTGACTAAATAACACAAGTCCAACCCCAAATTGCACTGAAAATTCAAGAAATTAATAGAAAGAAGATAGAGGGTGAGAATAGATAAGGTAGAACTATTAGAATAGAAGAAGAAGAAGATCATCATCATTAGAGTAACACGAATCTCACAGCGGAACGAATAAAATATAACATAACTTTTGAAATACAAAGTTATAACTGTTTATACATACCATTTTCAGAGTACAACATATAACATCACAGCGGAATAAATAATAGCTATCGACTGCTGAAGCCTCCTGCTCCAAGCTCTCCAAGTGCATCTGTAAATCCCGACTACTTGACTGCCCATACAAATTTAGGCACCCAAGAGTTTAGGGAAAACAAAACAAATAAACTCCGGGTCAGTCATGTGACTGGTGTGAGTAAACTCAAATCATTTAAACAGGTATATGATATCTCATAAGACCACGCCGTGAATACGGAACGGGTTTTTCGCTTATGAGAATCCAAACATTTTTGAAAAGCAATATCATTCTGATATTATGATAATGTCTAAATACAAATAGATATCAGTCTAGTAGAAACGCTTGCATCTTACGTTCTACATATATAGTATAAAATCAAAACCGCAGGTGCGTATTGGATGATTGGGTTTCCAACTATGACAAGGTATGGAATCACCTTCCGATCAGTGTACTCTAGGAACGATACACTGGAGTTCAACAAGAACATCTTGCTACTCAGCCACACATGACCGACCACTCATTTCGCTTGAGTGTATCGAATGTACATCACCAACGGTTGGGATCAACAACCGTTCCCGTATATATATGGGACAGCCTTGATAGATTTAAGAAGCAAATGAATATTCACTAGATAGGTGATTATACACCCTAATAGGTGCGACCTACATAGCCATGCTGCCTGCCCGATTTCTGTCATTTACCGGATGTGAGGCTAGAAGCTATGCTTACTTTCCATTCATTGATAACACGATCACTTTGAATGCCACATTATCAGATCCGTTAATCATTTAGTTGGGTCTGCACAAATAGATTCTGGATATTATGCGAAGGGAATAAATCCGTTGGCCACCATATATATTTGTACAGTCCAACCCATTCGATCATTGGAAATACTCTGTAAGGCATTCGTCCATATACGTTCGTTCTGGGACTGAACGAAACCGAAGGCACTATTCTGTAAACATGACAGCCCTTGCATTTTTTACTCCGTCTTCAATTTCTTCATCGTATTTAATCACAACGCTTATGTCAATATGGAGTGGTTCTTTGGATAATAATCCAACCGGTCTCTCCATATTTACAACGTAAAATGGTCAAAACTTGATAGTCTGTGATTTAACTATCAATGAAAACATGTCAGTGTACAAACAACGATCTTATTTCTAGATAGAAATTCGATCGATCAACCATCATCATATATATATATACATATATATATTCATATTTCATTATTTTCTATATTTAGAAAATATACGTTATTAACATTGGAAAACATTTCCAATCCTCATTCACGCATCACTACCATTCCACAACTATTAGTCCCTGACTGTAAACTAGTAAGAGAACAATTCTCTAAGTATAAACCCCGAAGGCCGAAACCAACATCAGATCAACACTCGGAAAAATATTCAACTTACCAATCTCTAGTCAGTTTCTAATATTGTTTAACTCAATTTGATTTACTCTTATTCGAATACTATAAGTCGATTAACTCTATTGACTTAACCCTATCGAATAACTAAATTCGATAAACTCCTTTTGATTAACTCTATCGAATAACTAAATTCGATAACTCCTTTTGATTAACTCTATCGAATAACTAAATTCGATAACTCCTTTTGATTTACTTGTATTCGGTTACTAAGTTCGATTAGCTAATATTAGACTATTCTTATTCGATTAACTAATATTAGACTAACTCAAATCAGGTTATTTCTAATTAAATGACTAATATTCAATTACTCTATTTCGATTATCTCTTCAATTTCCTTTTTTATAACGTTTATTTTCCGTTACAACTATTTCCTTTTTACAACTTCTATTTACCATTACAAATATTCCTTATTTACAACTTCTATTTACCATTACAAATATTCCTTATTTACAACTTCTATTTACCATTACAAATATTTCCTATTTATAACGGTTTATTTATCTTCTAAATAAATATTCCTTATTCTATTTATTTTCTAAATAAATATTTCCCTTTTCAATTCTATTTATTTTATCAACATTTTTCCCTTTTATAAAACTCTATTCGTTTTATAAATACTTTCCTTTTATAAAACCGTGTTCGTTTTATAAATACTCTATTTTCAAATTGTTTCCTTTTATAAAATCGGTTGATTTTATAAAATTCCTTTATTTCAAAATACATTGAAATATTCCTTTTTACAACTCAGGGTTTCTTATGATATGTAAAATATCGAATAACAATGATTAATATCATTCTAACACACATAATCCAGAACAGATTATATAACACATCATATAACACTATATATGAAAACAGTAAAATAATTGTTGAGGAATCCAGTCGGATTCCTCCAACCTGTCTCCCTGCATCCACAGATGTTACCCAATATAATATATATCATATTTCATTTTGAAATGAAATATCCTGTTATACAGAACCATATTTGATTAACAGTACATAGATTAACTATGACTACGTTTTCAATCAAATCTATTTAACAGTCCAGTTTAACAATCAATATACAGCAATCGATAAATAAAGTACAATTTATATTAAAATATAAATTGAGGAGAGTTAGTGAGTTTTACTCACTTTGGCGTGTTAACCGTTAGATACGATTTACATTCGTCAGTTCCGTTCTGACGTTTATTCTCGCCTTAAATCCAGACAAGCTCCGAATTTGTTCCAGAAAATTCTATTCGTCACCGTGATTCCAGTATCTTTGGTCTCGTTCCATTCTGACTTCATTTTCATAAGGCCCAATCCCCCTGTAAAAGCCCAACGAAATCCAACCTCACTACTTTAAATCCTTCCTCCCTGTTGGTTTCTCCCAACCGTGAAACAGGCGACTTCTCATGTCCACAATCCACTTTCGATTACTCCTCTCCACCCCAATGGATTCTATATACCACGCACTCCTCTCAACCTCACCGATCACCCTTTTAAACTCCAAGTGCCAATGTTCATCCCTTCAACCACTCACGCTATAGATTTTAAAACCGTGGACCAAACTCCTCTAACCAACATATACTTCCATGTTATACTCAGCGCCTCACACACCAAACACTCACACCTCACGTGCATGCATTTGCCCATCACCTTGCACTCACTCTCGCACAAACAATATCCCACTCCAGACTCCATTTACCCAAAACGTGAACTCCAGAACTTAACCCACTGTTTACCATCGTTTAAACAAAACCCCTCTACTGTGTACACCTATAGAACCTTTTCTTTGCCTGAGACCGGACCGACCTCGCTCCGACGACCCTAACCCACGCTGTGTACATCGCTTCGACCACTGGAGACATCGAACTCCAAGAAACTGCTGCGGGAATGATGTATAAGTCAACGGGTATCCGGAAATACATTGATTATGATTTAAGAGTTTTTATTTGGTTTTAGAGGATTTTATGAAGATCGAATCGTTTTTTCTGAAAGAAGGAACTGGCGGCTCGTTTTGACGGAAAAGAGGAATTAGGTTTTAAGGAGTTTAGATCTTATATTTATAGGCAATAGTTTACTTACACATGAAGTACGTAGGGGAAGAAACACGTCTGTTCTTCTTGTCCACAGGCTTGCGTTTCACCTAGTGGATGTAGGTGCCCTTTTCGTTTTATACTTTGAAGATGTGTTCGAGAATAAAGGTAACGTGGCCTTGTTTTGGTCTTGGCATTTTGAAAAGGGGATGGAGATATTTCTTTTCCTTTTTGCTTAATATTTTATTCATATATGGATGTGTAGTCTGCGGCAAGGAGATGTGAAAGTTGTACGAAATTCCTTAGTTGCCAAGTTAGTTTTATTTTTATTATGGTTTATATATAACTGAAATGTTACGTCGTCATATAAAATTTCCTATATTTATGACCCACTATCAACAGAAATAAAATTACCTTTTTGATCACCAATATGTCACGATTCCAAAAATATAAAAATATCGGTAGGTGGTCTTATTATGTGGAACCCCGAAATGTCGATACAGGGTGCCAAATACTCCAAATAAAAAGTTTCTTATTTAATTAATTAAAAATTACCATAAAATTCTAAAAATTAAATTATCACTACGTCTCAAAAGAACCTTGTCTAAATTCAAACCCGATCTCTAGTTATATCGAATAATCCGTTACGTTCGATAAACGATTCCATAACGACTATTTTAAAATTTGATTTTGACATATCTCAAAATCTACAAGACGGAATCTCGATTTTTCTCTTCTACTAGAAAGATATACTCCACCCGCTCCACGCGTTTCTTGTTTCACAGAAATCCGATTTAAAACGAACTCTGTACATTCAGTTGAAGTTCGAATCGCCAAATAACGAACTGCAGCGCCATTTCAAGCTCGATTTTAATTATAATATAATTATACGTTCTAACGTCGACGATTAAATAATATATTCCATATTTAAATAATTAAATAAGTTAATTATTACACCGTCAAATATCCGGGTCATTACACTGTTTTAGTTCTCACACTAGTCACATGACTGACCTAGAGTTTATTGTTTTAACCTAAACTCCGGGTGCCCCTATTTTCTACATGGACAGCTAGTAGTTTTGGTTTTGCAGATTTATATTCACAGGATCCTGGTTTACAGCTGGAATGATATTCGGAAAGCTGTATATCCGTTTATTTCTTTCAGTTGTGTTATGTACTATTCTCCACTGCTATGTAATGTATTTTAATCTATGATATTTATCAAATGTATATTATTTGTTCATACTCTGTATATTCTTGTACTCTGATGTAAATCGTTGTAATAAGCAATGAAATGTTCTTCTGTTTGCGTTCTGATTTATCGTGTTCTCAACTCAATCCAGGCTTCCCTTTACGGGGAAGTTTGGGTCGTCTCATTTGGTATCAGAGCTTTGGTTTATAGAGCTCGAGAACAAGGCACATTAGAACCAAATGAAAGAATTCATCAGAGATTGGATTAGTAATATCCAATGAGAATGACTTGTTAGATAGGATTAATAGTATCCTAGAACGAGTGTGAAGAGTAGGGTTTTTAAAATAAAACTGAAAAACAAATTTTGTTTTGAAAATATAATCTGATTATATGTATTTGAGGATATTATATTATATTATTTTGGACAATCGAGTATATGAGATTTTGCATATACGCGTCATGAACGTACATTCTAAGTTTTAATATATTGGATAAATATAAAATCACACTCTAGTCGCCCGGGGATAGTTCTGATGATGATGCATCATCATCAGTGTTTGTGTTCGAGTTTTGAAAGTGAGATTTCTATATATTTCAAATTAGCTGGTGTGAGAACCAAAATTTAGATAGGTCTATTGTTGTGACTTGGCATCAAAAATGGATTATATATATATAAAGTTATGTGTTTGAAATGATAATCAACTAATTGATTACTGATTGTGTTGTTTGATTATTGGTTTGATTAATTAAAAATTTGAACCAATTAGCCAAAGTGAATCAAATTATTGAAATGACTTGAAAATTGATTGCAATTGCATGCCTTTACATGTACATACATTGAACAGGTCATAGCAAGGAGGCTACAGAAGAGGAATAAAATTGTATGCCCAACAAATAGGTACATGTTTACAAATTTATTGGGTTTGGATGATTTTATGAGCCAATTGGCTTTTTCTTTTTCTTTTTGGATGGTGAGGGCCCTGCGTGGCTAATTGAGGTTTTAAATGTCTTCGTGTACAAAGGAGGTTATGGCGATTTTTTTTGAAAATTTAGGGTGTTACCCAAATTTTTGAAAAATTTGAAAATTCTTAGAAACTGAAAAGTTGAAGAATGAAATCCAAACTGAAAGTTGAGTTGATTAGTTAAACAACTTTCAACTCCATTCCTTTTCGAGGATGAAAAGATTTTAAGTGGGGGAGATTGTAACAACCAGGAAAATCGGAACCAATTTAAAATTTAATTTTGGTAGTTTTAATGAATTTTGATAATTTAAAATGATTTATTTTAAAAAATAATGACTAGAAATTTATTTTGAATAGAATTCGAACGTATAAATTTATTTAAATCGAAGTTAGAATATAAATATTTATTTTAATTATAAAAGGAATTGAAAATGGCGTGGTAGTTTGAAACTTCGATTTTAAATTTCAAATGAATGTACCGGATTCAAAATAAACCGGATTTTGGTAAAACCAAAAATATTTGAATCTGTTTGAATATGTCTTTCCAACGAATGTGAAAAATCCAAATTTCATGGCGGGAATAAAAAGTTATGTCCAGTTGAAAATTCAGAATAGTCGCTATGGAATTTATATATATTTTAATATATAAAAATAGAGATTTTGCAAAAGACCTCCGTTTTCGACGAGACCACTTTTGTTCGATTCGGAATGTCAAATTATTGTTAGATTCCAATTTTCATAATTTTTGGAATCAATATGTGAGCATGGCAAAAGAAAATGTGGTTTGTCAGTTTCAGTCAATTTGGATCGACCAGAAAATGACCATTTTTCAAACGGTCTCCAAATTCGATGAAATTAGTTTTGTTAGGACCGTATCATCAAAACATAGCTAGATTTGTTTTTCTATAATTTTTGGAGTCAGTATGTGGCCACCGTAAAACTAAATGTGCATTCAAATTCTATATATATTTATTTATATTTTAATTTAAGGAAAAACTGATTTAAACAGTAGAATTGGCTTACGAAACATTTGTGTCCTGAATGGGGTATTTAGCCTAGGGCGACACTCGTTTGGTTTGGAGTATGTGGTGTTAAACAAGTAATTTACAAATTTAGTAATATAATAAAATAAATATATATATTAAGGGCCAATCAAATTTCTTCATAACCCTTGCTCTTTTGGAAAACGCGCCGCTAAGGTCAAACGAACGACTGAAATCGTCACAAATCAAATTCGTTCAATCCCCAATCTGCTATGAAATCAAATCCAACTTTGAATGAATTTTTTTGCACTCCCATCGAGCTACAAATCTATATGGAAATGATTGTTTATGGAGTTGAAGATTTCGAGAAATCATTGCTTGAAGTTGACACTTTTGGGGTGGATTTCGGGGCGCCTGAGGGCTCCGAGTTCAACGTCGTCACCGACGTTGGGTGCATGCCACGTAGGCGCCTGGCGGAGGAGGGACGGATTGTCGTACGATGATATGATGGGGTGGTACGGTGGGGGTTTAAATCTGAACGATGGGTTCCAGTAAAAGGGAATGGGGAAGATCATTAAAAAGGAGGTTAAAGATAATTAAGAGATTTTTAATTAATTAATTATATTATCAATGTATTTAATTCCGTAACTTTTTCACACGAGATCGGACTTCAGTGATTTCAGGTCCTTTGCAATCATGGGGACGAGAACTTCGCAACAAGACTGACCGGGTCCAATTTGGAGCAAACTCGAATTTGGGACAAAATTCAAATCCAATTGTTCAGAAATTCAAATAAAAACCGATGGAATGGATCCCAATGTGAGAACTTCTCACTAAAATTACATTTGTACAGTTATTTATTTTATAACTGCATATATGAACTGCTCCCCGTCGTCCACAGACCATGGAAGGCTTGTTTGGTTGTATTATGTTATGGAAATGGACTGTATTGTGGTTGTTTAATTGTATTGTGTTGAATAAAATGTTTGAACAATAAAAATATCATTTTTATTGAATGAATAAAATATAAAAAATATTCATGTATGAAATAAAATGTTTGAATAATAAAAATATCATTTTTATTGAATGAATAAAATATATAAAATATTCATGTATTGAATAAAATGTTTGAACAATAAAAATATCATTTTTATTGAATGAATAAAATATATAAAATATTCATGTATGGAATAAAATGTTTGAACAATAAAAATATCTTTTTTGTTGAATGAATAAAATATATAAAATATTCATGTATGGAATAAAATGTTTGAATAGTAAAAATATCATTTTTATTGAATGAATAAAATATTCATGTATGGAATAAAATATTTGAACAAAAAAATATATAATTTTTATTAAATATATGAACCATATAAAATGGTCATGTGTTGAAAATAAATATTCATTTACAAATCAGACGATTTGTTTATGTACACCCATTTATCTGATACCGATTGGGACGATATATTTTACACATTGCCCAACTACACAAATAAAATCTATGTTCGTTGATTGAAACCCCACATGGGTATTGGGATGATAATTGACGTACACTAATCCCAATTGTTTAGTTGTATGTCAATCGATGGGTTGACAGGCTGTGATGAGCGTTAATTACTTATTTTTAACGCTTATACAGTTGTAAATTACACTCCGGATGATGGTTGACTGTGTATGATTATGGTTGCATACATGTGCATATGAAATCCATATAAAAAACATTATATGGTAATTGACTGTGTCTGATTCCAATTCAGAATTAACGAATATTTTTAAAATAATATTCATTGTATAATCAAAATCAGATATTTTGAAAATATTATCATTTTAATATTATAATGATAAGGAATATTCAAATTTGATTTGAATTTTGAAATGAAATCGAAATTGTTTTAAAATGAATCTAAAACGAATTTATTAAGGAATATTCAAATTTGATTTGAAATTTAAAATGAAATCGAAATCGTTTTAAAATGAATTTAAAAACGAATTTATTAAGGAATATTCAAATTTGATTTGAAATTTGAAATGAAATCGAAATCGTTTTAAAATGAATTTAAAATGAATTTATTAAGGAAGAATCAAATTTTATTTGAAATTTGAAATGAAATCGAAATCATTTTAAAATGAATTTAAAACAAATTTATTAAGGAGTATTCAAATTTGATTTGAAATTTGAAATGATATTGAAATCTGTTTTAAAACGAATTTAAAACGTTTATAAAATACGTTTTAAATGGAAATCGACGAAGTATATATTATGTATATTATATGTATAATATAATGGCCTGATAGAACGCATCGCACCGCGGCCGTTCGCGAATTTCGATCATTGACTTCGAATTGACATTAAGGGAGATCCGACCGTCGGATTCTCCTAAAACCGAAACTGTTAGGTTCATATCGAAAAGAGCTTTCCAACGAATATAATAGATTTGAAATCTAACGATAGGATTTGGAGATACATCCAAATCAAATTTGGAAAAGATCGCCATGGATGCAGTTCGGTGGCCGTTATTGGAAATCGACTGTACGAGACTTAATAAAATTATTAAAAATATTGATAATTTGTGTAAAATCATAATAAATGATTTGGAAAAAGTTGGGATGAAAAATTCCACAATTGTGAAGATAAAAATATATTTTTATCGAAACGAACTAGTTATCAACTAAAATTATAATCTGATTAATTTTAAAATAAATAAATTGGATTGAGATAGGGTTTTGATATAACAAGAATTTCCAATATATGAACTGGAGTGGGTTTGAATGGAAATCATCTTCGAAATATTTCGATATCTGATTTCGTGTTTATGCAGATATTGTAATGGAAATTTGGAAGATATATTTATGTCGTTATTTCGAATATGATATTTGTTGGTTTCAGAATTAGATATTGAATATAAGCCGATATAATTTCTATTCAAAGCCTCGTATTTGATATCGAATTGGATTTTGGGTTTGTCATGAACGGTGTCTTAAATAACACTGTTCTTAAACCCAGTTGAGAAAATAATTAAGATTTAGAGAAATTTACCAATTAATTAATATTTAATTGGAATTGAATAGAAGAAATGGATTTTTGGGTTTATAGTGAATGATGATTTAAAGGACATTTGTTCTTTAACCCGATTAACCGTGAAATATGATTTGGAATTTATAAATATTTTTATTAAGATTTAAAAGGAAATTTTCTAAAGTAAAGTTTTCCAATTTGATAAAATAAATTGGAATGGAACTGGAATTCGATTTGGTAATAATCGAAGTGAGCTTCTGTGGAGGAAGACTGTTAAAACATATGGAATTTAAAAGGCTTTGTCGCTATTCCATTTATATTATTAGTCAGATACGGAAATTGATATCGATTATATATTGATCTGTTTTCCGTAAAGATTCTATAATTAATGGAATATGATTTGGGTTTATCGTGAACTGTGTTTTAAATGTCAATAGTTCTTTAACCCTGTTAAAGATAGGATTACATGTCTAACATTGTATTTCAAACTATATGGAGTATCACCAGTTTTGCTCCAAGAGATAGCTAAATCTTTAATTAGATTTGAACGGGAAATGGTAATTAAATTTACCGATAACACCGTGGGGTTAGATATGGAGTATTACCAGTTTTGCTCCATGGGATGAATAGGTTGGGATTAGGAAAAAAACAAATGATTACTTCGGTAAGGTGCTCTAATCCCGACCAGTTTGGACAACCTTAATTTGGTCTGGATTGATATCCAAAGAAAGATTAAAGAATAAATTTAAAGAATTTATCTTTGGTAAAATTAATGGGAATCTTTCCCAAAGGGTATGAATATTTAAATAAAAGAATATTCAGAATTGGAATGCGGCGTATGTTGTGTTTTTATAGAACTTGTTTATTATATACGCGAGTTATTCAGAAAGGCCGGGTTTATACCCATTCTGAATAACTAATTCGACGATAAGTCGACAATGAAGACGGTGGTTGAAGACCGGAGGTCTTCACATCGATTGGATGATTACTAATGTCTTGATTGGGCTGTACACCCAAGATGAGGTAATAAGTGGTGATCGTCCAGACGTACTTGGAGATCGACCGGATATGCGATGACATCTCTCCTGTATTGTATATACGAGACGAGGAATAAGGTGCCTCCATTTTCATTCATACCAGAACGAAATTGTAAATGGATGTGTGTCTGACATTGGATTTTATTCTGTGTTGATTGATATCTATTAAATATAAATATATGTCTGGCGGTGGAGAATTTATTCTCTTGCTTAACGCTGTTCTCTAAGACGTACGAGCTCAGAGGTTATATATCGATAGACATCAGTCGCATGGCATGAATTGCTTGTGTGGCATGCTGAGATACAAATGATCAAGGCTTCTTTTGAAAAGCCAAGTCTTGTGGTTGATGATCAAAGCACGGCTTTAATATAGCATAGCTTTGTGTATAGTGTTAATTTCGAGCCTCACACCCCGGTGTGAACCAGAAACGGGAGAGGACTGCATGGAGGACATGCGTTTCTTTCTAGCTTGGAGTGGTGTCAGGGTTTTGCAAGCCCAGACATTTTTAATTATGTGGATTATGGATAGCGAGGTGCCTCGGATATATAGGTTTCTACGGAACCGATGGTTATTGAGTCATCTGGCTCATTTATGCCCCATAGGGCAGGGAAACGTATTGTTCAGGGATTATTAATCCACTTAGGTGGATCGGCCCTGAAGATACAAGGGGCACTTGAGCTCTGATCCTGAGACATGGGCTAGATTGTCTCGAAGCGGTAAGGACGATCCCTTGCCATGGTTCACAAATGGAAATCTAACTTCCAATACGTGACATTTCAGTTTTGATTGTAGTGCCTAGTATTGGAGACATTATATATGGTACCCATAACGTTTATGATTGATACATTTATATTTGAAGTTGTTTTATATACTATGCACTTATAATAGTATCAAATGATTTGTTTTAAATGTACCAAGCATGTTTGACTATTATAAGGTAAAACTCTATCCTCCAGTTTGCGTTGCATTGTGTGATGGGACTTGTGTCTTATAATAGCTTCATTTTTCCAAAAACCATTGCGCTTTTTTTTATGCACTGGTATTCTT
Organism: Allium sativum; assembly: GCA_030737875.1. NCBI lineage: Eukaryota > Viridiplantae > Streptophyta > Magnoliopsida > Asparagales > Amaryllidaceae > Allium > Allium sativum. The sequence goes on along the minus strand of CM060921.1, from coordinate 424,266,222 downwards.
GGGAGGATATCCGTTTTGTGTTATACGACGTGGTCCCTTGATTTACTTCATTTTAAAGTAATGTTTTAAATAACTATTTTAGTTCTCACACCAGTCACATGACTGACCTGGAGTTTATTGTTTTAACCTAAACTCTGGGTGCCCCTATTTTCCACATGGATAGCTAGTAGTTTTGGTTTGGCAGATTTATATTCACAGGATCCTGGTTTACAGCTGGAATGGTATTCGGAAAGCTCTATATCCGTTTATCTCTTTCAGTTTTATTATGTATCATTCTCCGCTGCTATGCAATGTATTTTAATCTCTGATATTTATCAAATGTATATTATTTGTTCATACTTTGTATATTCTTGTACTCTGATGTAAATTGTTGTAATAAGCAATGAAATGTTCTTCTGATGTTTGCATTCTGATTTGTCGTGTTCTCAACTCAATCAAGGTTTTCCTTTACGGGGAAGTTTGGGTCGTCTCAGAGTCCATGTGCCACTCTTAGCGGTTCATAAAGGCGCAAGTGGTCAGTCTTTCGTCCATAAAGCGAGAGCTGTGGCAAGTTAAAGCGTCGGGGACACTCGTCTTCATGCATGGCTCTGGTGAAGTAGTTACACCTCATGTTGGTTTCCCACATGTCGTTGATGTTTCCTCGCATATCTCTCATAATCCTTCGGATCATGTCGGGGAGAAACGCATATTGAACCTCCGCTTGTGGAGTCCAATGGTCATGGTTCACCTCAGGGGTCCTGAGCCGTGGACATCTTCTGGGGTGGACATTGGGATCATCCTCATCCATGTCATTGGCATTTTTTGCCTGATTCTGGTATGTTTGATGAGTTTGAGCCGATTTATTCTGGTTAAGCGGGTATTGGGCCTGTTGAGTTGCTGGAAGCGTAGGCCCCAAGTTCAGAGCAGCGGCAGTTGGGTTCTATCGAGGAGAAGATCGGTTACTGGGACCGGGTCCATCATTAATAACTAACCGGGAATTGTCGCGTTGACTCGTTCGCTCATTGAAAGTTATGATAGTTCCATTACCATTTCCGTTTCCATTGACATTATCATTAGTTTTGGCAAGAGCATTGGCGTTAAGAGTCATCCTCCTTTGGCTTCGTCCCCAAGTATTGGAGGAAGAACTTTCTGAGGCGTTGAGCATTGTTCTGAGCAAGCTGGAGACGTTGACTTTCTTGAAGTTGATGCATTAACTCGATGTTCGTCTTCAACGTGTTGTTAAGCTCTCGAGATATATCCTCCAATTTCTAGTTTTACGCGCAAAGTTGCGTTTGAGTTGCAGGAGCATCGTGGTCCATAGGAGGGATGATATCCATATTAGTCGGGTTTCCCTTTGATTGGAGTGGTTGAGAAGTAGTAGTGTCAGCCACTGCAGAAGGTCTGATCATTGGGTTCTTCCCATGTTTAACCATCGTAAGCGGACATGAGCGGTAGGTTGAGAAGAAACCTAAGTATCGCACCGAAGTCGAGATGGAAGTACACAGAAAGAAGTGAGTTTAAGTTCTTAGTGAAAGCACCAAAGTGATGACGGCAAAAAATATCGTCGTACCCATAGATTCTCTAAACTCGAGTATTAGCATTTCGCGTATGGAAATTAAAGTGTGGAAAGTAGAAAATTACACAGAGATTTGTAGTGGTTCGGCCCGTGTGGGACCTAACGTCCAATCTGAAAGAGTTTGTTGATCTTTTATTCAGAAAAAGAGTTACAAGCATTGAACATCTTCATGGCATTCGTTTACAAGTCCTTCTATGTATTTGGGACTCATATTTTTAATATGCCAAGTCTTAGAAGAAAGGATGTAGTCTTCTTCTTCCTCAAGAGCTATGATGTCATTAATGGTGTCCTAGGAGCTTGTGGAGCTGTCAAATCAACAAAAATACAACCTTTGTGAAGAATGAGAAGGGGGTATTTATAGGTAGTGGGTTAGGTGGGAGTAGGTGAGTTTTGGGGGCCACATAGTAGAATTTTGCATCCCAGAAGCATGTCAGCAAGAAAACCCATCCCTCCCCGCTTTAAGGTAGGAAATCGCATCCGGATGCAGATTTCTGCATCCCAATGGATGCAATTCATTGCATTCAGAGGGAGGGGAAATAGTTTCATTGCATATGAGGGATGCGCTCGCATCCGAGGGATGCGATATAGAGGGATGTGGTGGCTTGCTGATGGAGTGATGCGAGACAATGTGCTACTAGTCAAGAGGGATGCGATGTGAGGCAATGGATGCGAGGCGATGTGATGCGAGGTAGTGTAGTGTGGAGTGATGCAATATTTGCATTTTGAGGTGTTGTGAGGCCAACGCTCGCGTGATTCCTTCTGGGCTTGGACCCTTAGTATTCTGGTGACGCTTCAGGCTTTTGGGAACTGGACCAAAAGACCAGTTAACATCCCACGATTCTTAATGGAAGCATGTTTGTGGTTAATTATATGCAAATAATGAGAGAGGGTATATTTATAGGTTGTCTATCATAAAGTTTTAGAATTATGTACTTGCCCATTTAAATTTAGCATTTTGTTATTGGTATTTCTCAGTGTTTCTTCTATTATGTTTGTTAGTGGAATACAAATTCTCAAATGGATTATTGTCTCTATATACCTAAACTAGGCATTGTTTGACCATTGATCTAGGGGTCTCCTGCTTTGCACTTGGTAGGCCTACCACAGTGCTTGCCTTAAGCAGCATTAACTAGGGGATAAAAGTCAGGGATAAAAGGTTGGCTGCCAGAAATCAAACCGCAATTACCTTCATTCATGTAAATGAAAGCTTAACCACCCTACTACTGCTTGCTTCTATTATTTACTGCCACAATATAATTTCATATCAACACTCTTAAAAGCATATAAACGTTTTTCTTTCACTCCAGCACCTCCAACGGTGTTGCCCCGGACAAATTTCTTGCTTACCTATTCATGAGTGGGGCTTGTTTACAATTTGACCATAGATGTGATCTTTTATGATCGTGGGTAGAATATTAGGAGATGAAGTGCTTGAATATGCTCAAAGATCAATTACTTATTTAATAAGCATACAACATTTAGACACTTATTAAATAAGCGTCTGAGCTTAGATGTCTGTATAACCTCTCTCTTTCTCATTTCTTAGTTTTCACATAAATTTTGTTTTTTGTTTTGTTTTTTGGTACTAAAAGCTTCTTGAAATACTGTTCCATCCAACTAAAGTTGCTACTCGAAATTCAAAGCCGAAGGCAACAGGAAATTGGTTCGACTCATACTGGTTTGAACTTTGAATTGATGATGACTTGAACTTGTATGTCGTATTCCAACTCAATACATGCATCAAATATATACACTTTAAATCCATGTGAGTTATTTATAAAACTTTGTTTTTCTCAATACTTATAATCATAATAAAAATCATGAATCGATAAGGTAAAATATTAAATAGTTTCTTATATACCATGTTAGGCTAATTAATATTATTCATGCATTTATTATTATATATATATATCCAATATATTGATTGTAGTGCCGACCCTGAACGGTCAGGGGCTGTAAGCCAAATTCACGTAGCATGGGCAACAAAAAAAAGAGAGGAAGGTCGAAAAAGCACATTTATTGATACTAACACCACCAAGAATTGAACTTCCAAACTCCATATCAGAGCCTAGTAACTTTTCCAATTTTCCCTAAACACTTTCAATTATAACTTAATAACATATATTATACATATAAATTTGTCTATTTCTTAGGCCCCCCTACTGGCCTAAGGCCCTAGGCGGCCACCTATGTGGTCTATGTCCAGGACCAGACCTGATCGATTTTCGTGGTAGCCAGTTAGTGCTAAATCAGCATGCAACATAATAAATTGGTAGATTACAAAAAATATCTTCCATTTTGATTATTATTTGGCATATTTAGTCTAAATTTATTTAGATTTTTTCTTTTTAAATAAAATCAATGATTTATTTATTATGTAAACATAGTTTTATTTCTATTGATAGCCAGTTTGGAAGCGCAAATGACTGGTCCGACCGTGAACTTCTCAAAATATCCCAATATATAACTTTTCAAGTATTAAATTGTTATTTTACATAATCTTCCAATAAACTAGGAGACAAATCCCCTTGCAATTGCTTTAGATGTATTTACACGTAGATGTTGATTCCGATTATTCTAACTAGAATTGTTTAAATGTAAGATCATTCTAGACAAATCAACCAACATATCTTGGTAATAATCGTAATATCATTAGCTATTTTTTTTGTATTAGCATAAAAACCCAAAAATCTTTTTTATATAACTCAAAAATATGATATACAAAATAAGTTTCCTTTACAAATTTAATCCGCTTATGTACAGATATTATAAATTTTAATATCATTTAAAAACGAAAATATAACAAGCAGTTCATTCTTCGTTAATTAAGAACACAGATAAAAATTAAAATGAACAAGAAAAATTTAACGTTGCGACTTTAAAATAAAAAATCAATTCATTTACACATGATTCAATAAAGAAAAGATATGATTCAATGTAAATGCAAATCATTTTCTTTTAGAATTTTTTAACATG